>BOPP01000014.1:10364372-10411035 GCA_017312745.1 Gryllus bimaculatus | reverse complement strand
TGTTTGCAGCTGTTCTCCGAGAAATCAGGAAAAAACCGCCAAAGGCGGATCAGTTTTTCACCACGACAATGCGAGCTCTCACACATCGGCTCACAACAACTGCATTTTTGAGCACGCAAACCATCGAGTTGATAAGTCATGCCACCTTATATCTAACTTGGCACCGAATCACTTTTTATTTCCGTACGTAACAAAAGAACAGAGGTAACGTTTTCGACACTGAAAAAGCGTTGCTGCATTCAGAATGCATGTTTGGAGATACCTCAATGCGAGTGGCCTCAATGGGAATATTTTGAAAAACAATAAAGTGATTTTCATGATTAATATTTGTTTTTGTTCTCTAATCCTGAAATACTAAAAGCAAGACCTCTCGTATTTACACTTTAGGACTTCAGCGAATTCTTTAGTCTCAACTTCGTATGTTAGAACAGATGCGTAATATTTTAAATATGTGGTTTTATTAAAGTTTGGAAATGTATTTATCTTGTGCAATGTAATAAATGTTCCTCACTATTCACGAAAGATTATTGTCAAATGGCGCCTTGCGAAAGATGAGGCAATCAAAAATGTTAACTAGTGTGACCACTTTCAGGTTTTCAACGTCAAAGTATTTGTTGAGACCGCAAACGTGTGAAAGTGTCTTTTTAGATTGCTATATTCTCTAGGTACTAAAAATCTTGATTATAGAGGAATATACCTGCAACTGTAATTCAAGTCTAACTAGCCAATGAAATGAGTGTTTGTAAAATTTATTTCAATAATACTTCAGATCCTCCAATGATCACTGGCGAAAATCAAATTCAACGTTGCTTCTGCCATTCCAGAATCGCTTACACACACCACCAACAAAAAAATCTCTGCCGTCAATCTCGAAAGACGAAAAGAGATTGCTTTGCCTCTAATCTCATGACTTGGAAAATGGAAAAACAAGAGACGGTGAGTGATTCATCAAAACATACTTCGAAAACTGCAGACTCGTTCAGTGCACTAACGTCGCAGAGACAACAACTCTTTTTCAACTAATTTTACTTTTTCATGTTACAAACATAAGATTACGACATTTTAGAATTTCGTTTCGGTCAGTCACAAAAAGCTTTGTGTCTCTCTTCTCTGTCCATCGGCCCGTTAGTCTGTACAACAAGATGTAACGTACTGCATTCGTCCTAGCGACTTCGACTCACAGGTCACCTTGATTCGCTACTTTTGGAATAATGTGATAGAATAATAATAATAATAAAATAACAATAATCAAAATCAAAAACAGTTATTTCTATGTTATGTGTTAGAAATGCATTAATTGGTTTGTAGATTTAAATATGTCCTGTTGTTACCATGCCTGATATTGTATCTGTGTGTATGCTGTGTGGTAACTATCTCTGAATATTGTATCCATGTCGAAACGCACTAAACACTTTGAGAATAAACTAAAATAATAACTAATATATAATAATAATAATAATAATAATACAAAATTAACACTGTAGATAACTGCGGCTAACGCATCAAAAGTAAGCCAAGAATTCAAATTATAATTTACTTTTAGTTACGAGATAAAATTTTCCCCAGATGTTACTATTGTAGCTCGCGTCATGAAAATTCAAAGTCTCCCCCTCATGTTCGGCTCTTTCCCTGAAGCGTGGCCGTGGAGATGCCAGATTGAGCAGGAATCTGCGGTCGCTTCCGATGACATACGAGGGTCTGTGTTATTGCCTTCCGCTTACAGGAATTAGGAGAGGTGTCACAGCAGGAGCGATCCAGCGATTATTTTCGGGGAGGTGAGGCGTATCATATGTATGCATATATTTTTTGTAAATAATAATGTATTTGCTATTTCATATTGCATATCTATTTTAGTAGATTCGCAAATTAACTCTTTAGCAGAATAAACGTCGTTTTGAGATCAATAAATCGACGTTGTAGGATAACAGAGCTCGGCGCGTATACTCATCAATTCTTCGGTACGCTGTTGACGTTCACTGGATACTACACAGCGAACACAGACACAGAGCTTTCATATAACAAATATATTTTTATACAAAGAAACACAACAATACTTTACAAAATTAATTTCCTTCTACACCCTATGCTTCTGATAGCCACTACTATCCCTGATCGCGGAGTGATTTCAAACCGATTGGGATAATCGTTTCAGAATTGTGGGCAATTCGCCAGCTCCCTACTTCTGATGGCGCAACACAAAGCCTAGCTTCCATGACGGATTCACTCTGGACACAAAGTCCGTACTGGCGTACTCAACTGATGGTTTGCCTCGATCGCAGGAGCGATTTATCGATTGAAAATTCGGCGTGAAAATGGCATCCAACCACTACTCCGTCGGAGCACGCAACACAGCATCGCTCACGTGACCGCTGTCACCCGAGACCACAAGTCTCCGCAGACTCGCAACTCGTGACTTGCCCCGCGGCTTCGGCGCATATGCACTTCGTGGCGCCAAGTTTTTGTGCACATGCACGAGGTCCCCCACTGTCTCCAGAACACCCACTGGCTCTGTACACTCCGTTATATAGGTCGAGCCCACGTGACCTACTACGTCACGCACCCCACCGCTGTTATAATGCTAACAATTAAAAAGGGGTTTTGGCAAACAAATCGTTGTGTACCACTCAGAATTGACTGTTCTGCGTTGTTCTAGTGGTACGGTTGAGACATGTCCAGTTTTTTCGAAAAAATAAGCGACCATCTGTTTGGAAATGCTTCGTGCACGAACAACTTTTGTTGGATTTTGCTCACCTTAAAACCTATCAGAGGAAGGAGATATTTCTTGGGATAGAAACAGGCTATTTGAATTTATCTTAGAGGCGTCATTTAGGCTTGAAGATCTTTTACATGGGACAGCCGGCTTTACTTTCCCTCTGAAGGAAGACGTACGAAGGATTTTATCGCCCTTAAAAACACACGGCTTCGATCGGATTTGAACCCGCCAACTTGGGTATACCAGTCTGATACTCTAACCATACCATCCATAAACACTGGTCCTTGATGGAGCTTCATCGCCAAAATTTGAATTAAGTTTATCCATGCACCGTTGCTGAGTTAATACACGTCGAAAGTTGTAAAAAAATAATCGCACGAAAATGTTCACGATTTAATTCCATTTTTGGGCCAAGATGAATCTTTTAAGTTACTGTAAACAACACAAATTGCGCTCGTATGTCAGAACGTTCTGAGTACGTATAACCTCAAAACATTCAACTTTACGATAGAGCTGTCAGTTGCCAGATTGCAACACCAGGGTTGCCAAATCCCGTAATATAAAAGGCAACCTTCGCATACTTTCTTAAGATTTTCAAAAACAATTCACATTGAAAAAAACTCATTTTCTATCTCCTCTGGAGAGTTGTTTAGATTACATTACGTCGCGTAAGCGTTAGCGTATAGCATATTCTAAGATCATACTCACAGAAAAAGATTTTCTTGGTATTTAAACTCGTTTGAATGTTCCATATTATTTATATCATTTTGGCCGATACGTCACGAAACAGATCTATAGGAAAAGAGACTGAATAATCCTGTCTACAGCCCAAAGAAACGTTTCAATATTGTTCGCTGCCGCAAGTAACTCATCCACTGCCACAAATAAACAGGATGAGTCTGCCATGTCGCATCCTTTCATATACAAAAAAGTTTTAATCCGTAGCGTTACAATTTCGAATTCACGATTCTCTAACGGATTACTAGTTAAACAAAGTAGTATATTTAACGCACATTAAGTACGAAACAGCATTTACGTTACAACGTATGACAAACTTGACGAACGAAATAACATGGCACGCACTATTGCAACTTCTCGGACCCTCATGGACTGTCCCCGTACTATTTCCTTACATGAAGAGAGTGCACTTGTTTAGCCAGGCCTGCTAATATACATGCAGTTACCCAACTGTACTTAATCAGGTTGAAATGTGCGTTGGTATTGTTTGCAAACTTATTAGAGTTATGGAGAAAGACAGTCGTGCAATCTGTCCCCCATTCCCCATCTCCTATCCCCCTGCCCGCTCCCTGCATCAGGGTCCACAACCGTGGCACGTGACGTCTGGAATTTCCAGGCCCGCTGCCGAATTATGACTGCATTAGAGGAGGGGATACACAAACGCTAACGAGATCTCAGAATCCTGTGATGCGGTAGGCAATGTCTCGTCTCCGGCAGTCCAAACCTCACAGCCTGAAGAAGGCCAATGGATGTGAGTGCAATGGTCTCGCCAACGAAGTGAGGTTGCTCAAGGGATGTTTCTCGGCCCGTCACATCCAGCGAGGGGACTGACGTCTATTGGACGTCTATTGACGACTATTGCACGAAAATGGCGAGAGGGAATAGAGAAACAAAAAGAGATAGTTACGAAAGACAGTAAAAAACGTTATACGCCATAAATTGAGCCTATGCTACTGGTCTTATTCCATTCGCCTGGGAAAAAGGTGACATAGTTGTTACAAATAGAACGTTGCTAGCGATCATTATTGTTAGGAAGTCATCGATCGTAATGTATCAATTATTGCCAGAGTATTAACGAGGAGAAACTGATATGACATGATATCTCGCATTCGTTGGTTGTTATTACCCGCAGCGAATTGATTTTGTTGAATTTGGAATAAGGTTCCTAATTTCATTCCATTAATGAATTATTCGTTCTATGTAATTTCATTTGTAGAGGTTTGAAAGTCTTATGTCTTGCGGTCGTTTGTCATAGGAAATTCCCCATGTTCATTTTTTGCATTATTTATGATATCATTATTGGCGTTATTGTAGG
The DNA here is from genome assembly GCA_017312745.1 of Gryllus bimaculatus. NCBI lineage: Eukaryota > Metazoa > Arthropoda > Insecta > Orthoptera > Gryllidae > Gryllus > Gryllus bimaculatus. The sequence continues at coordinate 10,406,269 of BOPP01000014.1, read as the reverse complement.
TTAGTTTATAACTAAAATCATTCATAGAGTACGAACGAGAGGAAAACTAAAATGTCATTTTACCCCGAGCTGGTTGGTTCTTTTAGCCACACCGCGAACTGGTTTCTTAGTGAGAATTAATTACCCCTTTTAATTTTCCGCGTTTATTTGTCATCGGCGACATGCCGTGTTTGACGTTGTTTTGTGTCATCATTGTTAAGGGTCGATTAATTTGTGTTGGATTGAGATGTCAGAATTCAGTATTGTAACGTTTCTCGATGGTGAATTAAAACACACGCAGGTATTTAACAAATATGTTTATTTGTAAACACTTGATTTATTTACTGATAGGTTACATAGTTCTTGTGCTCTTCACTTGATTATTTATTTACACTATTCACTTTCTTACTATCGCACAGTCCGATGCACTGTCCACGGTCTACTGCGCATACTACACTTCATACTTCTAACTGCTGTTCACCTACATTTTCACCGCAATGCACACTTAACAGCTCAGCTTCCACTTCAGACAGACTTAGACTGCATACTCACAATGACTGACCGACTGCTTACACACTAACTACATACACTGCCTGCCTGCTACTACTTACTGCTACTACTACTACTACTACTACTACTAATCTACTACTACTACTAATCTACTACTACTACTACTACTACTACTACTACTACTACTACTACTACTACTACTACTACCACTACTACCACCACCACCAGCAGCGGCCGTCGGCAGATGCAAATTTATACCTGGTCGGCCCTCGCCTCGAGCCATCGGGAACGTGCTCCACACCTCTACTCGACACTCGAATAACACGGAACCGTCCAGTTCGGGGGGCGCCGGCAGATGACACAATCCGCGCAACGAATCCCGGCAGATGATGCAATATTTTATTTATTTTCTCGCAAATAATTGTATTCGGATGGCGGTGAAGGCTCGCCTTGGGATTGAATGCTCGTATCGAGCTTTGTGATCTCAGGGGGAAGGATCTTTAGGGTGTAAGAAAGTTTTCCCAAGAAACAGAAATAGGCAAATTAGTGCATATATTCTTCAAATTATAAAATAATTTACAACAGGCACTGAACAAATACAAAACCATACGGACAAACAATCCTCAAATAAATCATCAAACATTGGCATCACCCTTTTGAAACAATTTGAAATAACACTCCTTTAATACTTTAAATAATTAACTCTTTCAAATTAACTACGTTCTTGGGAAAATCCGTGCACGATAATTACTTGCTTGGCCAGCAACGTTTGTAAAAGATCAATTTACTTTGCTCAATCACCACAAAACACATGAAATTATTTCTTATATTCTATCGAATTACCTCAGCTTAGAATGCTCGCAACAAATTAATACAATTACTTATTAGATCACACAACTATTTATAATGAATTTCCTTTAAGTATTAAACATGAATGAAACTACACGGATTACAAGACTTCCTTTTTGTGGGTTTCACTTGTAACATTGACTACAACGAAATCTACAGGGATTATGCAAATTTGCTAGAATTCAATATTTCTTCTGCCGCGTCGCCTGCCCTCGGTTCCCGTTACAAATTCTGTTACCTTTGCCGTCGCGCTCTCAACAGCGGATTGTGCCGACCCTCGTCGTAGGCCTGACCTTGATCCACATATTGGCCGGACGGTCGCTCGTCTGCAGACCCGATATCCGCGATGTCGCTCGAAACGGCTGCCCTCGTTCTGCCATCTCCAAACCCCACGTCGACTCTTCCTAGAGCAGCACGCCGACGCGTGTTACATAGTCTTTACGCTAAAGCTAATTGCGTATTTCGGCGTTCTCTTCAACACTTTGGACTTGTTTTGTTATATAGGTGTTGTGGTGCGTTATCGTTGGCATTTTTCATGAAATAATTATAAACGTTGTCATTGCCAAATTGCTGAATTCAGCAGACAACTGATGATAATGGCTAAGCCATCGAAAGCTGCTCTTGCAATAAATACTACTGTTGGCAATGACAACGTCTATAATTATTTCTTGTTTTGTTAAGTACACAGTTATATAAACGCTTGGTAATAATTCACCACCCTCGTTCTCGCGGCGACTACTCTCCCTTGTCCTAATCTTTCCCACTAACTCACTCAGTTCTTACGTAATATTCTATTGCTTCGAAACAAATACAGTTCAGCTTTTTAACTTCTCGCCGCTCTACAGCTCACTTCTGAATAAATCTATTCTTATTCGCGCTCTCTCAACAAAATATATACTCTCTCTCTCTCTCCTCCGGCTTCGCTCTCGGTACATGTCCGAACACTTCGACATCTCTTTCAAGAAGGGCTGAGTAGTCAGTTGTCCGACCACTCCTGGAGGGGTGGCATGGCGTTACGACGGACCCCTCCGCCCTTGCTATGAACAGCAAGTTCGGTGGTCGAGCAAGATAACAGGTAACAGGTCGCGCTGTGTCGCACCCTTATCAGCGGCATGCCTGTGTTGCGGGAACCCGTCTTGGCGTCGCCGAATCAGCGTGGGTGTGTTTGTCGGGTTTTGAAAATGACTCAAACGCCGCAATATATATGAACAAATGGACAGTGTCATGCATTTACCGCATAAGCGTTATTTAAACAATGAGATATGGACGCCATCATTGCTTTGGACCATGAACTAAGAGTACGCAAAATTTTGGCGTCAAATCTGTAAAAATAGCCTGATAATTAATGAAAAATGTAAACGCCGTCAGTCACATAAGGGGTTTTACGTTTCGCAACAACCGGCTATAGACCTCGATCTGCTGTTATTAATTTCGCATTATGTAGGTATGTTCCAGATATTCCCACTCTCATGTTGAAGACGTTTGACGCTCCAATGAACAGGGAGGGTCTCCGCGACCCACGCAGCATGAACGGAAATGGAACTTTTATAACGTGGCGAACGGCGAAAGGAGACCTTTCAAATAACGACGTGGGTGCGCGATATCGCCTGTTCGATGTGTCATTACTAACTTCCTTCCCAAGCAATTATTTGTTCTATGCGATACTCGCTCTCAAAACTAACACACAGGAAGTTACAGACACGCATTTTAACACGATGCAATAGCGCCGTTTAAGGTACGAGGCTACAGGAAAAATGTGTTTGAAAATGATGGATTGTTTGCCTTGGCGATTCCTTATGAAAAACCGTATGAGAAAAATGAATTATACAAAAAATTGCAAAAAATGGAAATATTCAGAAAAATGTACTTATGAGTGAAATGTGTGAATAAATGTATTAAAATTCAACGTTTTTAGGCACTAACCGATTTGAAAGTGAATATATCGTTGATTTGAAATAAGTGAGTTAACATAGGAAAATATGTAATTACATAGTTATCTGGGCCCTAATTACTAATAAGGATATCAGAATCCAAGATAGGAAAAATGAATTTGAAGTATTCGGTAAGTTAGTCATATGCAGCAAAGGCTTGGTTCATTGCCAGTAAAATCAGTCAGTGAAGTAAAAAGGAGAAAGTAGACGACAGTCAACGGCTGGGGTTCCTATGCCATTTGATTCCCATCATTAGAATTTAGTGCACAAGCTCATGGAAAATTATCGGTGTTTTTCTGTAATGAAAGATTACTGATTCAATAAAATTTTGACAGGTCAATCAATTGCATAATTTTCTGTAGTTTTTGTGAATACATTTATTCCGTGTGTAAATTTTTAAACGTTATGTATACAAATGACAAAACAAATAATAACTATATTGCGCATAGAAACACCATGATACGTTATTTTGCATCAACAGTCTATACTTACGTAGCTGATTCATACATAACAAACTACATACGTATCAACAAGGTAAGCGTACTCTAGTAGCGCGTAAGAGATTGTTGCAAAACTTTTATAATTATATATTATGTGTGTTATATGGTGTATATATATAATATATATAGTATATATATTTATATTATATATTATATTTATTTATATTTATATTTATATTTAATATTTATATCTTATATTATATTTATATTGTATAGTTTATTTTATATTATATATTATATTATAATTATACTTATTTATATTTATGTCGGCCCGTGGCGCAGACGGTTGCGGCAGCCGTCGTCTGTGCCGAGGAGGCTGCAGGTTCGAGGTCGCTGCGTAGAGCATGGTCGTATTTGTTGATTTGCCCTTCAATCATATCATCCTATCATCTCATAAGTCACACTACAAGGCTAACAACCTTGTTGTAATCCAAGGGAACTAAGCTGAAAAAGCTGATCCTGGAAGATTTACACACGTTAATCGTATAGCGTGGTCAGTAACCAGTACGCCAATAATATATATTACTTATACCACACTACACGTAATACACAGGCTATATTTGTGTTACTCTTTGTGTTACCACCCGACAAAACGGCTGGGACGCATTTATTATGGATAAATTGACTTTCACATACAATTATCTGTTGAGTTTTCTTCGGACAGCTAATAAATGTGGGCGTGAATTCGCTTACAGAATGGTGATGATTGTGGTGTCGCTACTTCACCCCGAAAGGATTACACGTCCGTACAATACGGGTCGTCGGCAGCGGAGGACACGTTGAAACGCGCTCGCAAATGTCCAACATCAGGCTAGGCGGGAGATCATCCGTGGCTGTCCGCGAAATGAAGAGTCGGTTTTGACACGCGGGTTGCAAGTCATCACACGTCGCCTGGGCTGCATTTTGTGTTTTATAGCCGATCTCTCATATTCTCAAGGATAATTTCAGGGTGTTTGTTCTACTATTCCAGCACGGCATTCGGAATGAATTCCGATGCTGAGTGAAGGCTGGTAGGATCGTGCGGGGAACAGCGATCGTCCGTTGGATGGCTGTTGTCGCCGCTAAATAATTTACTATGGTCTCTCTAAGAGCCGACCGATCGTTATCGATATTCTTTCTCCAATAATCTGCTGTTTTTAGCGCCCTCACCTCATCCGTTTCCCGTCCCCAAGATGCGAGATCTGTCACGTGCGTATCGCGAATCTTTTCATTGGCTTGTTCAAAAATTTCCAGAACATTCTCTCACCCGAGTTCTGTGATTGGGTTAAGGGGACAGCACATCTTTGCACTTCCTAACATGTAATTGGTTGTTTATTGTTCTCTATTTAGTGCCTACGTGCCTCAACACACGTCTGCGACCCTTCTACGAAGCTTCATGGTTTATTGCCCCTTCAGGGATTAGCTAGTGAGCTGCCCCCGAGTATCTTAATACGAGTGTTCCGGGAGTCAATCTCCTATTGCCACACAAAAGATCGTTGAGGATGTATTTCGGAAGCGGGAGAAAGTCGAGGAATCCTTGGATGGCGGCGCGCGCATAGATATGTAAGTATATAATTGACGTTTGAGACGAGCTCAGAACCCCACAACACCTACGCTGCTTCGTCGAAGCCAAGACGGGTTCCCGTAACACAGGCGTGCCAAATAATTAGCGTGTGAAACAACGCGATCTGCGCGACCTCCGGATATTGAAAGAATATACGCACTGATTCCGTGTCTTGGAGTAAATCTTTCTCATACCCCAAAGATCCTGCCCTAACAAAATCGCCTATTGGGAACCTCGCAGATATCGTTCTATTGAGAGCTTGTATTATCTCAAGACATTGGGATCTTTTGGTGGTGTTGAAAGCCAATCGAACAACAAGAACACATAAATCAGTTAAACTGGGTTTAATAATCTTAAAACCCTATTCGTCGCTTACAAATATTACACCAAATTGCAGTAATCGCCTGTGCACCATTGAAAGAACCGCCCGAACCTAGTAGCGTCGCCGCTCAATAGAGGGTGACGACCGCCGCCGCCGCGTCGCCGTCACGCGCGACCGGGCACCGAAAAAGGAGGCACCACCCCTATCCGGAGGCTGGCCAGCGGACCCTCAGCCCCAGCGGTGTATAAAGCAGCGCCCCGGCGGGCAGAGGGCAGTGAATGAACTCATTTCCGCGATCGCCTCATACGAGCCCGCTCTAAGGGCGAAGTATAGGCGACCGAAACACTTTCTGGAGTAAGAGCAATCTGAAACAGAGAAGTGGGATTGGGGCATAAACATAGTATTACAAAACACGCAATGCGCGCGCCGGTAGGCTAATGTCTTTTTGACCGTTGTTTTTTTCTCTTATGTTACAGGATAGGCCATAGATGCCCGTAAGGGTAGGAATGGTCCCACCGCGGTGACGTGAACGCGCATTGCACTTTAAGTGCGTTCACAAAACTGCACAAATTTGCTCCTTGGAGGGCAGTGGAGCGCCTACCAGCAGTATCGAGTGCATCAGTGGATTGTGAACAGTGTTGACGGAACAGCACAGTGTACGGACTCGCTTTCTCTCTCGGACGGATACTTCGGTGCTACAGCTACTAACTTTGGACATCTCCCTGGGCAACGGCGACTAAGGCACACACTGGCACATCTTCAGGAAAACTGTTGGATCTGGCTTATATATGGTTACTCTGTACTGGTGTGAGATCAGAATAAATCTATTTTTTAAGAAATTACGTTTTTTTGGACATACCACAAATAACAATAAAACACAATAAAACTGAGACCCTTTTTCAATGAAGTACAAATTACTCGTTTAACTAATCACCCTAATAATCACTGGGAATTCCCTTTGTTACTCTGAATAATTAAATTTATTACAATTCCTATTTACATTAAACACTGACAAAATATACATTTTAGCATTCCCTTCAAATAACGTTACTTACAAAATTGTGCAAATACACCACTGTCTCTACAACAGTGTCGCTGTGGCCGCGAACAACATAAAATGAATAATGATCTTTTTACAGATTTAGTAGGCAATAATGCTTTAAAATGGCAAGAATCACTGAAAGATACTCAGGTGCCTCCCGTGTGGTTATTTCCCGCACAATTTCCTGGCTAGTAAGTTCTCCCTGATCGCTGTGATTTTGACCTAATTTTTGCGGCGCTTGCGCACCGTTACCTCCCGCCGCAGTGTTCTTCGAGCTCCAATGCTTGAGCTTGACGCGCTCCGGCCTCTGCGTCGACGGAGTTCGCCGCCGGCCTCCGCGCTGCCGCTAGTGGGCCCCTGGCCGCAAGTGACTGCTGGCTGCCCTCTCGCGTCGTCTTCCGGTCTCGTGCTCCCGGCGCCTTCCGTCCTCGTCTGCTTCGTCCCCCTCGGTGTTTCTATTTACGCCGGCGTGCGAATGTTCCTAGCACCGCACTGGCGAACTCGTGCGTACGTGTCTCTCGCTCGCACTGTCCCAAATTTCTGCGCTGGTTGAACTTTACTCGACCTCAGCACGAACTTCCCTATTGTATTTGGCCTCAGCTCCACAGTAACGGGTAGATTCACTCCCCGCATCTTTGTCTGAAGACATATTTTCTTTTAGAAAACTTCGCGAACGACAATCTGGGCGTCTGTCCGACGTCCATCACTCCTACCAAGTAATCCGGCGAAGATGTTGCGGCGGTCAAGAACTCATGCGAGTGCTGCTGGCTTGGTGAAGAGAATGACCGTGGGTTCGCCCATTTATGCACGCGCCCTACGTGCAGTGGCAGTGCGCGGCCTCTTCCCCTCTCCAGTCCCTCTTCACGCACCGTGCCGCGAACATAGCGCGCAACAGTTCTGTAGGCTGCGGGCGCGTCCTTTTCAAACATGCGTCGCGCTCGCTCAAACGGTCTACCACCGGCGTTCTCAACTGTGGGCGTGTGGGACGAACGTTGTCACTGGCGTTCGTCACAATTATATAATAAATTTTGTTGCTACAGATTTTTTCCTTACTGTGAAATCTGTTTTTAAATATGGATTTTAAAATAAGGTCATGTACAATTTTTCGAAAATTTGAGTACTTTTCGCGGAATTTTGCGTGAAAGTACGGGCGAGAAAGTACACACCGTTTTAGCACCACTAGTTCATGTTTGGAATGGATACGAATGGTAATTCTGTTCAATATTTAAAAACTGCGAAATTTAGAAGCTTAACTCTTCAAGAAGTGCGACATACCTACACCGGCAATGTACATAGCTCAATTCATTTTCTATTTTTGCATGCGCCGTTCCCATTGAGCCGCCCCTGTCCATAGTGGAATATCCTGCTACCGTTGAGACTCCAACCCTAGCAACCCCCGGTCCGAGTCGCTGCAGTGACACCCGTTGATGCCCTGAGTCACCTCAGCCACACATATTATGCGACCCGATTCTTCTCCCGGCGGATGGGCGCACGCTCAGCTCACCCAGGCTAGTGAAGGAGAAAAGATATAAAAGTAGCAGTCACACATGTCATGGAGAGCGAGAAAATAACACATAAGCACCTTCTTTTCATCCCTGCCAGTAATACGTGGGCTGACCCATCTAAACAGGATATGAATATTACAATTATGTAGTAATTTTTGTATCAATTAGGCCATCATAATGAAATGAGTATCACTTTATGAGTTTCATCACGCGGTCAACATTTAACTTGTTTCGCTAAAAAACATTCTATCATGATCTCCTGATTTAAAAACAGCTGTTATAAAGCTAGCTTCCCAGGTTGTATGCAAGGACCTTTCGCCCATAGATTTTGTGTATGAACTAGTAGTGCTACAACAGCACATACGTTTTCGCAATATTACAATGTTATCGTTACATAGGACGGTACGCCGATATGTATTATTAATTTGAAACAAAAATTTCGCTAAAACGGCTAACCTTTTCAAAAACTTGCACATGACCTTTTTTAAGGATATCATTTTGTACAACAGACTGTCTGAAGTAAAAATCTTTCTCTAAAATTGTGTAGTTTTCAAGTTTTTTGTTGCTATTTTCGAAAAATAGAGCAACACCCCAAAATGGGACTAGCACAATATTTTAGCGTCCCTTATTACATATGTGGAGAAAATTTATAAAAAAATTTAGAGCGGTTTTTGAGAAATTTTCTTTTCATACATATCAATTGCAAATTACGCAAAAACTACTCGTTTTCGCAAAAAAGAGTACATGACCTTTTTTAAAGAGCTAATTTTGTACAACAGACTGTCTGATGCAAATATTTATCTTCTATTTTGTAGTTTTAATTTTTTTTAATTTTCAAAAAACCGAGCAATATTCGAAAATATGACTAGCACTATTTTTTAAAGCCTCTTATTACATAAGTGAAGAAAAGTTTAAGAAAAAATTTGGAGCGGTTTTTGAGATTTTTTTTGTAAAATTCAATCGCAAAATACGCAAAACGTACTAGTTAAAAAAAATGTACATTACCCTTTTCGAAGAGCTTATTTTGTACAATAGTTTTTGTTAGAGACAAAAATCTTTATCTCCAATTTTGAAGTTAAAATTGAGACATAAATCTTTATCTCCAATTTTGAAGTTAATTTTTTTTTCCAATTTTTGAAAAATTGAGGATGTTAACAAAAATGAGATCTGCACTATTCTCTTAAACGTCCTTTGGACTATTCAACAAAGTGTAATCAAAAAATTTGGGGACATTTTCAAGAAAATGGCTCAGGGGCGTCAGTAAAGCACCCCCTAAAATTAAAATATTGGTTTCAAATTTCAGAGTCCTTAGCTATAACGTTTGGGAAATATCAAGTTTGGAGCAAATCGGCTGCACGGTTAATGCGCTAGCGTTGTGCACAGACGGACGGACACACGTTTTGCCGTCAATCGATTTTTCGCCATCGAGGGCTCACAAAACATTGATTCTGGGTACACTACGTGTTAGAGGATCCCCCCCCTATATTTAGCAAGTATTTTCTATATTAAAAGTGCTTTTATCCAATTTTTCCTAACCAGGACTCGGCAATAAGAATTTTTGTGTCGAAAATTCGCCGTTTTATGGAGCACGATGACAATTTCTCTTCTTACGTTAGTAATTGCGAGAAAGTCAAAATTAAGAATTTGAGTAGAATAATATCAGCGATTTTCCAATTTGTTGATGGAATACCATTAGTTCCAGGGCAAGATTTTCCTTCATGCCTTTGAATTACTGTACCCTATAAATCAATGCCATCTATTTAGATATTCAATTCTGCTGCCAAAAATTCCAAATTACTGGCAAATGGGATACTGATTTATCCACTTTTAAATGGTCATTTGAAATATAAAATTCCATAATTTTCACTTTTGAATCTAGAATGACATTTTCAAAAGTCATCTTATTTGAAGTAATTATCATCCCTCATAGAATTTGGATTACCCTCATTTCCCAAAAGTTTAATATCATAGGCAATTGAATTTTCATAATAACTAATGAAGATACTTTTATTTATTCTTAAAAAATTTCTACATTTTATAACAAATGTCAACAAGTTACATGTCAAAACTCTTCATCACAATTTACAAAATTACACAACAAACTTTTGTGTATAAAAAGTTGTGAAGCGCATAGTCTATTGCAGCAAACACATTAAATATAATTTAAAAAATACATTTGAACCCTAAGAAAAATAATTAGTTAAGAGGTAATTGATATTGCACCTGTATTAATGAAACAAAATAAATTAAAATTCTGTGGAGGGTCTTATTCTTTCACGGAACGTATGAATGAAGTAATAAGGTATCCTTGGACAAGCAACTAGAATACATTGTCCTGTAATTTACTGTTATTTTCACGACCACAGTGTACATTTAGAACACGTGGATGAAATTCTTATGACAACAAAATCACAAGCTTAGAGTGAATTCCCAGTAATTTTGTCTCATTAATGCAGGTATACAGGCACAATAACCACCGCTTTTATTCAAACTTCTGTAGAGTGTAACAATTCCAAGCAATTCTTTCTTTTAAGTACTGAACCAAATTTATCTGCACTAGTCAAGTGATTAGAAAATATGTTTTTGGTAATCGTTTAAATTGTTTCCTTAATCTCAATAAAGCGCAAAAGTTGTGCTAAACAATATGTTTAGAAACTGCCATTTTCCTTCTAATATGGGAACAGATGCAGCAGAATGTATACGATGACCAATAAAAAATGAAAACAAGGAACATTCCAACATATGCACCCAGTTGAGAGAAGCGTGAAGGTAACCAAAGAACTGTGTAAGTCATGCTACCAGAGTTATCTACAAACAAAAACAGAACAATTAATTACCTCATTAGTCATTATAAACAAAAGTATCAATTGCATAAACATTTCCTCTGAAGATAATAGGTTGAAATAATTTCTTTACACACAATAATTCATTAAACAATTAGGAATTAATTATTTAATGAAATTGCATTCTCATAATATATTTTAACATTTCTCAATTATTTGTCATGTATTACAAGAACTTTGCAGTGGCTGCCAGTTTGCTGTTTCTCTGCATGTGTATAATAAGGAATAAATTTTAAATAATTGTAAAAGAAAATGTATGGAATGTGATATCATGTCCTTGGACTCACAAGGACCCAAAACCAATCGAAAGTTTATTAACAATTTCAATTCAATAAAAAATCAAATGAAATTTGCATTCAATAATAATTCACATGAAAATTGTCTGGGCAAGCCACACAGTAAGCAACTAAAAATGAAAATTATGTTTGAATACAAAGAAATTAAAATCATTTCAAAATTTTTGCACAAAAGGAAAATATCCATTTTTAACAATCAATTTTAACAGTTTATCCCTTATTATCAACTTATTTCACAATTGAATTGCTTTTGAAACAACTCTTATTGCCTCACTCAATGCAACTTCATGAATTACAAAACAATCTGATTTGATACAGTCCCACCACATGGTTTATATGACTGTGGAATGGCCCATAGTGTTTATGTAAACAAAGCCCATTGGTAGCAGAGAGTATATTGGTAGTCTCACACAAGACGAATGTCTTCATCGGTAACCTTCCACAAAATCATTTAAGTTCCAATAGTCTACAATGAGTCTCTCACATGTAACATACCAATTGTTAACAATAACAAAATTCTTGTGGGCTAATAGGTAATTGAGGGACTCACAAGAGCAGACATTAACTGAATAAGTCTTCTTAATGGGAACACAAAATTAACTGATCTCCATTGAAATTGATTCCAAAGATTATCAATGGTAAGAGAAGAAGTCATTAAGAAAAATTCTGCTTTACTACATGAAATTGTGTATTTTAAGATAAGAAAAAACATACATTATACCACATTTATTATGAAAACTGAAACAAATAAATGGATTATTAATTTACCAATAAGTGCAACTCCGTAGCCCACATCAGCGACACCCATCCTGTAAGAACAAGTAGGTACCATTATCTCATGAATCACAGTTTTACTTAATTGAAATTGCCACATTGGACCTCCTGAGGGAAGTAGCATTTCAACAAACTGTTCATACCGTTTGAGATCAGTTTCTATGCTAGTGTGAAGTGATTTATGATCATGAGCAGAAAAAATTATTTGAGGACGGAGTTGCTTCACAACCTGAAAATTTAAATAATATATTCACTTTAAGTCACTGACAATGTTAATTAACACCCTTTATATAATTCATGTTTACCTTGTGCACAAATTGGTTTGGCAGAAACAACAATGGGAGGTGAGTTAAAACAATATTAGTTCTGTTTCCTCCTGTTGCAGTCAAATTTCGAGGCATAGAGAAAGTTAATCTATTCACCTATAACAAAATTTAAATAATAAGATGGCATTTCAGTATTCGTTTTAACAAGTTTTTGAAATTTTGCAGAAAATAATCATTTATAGTTATTTGAGTTTTGATATATACCTTGTATATATCAACACTTTTTATCCGGAAACTTTCTGCTTGACTGAAAGTCTTATCATAGCGTTTCAATTTGTCATTTGTTAAGCGATCGTCATCTTCTCCCCCAATGTCGTTATCTCCAGGGAGATAAATATACTGCAAAAATTTACAAATAATCATACTAGTCATGTTTTTCACTATCAATACTAAAAGAGAGCAAGATCATTACCTGCATCAACACATTAGTTTGAAAAATATTAAAAAATCTTCGGCTGTAACGAATATATTCCTCTTTGGATGCAATGCTTCCTTCATCCATAATATCACCAAGAAATGCAACTACATCAGGGTTTACATGAGACACAACATGGTGAAATGTTTTGGATAAATATCTACAAAAAAAATTACAGAATTTCAACAACTGAAACAAAATTAGATTTCAATGCACTGCTTTCACAATATACCTGTCACAGTCCCATCTTGCAAGGGTTCCTAGAGGAAATCCAGGTTCAAATTGTTCACCAATTATCTGCGGGTCAGCAACCAATAAAATTTTGACACATTCAGGTCGCCCATCGCATGAGACAGCTGGCCACTTGAAAATGCTTTGAAGAAAATAACTAAGAAATTCATTGTAGAAAATAAGAGTGCCGAGAAAAAGCAGCACAATTTTTGTCTTGCTTCTGCAACGTAAAAATGTACATTTTGATCATGGGCAATTTACACATATAATAACATATGTTAAAGACTACCCAATCACTGTTACAACCTGTGTATTGCTGGCATGTATATAATAAAATAGCGGAGAAAAACAGATAACTTGAATATTTCAGATTCGAATTATGTAATTTGAAAAGAATTTGTCTCCCTAATGGCTAGCTGTAACACTTGTGTAAAATGTAAAATTAGAAGGGCATTTTATACACAAAAATATATTCACTTCGATTCAACATCTACTGTAGTTCTTATTCTTTATTCATTCTTTTAGTTATTAATATTTTTAACGTGTTTTTAATTGAAATTCATACACAGAACCTCCACATTAGAATGTTTAAATTTCGCGGTCGACTATTAACTATGTAACATGTTAATATTGGTAAACCTTTAAAAATGTAAATCGAACGGTGAAAATAATAGAATAATAGTAATTGAAATGATACCCAAAGTTAAATCGAGTGCGGGACAATCCACGGATTGAGTAACATCAACACGGTAACGAAAATTAACCTTGATATCGTTATCAGGGCTAATCGTTACTACACTAGTCCACTCTGCTAGTAGGTGTAGCGTATCAGTTGCAATGTCGATTAGATTTTAATGTAAAAAATTAAAATAATTTTCAAAATAATGACACTGACAACAGGGCAACCCCGGAATCCCGTTTCGAAGTGCCAACCCCGTTCGGGCACCAAGTTCATCATATGGACATTGTCAAATCCAAACCGACTAACTCGTCCCAAATCCAATTGTCCTACTCCTCCGGCACGGAAGGAATACTATAACTGATGTATACAGAGTTGTAAGGAACTTCGTAGTGTAGGATACAAGGATCTGGATAGCTTGTTCGACGATTTCACTCGAGCATTTTCTGTCTCTCGCGTTCATGCGCATTTGCGTGTCAAGGAAAATGCACTTTTGAGCGTATTCAAAAGGTTTGGGTCTGAAAAACCCATTTTTGCGAAACGATTTGGAAATACTTGTACAACGTGGTACATATTTACAAAGTCAAACGAATATTTTATACGCCTTCCGATTGCAGGTGCAATTACGTCGTAAGAAAAGGTGACACCACGGAATTGTCAAAATAATCAGTAGCTCGGCCCGGCCGTGCGAAAGACGTTCACTCTAAATTCATGTTAGATTAGTAATACTTCGATATCTTCTCCAAATTATGTGTATTTTATTTTTTTAATGTTTGTTTATTAATTTTCTTCTAATAGAGAACTCAACTAATCAAATAGAGCATTGTATTGTGTTACGCATTATATACGAGAAATATGTGACGTATGTGACGTCGACCCACCTGCAATGTGTAATACTCTGGTGGAGCTATGTACTGGTGTTGTGCGTGTGAACGTGAATCTATTATGAAGTACTTTAATGGTTTTTCGTATGGACAAGACGATATACGGCCTGCAGGGCACTTTTCTCAAGTTTATTTCACAGAATATACCTTGTTAACTCTGAAGCATATAGTTTTGTTTTCTACATGTTAAATGTCGAACAGTATAACCCGATCAGAAATGACGTTTTGTGTAGCGTTTCCTTTCGAGACTTTAGTTACCAAATATATCCTGCTTCAAGGTCATAAAACAGCTGTTTCAACATTTGTTTTCAAACGCAGGTTAACTAGATAGTTTCTGTACCTACAACATTTTTGATTGAAGAGGTTGTACTATGGTTACTGTTATGTCTGTATGAGGTCATGTAAATGTCTATATTAACACATCATGGCACTGAGATATGAATAATAAAGGATCAGGTTTTACCATATAATTTGTTGCCATTCTCAATACATTTTTTCAAGATGGGTTCAATTGCCATGGAGGAGTACGAGTTGATGAAGGATTCAAAATATAGAGTGTAAGGGGAAAAAGTACTTCACTT
The DNA here is from genome assembly GCA_017312745.1 of Gryllus bimaculatus. NCBI lineage: Eukaryota > Metazoa > Arthropoda > Insecta > Orthoptera > Gryllidae > Gryllus > Gryllus bimaculatus. The sequence continues at coordinate 10,391,059 of BOPP01000014.1, read as the reverse complement.
GCAAGTTGAATTTAAAATATTGACATTTTCTTAACATTTAATTTTTTTTTAATTGAACAGATATGTGTCTGCTGTGGATAAAGCATTGAAGAATTTTGAATACACAAGTGAATGGGCAGATCTTATATCTGCATTAGGAAAACTGAACAAGGTAAATATTTTGGTATTATTTTATTACATGAAGTATTGAATCTAATATAGTGTAATTCACTGGTGCCATGGTAATTCCTCATATCTGTAAATTCTTACACTTTGCAATAAAGATAAAAATTGTTTCTAGCAAACAATAAAGGAAAAATAATTTAATATTCTTTAAATATTAAATTAATATGGTACAATGGGATGATTATTAGAACTACAATATAACAAAAACTGATGTCAAACATACTTCTACACAATTGCAAGTAGCTATCTGAATTACCAAAATTGTAGATAAAGTGGTATTGCTGTGGCATCATCGATAGTAATTTTATTTCATTTTAATTTGTATTATCTCTCCAGTTTTGTTTTAAAATAAATGTCTGACATAAATGATAATTTTGTATTAATAGATCAAATTTTTTTAAACATATTACCAATAATTTTTAATTATTTTATTTATCATTTCATTTATTTATTTATTTCGAGGTTCTAAAATTAGAGTTTGTTGACAAATGCAAGATTTTTTTTAGGAATAATTTTATGGTTTTTATTCTGTAGGTTCAAGGTTGTTGAAAATTTGGTTTGTCTCCTTTTCAATTTTGATTATATTTGTGATTTGAATTATAAAATCAAGCCATTGAAATATAATAATTTTTATATTTATTATAACTGTCATAGGTCCTCCTGAACTACATGAAATTTCCAGTAATACCTCGTCGCATTAAAATCAGCAAACGTTTAGCACAGTGTATGCATCCTGCATTGCCATCTGGTGTACATCTGAAGGCTCTGGAGACGTATGATATTATTTTTAAATGTATGGGCACGAATCGTTTGAGCCATGAATTATTTATATATAGTGCTGGTAAGATATTCCTAAAAAATATTCTGCGTAGCTGCACTTTCTCTTGATACTGCTTGCTGGTACTTTGTGTTTGAACTGTGAAATAAAATTTATTTTCCTTAATAATGGATAAGTAAATGATTTTCTTCATAAATAATTATTTTCACACAATGTTTTCATACATTGTTTTCATTTAGAGCAGGTTTTGTATTTTCAATAAATTGATAAACTCAACAGTAAATACGGTGCCTAGTCTTTGAAGTAAATTACACTTGTATTAAAAATAACAATGCCCAGACTTTCAAAAATTATTTTCATCTGTTTTAATTTTGTGTAATTACTATACTCACATTTTGGTTTGAGATCTTTTAAAATATATAATTTATTTTGGTTAAATACAAATGCATGTATCTAAATTGTACATATTTTCACATTCATTGTGTCTCTTGTAAAAAAACATAAAAAAGAAAACAAAGCTATGAAATTACCCTATTCAGAATATATTTCCCTTTTATTTATTAAAAAGTTATTCAGACATGAATATTAAATTTGTATTTAATGTTTGTAAATTAATATTTGGATATCAAAATTACTAAGAATGTATTGCATTCTGTGCAGAAGCAATAAGAGAATGATGAATGTTTATACAATGTATTAGTAAAGTAGGAAAAGGTGACAGAAATTACTGTAATATGTATTATAATTATGATATCCAAAAACTCTTCTCTTTTGAAATTTCATTCAAACAATATGAAATGCTCATGTTTAGGCAACCTGAAACATGATTGGGGGGGGGTGCCAACTATATTCCTGGGCCTCAAATGTCCATTAAACGTTTTTAATTACATAAGACTCACAAGTGCAATAATGTGTACAAATCACTAGAAATATAAATATTAACAGTGTGAGATAGATTTCTAAAAAATGTAAAATGTAAAGAATGTAAAGAAATTTGACTTTGTTTTCACAGAAAGGATTTTCTAGAAAATTTATCAGATATTATTTGAAAGCAAATGCAATAATGTAACATGCACATAAATGCTATAATGTAAACAAATAACCAGTAATGTAAATATTAACAGCTGGAGAAACTCAAAAATGAAATTACAATTTTTTTAAAAACAAAAGAATACAGCAGATGGCATTTTTATAATTTGTTACAGTACATTTAATACTAACCCGACTCAACATTTAAAGGTGAAATGTTGAGTAATTTTTGAGAAATTCTTGTGATTAATATTCATATTTCACGCAATATTGTCCAAAAGCTACAAATACTTTCCAAAAAATGTACATGACCTTAATTAAAGAATTTAACTACAGAAAACAAAATTCATTTGAAGGAAAAATCTTCATCTTAAATTTTGTATTTGTAAGGAGTCACTGAAAAATTTCAAACTTTCCCAATTTTGAAAAATTCAAAGGTAACTGAAAATCAGACCTGTGGCACCTGTCTTTCACAATAGTGTACTTCACTCTATTGTTACACAAAATGTAAAGAAAAAATTTGCAGCAATTTTTGGAAAATTATGAAAATATCCCAGGGACTTCATACAAAGAGCCCCTAGAAGTGAAACAAAGATTTTTAAAATTACAGAGGTTCAAGTGGGGCCAGTTCAACTGGGAATTATTTAGATTGGAAAACAACCTACTCAGAGTTCAGGTGCCAGTGTTTTTCACAGATGGATGGACATTTTGAAGAGGTGGGGGAAGAAAAACCTTTTCTGTATGGGGACCCCAAAACATGTATTTACGTTGAGATCTATTTTCTGCATCCTTACATAACTTTCTCTACATTATGTATGTTACTCCAAATATGTATATGCATACAGGGAAGTAGAATCACTTGATCTTGGGGTTTTTAATCTGGATCTTATTGATCTTAATGAAAGTACAAGAGACTTTTATCATTACAAAGTAATGGTTGTCATTATATGGTAAATATATGCACCCATCCAATAAGGGATTGTAATAATGAAAGTTTCAATGATCACATTTTTTCAATTTAGTGTGGGTAAAGTGATAGACCACCAATCCAACAATCCACCAAGGGTCACAATTGTGTATAATTTCATTGCATGATAACAACATGAAAATAGTTCTAAACAACAATAAATAGTTAGTTTCGTTTTTGTCCTTAGCCTAGGCTATTTTTTAGGTTTGGTCTTACTCTCTTCTCCACTGTCATCTATTATTTAATGTCAGGTGTTTAATTTTTTTTCTGCCAGGTGTTTTGTAATGTTTTCTCATTTATTCTGATCCTTAAAAGTAGAAACAAAATGTGATTTTAAGAATATTCTAAAAGGGTAAAATCTAATCCCCTATGTACATTTTGATAAAAAAAATTGTAGCCATTTTTAAGAAAATGTCACTCGAGCGAATCTGAAAATGTGCATTTTGAAGCTCAGTTTCACTCAAAGTTTTCAAGACACTTCATTGGAAATAATTTTAAGCACTACTATACACAAATGTACAAAAAATGCTTGCAAAGTAAATATTAATGGCGTGAAAGATATTAAAAAAAAATACTTATGAGTAATTTGGAGAAAAAGTAAGTACATCAAAGTGGTGTTTATTTTATGTTATTCAGTTCATTATCACTATCGGCACAGAAAGTTTGAAGAAAACATTTGAGCCATTATTTAGAAAATGGCATTTGAGCATTTATGAAAAGGCGGAAAATTTTCAAAAAAAAGTACATGGCCATAATAAATTGTTGAAACAGAAATCTCTATTTAAATTTCATAGGTAAGATGATGCATCTTACCTATGAAATTCAGTTTTTTGCAATTTTTGAAAATTTGGTGAATATTAGACCTCTGTCATCTTTATACGTGTATTTCACTCTATTCTTACAAAAAAATAAAGAAAAAATATGGAGCCTAGTTTGAGAAAATTTTGAAACTATCGCAGGGGCTTCATGTAAAGTACTCCAAATATAAAAGAATTTTTTTCAAACTCGCCGAGCTTCGAGACGAACCAGATCAACCTGGAATATTCATTTGGGAAAAAGTCTTACAAATAAATTAGATGCTACTGTTGCTTACAGACCGGCATGTTTTTTGGGAAATAATAAAAATTAGACTTGCATCTTTGCCTGAAATGTCTATTGCATATATATATGTCTTCACCCTATTGCAAGGAGAATGTATTTCTCATGGATTCTGTCGGAACTAAACTTGATGACCCTTATTTTTGTAATAGGGTTGTTTCCACTGCTTGGTCATGCTGCAATGAATGTACGTCCTTCCCTTCTTACTGTATATGAGACTCATTTTGTTCCTCTGGGAGAACGATTACGACCTGGTCTCAGTGGGTTTCTGAGTGGTGTTTTGCCAGGATTGGAGGAAGGATCGGACCACTTTGAGAGGTAAATGTGTTGATTTTCTTTCTTCTTATTCTTCTGTGTCTCTTGCTCTTCTTCTTCTTCTCTCTCTCTCTCTCTCTCTCTCTCTCTCTCCTTTTTGTAATGTCTATCCCGGGTGTAATTAATTCTGTTTTGTGATCTTCCAGGACCACTTCACTTCTAGAAAAAGTCTGTGAAGGTGTAGGTCCTCCTCATTTTTATGGATGTTTATGGGATTGCTTGGCTGCAAACACTGGTATCAGATTACCAGCTATATCTTTTGTGCTGTCTCATTTCAACAAGAAGTTGTCTATGGAGGACCAACTCTATATTATGGGGACCAATATTGATGTCATGGCAAGTTTTTATAGTGAAATAAATTATTTTAAAATACTTTTAGATGTTAATGTTTTTCAAGTTAGATGTGTATAAATGAATCTGAAAGCTCTTTGTCATGGTTTTATAGGTTTCTGCATTGTGTGCTGGTGTTCAAGATGGTAGTGTTCTAGTTCAGCGTTCAGCCCTGGATCTGTTGTTAGTAGGGTTTCCTATGCATAATTCACAACTAGTGCGAAGTGATATGGTACGTTTAGTGACTGCCGCCCTAGTCACTATCTTACGTCGTGACATGTCACTTAACAGGTGATTTTCTTTTTTTATTAACTCAAGGTTTGAAAGACATGCAATGTTTTGGATTTGTAGTAGCAAAGAGAAAGCTTTTCTTCAATGCACATTTCTTGAAGAAGATTCAAAAAGTAATACGTCATCTGAAATGGATCCAGTAAATAAAATTTAACAGGGATTTACAATGCAGACAAATTCTTTGGCATTCCTTTGCACTCTTGTTACAATGTATAGTATTTCTAAAACTCATGGGTACTTTGAGTTTTAGAAATACTGTTCTTCTTATTAATTAGTCTCCTTCAATAATATAAGGTCCAGGAAATAAACCCAATTAAAGGACTACATGTGACTTAAAACTAAAATTAAAGCATATTGATGTAATTCCTTAAGTTATAAATAAGTGAACCAATGAAGGTTAAAAGCAAATCCACTTTGAAGGATGGAGGAATGTATAATAGAATGTGTAGAATATGGAAATCACACTCTTTAAGGGAATGCACCAGTGTAGTTTCCATGTGGTGGCATCTATTTTGAGGTATATGGCCATTTTCAAATGTTACTTTGCTAAGTTCCTTGTCAGGAAGTGGTGCATGCTTACAAGCCTTCTACCTGTGATTTCATCCTCCAAAGCAACTTTACTAATGGAGAGGGTGTTGCCTAGGGCAATCCACATGTTTACATGAATAGGTTTCAAAAAAAAATTGCTAGTTATCTGCAAAGGAGATAACCTTGCAATAATTTCTATCTATTTAAGTCAATCATGTAAATTGTAAAAATTAGAGGTCCCATCACTGATCCCTGTAGAACCCACTCTGAACATACAGATCTGATAATTCTTTTCCAATATTCCTTTGAATTACCAATGTGGTTCAACTTTGCATGTGACCGTTTTTTGGAACACAATTTTTTCAGTCTACATAAGTAGATCATATCAATGGGTTGATTATAATCCCGTTTGTGCTTGATGTGTTGCCTGGTAGGAACCAGTTTTATGAGGTAGGAATTAAATCATTGGTTGTCAGAAAATTTGTAATGTTTAGTTTCTCATTTTCATTTGTAACTAATAGTACTACCGCTCCCATGGTACTTTTCCCAGTGAGGAGCCCTCTTGTGCTTCCTGAACTTTATGCTGAGGAAGCCCTAAGTACTCACCTCGGTCCTGGATAAGTAGCAAATAGGATACAAACATAGGTAGCCTGAAATTATAGGTCTCTCTCTGTACTTGTACCCTTAATGTGGTGTAGGGAGCCGGTTCTTCATGCACATAAATATTTCTCACACACACAAACTCACACATGGAGAGGTGGCTCAGGACATCAACGGATGTCACTGAAGTACCTCTGTTCAGGAAGTCCTAGTTTCCACAAGTCCTAGTTTCGTCCTGTGTTTCCAACTTGTCAGCTAGGTGGAATTCAGTCGCTGTCTGGAGGAGAATTCTAGCGTCCTGCTGCTCTGATTGATAGGTGTCTGTGATCAACACCATGCGACTGCCAAACCATGTACCATGCATGCTATTTCCTTCCTCTTCCTTGTCTTATGCCCACTCATTACACACACTTATATGCCCACTCATTACTCACACACACTTACACGCCCACTCATTTCTCACACACACTTACATGCCCACTCATTACTCACACACACTACACTACCACACGGCGAGAGTCCGGTGGGAAGCTTAGAACTTGTCCCGGTTGGCACGAGGCCCTCCTGGTGGAAGATACCTGGTTGGGGAAAACCCCGCTAACCTACAGATAGGCGGGCGCCGGATCTCACCGTTCAGCGGGAGAATATTACTGCCACCCCCCGCAGTAAAATCATACACTACACTTACGGGAATAAATGCTCTTAGCGCGCCCAGAATCGCTAGTCAATCAATCAATCAAATCCACGAGCATTTGGCTCAATTGTTAGTCAGTTCCAGTGAAATGGTTTATATAACTGACATAAGTTTTTAAAATTGTGTAAAATGTTTGTAATTAAATTCGTGATTACAATATTTGCCGAATATCCTATTGTGTTTTTATTATTTATAACATCATTGACAAAGAAATAAAAATATTGGAAATTAATGGCATATTAACTGAAGCACATTGAATTTTAAATGTCGCAATAACACTTCCATGAATCCCTGCCATTCTCTGAACATAGCCTTTGATGATGCAACAAAGCACTATTGTTGGATGAAGTGAGAAAGGGTATTTTTACTGGAAGAAAGATATGCGAAGTTAACATTTCCCCAAAGTTTTAAATTGTTTGTTTTCGATAGTTCGTAATGATTTCCAAATAGTAATATTTTCAATTTATTTATTTATGAAATAATAGAAAGAGGGTTCATGAAACCAATTTACGATTAAAAACGTAGAGAATTCCATAGTTTGATGTTTGAGCTATTCAAGAATCGAAAGAAGAAAAAAACAATAAAATAAAAAAACGATCGTTAGGCTACCTCTCTTAGGCCTGTGTCACATGGGCGTTGCGTTGACGCGCGTCACCTAATGCTGATGTCGGTCGCGATTGTGCACACGTGAACGTGCGTCGTAGATTACCACTATCTTATGCGATACGGCCCAACAGCGCTCGTAGCGACGTGCGTTGTGCCCAGAACTGAAGTAAGACTTTTAAGGTACCACATAAGACGAGTCAAGTTTGGCTTTCAACGCGCGACGCCCGCTAGACGACGAGCGTCGCCAAGAGCGCTCGTGTGCCTTTTCGTATAAAGGTGCGTTTACACTGCGCAAGCGAGCGAACAAGCAAGCGATTCTGAACGAAGGCTCGTTCGGCGGACGGTCGCCGGGCGGATGGTACCACCCGTTTACACTGAGCGAACTCGCGCCCGTCGACCATGTTCGCTCGCTGGGGCAGCCCTTCCAAGTGAGATTATTGTGTGTTGAAGTGTTTTTGCAGAACGAACAAGCGACCGAATTTACTTTTCACAGTAAACAGAATAGAAGATAAGCGACGAAATTTGGGGCTAATTCCTTTTGCATGCTTTAAAAAATCACACACACAAAGCTGACAAATAAATCGGATTCTATTTCTGAAAACTGGTTCGTGAATTGAAAAATGTAAAATTTCTTACTTCTATTGAATTTAATGGTTTTAAATTTTAGTTCTTACAAGAACGGAAATAACTTAAGATATCTCGTATGACCCATATTTCATTTAGGTCTATTCAGTCTATTCAGTTAGGTCTATTCAGCTTTCATATAGGTCACAAATTCTCCACAAAATGTAAATTAACATTTAACAAAACATGTTAATTTATGTAAAAACTATCGTTATTGAGCAGAAATATCTGAGAGTTAACACATTAAATTAAAATAATAAAATAAACATTCTCAACAAAAACAAGTATAAAATACTTCATTATTCAAGCCACAGCTTCATCAACATTATTAAAGTGCATTTTAATGGAAGTGAATTGTATCTGTCATCCACAATATTAATGTGTAATATTGAAACAAATTTTAAAAAATTTAAAATTAGTAAATTTATATATTTTGTACAGTTTTTCCCTCTTTTCTTACCTTTAAACTTATCATTTAAAAGTTTCATACTTTTTCAACCATGTACCGAACCTCACGGCTTTGAGCAAATGTGTTCGCTCGGCGTCTGCTCAGTTCTTATATTCTTCTTCCAATGCGTGTTAGTAATTTTTTCTACCTTTTTAAATACCTCTGTAATGTTATAAAATGAAAATTTGTATAGGCCTAGCTGCTCAATAATGATACTTTACTATATTTAAATCTAATCTTCATGTAACATTCCATACCTTTTTATAATATCGCACCATTTCAATAGTCTTTATGTAATGGCCATTTTTAACATGGCAAGGTGGTGGGAAAGTGCAACGGCAGTGCTCGTTTTGCAATCGCAATACAAAGTGCTTTCCAAACGGTGTGGCTAGCAGACTTGTATATTGTGGGAAAGTTTAAATTATACTCTTGTAAATGCCCAATATTTATAACGTAAGGAATAAATGAAAACTGATGGGTCCGACAAGAAATGATGTAAACCCTGGGTAAACGTAAATTGCAGGAAGGTAAAAGGAGGGTTTTACTGTAATTCACAACTATTGTAAATATATTACGAATTCATGGAGTTCTTTAAGTTTTTAACCAAAGAATGTTTTCACATGTAAATTATAACAATTTTTAGAGTGAGATGTCATTTTAAACTGAAATTGTAGTTGATTAATGTTTTAAGTGAATAACATAATGCAAATTGTTCATATATCTTAAATGTACATGTTAATTTTAGAGATAGCTATTCCCAGGGCTTAGTTTTAGAAAATCCTGTGTGTGTATTAAAATGTTATTTTCTTAGTAATGTTTTTTCTGTGTTATGTAGGCGCCTATTTGCTTGGTTACTGGGGTCTGAAGTTAATACAAGCCTGCTTGGTGCAGAGCATCCACTTGTCAAACGTCCTTCAAGCAATAGCAACTATTTTGATATGTATTCAAGAGATATGCTAATACAGGTGTGTAAAAGATTTCAAAGTAGTAAATATATGAATATTTTTCAAAGATGAAAATCATATAAGCTTGCCCCCTTTTCAACAAAAAATGTAACACATTTTAAATGTTTATGGTGGTGACAGGCAGTCAAAATCACATTGAGCCAGGGACTTGGTCAAAATCCACCTGATGTGCGACCATATCGTTTACTAGTTTCTCTGCTGGATAAACAAGATATTGGGCCCATTATTTTGGATGATATTCTTTTTGAAGTTTTCAGGTTAGTATATTGGTATATAATAATTTTTATATTATGAAATATTTTATTTGGAATTTTATAATACTTTTAAAGTATATTTAGCTTATTTAATTTTTGTTTGTGGATTACCAGATCTTAATATTCTGTAAAAAATGCATTTTTGATTACTTTTACAGGACTCTGTATTTATCATGTGGTGATAATGATCGAACTGTTGGAAATGGTTCTGCACCTACAGGAAGTCGAAGTAGCAGTCAAGAGATATTGAAAGCTGCCAATTTGTTATTCAGCTCCTTAGAACCATGTTATATTTGGCAATACACAGGCACTCTTTTTTCAAATGCTTGTCAGTCACAACCATCAAATACAAATTCTTTATCCCAGTCTTCAGAGAATTCTGAAAGTAGTGAAACTCGAAGTTCTAAAGGCCATGTACGTCCAGTTGGAAGTGGTCCTCCTGATCTTGAAGAGGTATGCTGGCACATTTCTCAATCACGATTTTTTTTTTCTAAATTAAGACATAGGTATGAGGAAGAAACATTAGAAAGAAACATGATATGCATTTAGAAGAAAAAAAACTGTGCAATGGAAAAAATGTGGGCAGAAAAGAAATATTTGGAACTTTTATGACATGATATAGACTTGGTTTTTCAATCGAACCTTGGTCACATTACTACCTGGACATTGATCTTGTCATGTCTGGGGTGACAGATTTCTGGAAAACAAAAACAAACAAACAATAACTGGAAAAACACGGGGACACAGGACACAGGAAATGCAAAAATTACATGGGGAAAATGCGGGATAAATGCTGATGTCAAAAAATGTGGATTTCATATCATCCTGGATGCTGCTGGAAAGAATGGTGTACCTGTGACACAGTAAATAGTAGTAAGATAAAGTAAAAAAGCCATGTGTATACAAATTTACTTGTATTTTGGTTGTCCAAAGCCAATTTCAAAAAAAAAAAAATTGTTTGTAGTTCTCAAATGGCAACAGTTTTTTAAAGCTTGTGCCATTTTTTGCATTTGTAGACTTTTACGAATTTGTAAATTACTCGACACTAGATTGCTGTACCTCGGTAAACTAAAATCCATTGGATTTAGTAAACTCTGTTCTCCAAAACAGTGATATTTATGTACCTAATAGGATTTTATTCAGACAATATTTGCAACCGAAACTATCAAGTGTGAACGAACAATTTTTGTTTTAAGAGAGCAATTTTTCAAGAAGGACTAGAGTCGAAGCCTTAGTTTTCTGTGCTTTTACAAATAGCAATGTACTTATGTTATGTAAAGTATTAAAAATGAGTAGACTAACACTTACTCATTACTCTCTCCTAAAAACTGTCATTTTATTTTATTTTTTCAAAATTTTGAACTGTAATATCTCCATTGAGAATAGATAAATATTTGAAGTTTAAGCAAGAGATGGCTAAGTTACCAAAATTCAGAAAAATCTCAATCTTAAGATTTAAAGCAAAGGTGGTTTTTAAAAATTGTAAATTACGCCAAAAATGTTCCATTTCTCCATTAGGGAGAAGTGCTGACAAGCGTAGAACAAAAGTCTGTGCGAGTTTGATGACCCCCGTAAAGTGTAATAAAATCTCGGCAACGATTTTCATTCGTTTTTCACTTTGCCATTCATTTAACTTTATTCAGTGCCTTTCATTTGAGATTCTCTCTTTACCGAGCCATTCAAAAATGTCCTGTAAAAAGTGAATTGTCCGATCCTCATGGTAACTATTGGAATATAATTTTTAATTCCCCATATGCGAATATACGGAGTAATATACGTAGTATAGGGAAAGTTATGTAATGCTGCGTGAAAAACAATAGATATCCGTCAGAAAAAAAAAATTATTGCCTGAAACGAAAAAGAGGATAAACCCAGTTGTTAAATTAAGAAAAAAATCCTCTAACACATGGTGTAGTCATAATCCCTGTTTTGTGGGACCAATGGACAACAAAACGTCCATCTGTCTGTCCGTTGGTCTGTACGATTTTTTCCAATACGGATATTCTCCTGTTGATCTAGCTCCACTCCAGGCACCACAATTTTGGAAACTTTCTTCAAAATTTAGGGGTACTTTAAATGAAGCCCCCGAACATTAAAAAGTGTTTCTCAAAAACGGCTACAAATTTTTTCTTTAAACTTTAGGTACTACATGCACCCTATAAGATGACATACACACTATATTGCTCTATACTTTTACTTTTTTTAAAATTACAAGTATTTTTTGGACTTGTATCTCACGCCGTTAATATTTTCATTAGCGTCAATTTGTTTACATTAATGTATTTATGAGTACATATCAACTGTTTTCTGTGAAAAAGATCTGAAATTTCCGCATTCTCAGAAACGCCATTTACTCAAAAATGGCTTCTAATTTTTTGTTCAAATGTTTCCAACAGATAGTGCTAATTGTAGTGTTTAAGATGGTATAGAATTAATTTTTCGTATATTTGTGTTTTCAAAAATTACACAAATGTAATTTTAATTAAATATCTCTCACGTCATTACTTTGCACATTTCCAGTGAGTAGTAAACACTTGCAATTGTGACTGGAAGTGCTTGTAATTACTTCCTTTGAAGTGTTTCGAAAACTCAGTAGTTTTCTGTGAAGAAGGGGTCATATTTCGAAATTACAATAGCGCTTAAACGTCATTTTTCTGAAAAGAACTTCAAATTTCTCAAAGAAAATTGCCATTGGCGACGAGGTTTTACTGTTTTTATTTGCCCGTATAGATACGTGTATACATAGTATAGGGAAAGTTATGTAATGTGCGAGAAAATTTATTTCGAGATTTAAACGGAAATAGAAGTATTGAGGTTCACAGATATCGAAAAAGTGTTGTTTTTTTTCTTCAAAACGCCTGACAGTCGATCGGTCCGTCTGTCGGACTGTCGGTCGGTCCGTCTGTCTATCTGTGTCTGTCTGTCTGTCGGACGGTTGGTCGTTCGGGTGGTCTGCCTGTCGGACGGTCTGTCGTTCGGGTGGTCTGCCTGTCGGACGGTCGGTCGTTCGGGTGGTCTGCCTGTCGGACGGTCGGTCGTTCGGGTTGGGTCTGGCTGTCGGACGGTCGGCGTTTCGGGTGTCTGCCAGTCCGGACGGTCGGTCGTTCGTTCTGGTGGTCTGTCTGTCGGACGGTCGTTCGTTCGGGTGGTCTGTCTGTCGGACGGTCGGTCTTTCGGGTGGTCCGTCTGTCGGACGGTCGGTCGTTCGGTCCGTCTGTCGGATGGACAGGAGGTCGGTCGGTCCGCCCGTCTGTCCGCCCGTCTGTCCGCCCGTCTTCCCTCACTCCGTTCGTCTGTCTGTCTGTTCCTCTGTATGTCCGCCTGAGAACGCCAATAGCGGCTATACCACACATAGGATTTTTTTCCAAATTGAAGAAGCCGTTCTCTGATTGGCACGGGTTACAACTTTGAGAATTTGTCAATCTCAAATTTATGGGTACTTTGCATGTAGCTCCCCGGACAAATTCAAAAATTTCTCAAAAACGGCTCTAATTTTTACACAAAATTTCTTGTTAGAATAGAGTAAAATACTCTTATGAAGGCGGCACAGGTCCCAATGTCACTGACAACTCTGGATTTTCGAAAATTGCAAGACTGAATTTTTTCAGCTTCCTCCTACAACAACAGAATTGATGATAGAGAATTTGCCTAAAAAAATTGTTAATGGTAGTAAGGTCTTTCATTACGGTCATATTCATTTTTTTAAATTGTAGTATTTGCGCAAAAATGCATGGAAATTCGTGCGATTTTTAACAATAACAAGATAAGTTGTTTTTTAAATGCTTCCAATTTTATTTGAAAATTTTGTTAGGGATTGTGCTCAGTGTTCAGATGACATAAACATTAGCTCGCAGAATTCTTTTGTTTTTTCAAAAGTTACGAAATTGTATTTTTTTTACTTCTCTCACGTCGTTAGCATTTATGTTAGCAGCAATTGTTTATTATTGTATTTATGTGTACATGTGCTTTAAATGTCATATAAAGTTTCTCGAAACTCAATAGTTTTCTGTGAATATGAGCTCGCGGAGATGCGGAAATTTTGTTTTGTGGGTCAAAATCATTGACCGCTTTTCTTCTTTTCCTAGAGTTATTACCAATTTGATAGAAAATCGTAGATAGGCACCGTACCGCATTTGTGCAGAAAACGTACGAGTACTGGCTTTTTTATCTGATGCATGCGTAGAAGCGAGCTCGTTTTGTTTATCAGATGAAAAGTGTCACCAAACACTGAGTCATAATCGACGCTCCGGTGTGAACGGTCCCACAGTTTTCGTTGCCGCGTCTAGCGCGGAACTTTCCGCGCCTCCCGCTGCGGATGTTCGGCGCTGGTCTGTGGGAGCCTTTAACTCGCACTACAGACGGATGTTAATGCAATCTTAGATTGCAAATATGAAACGCTGAGAGCACGTATGCTTTGATGAGATCTTTTTCGGTTTTGGGTGCTGAAAATTGGATAGGACGAGCAATAAAACAAATCAAGCAACTGTTTGGAAATGCTTTCAAAAATCGGGATGTGGGAAAGATAAATCTGACATGAAGTAAGCACGTGAAAGCATTACGGCAATAACACTGTGTGCGACTAAACCTTCCAGCCGTCACTGCAGAGCATTTCGTTGTATGTGATGGAAATTTGGCAGCATATGATTTTGAATGATCGCGGACTCGCTGCTAAATGGCCGCTCTTCCAACCTTCTACCCCCTGCTCCGACTGTTGATACTCGCTCCGAGCTAGCACTCAGCTTGTCGGGCAGTGGTCATTAGGACTCTGTCTCAAAGGAACTTTTAGCCGGGTGGACACTCCCTTTCGGGCAGCAGCGAGCGGCAAATATAAAGAAGGAAAAGAAAAATGCCTAGTCGGGGATGTAATTGCCCATGGTTCTCTTTGGGGCTCTTCCCGTACTTGTTCACGAAACGACATAAGGGAATGAGTAATAGATACCTCGAACTCGATTATTCTAAATTCATGTGAACCAACGTATTTCGCCGTAGCCACAAACTCTGGCACGTGTATTGATGTGGATCTCTGCAGCCCATCACTTCCAATTATGCTCCAATCATGTTCTAATGACCTGGTCCATTTTAGATGGCCATTACACCCAATATCCATATTGATGGATTTGTTCGTGGGTTGGCTCAACGCCTTCAATGGTATGTACAACGTAAAGACTGGCTGAAATTTTAAGCGAACATCAGTTTATGGGGGTCACTTTGTGTAGACGAAATAACAGTGCTGTACTATAAGCTGCGGAGATTTTAAACCCCCATGTCGACTGGTAAACCACAATACACCTTTGTCCCGTGGTGGAACTCGGACCGACCGAGGGCGGACAGTGTTCGTAAAGAGACGTTGGAGCGTCTGAAACAGTATACAATCGCGGATAACTTAATAGATTACAAGAAGTGCAGACTGAAAGAAAGAATAGAGTAATAGAAAGAATACATCGTGGAGAGCATATCTCTCCTCCCTCAATTTCTATACGCCACCGTCTGATATTGAGGAAGGTAGGTCGAATTAAGAGATATTCCTCCTCAAATTCAGGTCTTAAAAATGGGGAAACGATTACATTTCGAGACGGAATTTTAGAGGAACTTGCTTCTCATTATGAAAACATCTCAAGTTCGGCGAACTTTGCTCCTGACTTTTTCTTCAAAGAAAGAATGGATAACCGCGCTTTGGATTTTTGTTGCAGGGCACATGAAGATTACAATACCCCTTTCTCCATTGTGAATACGTCCTGCTGTGGCACTTGCGAAACGTGTTTCAGATTAAATCCATTACCTAATGCTACAATATCTTCCTGAAATGGCCATGCCATTTCTGCTCCGGTTCTATAAGGGAAATCTGGAAAGAGCGCTCAATCCCTACTGTATGGCTAGAAGCCATCATTATCCCAGTTCCCAAAGAAGAGAAAGATTGATCATTGCCATCAAACTATCTACCTACTTCTCTTACAAAATGTGTATGCAAAGTGGTGGAACGCATGGAGAATCTGCATTCGGTGTGGACCTTGGAGGGTAAAAATCTGTTGATGCCAATCCAATGCGGGTGTAGAAGAAACCGGTCAACCTTAACCACCTCATTGGGTTCGCATCAGCAATCTCTACATCGTCAGTAGGCAACGTCTTGAGGCCAAATAATTTTACATTGAAAAGTCCTACGACACCTCTTAGAGATACGACAAACTGCGAACTCTGCACTCTGCGCATTTAGTGGAAAGCTCCTTCTATTCCTCCAAAACATATTTTCGAACAGATATTTTCGTGTTCGCGTTGCTGACAGTATTTTTAGCAGTTGCCCTCTAGAAAATGGTATCCGTCAAGGATCGGTTCTGAATGTCACTCTCCCATTGCCATAAATGGTATAGTGTCGATTCCGAGAACCTGTAGAGGCATCGTCGTTGGTGGATGATTTTGTCATGTCGTTCGTCCAGCAGCATCAGTGTGATCCAGAGGCAACTTCACCTGGTGTTCAACAAGTTCCACGAATGGAACAGGAACACGTCAAATGGGTTTAACTTTTCTACCACTAAATCTATTGATGTGCATTTCTACGTTGTGTGCATTCGCTGAATCTTCCAGGTTTGACATGCCCCTCACGCGAGGTGTTCATATCCGTAGACTGCAAACCAGATGTGCCTCCCCCTTCAATCATCTTCGTATGCTCAATGGTACATATAGGGGGTCGATCGCATTTGCCTATTTCGTCACAATAGAGCACTCGTCCGGTCAGTTCTTGATTACGGTAGAGAAGTTTCAAAATCTGCACATCCCTCCACTTTCCAACACATCAACAGCATACACTATCCTGGTATTCACCTCTCAATAGGTGTGTATACCCATATATATTCTTAAAAAGAAGGCCGGCTGTTAGCGTCTTATGGTACAAAAGTATCGGGACTTCTTACCTATCCTTGTCGAATAATTATCCAAATTGAATATGACACCTCATATTCTTCGAACATCGCTACTTCAACTCCAGGTATTCGATTGCGAAATCTTTTACGGGACCTGAAAGTAGGTCTTCCTACCCCTGTGAAACTCATAGACCCACTCCCCCTTGGAAACTCTTCCACCTCAACGTTGACCTCAGGCTCTTCGATCTTCCCAAACCAACTACTAGTCCTGTTTACCAGATGCAGTTACAGGAAATGAGGAAAGCCTATCCGAATCATAATTTTGTACATGGTTCTTCGATTAATGACTCAGTGTTATGTAGTTTATATTGTATCGGGGTCACGAAATTATATCGGCTTCATTCCCAGTGCAATATATTCGCTGCTGAATTGCAATTCTCGAAGCCCTAAAATACATCTAGTCAGCAACACTGCGACTAGTTCTCTGTATGATTCTCTCAGCAGTCTTCAAACTAACTCCCCTTCTTCCTCGGACTAGCTGACGAAATCAGTTCAAAACCTGAATCAACGTCTTCTGTCTCGCCATAATCAGATTCTCAGTTGGGTCTCAGGCCACGGGGGAGCATAGGGAACAAGATGGCTGACCGGGTAGCGAAACCGGCATCACGTAAGACTCAAATTGACGTTCCTTCTGTACCATCGTCGGATATTAATACTTTCTTGAAACGATATTTAGAGCGTGGAAAACAGGCACAATATCATATAAACATAGTGTGATAAAGAATTCTGTTATTACCTGGCGGTTCTCATCCCGAACTTTTAGGCATGACGTCATTTTAACCCGTCTTCGCGTCGGTCACTGCAATTTTTCTAATGGTTCCCTCCTTTGAGGTGAATCTCCTTCCATTTGCGACTCGTGCAGTTCTTTCTGTGGAACACGTCCTCCCAAATTGTTAAATTGTTTGAAATTTCTTGGCAGCCGACGACATGGCCTGGGCAACGTCTTACGGAAGGTGCTCAGGGCTGGCGATTCCGCGATTCCGCGCTTTTCTGTTTTTTAATTTATTTTTATTTTTATAATTTTATTTTATCGGAATTTATAATTTATATATATATATATATAATTTTATTTGAGAGATTAGGACAATATTATGTCACTCTTGCATAAGGTAATGATACTGTCGTTTTGGATGTATTTATAATGCGGTATATTGGATGGCTTTTAGTTCTGGATGTTAATTTTTGTTTGAAATTATCCCTGCCTGTCTATAATATGCTGCAAATAAATATGAAAGTGTGTGCTGTTTAGCACAACTAGTTTATGTATTATTTAATTTGTGAGCACTAGTACATCAGTTTACTTTATGAAATTTCTCGGAAAATGAACTTCTTTGGTACCTTCTTTGGTTCAATTACCTCAAAAGTGCGTTTTTTCACAAACGATGAAACATTTTCTAAATTAGTGTTGCTAAAACATCACATACTTTTTCGCCCCCCTATAGTAACGGTTATATAGTAATATACCGCATTTCTGTCTCTATCAACACATCTCAGTCAACGAGCGCTGCCAACAAAGCTCGCATGCAGCGATGGGCGCTGCCAAGAATTGGCACATATTTTCTTAGCAATTCTTCCTAAAAGCGCCATTTTTGCCATAAATGGAACTATTTTTCAGTTTGCATTGTTGTGGTCTTATGAAAGTTCTTCTGTGGCGTTCTTTATGGAACACTATTGCTTGTTTCGAATACATACAATTATTTTTCGCCATGTCTTAAAGATATGTTAAGTTCAATCTTAAATGTTTTTTTTCTTTTAAATGACTTACAACCAAACAAAAACCATAATTAGTCTCTTCATAATTCATTAAGAAATTAAACAGTTATAGATGTCCTGGAGAGCACTAAAACAGAAAGCCCGCTAAAACGTTTTGTATTTGCTGCCAAGTTCATACGTCTGTTTTTTGAAAAACAAAAAACAAAAAAACACACACATAAAAATATATCAAAAATGAACACTTACAGAGCTAATTTTGTACTGCAGACTGTCTGAGCCAAAAATTTATATCTTTAATTTTGTAGTTAAATTTTTTTAATATAAAAAAAATCGAGCGATATCCTAAAATTGGACTAGCATAATATATTTTACCGTCTCTTATTGCATATATGAAGAAAATTTGAAGAAAAAATATGGAACGGATTTTGAGAAAATAAATTTCATACATTTCAATCGCAAATAACGCAAAACTACTAGTTAAAAAAAAAGGTTCATGAATACCTAATTACGTCCAACAGGATGTATCTGAGACAAAAATATCTTTCTGCAATTTTGAAGTTTTAAAATTTTTTCAATTTTCGAAAAATCGGGTATGTCAACGAAAATGAGATCTACACCATTCTCTTAAATGATTTTTGCACTATTCAACTACAAAATTTAATCAAAATATTTGACGCTATTAGTTTTTGAAAATATCCCAGGGGGTTTATGTAAATTATCCCCCCCCCACTTTAAAACATCGGTTTCAAAATCCAGGGGCCGCTACATCCGCCAGAACAATTGGGGATAATCAATTTTTGGAGAAAATCGGCTGAACATACCCAGTTTAAGCCTGTTGTACAAAATAGATGTTCACGTACTTTTTTTTAACGAGTAGTTTTTGCGATATTTGCGATTGAAATGTACGAAATCTCAAAAACCGTTCCATATTTTTTCTTTAAATGTTCTTCACTTATGTAATGAGAGACGGTAAAATATGCAGCGCTAGTCCAATTTTCGGGTATCGCTCGATTTTTTATAGATTAAAAAAAAAAAAATTAAAGATAGAAGTGATGCGCTAGCGTTGTGAACGGACGGACGGACGGACGGACGTACATACTGACATTTTGCCGTCAGTCGGTTTCTCGGTATGAATGACGCACAAAACGTGGATTCTGGCTACACCATGTGTTAGAGGAATTTTTTCCCTATACGTAGCATTTGAATTTATCCATTTCTTCGTTACCAGAGCCTGACAATAAGAGTTTTTGTGTCGAAAATTCGCCGTTTCCCACCGCACAATTACAATTTGTACTCTTCTTACGTTATAGTAAGTGCGAGAAAGTGAAAATGGCTCCAATTTTTGTCTTGAAACTTTTTGCATGGAATAACGTAACGGAATAACGCCATTTAATGTATTTATTTGACCGTAATATGGGCAATGCTATTTTTTTTTACATCTCTCACGTCATTAAAAGTTATATTACAGTATTTCTTTATACTTTGTTGGATTTATTAGTGCAAGTGCTTGTTGTTAGTTTTTATGAAATTTCGCGGAAACTCAAGCGTTCTTTGAAAATTTGCTCTAAATTACTCATTTTCAGAAACACTGGATCGAAAGTTTTTCAAAAACGGCTCGAAATTTTCGATGGAAAATTGCATAGACACTATGTTGTTCTGATTTATAATGTTCTAAACGTCAGATTTCAGTTACACCATTATAGGATTTTAAAAACTGATAAAATGTGAAAAACTTCTTTAAATTTTAAAAGAATGCTAAATAGTTAATAAGTAGACCTACATAAGTAGTGAATTATTAAATCTCAATCATTAAAATTAGTTTGAAAATAAAATCTTGTGTGATGAGCAGTAACTGTTTTTTGTCGCTGGTTGGGGCAAAACCGAAATGGTAGCCAAGACTAAAGAGCTAAAATACGAGGAAGTCTGTGCTATTATGTCGCACTACTAGTTATATTATTATGATTTTAAATTATTTGATGTACGTGCTAACGACCATATGAAGCTGTTGTAGCTCACTTTCATCCTCAACCAATTAAACCAACATAGAGATTTTAAAGAGTATTATTTGTTTTTACAGAAAGGCTGGTATTAGGAAAACATTTTTATTAAGTCATCCTTAAAATCTTCGAAACATCTTTAATAAATTTTTCTTTTTGTTCTGACAGGTGTGCACATTGACAGAGTTTCTACTTGACTCAGTATCTCTTGAAGCATATGTTGAAACTCCAGGTGAACATTTGCCTGGATTATTCTTGTATATTGTGACCCAGTTGACTGAAGGTTGTGGCAGTATCTCACCTTCTGAAGTGGCTCGTGCATTGCAGTTATGTGCCAAAATTCTCACTAGGTATGTATGTGTTGAGCATTTATACAGTCAGATAAGTCTGGGCATGTTTGGGTTAATGCACTGAAAAATGTAGTGACTTTTTTTCCAAATATTTGGTTAGGTTGTATCAGAGCAAACCTGATGCGGGGGCGGGGACTAATGTTGTAATGACTAGGTTCGATCCTTGCTAATGCCTATGGAATTTGTGGGCTTGATTGTTTAATGATTCCGGGCAGGTCAACTATCAAGGTCATTAGTCCCATAAGTGTTGTGCATGTTTTTCTCGGGAGGTGGCGGTGATCTTTCCTTCACCTCCCGGCGAGATCCGGCGCCGACCTACCGTCAGCTATTGGGGGTTTCCCCAACCAGGTATCTCCCACCAGCAGGGCACCACCCCAATGACAATGGCAAGCTCTTAGCTGGCGACCGGTCTCCCGGTATGTTTGCTGTAATGTTCCCCCAATGACAAGTACGTGTTAGTGTAAGTGTGTGTGTAAGGGGACAGGATTGGGCAAGGAAGAGGGAGGAAAGATCGCGCGCGTTCCGTGGCCCGTTTGTTAGGGTACTGCTCCGGCATTCGCCTGGTGTTCATCGGAGAAACCACGAAAACTACCGATCAGAGCAGCCAGTCGCTAGAATTCTCTTCCAGATAGTGACTAAATTCGACCTAGATAACAAGCTAGTGTCGAAAATCTTGCCACCGTCGGGACTTGAACGTTGTCAGAGGGACTGCAGTGGCATCCATTGATGCCCCGAGCCATCTCTCCGGCGAATTTGGGCCAGAACATCTCATTGGTGTGTCAGAAACGGAAACCTTTTTTCAAGGCGAAATTACAAGTTTGCTAAAACTGTTAAAATTGTCAGAAAAATTGAAAATTTTAAAAAGGTAAGTCATCGGATTTGAAAATTTTAATGTGGCAAGGGTAATTATTTAAATCATTTTAACGACATCTTATTAAATAAACCAGAGATATCAAAGGAAATTTTGATGAAATCGGCTATTGCTTTGGGCATTGCACATTTTGAGTCTGACTTTACATACGCTAGAATTCGCAATAAAAACATGACGATTATGACGAGGAATGGTTTAATAAGTTTGTAGAAAAAGAGGAAAAACGGGAAATTTTAAGAATAGCAGTGAGAGAGAGAGGGAATGTTACTAGAAAAGTAATTAGAATAGGCAAAGATTAATGCAAATAGAATTAGCGAAGGTATAAGATGAAGTATTAAATTGGCGAATTCAAAAATAAGTGTTTGAGTATGAAACAACATTTTCAGAATGTTAAACTTAATTGAATGCGAAATTTGAAAGCATTCGAACCAGAAAGTAATGATACAATTGTATGTAAACATTTAGAAATATTTGCAAGAGCAGACAATTTGAATTGCAAACATTGAGAACGATATTTAATGTCTTAATCGCCAATAGCAGAAACAGAATATTCGTGAGCAGAAAGATAATGAAATAAATTTCGATCAGGTAGATTAGTTATTGAAAGGGAAATTCAAACCAATATCTGAGAAATTAAGGCAATTTTATTTGCTACGTAAAATCCCGATAACTCAGGAACAGATTTAGCGTACGGTTTAAAGGTTAATTTAGATAGTTGCCCCTCCTTTCACTCCCGAAAGTTGTAGAAGATTCCAAGATTGTGATAAAATGGCTCGCCATTGACTTCAGGTTATTGCGTTGCAGAAGAATTTCGGCCAATCGCCGACCACGTGTTAGGCGATCCGAATGGAAAGACTTTCCTTTATCACTTTTCATTTATAAAAGTAACGTGCAGTGCTGTGCGTCGCTACGTCTGTGGCCCAGGATTTGCCAAAACTTAAAGTTAATGATTATTATAATGGGTGGGCGAGTACGTGAGGGTGGGCCGGTGGTTTACCGGCGAGCGAGCACTTAACAGATCATAAACAAGGAGTATGGGGTCCCAAATCGCTCCGTGCTGCCCCGGCTGCAGTCGGGGACAAAGAAATGATTCAGCGGAGGGTGTGACTAATCGGGACCTCTTGGTGCTGAACGTGACCAGACCCAGACCCTTGCGTCCGTCGGTTCTACGTCGCATTTTGTAAGAAATAAGTTGGAAGTTTAATAATTATTTCATCATCAAAATTTGGTGACACCGTAATACGGAGCTTGTTCAGCAGTACCGTAGTTTTCCCTACAAAAGCAGCATGGATTTGTTCCGAAAAGGTCAGTCACTTGCAAACTTCTGTAGTGTATTGGAAAATGGAGTATTCATGACCAGGGATTACGAATTGATATGGATTAACCTCGAAAGATTTCACCCGTCGATGTGGGACGGTCCACGTCCTGACAGGGGATGTTGAGAGAGATCTCGTGTATTCCTTTCTTTCACCAGTCATCTTTCTTTTCCCCCATTGTTAATTCCCGTTCTTTGATTACGTCCTGTATATTTTCTTCTTTCCCTTCTATTTCACAGTCCCTTCCCTGTACGCTGAACGCACACCTGTGTCTGCCGTGCATGGCGATCAGTTTCGAAGGGAATGGGTGTCGTGCCAGTTAAGGGGTCTGTTTGTAGCACCTAACTGCTCCCCTTGTGCCACGATGCACCAAGGAATACGTTACTTACGTATTTTGCGGAACATTTCCTGTAGGCCTCGATACACTTGCTTTCGCCTCTATAGACGGGAGGTCGGGAGGTAACCCACTCTCGATCAAGCAGCTCGGACTAGGTTTGTGAATAAACTCTGAGGTGAGTGGAGGAGTCGTGGTGTCCCCTGCGAGTGTGTGGCGGTGAAGGAACCATGCCACTCTTTGCTGTATCCCCTTTAGTAACTGTGGTTGATAAACACAGTAAGCTGGGCGAAGTCGGTAAGCTGGGCGAAGTCGAAGTCGGTAAATCTAGTGAAGTAGAACTTTGTAGTGATTTGTCTTGTCAGTGGTAAGCATTGTTTCGAGATGAGGGATTTATGTTAAAGAGGGAATGGGGTGTATGGTCCATACGTATGAGTGTATCGTCTGGGATTGGGAAGGAGACATCATGCAGGTGGTTTAAAATAAAGACATTCAATTGGAGACTTAAGATTCGTGTTCCAAGCACGAAACTGTGCTATCTGTTTTTGAGTAAACTTTCCCATAACTCATGGCGTGAGAAATTATGATTATCAATGTGTTTGGTAATTTTGTGTGTTTAATCATTTTGGAAGATACATTTTGCGACGTTGGCTTTTACTTGATCACTCTCTTAGGGATATGTGCGATGCAGACTTGGCAATTGGTTTTGTTTTAGTAAGACGACTTCCATTTGCCAAAGCATAGAACTATTATTGGCATTATGTGGAGAAGCATCACTTGTGCTTTGTACATATTTTTGTTATTTTTCGGGGGGGGGGGGGATCGTGGTGAGGAACGCTTATTATAGTACCAGGAGTGCCGATTGCTATTGCGAAACTAGAATAGCAATAACATTGATAGCACAATGGATAGTAGGGTTAGAAAGAACGAGTAGGGCCACTCAGAGCTAATGACAGTTGAGCTTCGGGACGGCCACGCAGTGTTGTAGAGGTTTAGTGGCTAAGGCGAGACTACTTCGACAATGCGAGGTGAAGCTTGGTTGGTTATCTGATTCTTGACATATCGTACTAGGTCTAAGTAATAATTCTATGGGTGTGAGCAGCCATATGCTGTCTCGGTGAGTCAACAATAAGATCTGTCCGCGCCGACACCTTGGCCTGCACTTGTTCTAATGGTTATAGTAACGGACCGTGAGCCAGGAAACACGCTAGAAGACGGTTTTTGGGTTCGGTGCAATGACCGTAGTGGGGTTGAATCGTGGTTTGTTGGGGAATGAGAGGGGATCGAGGTGCTTCAGAATCTGCTCACTCGCCGAGTTAGGCCACAAGAGGTTACTTTAGAATTGTGACAGAGCTCGCCTTATGAGTGGGGTAGGGCAAAGCGATATGACAGCGGGCTTTAGTTGAGCACCACGAATTGTGAGGGGCGTAACGACGTGCGCGTCGTTGTATGAAAGCGTGATTGGTGTGGCGGTGATTAAGCGTTCACGGGCGAGAGGTGGAAGCGAGTGAGGGTTAGGACCGCCGGCAAATCTCGCCGGATGGGTGTGGACATGCATAGCGCGATCTTAGAGCGAGGAAATACTTTTCATTTGGGGCACTAGGATCTTGATGTTAATCGGCGAGGAAGGACAGTTCAACGTCTTTTTTGCACGAGCAGGCTCTCCGGAACTAGAGAGCATGGGCAGGGAGAAGTGTTCGTTTTTGCAGCTCCAGCGAAGGATAGCGTGCTCAGATAACACATAAATTATTGTACATGAATCAACATGTAGATTTCTTCCCTCAGATGTGCTTGCTCCAATGAAGGTTACCTCAAATAAGAATAGTTTGGGAGCAGTGGATGTTTATGAGCTGCCGTAAAACCGACTAGCAAATAGCGTTATTATTGCTTAGGATAATTCTGAGAGCTGATTAGACGAACTTTCTTCCGCTAGGATTTATTTTGATAGGGTCTGTGTTTGCTAAACATGCGACAATGACCTCCAGCATCCCAGTATACACAGATGTTTTGGCAGACGAATGTGTATTTGCTTTGTGTTGTTCCTGTTCCGTAGGCGAGTGAACGCATACCATTTCCCGAGCTTTGAGATAATTCGAAAAATCATTTCTGACGAAAATGGCGGCGTGTTGGGAAAAGTGTTTGTATTTTTTTACTCCATGTAGTCTTTATGATTTGCACAAGAGTACATAAGTATGTTTCCTTATATTTTAGACGTTTGGAAACATATAGATTGAGGTAAAACGGTATTTTATTTTCTGAAGTATTTCTTTTTTTTGCCCAAGAAACAGTTTAAAAGAGTAAATCTCATTTTACCGCTATGACTACTGCTTATATATATTGGCAGTATCAAAAATAGTGAGTAGTTTCACAATAAAAGGGTGCATTTTACTGTGATTATTCGTTGCTTAAAGACCTTCAAAATGTAGGAAACTTGCATTCTGACTTGCCCTCATAGTCTTACATTCTATTCTTTTTTTGAAAAATAACCTTGAGTAAATGTAGTTATTATTAACAAAGTTTTTCGCAGGTGCAACCACCAGTATTAACAGTTTTCAACAGAGCCAAACAGAATTCCATGTGATGTACGTGTAACCAAAAATCCCTATCTAATTGTTCTTTGAAAGCCAGTCCAGTTTCTGAAAAAAACTGGCCCTTCTCTTGAACATCGTAGCAAGTCACTACCAGTATTTGGCAACTGAAGGTGCTAAAGTAAAAAACAAAATCTTCACGGGTAAAGAACTAAATGCTAAGTTGCCGTCTAAGACAGTCTAAAAGGCAGCCCGTTGCTCTTGTCAGTACAGCCTTTGGAATCAGAATCTGTTACTATCGAAAACAATTTGCTTATACGCCCCTTCGGCCAGTACCGGAAATTGGATGACTTGGAATTTGGAAAGGGACGATAACTGTGACTCTCAGGTTTCAGCGAAAGGTCCAGAAAATGAAGCTATATCTATAGCAGTGCCTTCAAGACAACAGTCCTTACTTGAACAGTGCTTACGCCAGTATGAACAGTTCTATGTGAAGTTTGTAGGAGGACAGGGTGTAATTTCAGGAGAGCAGTGAATCAGATGTTCTCAGAATTGTTGTATCGCATCCTCGAGAACAGATGCAGAACGGACAGAGAAACTTGAGCATTGTTGTCTGTGATGTTCCTCCAAATGCATGGTGCATTGTGTCGACTCGTAGTCATTCCACGTTGTATCCAAAAGAGAAGGTTATGAACAATGGGGGAACCAAATGCGTGTGGCGTGTAGTTTGCTTTTGTTAACTGTCAACTTTCCTAATTACTGCCTTCCTGATCGGGAACACTGAGTGAATGGTTGTGAAGATAACAGTGTAGATGCTTTGCCGGAGTGGCTGCGAGTGTTAGTTTGTCGTGGTGGCATGTGTACTCACGGCAACACCCAGCCTTTCAATTGCTGGCCTAATTGGGAGCGTTGCTAGACCTAATGTCCCTAAGTACTGTGCCAGATGCTGGCGTGGACCAGCGGCCTTGAGTG
>BOPP01000014.1:10254278-10364347 GCA_017312745.1 Gryllus bimaculatus | reverse complement strand
GAAGTCATATGCATTCATTGCATTAAGCAATACAGCAAATGTAAAACATTTGTGCATACAACAGGTCAGTAGAGTGATAGACATCTGTGTATTTGAAATTTTTCATTAAATGTTATTGCTTGTTTCAAAAATGCACTTGCTTTTCTTTTGTTTGGAAGGACGTGGAGTCACGCAAATAAGTATTCTTTAAGCCGCCACCCACGCCTAATATTCTAGGAGTCGGAAGGTTTCGTGCCCAAAACCGAAATATGGAGTTTATTGATTGTTTCTAGGCTTCGAACAGAAGCTTCCGCGAGTTTCGTTTTTGGCAGCTCCAGCGAAGGATAGCGTGCTCAGATAACACTATAAATTATTGTACATGAATCAACATGTAGATTTTCTCTCCCTCAGATGTGCTTGCTCCCAATGAAGGTTACCTCAAATAAGAATAGTTTTGGGAGCAGTGGATGTTTAATGAGCTGCCGTAAAACGACCTAGCAAATAGCGTTATTATTGCTTAGGGATAATTCTGAGAGCTGATTAGACGAACTTTCTTCCGCTAGGAATTTATTTTGATAGGGTCTGTTTTTGCTAAACATGCGACAATGACCTCCAGCATCCCAGTATACACAGAGTTTTGGCAGACGAATGTGTATTCTGGCCTTTGTGTTCCTGTTCCGTAGGCGAGGTGAACGCATACCACTTTCCCGAAGCTTTGAGATAATTCGAAAAATCATTTCTGGACGAAAATGGCGGCGTGTTGGGAAAAGTTGTTTGTATTTTTTTACTCCATGTAAGTCTTTATGATTTGTACAAGAGTACATAAGTATGTTTCCTTAATTTTTTAGACGTTTGGAAACATATAGATTGAGGTAAAACGGTATTTTTATTTCTGAAGTATTCCTTTATTTTTTGCCCAAGAAACAGTTTTAAAAGAGTAAATCTCATTTTACGCTATGACTACTGCTTCTATATATATTTGGCAGTATCAAAAAATTGAGTAGTTTCACAATAAAAGTGTGCATTTTACCTTGATATATTCTTGCTTAAAGACCTTCAAAATGTAGGAAACTTGCATTCTGACTTGCCCTCATAGTCTTACATTCTATTCTTTTTTGAAAATAACCTTGAGTAAATGTAGTTATTATTAACAAATGTTTTTCGCAGGGTGCAACCACCAGTATTAACAGTTTCAACAGAGCCAAACAGAATTCCATGTGATGTACGTGAACCAAAATCCCTATCTAATGTCTCTTTGGAAAGCAGTCCAGTTTCTGAAAATACTGGCCCTTCTCTTGAACATCGTAGCAAGTCCACCAGTGATTTGGCAACTGAAGGTGCTAAAGTAAAAAACAAATCTTCACGGGTAAAGAAGCTAAATGCTAAGTTGCGTCTAAGACAGTCTAAAGGCAGCCCGTTGCTCTTGTCAGTACAGCCTTTGGAATCAGAATCTGTTACTATCGAAAACAATTTGCTTGATACGCCCCTTCGGGCCAGTACCGGAAATTTGGATGACTTGGATAATTTGGAAAGGGACGATAACTGTGACTCTCAGGTTTCAGCGAAAGGTCCAGAAAATGAAGCTATATCTATAGCAGTGCCTTCAAGACAACAGTCCTTACTTGAACAGTGCTTACGCCAGTATGAACAGTTCTATGTGAAGTTTGTAGGAGGACAGGGTGTAATTTCAGGAGAGCAAGTGAATCAGATGTTCTCAGAATTGTTGGTATCGCATCCTCGAGAGACAGATGCAGAACGGACAGAGAAACTTGAGGCATTGTTGTCTGGTGATGTTCCTCCAAATGCATGGTGCATTGTGTCGACTCGTAAGTTCATTCCAGTTGTATCCAAAAGAGAAGGTTATGAACAATGGGAGGAACCAATGCGTGTGGCGTGTAGTTTGCTTGTTGAACTGTCAACTTTTCCTAATTACTGCCTTCCTGATACGGGAACACTGGTGAATGGTTGTGGAGATAACAGTGTAGATGCTTTGCCGGAGTGGCTGCGAGTGTTAGTTGTTCTGGCATGTTCACTCACGGCAACACCCAGCCTTCAATTGCTGGCTATTGGGACGTTGCTAGACCTAATGTCCCTAGTACGTGTGCCAGATGGTGGCGTTGGACCAGCGGCTGCAGGTGGTACCACACCTGTTGTTATGGTACCGCTGTTAAAATCTTGGCAGCTGCATTTTCTGGAGTATCGTACCTGTGCTGTTGAGGTAAGACATTATTTTGTTATGACTTTATGATTTCATATCTACAGATTTACTGAATGTTTTTTCATCCTTTGTTCAATTCGTTAAGTTTTTTTTTGCATTAAAAGTTAATTTACTTAATTATAGACAATGAAATAAAGACTGTATTGCTTATAAAATATAACAGTAAATTAAGAATGTCAATGAACTTTCATAATTTATTCATTCTCTTGTTAATAAAGGAATAGGACATTAAACACAATCAGATCCCAGTTGTGGTGCCATTGAAAGGAGAGTACTTATTTTCTCGTAATATTAGTACCTGTTACGTAATATTACTTTCACCTGTTAACCTACTAATGACGAAGTCGCCAACAAGTAGAACAAAGCTGTTAAAGCGACTTTAAACCTCAATTAATCAATCATTAGCACACCAACACTTCAATATCACTCAGTAGCGGTGCTACAGAATTGCAACAAGACTTTCGCGTGTGTTGGTTTCCTTATTCTTCAGTTCTCTATTTTACTCTCTTCTTAGCTGCCATCAATTGGCGACTAAAGTAATTTTTTCATCTTCTCTCAATTTTTAGGGTCCCTAATAGCTGAATTGAAGTGCGACTTGAATATTATAGAAGGGTAAAATCTGGTCCTTTAAGCACATTTTCAATGAAAACGTTGGAGCCGCTTTTACGAGGGTTGTCTTTCTATATTTCAGAATTAGAGAACAAAAACAAATATTAATCATCGAAAATCACTTTATTGTTTTCAAAATATTATTCCCATGAAATCTATCACTTTGCATGTGTTGAACCAATTGTCGAAGCACTTTTACCACTCTATTGAATTCTCCAAAACATGCGTTCTGAATGCAGCAATCGCTTCTTCAGAAGTCGAAAACGTTTGATCTCTCACTTTGTTTTTTACATACGGAATAAAAAGAATCATTCGTACCAAGTCAGGACCATACGGCGGATGACTCATAAAATCATGTTTGGGTGCTCAAAATGCAGTTGTTTGAGCCGATGTGAAGATCGCATTGTCTTGATGAAGTATCCGTTTTCGGCGGTTGGTTTTCCTTGATTTTTGGAACAGCTAGCAACCAAATCGTTGTGCAGCACTCAGAATTGACTGTTTGCGTTGTTAAGTGGTACGTTGCGACATGTCCAGTTTTTTCGAAAAAGCAGTGACCATCTTTTTAAAAGTGCTCTCGTGCAGCGAACATTTTTTTTTTTTGGATATTCTCCAGCTTGACACCCATACAGTCGACTGCTGTTACTTTCGTCTCATACGCGTAAATCCACGATTCATCACCTGTCACGATGTCATAGACGTGTTTCGAGAACACCCGCTCTATTTTTGAGCATTTCTTTCGATCAATCGACCCGAGCCGTTTTTAGCGATTACATTGTGTGGGTCCAACGCGAACAGATTTTTTTGACAGTCAAATTTTCATGCAATATTGAATGTATGCTGGTCCACTAATGCCTAAGTTGTCTCATCTCACGATATGTCACATGACTATCTTTCAATATCACTTCACGCACAGCATCAATGGTTTCGAACAACTGATTTGGACGACCTTCGCGAAATTCGTCTTGGAGGAACTACGACCATGATTGAATTCACCATACCATCGATAAACACTGGTCCTTGATGAGTTTATCGCCAAAAATTAAGTTCATCATGCACTGTGGCTGAGTTAATCCACGTCGAAAGTGATAAAAAATAATCGCATGAAAATGTTCACGATTTAATTCCATTTTTAAGCCAAGATAAATCTTTTTATTACCGTTAACAACACAAATAGCGCTTTATTCAAAACTTTCTGAGTAGTATAAACTCAACACCACTTTTAGCGATAGAGCTGTCAGTTGCCAGATTGCAACACCTGGGTTGCCAAATCCCGAAACATAAAAGGCACCCCACCCTTCGTAAGACATGTCGTTTGAGAGTTTCAGAAAATGCGCATTCTGAAGCTTGTTTTCACTTCAAACTCTTTATCTTTCGAGTAACTACCCGTAACATATAAGAAACAGCGCATCGTTTAGACGCTAGTGTTGTTGACGGACGGACGTTTTGGAAAACAACTAAACAAGTTTTTCGGTATCAGGACAGCAAACGTGCATTTCTGTTGAAATTTCGAAATCAATTTTCCGCAGCATTACATAACTTCCTATGTACAACGCTCATTACTCCGTACATACGTACTTATACGAGAAAGTAAAAGGACATAAACAATTCAAAATCCAGGGAAAATATTTTTTTCAAGTCCCACGTATTTTTATAACACAAAGACGCAACAGCGAGACCTGTTAACGGTTCACAAGCCCTTTGCCACAAAGCAACGCCGGCGTTGGTACTACTCGCGCAACTTTTCTTGGCCGATGGATTTAAATAAATGAGGGTAGAGTGGGGTATAAGTTGCGAATTCGGTCACTAGATTTTATGAACTAATGCCAATCTTTCGAATATCAGTCATGCGACCGAAACATTTTTCAATAATTTACGTACTAACTTTCTCAGGACTTTTAGGTATCTTTTGGATGGATCTTGCTTCGACCATTTATTATATTATTTGGAGAAAAATGCGAACAGGAGTTCCCGTTTCAGCAGCAAATATTTTGTATTGCGCCCCTATGAAGATTTTTGGAATGTTGTCATCAGTGCTCGCTGAGAGCGTTACCTTCCAACTGTTTATTATGCCAGGGAGGGGGAAGGTACCCCATTGGTCAAGAAAAGTTGCGCGGTTATTAGCAGAGTTGCTGAACTATGCTCGGCGAAGACATGTAGGTTAACCAACTCGAGCCACCGTGGGCTCCTGAATGGGTGACCGCCTGGAAACCGTTGGGAGCTGGCGGCCACGAGCCCCTGGCCGAATGGATGAAGGCAATGAATAACTTGATTAGTTCACGTTCATTGCCAGTACGTGGGTATAGACAGTTGTTGCAAAAAACGTAAAGGATTAAAAAAAACATAACAGCACATACTTTCTCGCCATTAGTAACAATAACGTAACATACTGCAATTTCTGTCTATATTCACGCATATCAGTTATCACCTGTGAAATCGTTAGAAACCGTAGAACTAGGTGCGAACACTAATTCGTATGCAGCTAGAACATCAACGCCAATTCGACAGTTTAAATGTTTCATACAGCTATAACTTTTCCCAACAGTGAGAAGGAATTATCAGAATCTAACAATGAGAAAGAATATTCTCGGCGTGACATGCGGCGTTGTCGAATTCACAATCATCTGAGACTAGCAAATAGAACCCGGGAAATAAGAAAATTTGCAAAATTACGTTAAACTAGTTATTGTTTAACAAAAATTACACGACTTAAATAACTGGTTTTTATGACATTTTTTTTTAAAATACGCAAAAGCTACTCAAACTTTTGAATAATTGATCATGACCTTTTTTAAAAGAGAAGGGAAAAAATAAATAATACTTGTCTACAGGTGGGAGTTGTCACATGGAGACGTATGGTTAGCATGTGAATGTGATGTTCCTTGACGTAAAAGATCTCGTCAGTGTCTTTGTGACGTGTTACCATCCACGATTAAGAAGACGGGATTTGATGCTTTGCGGTTTAACCCTTCAACAGAATACGCGACTGTTTTCGAAAGCCCTTCTTCGTCATCCGTACTGTCTTGTACCCAACAAAATACTTTTTAAAGGTATTTTTTTGTTTTCAGGAGGGTCATTGCTGATTCTCTCTCGTGGAAAAACAATCGAGCTATGAACTGGTCACCTGTTGCTTTTATAGACAGAAGAAAAGTTGTTTCTACTTCTCTCCACAGATATCAGATTTTTTCCTCTGCTTTGAAGATTCTACATGAGCCGAATTTGTATTGGTCCTGAAGTTCAGCAAGCTTGTGAAAGAATCTAGTGATTTGGTCGTTTCTGAACGCACCTGCTCGCTGCAAATGGACTTATTAGTTCTCAAACTTGGGTTCTGATGTCTTCTCATGAATTCACAATAAAAATATATTCCAATTGTTAATCTGTATTGAAGAGATAGTTGTTCTTCTTTGTTTGCGCAAATTGGTAGGGTAGTTTCAAAAACTCTGATTTGCTTAGTGGCTTGAGTTGAGTATCCATAGCTTTCGCGTAATTATAGGAAGTTTTTTGTTATTATCAAACGTTCTTTTAAACGTGTCTGAATTATCTGTATTAGGCTAGACTATTCTCTCTCCTCCTGCCAGTGTTTTCATCAGACCGCCTAGTATGCTCTTGGGAACAGAATATTTAGCAGTAGCCTCTCTTATCGATATTTCTTGTGAAATATCCTTGACAATGGCCTTGACAATATCCTTGACATCCAATTTCTCTCGAGTTTTACCCATATTTTCCTGAAGACGGACAAAATCTTTTTTATTACACGAACATTACATTGTAACACACGAGAGATACAGACAGAAATCGACAGAAGATCAAGAAAGGACTGTCCGGTACCACCCGAACGATCACGACCGACCATTAAGACGACAACAACACATCTACAAATAGCACGGACGACGTTGTGCTGCTAACCAATTCACCATAGGAATTACACTAGTCACAGTGGAAGATTAATATTTTCACACATTGAACAGCACTTACTACACTCGGCTATTTCGTTTTCAGGTACACACTGTCAGCTACAATAGAACTCAATGCCCTAAAGAGTACTAGTAATTCCCTAAACAGTACAGTATTTGGTACCTACCTCCCGTTGTCCGAATCTCCTCGATCTTCTTCTATGATCTGTATGTCTGTGTTCGTGTTCCGGCTTCTCTCTTTAACGCGGGAACAATTTCATTTCAATTAAAGTTGGGGGAAATTAATACTGAAGAGGTAAAGACATTTACAAAATTACTATGCAACCCACGATGCACATATCGCGGTCTGGCGTGTTAAGCGCACAGACCAGGCTAGGTGCGGCGAGACGGGGAGGGCTGTTTAATAGATGATTGTGATAAATAAATACCTTGGCAACGCCGATTATGCAGTTAGTTACCCGATAAATGTATTATATGGTGCATACGTGCTTTGTCTATGCAGTGTGTTATGGGTAAGGTATGATTCTAGCGCATTCCAAAATTAGCCGGCTAATACTTTCGTAATAAAAAATGGGTGGATAAAGTCCGTAGTTGGAAAATTTTGAAGTATATTTCAGGCTTTGGCCGGATGAATTTCGCCTGAAGTGGCTGCTGTGGGTAAAGTACTTCACGGTCACGAGGAGTAACCGATATGTGATACACAGGAATCGGGCTGTCGGCGAGAAGTGTCCAACTCTTTTAAGGTTAGTGAGAGGCAAAGTGTGTAGCTTTTCTATTTTATTACAAACATTTAGGGAATGTACTCTAATAAATTTTGTTGCCAACGACCAAGTTGTCTAGTATTTATATTTGGTATTACGGAAATCTGATTGAACCACACAAAACAAACACACAATGTATTCTTTGACGTATTTTTTCAACTATTTATTTCCTTTGTGATAGTGAATTATGAATAGGAAATAAATAAAAGTAATATGTAACTGAAATTAAGTAGAATACACTAGAAGGTGAAATAATGTCCAATTGGAAATTGAGATCTCGGGATTTGGTGAAGATTTTAACTAAATGGGCAGGGAATACATGACTAATAAGGAAATCAAAAACGCCGCTTCGGAGACAGATACGTGACTCTCTTCCGCTAATGCGATATTCGCTCTCGCGTGACTTGGTGAACCATCTCGAAAAATTGAATAGGACGAATAAAGTTTCATTTGCTTGACTGTGAGTGAAAATATTGATTTCTTTTATTACCAAGTGACAACGCTGGATCCGTATCTCATTTTCTCTTGGAGTGAAAATGTCGCAAAGCTCAATCGCAGAATGGATTTTGAAGATAAAGTGTTCGTGCAAAGATACGGACATACACAAGACACAGACATACACTTATCAAATAAACTTCTTCCAGAAATAATTAAGCCTGGAATTCAAATTCTTCCTTGCGATCTCTCCCGGGATACACACACTGATTGTTGCATCCAGTGTCAATCTTGACGTCGAGTCGAGCGCAGTACAATCCAACCCTTTCTCCTCAGCCTTATTACATGTCTCACCAAAGCCTCTCAGCCTATTGCTTTACATACAAAAAAATTCCGTTTTAACAAATGTTTTTACTTTCTCGCATAATTGTGTAGTAGAGAGAAAGTATTATGTTGCGGCAAAAGACGGCTCTTTTTTGACAGAAAATCTCGTATTCTAGGGCCAATAAACAGAAAAAAAAGATAAATCTTGTCCTGATATGTAATATACTACTTGCTCTAATACGTTGGGTAGTCAGAATACGCACGTATTCTGAGTCCTTAATACCAAAAAAGTGTCTGTGTGTCTACCTTTGAACAACGCTAGCGGGTAAACAGCAAACAACATTGATATATCCCAACTATTTTTTTACTTTACATTTCAGTGTTTATATACTTTATATTTTGATTTATTTTACATGAACCCTTAACATTTTCAGCATAGCAAATAGCTCCACATTTTTGATTGAATCCCCCCCCCCCCAGATACAACAAAAAACACTTTTAAAAATGGCACGCGTCTCATTTTCGCAATGTGTTCTAAAAGTTGAGTCTTTAAATTAAGTCATCTGCAATTTTTAGAAACTCCGAGTAATTTTGGCTACAAATATGGGAGATTTTGGAAAATATACCTTCTCAAAAACGGCTCCAAATGCTTTCTTCCTTCTGTAAGCTGGATTTTCATCAAAAATTAGATTTTCCGATCAGTATGGCTGATGTCGTGGTCCCTTAAATTTTTAAACGCAAGTTTTGATTGGGGGGTACTTTACATGAAAGTCCAAGACGTTTTAATTTTATTAAAAATATGCTCCGAGTTTTTGGATTACATTTTGTAATAGAGAAAAATATGCCTATAAAAAAGGCGCAGATCCAAATTTTGTTTAATTCCCACAATTTTCGAAAATTGCAAAATTTTGACTTTTTCGTTGTCTCCTTACAAATAGTTTATTGAAAGTTGAGATTTTTCTTGTGAAATTTCTTCAAATTTTAATATTTAAATTAGATTAGGGACACTGGTTTCAAAATATAAGTAGTTTTCCCAAAATTTTGAGTGAAATAAAGGTAATTTTTAAAACTTTTCTAAAAAAACTGCTATTTTTTTAACATTTTTATACGGATAGTTGTAAATGCACTGAATAACATGACAAACTCATTTGAAAGCGTAGACTTCCATGGCCGGAGTCCATATTTACGTGTCTGTCTGGGAGACTTAGGCATAGGTGCCAACATTTCGGGCGTCGTTAGTGTATTTTACTCTATTCTTACTAAGACTGACAGTCAGATGGACGTTTTGAAAGAAAATACTTTTTCGGTATCAGGGGACTGCAAAAAAAAAAGTATTTCCGTTGAAATCGCGAAATAGATTTTCCGCAGCATTACGTAACTTTCCGTATACTTCGTATGATATAGAATAATCCGCATAAGAGCCAAAGTGACAGGTCGCAAACAAATGAACATCACATGTAACTCACAGAAGTATCCCTCAGCCGCGACAGCTTTTCAGCCACACCTCTTCGTAAATTGTTTGTATATGCCCCCCATTAAGACATCATGGCTTTTCATGGTTCAAAATAGGTATATATATTTATATTTATATTTATATTTAATAGAAAATTTGTCTCTAAGATGCCAATAAGTTGCAGATGGGATAGGTCACTTTCTAGTATATGGAAGGAATTTTAATTTGTGGGATGAAGCATTATAAATGCTCGGCATATTTATTACATTTATTTCACAATTCTTTCTCATCAATCGTGCTCAATTCAGTTTTATCTAGTTTTAGCTTTTATTCCTAGAAATACTCTTTGCTTTGCTCTTAATTTACATACTAGTGACATAATAAAGACAGAGAACGATTATCTAAGATATTTATTTATTTAGCTGGTTAGTTTGTTTTTTTGATATGCTGCTTGCAAAATTTTCCAGCTGCTTAATACTCTATAATCTTAATGTTTCTATTATGAGATTCCTTTCATACTATGTTCCGCCTAAATCAGGTTGAGAAGTAAGTTGATGTTCTAAATCATTCTAGGTTCTGGCACGTGCTCTTTGGCAACATTTAGGACAATTAGAACCTCATCTTCAGATGAATTGTGTTGAGTTGTTACATCAGTTGCATAATGTATTACCTGCTTCTGATGCAGTAGAGGACATAATTGGAGAAGCACTTACTCAAGATGGCGATGACAAGAAAATGGAAGCATTGCAACATTTTTCTCTGTTATGGCATCTAGGTCGTGAATTAGAAGCCAAAAGTGGCTCTAGTCGTACTTTAAGAACTTTTGATAGGTAAGATGTTAGCTTAATTTGTGTTGAACTACTCGGATCATTTTCAAAACTTGAACATTTTATAATCAATCGCTTTGCCAACTTTATAAAAATTCTTATGTATTTGCAATTTTATTAACTATAACTCATCCAAAAATGAGTTTCAAACATTTATGAATCAATGAGCGATATTTTTCAAAAATAAAATATTTTTTATATTTTTCAGATCACTTCTAAAAATGTTGGATCATTTGCAGAGACCAGAAAGCTGTCCATTACGATTGCAAGCACAAGCTTGGCTTTTGCATTCTTTAGTTCGTGGAGATGTCGCACGTCTTCTTGACCCATTGCTTCTTCTTTTGCTGGAACCAAATACTGCCCGTCTGAGTGTATTACATGTGAGCATACAACATTCAAACACAGTTGTTTCTGGTAGTGATGCTCGAACTGCTGATGGACCTGATGAAAGAGCATCTGCTCGTATTTATGCAATTAGTTCTGTTGATGGAAACGTTATATATCATGTGTCAGAAGATAACTCGCATCGAAGTGGTCAACAGCGGATGGCTAATGATGATCCAGTGCGTGCCAAACGTATATTTGCAGTTACAACATTAGTAGGTGGTGATTCAGCAAAACATTATATCACAGAAAAAACTCCTCATCTTCGAGAAATAGATTTTCCAACATCCTTTTTAGCAAGACAAAATATTTCTGTGTTTGTGAATCCATTTGCTGCTAGCCATGTCTCAGAATCTGCCCCGGAAGATGAATGCATTCCTGAGACACGAGAGAGATCAGCTTCCATGCCTGATTTCTTGCGCCATGCCACGCGACTGCATCCTCCCGGTCGAAGTTTGAGTGGCTCAACTTCAGAAGATGCAGGGCCTGTTGAGGAGACTGAAATTACTGCCTCATTCCAAAGTAGATGTACTAGTGATCCAGATAGCCCTAGAGAACGAAGTGCAGAAAATGATGGGTCTGACAGCAGTAGTGGTAGCACAGAGGGTGCTGATGGTTCACAAGGCCGCAGCTGGTCGGCTGTGGATGATGTGTTGGGAGAACCTGAAGAATCAACAGCTGCAGAAGATTATTTCAAAAATAGTGCAGAAAGTTCAAGTGTAAATGTGGTTCAAGATATATTGAAAGAAGTTTTGGATAAAGTTGCAAAACAATGTGCAGAAGATAATGAGGTAAGTACATGTTGTAGCAAACACAAAATTAAAATGTATTTATTTTCTTCCTAGATATGAGGAAATGTACAAGAGTTGTACATACCACGTAATATGTATTCCACATACAAATGTACGATGTTGTGGGCACACCATTCTCGATGTAAAATTTAGTCACGGTCTCGTAATTAACGAAAGGAAAAATAATATAACTTTCAAAGATTTCAGTTGTCATTGAAACCTCAACCTACGTACATTTTTGTTTCTAAATGTGGTAAATTAAGCTTTGCTAAAAAATTAATTTATTCTTGCCGTGATTCAAAAGTTACAATTTTCCCTTTGCAACAGTCTCTTCGCCAATTAATGTTCTTTAGATAAATACATATGTGCACTTGTAGAATTAGCACTCAGTTACTCAATATGTTGCCCTCAACACTTGTTAGTTACTTCAGACTGTCTAAGAATTCGATTTACATTTGAATAAGCATGTCAAATCTCTTCCAAAATGCATCTTGCAATCATTTCAGTCATTTAGCAGTTTTCATTTTATTTTCGGTGTGTTATGATTTCTCATGCCTTTAGCCATTGTGTTATTGTCTACACGTGTGCAAGCTCTTTTAGTATTTAACCACACAATTTAATAGGTTTCAACAGCTTTATTATTAGGATAAAGCGGTGCTGTCAGACTTGCAACCTGTCCTTTCTCCATCCTCACTCGTTTGTTGTATAAAATCTAATTTCTGACTATTCTAATTTCTTAATTATTTTCTGCATGGAAATTTATGTTATGCAGTAGATTTTTTACGTTGCAGCTGACCCAAACTGCTGCGGATTGCTAAGACAGTATTGCTCATGTTAGCGTGGTACGTGGGGTCGCAGGTTCGAGTCCTGCTTCGGCATGGGTGCTTCTCTCCAGTGTTGAGACATGATTGGCCTCCCTCCTTCAGGCATCAAATTCCCTAAAGCTTCCTGTCATTCCTGGTCGGCCCGGTCGGCTGAGGAACTTGCGTGAGAGTCAAATACCCATAACATTTGGCTCGGCAGATCCCTTTGATCCCTCAATTTTATTTATTAATTTTTTTGGCAAGGTGTACATTCCCTGTACCTAATTTCTCCAATACATGTATCCCTACATTCCAATTATACTTTAATCATACCCTTATCCCTTGACTATGTATGTGTGTGTGTTAGTGATTCCGGGCGCGTCAACAGCTAAGGTCATTAGTGCACGGGACCAATTGCATCATGCCCAACGGAAATTTTTGTCGGGTGATTGGTTGGTCCTGACCACACGACCGCCGATTCTTCCGCCATACTGCCAGACAAATTGTGTAGTGTGTAGAAGTGTTGGACCAACTTACAGTGATTCCATACCGCAAAACGCTGGTTCAAATGTGAAACAGTTATTTAATTGGAAAGTTCGTCGGTTCTTGGAGGTTTTGGAGTTCACTGATTATGAATATGAAGTCGAAAATTTCAAGAAATAAAATTACGTATAAAATTTGGCAGAAAAGTGAATAAAACATAAAATGCAAATTTCTTTTCGATAGTGTAAGCTAATTTTGACAATAATTACGTGAATGAAAGCAACCTAAAGAAAGGCAGTTGTTTTCAGTATTCATTTAGACGAATTCTTTTATTTTAACTCGTGTTATATTTGCACAAAAACTTTGTCAAAAATGTTAATAACCTGATGGTATTTTTCGCTGCCGTTGCACGTGGTTAGCTTTCGAACTGGGCTCTGTAGATGAATACGAAAGATGTGTTTCTCACTTGCATTTTAACTCTGTGACTCTATGGGTAAACTATTGTACACATAAACGTCGCTAAATAGGATTTTGTTTTTTTCATTTTGGCCAGATTTTCGAGGCCGGGTATCACTGTGCTTGCACTGCCTCGCTCACATAGATGTTGCATTCTCGAAATCCCGAGCACTACTGGAAAATCGGGTTGTTGGTCGGACAGTGTGTAGCCAAGAGTCCAATTTCATTGCCCCGACGGTCGCTCCGACAAATTGGTCCGTGTTTAGAGGCCTTAACACCTAGCCTGCGCCGAGAACTGCCTGTCTGTTGTGTCGACGAGAAAGAGCGAAAGCTGACAAATGCGGAGTCATTAACGAGCGCCTCTAGTCGGAATGGTCGATCCTTGTTCTCTTCCCGCCCTCTGGTCACCGCTTCCGCCTCCTCGCTGGCGTCGAGGCTCCCTCTCCCTCCCCTCTGGTCAGCCTCAAATGCTATAGAGACAATACATGACACTTCTCCGTTCTTCCACGCACCGATGGAAACTAGTTCCCACTAGCGCTCCTAGTGTCAGAACCTGGTACTTCAGCACCAAATAGACATACGAGTGTGATTTTTACGGAAGAGATACATTTTTTTAAAATTAACCCAACCAAATAAGACTCATATTTACCTTCTTTTTCTATGACTTAATTATATTGAATGGCTTAAATTACGGAAAATGTACAAAAGAGATGTTTTATATATTCCTAGGAAAAAAAAAAAATTAAAAATGCAAGATTTTTCTTGCCTTAATACTTCCAGTAATACATTTGGTATTTTTTCATTTGCTTTCTTCAAAAAGCACTGTATCAATACATTGATACCTCTGTTTACATATAAATTAGTACACTCCTCACATAGAATATTTTTCAATTGAATATTAATGATTTGCAATTAATTGTTTTTTGACCTCAAGTTTACTGTGACATAAACAATTTAAAAAGCCTCTATCGAAAACATACTTGATCTTAAAAAACAAACTAATAGCTAATTCATTTGGGTTGAAAATAGTGGCATTCACAAACTGCTTAGTCAAAATATGTGAGTTTCTTTATTTAAGCTATTCATCTACATTCGATAAAGCGTTCTTACGTGAAGAACGAACGCGAGTTCTTTTGAATTTCATAATTAAAACAGACAAAAACTGCACATATTTTTCCTGCCAGAAGGAAGGATGCCAAGAACAGTATTGTAAAATAAGTTTTCCAGAAATTGGCCAGAAAGACAATCGAATTAAAAGAAATCGAGCAGAAAACAAACACCAACAGAACACTGAGCTTAGGTTGTGTGAGTTTTTACCAGGTTCTGCCACTAGATGGAGTTGGCATCAGTGTTTCTCGACATATCGCGAAGTGTCCTGTATTGTTTCTATAATATTTATCAGTCTATAACGCCGGCTCGAACTGTGCAGAAACGCCCACTTTTGCGCCGCGGTGTGCTCCTCTACACTTGCTCTCCGCACCAAATATCAGTTCGGTCTTAATATGTATCTTCTCCTTCTTTCCCTTTGTGCCTTTCAACGTCAGGGGTGTAAATGTATCAATGATGTATTCTATTACATCTCATTGAATGAAGATGGTCATCATGCACTACGTATTAGGTGTGTTGTCCGAACCTCTTTGATCAGAATATCTGGTAGTGTTCCTGAATGTTCCATTTCTTTGGCCTTCCTAACCCTCTGATCTAATGGCTATTATTTAAAATAGCTTTTGTGACAAGTTTCCTCTCATTCTGTGGAGGTCATGCCAACTACTCTGGTTCTTTTTTATATCCTAGTTGAGCTTCTTTTTTATTACCTGCCTTTTTCTAACACATAGCTAGGCAGCCTTAGACAGCTATTTCCGCCTTCTCTTTTACAGAACTCCTTTCATTAAATTGCTTGAATGACAGCAGCATTATGTCCATTTCCTTACTTAAGACACACATGAAGAAAATTGACTTATTGCTAAATCTTACGGCAACGAGCTGTTTATCCATGGCGAATCATTGTCACATATGATTGACCATGGTGAATCGTGGCTAAGGCTGTGATTTATATGCAATAAAAACACCGAAATATGCGCATATATATGTAAATAAATTTGAAAATATATGCAATTAATAAAGGAAACTATTCGAAATGGTGTATTGTGTAAGTGTAAAAGTAAACAAAAAATGTAATGTGAAAAATATGTTTACTGCAAAAAACATACAGAAATCATAAAAATTGTTACAAGCGACAAACACTAATTGAAGGGTATACTTTTGAAGAACACTCATATTTTAGGAAAATAATGGTAGATGCAGTTAATGTACATTTTACAAAATAAAATATTGGTATTGCAACAAAAATATGGCTTTGCTCTCATTTCACAACAAATTCACGGGTCTGACTCTTAACACCACCACGTTTGCGCCGTATAGGCGTGTGGACACGCATAGGCGCTCGGTGGATGTCTGCCGATGACAGGTCTTAGCGTGCTTCTCGAGCGACTTCGTAAGAGTCTGGCGAGCGGCAACGCTGATCCGTGGGTATGGCAACGTACACAAATCCTCGGAAGCCCGTTGCTTCAGAACACGTCACATGATGTACCAAGCAAGTGGCTAGAGAACTGTCAGAGCAGCTTACAGGCTGACGGAATTGTAACTTTTGGACATCTTTCCGCGGATGAGGGGTGATTATAAAACAAAAATATGCAAATACGGTTCAAATATGCAATTACGGTGATAAATGCGAAAATATGAGAAATAAAAATAGCTTAAATTGATTCTAAATGCCTTAAAATGTAGACAATTTGTTGAAACGAAATGTTTTACTTAACAGAAAAAATGCAAATGCATATAAATTTCAGCCCTAATCATGGCCAATCATGTATTATTAATATGTGAATGCCATTCATCTGTCAGTGATGAATGACATTCAACAATATTTCATGGTCGTATGTAAAAGGAGAAAAAACTCCTTTTACATCCTGGGGTCGTTTTATGTTTGCAGATTAAGCACAGCCGGTTAGGATTTAAGTTGCCATTCCATGCCACGAAACTATTATATATCGTAAATATTGACGTAACAATAAACTGCGAAGACGGTGAAAATAACGCGCAAAACAATACGTAATTATATTCGCGTTCGTGTTATCGGCATCCTCCGCGAATTTGTGGGTCAATTCCGACCGAAATATTTGAATAGGCCGGTAATGAGAATCTCTAACCGAATGTCATTGTATCAAATGAAACGTAATGTGAAAATGAAGGACGAGTTACGATGCGAGTTCGACGAGGTTGCGCAGAATCTCGGTTCCATGCCCGGCGAACACGAATCTGCGTGTGATCAGAGAGGCCATCAACAAGTGCGGGGCGCGCACTAAATCTAACGACTGAAGGAAATGTTCTTAGATCGCGTCTGATGAGACTATGAACAACGCAAAACTTAGTCCCCAAAACTTTCAAAAGGGGCCTAAAAAGTTAGAAAATGTTACAGCATGAAAGGAGGACCAAAAAGAAAGAAACATTGATACATCCCCATTTGATCAGGTTTTTGTCCAATTTCCCTGATTCATTGAGCAAATGCTGAGATGGCCCCTTGTTTTGCTTCTGGACATAAATGTAGCTTCAGTATGAGCATGTTTTGTTGAACTCTCCTTTTGCTTGTAATGGTATGAATAGAGGTGAGGGCGAGTTGCTATTTTGTTAGCAATGCAAAAAAATCATACTTGGAATTCAGGTACCGATGCAAATAAGTTTTCTGTAACTCAGAAACAAAAATGACTATTTTTCAAATATTGCTGATCTTGGGATTTTTAAAATTTATTTTTATTTATTTATGTTAAACTTTTACTCATCTTTCAACTATTTATAGTTAAAATGATGGGAAGGGATTCTGGAACTCAAGAAAACATGCACAGATAATCTTCTCCCTCCTACATCACATACAATTTTTTCTTTTTTTGTGACTGAATAAATCTAAATCTAAATCTACATGTGAAGATGATGAAGGTAGTGTCAAAAACTATTATTATGATATTAAGAAACAAGAAAATATTAGTTCATCAATAATTCTTTTAACATTTTCATCAAGTCAGTTTTCTAGTCATTAAGACATTTTGTAATTTTATTTTTTACTAAATAGTAAGAATTAGTTAATTTTAAAAATT
Organism: Gryllus bimaculatus; assembly: GCA_017312745.1. Classification (NCBI taxonomy): domain Eukaryota; kingdom Metazoa; phylum Arthropoda; class Insecta; order Orthoptera; family Gryllidae; genus Gryllus; species Gryllus bimaculatus. The sequence continues at coordinate 10,346,762 of BOPP01000014.1, read as the reverse complement.
TTCAGGAGGCATCTTCAAAATTAGGGGGTTGTCTTATATTTGAGGTTGACTTATATTTAAGTAAATACGGTATTTAAATATTTTAATTTTACAATGCCACTTAAACTTTGTTTTTCAATTTCTTGAAAGTTGAGGTGCAGTAACTTATCCCCTTTTATATGTGCACCCACCACTTGCTTCTTGACATAGTAACAATGCTTCTGAGGTTTTTCTGCTTTACTAGTGCTCCCTTACCCACAAATAAACTTTTTTTTTTTATTCACTAACTATACCCAAAATCTTGTTTAGAGATTTCTGGAAAATTAATACATTTGTATTGAAAACTATGCCAAATAAATTAGTATTTTGAAATAAAAAAAATTAAATTAAGTCCAAATATTGAAGAATTGATTGCTTTAAGAACAACTTTTTCGTTTCAGTAGTGAATGTGTTGTAAAGGATCAAGAAAAAAATTAACTTTTTCATTTTTTGAAAATTCAGGTTTTAATGAAAATTAGACTATATTTTAGCTAGTTTAAGCTGTTTACATATGTGAAATCACACTGTGTTCTCTTGAGGCAGTACATTTCAGTTCATTTATAGAATAAAAATGAAGCTGTTTCTGAAAAAATTTTGAAAATATAGAGAATAAGTTTCATAGGTATCCTCAAAAGCTAAAAGAACCTTTTTAAATTATCAGGGCTTCAAGTTGGGCCAGATAGCATTAGAGAATATCAATTTTGAAAAACAAATCTGTGTTCAGTCTAGTTGCTAGTGTTGTTCATGAGACAGGTACACAGTATTTTTTAAAATAACATGTCTTTGGTTTCGAGCACCATCAAAACAATTATTTCTGTTCAAATTTCGAGATAGATTTTTTGATGCACATAACTTTCTGTGTGCTTTGTATGTGAGGAGCTAGAACATAATTAATATTCATTGTAGCTAGATCTTTCAATTTTGCAATGCAATTCATTTCTGCTTATATAATATATTAAAATTTTTTTTTCAGGTGCGGCCAAATGCAGGGCGTCCAATGAGTAGTGGTTCTTTGCCTGCTACTTCAGTAACTACAGCTGTTGGTGTGCACCCACTGCACTCACACATGCTATTGTACTGTGGTGTATATGACTCTGGTCGTGCTCTCTATGCATTACGGACACTTAGAGCAGTACTTCTGACACATGCTCGTATGTTCTTATGTGCTGCTGTTGCAACAGGTCTGGCTGGGCAGCAAACAGCTGGACGTCGAGCTGCTGGACTTCAAGTCCTGCTTGCTCGTCATCGAAAGTCAGTTTTTGGCCGAAGTTTTCATGGTGATTTAGCCTCTCTTGCTATGGGAGAATACAGTGCTGCTTACAGATCAAGCATGTACTTGGAAGTTCTTATGTCAGTGTGTTTATATTATTCACGAAGTTTCTACCCCAATTTGGGACAAATGCGCCTTACCCCTGAAGAGATTGCAGGCAATCGTCAAGTTCAGTTGGCGAGTGCAGAACTTCTGATGTTAATATGCTCAGAACTCATTGTTATTGTGCGTGACTCGGGTCGTGGATTTGCATGTTACCTTGCAGATTTGTTGGTGCGCTGCAAAGTCCAGAAAGTTGTGTTACACTGTGTTGTTGCTAGTGTATATGATATGAGCTGCGTTGGAGTGAAGGTAAGTGGTAAATAATTGTAGGAGTAAATTGTATGTCAATGAATTTGAAATTGTTGAGAAGTGTTTAGTGGAAGGACAATTCAGGGATAAATATCAGGTACATACTACTTTGGAATAAATTGAGGACTGAAATTGGGTGGTTGTCATATAATGAAACTATTCATTATGTCTCTTTTAGCCATCTCGAAGAACATTTACTGAAGAAATTGTGAGTTTTAATGACCCTGTAATTGAGCACACTGATTCTGTATCCAAATGCCGCTTTCGTAGTTCCGAACATTCAGAAGGCTTTCAGATTCAGTTACTGAGGTAAGTTCTCATTTGCCAAAGAGTTACATTAATTTATTTGAAATAGTAATTGCCTGTGTAATATTAGATTATTGTCTTTGCATTGTGTTATATATGTTGAATATGATGAATAATTAATTGTAATAATATGAAGAATATATAAATATAAACAAAAATGCACACATGTGCTCTCATGCAAGCATGCACACTCTCTCTCACTCACACACACACTCACCCCACACACACACACTCACCACACACACACACACTCACCACACACACACACACTCACCACACACACACACACTCACCACACACACACGGTCAGCGCTCACCACACACACACACACCACACACAACACACACACACACACACACCCACACACACACACACACACCTCACCACACACCACACACGCTACACCACACACACACACACACTCACCACACACACACACACTCACCACACGCACACTCACCACAACGCACACTCCACGCACACTACACACACACTCACCACACACACACACACATCACCACACGCACACTCACCACACGCACACTCACGCACACTCACACTCACCACACTCACACTCACCACCACTCACCTCACTCACACTCACCACCACACCACTCACCACACACACACTCACCACACACACACACACACCTCACCACACACACTCACCACACACTCACCACACACACACTCACTACACACTCACCACACACTCACCACACACTCACCACACACTCACCACCACACGCCACACACTCACCACCACACGGCCACACACACTCACGAAGTGTTATCGTTGTTGGCGTTCGGACATCTGGCGCGCGACTGCCAAGGGCCGGACAGGTCGAAATCCCTGTCACCGATGCGGAGAAGACGGCCATTTGCGTCAGGCTTGCAAAAGCGCTTAGCGAGGTGTGTGCTCTGCAAAGATAAGAGGAACCACGCCGACGGGGAGTTTCACGTGTCCGCGACCAAAGTAGCAATGAAGGCAACGGATAAGAGAAAAATGAGAGTTCTCCAGCTGAATTTAAATCATTGCGAGGCGGCCCAGGACCTTCTCACCCAGACGGTGGCGCGAGATGAATATAGATGTTGCAATACTCTGCGAGCAGTACAGAAATATTGTCGGTCTTCATTCTGGGTTTCGGATGCGACTAACCGAGCTGCAGTATGGATATGTGGTAATAGTACAGTCCAGGATGTTATGCAGTCCCAGGGATGGATTCACCTGGATCAACAGGGTTCGTGTTATTTCTATAGTGTGCTATGCTGCACCCAAGTGCATCGCTTGAGGAGTTTGAGGAATACTCGATCGCTTAATAGATGACGCGAGAGAACGAAGGCCTCTTATTATTGCTGGGGACTTCAATGCATGGGCCACGGAGTGGGGCAGCAGAGTAACGAATCGACGCGGGTGGCCTCTCTGGACAGCTTGACAGTTTGGGATGTCTGCCTCTGCAACACGGGGGCCAGTCCGACCTTTGTAAATGAAAGGTCGCACTCGGTCGTGTGACCTATACTTTCGTCTGTAAAAGCTTGCTAGACGTATTGCATCATGGGAGGTTAGTGCACATTATACACATAGTGACCACCAAGCTATTGTGTATGAAGTGAAGAGGCAGTGCATGTTGAGCTCACCAAGGGTAGAAGGAAAGCTGTTTGGAACCACAGGACGTTCGATCGTGATTCCCTTCATTGCCATGATGGAGGGCAACCCTGAAGATATGTTGGCTCGTGACTCTGAATATATTGTAGAAACCGTTATGAACCGGGTATTTGACGCTTGTGATGCGTCAATGACCAAAGGTCCAAGGAGAGAACGCCGTCCTCCAGTGTACTGGTGACTGACGAGTTCGCGGAACTTGCCGGAATGCCACCGAACACGTGGATTGGCACAGCGCGCCTGGAGCCGCCCAAACTATGAATTTTTCAAGAAGCAACATCTGGACGCCAGAAGATCTTTCACAAAGCCATTAAGATTAGTAAGTGTCGTTGCTGGAGAGAGCTAGGGGAGGAGGTGGATGCTGACCCCTGGGGACGCCGCGTTTAAGCTGGTAACGACCAGACTCGGGTATGTTCAAGGCGACACCCACTTGCCCGGTTTTTTTGGGAAAAAGTTGTAGCTACCTTGTTTCCTCGCCAGGTAGATATGTTACAACCGAAGGATCGTCTGGAAGGATCTAAGCGAGGTTCCGGCAGTCACGTTGGATGAACTTTCCAGAGCTTGCGGCAAGGTCAAGATTGCAAAGCCCCGCGATTAGATGGGGTACCAAATGTAGCAATTAAGACCACTATTAAGGACTCGGCCCGATCTATTCTTGCAGCTTATAATGCATGCATACGAGAGGGGAATTTCCCCGTCGATGGAAGCAGCAACAGCTAGTCCTTCTTCCGAAGGGCGAATAAGGCCCTACTGATCCGGCAGCCTATCGGCCAATATGCTTACTGGACACAGCAGGCAAAGTGTTGGAGCAGATTATCTGCAATCGTATTGAGTCATTTACAGGAGGGGCCTCAAAGGATTGTCTGATAATCAGTACGGCTTTATAAAAGCGAGATCCACGGGTAGATGCAATTAAGGTAGTCATCGACATCGCACGCAAGGCCATTGAAGGCAAAACGATGGAAAGGCGGTCCCTATGAAGTATTGTGCTTAGTGACCCTAGACGTGAAAAACGCTTTTAACACTGCAAGGTGGAGCTCCATTCTTTCTGCGCTACAAACTCTTGGAGTTCCAAGGTACATCTCGAACTTGGTAAAAAGTTACTTTAGGAGAGAATCTTCCTATATGAAACTGGACTGGAGTAACAATCTTATACGGTCACAGGCGGTGTCCCACAAGGCTCGGTACTTGGTCGCGATGTTGTGGAACATTATGTATGAGCGGTGTTGAAGTCGAGTTGCCGGAAGGCGCAAGAACGCTTGGATTCGCTGACGATGGTTGCCCAATTGTTGGTCGCAAATACATGAAACAAGTCACGCAGGTTGCCAACGAGGCTGTGGCGGAGATCCGGCCAGTGGGCTTACGTCGGTAGGGCTAACAGATGGCCGCCATAAAACAGAGGCTGTGTGGGTTGACAGGGCAGAAAGGTGAGAGAGAGAGTATTAACTCTTATGTTAGAGAGGGTTGCAAAATATTCTCGGCAGGCTGTGCCACTGAGGTATTTGGGAGTGCATATTGACGGCGAGATGCGTGCTTGACGAGCACCTGCGCAATGTCTCCGAGAAGAAGCGTCTCTATGGGCATCCGCATTGGGGGCTACCATTATGCCTAATGTAAGGGGTTCCTGGCAAAGAAGCCGGAGGCTGCTGGGCTAGCGTCAGTAAATTCATCTTTCTACGCAGCCCCTATTGGGGCTGCATGCCATGGGCATTCAGTCATACGCCCGTGGGGCTAAGTCGGTGCATAGAAGGTCCGCCTGCGGGTTGCTCGTTAGCGGTTTTCGCACCGTATCCTATGATGCTGTGTGTGTGTTAGCAGATTATGCCCGATCGACCTCATTGCGCAGGAGAAGAGCTAGACTCTATTTGCGCAAGCGGGAGGGGGCCTTCGAAACTGGAATGCATTACGCAAAGAAGAGAGGGGGGTGACCAATGGACCAATGGCAAAACGACTATGGAGCAATCATCAACTGGGCGATGGACATTTCGGGTCATTCACAATATCATGACGTGGATTCAAAGGGAACATGGAGAATTAGATTTTTATCTAACTCGATGCTGACAGGGGCACGGATGTTAGCGACGAGTATCAGTCCGATTCCCGGTTGGACGATAAGCTTCTCATGCCGCACAGGTGTTTCCCGGTGATTGGAAAGATGTAGAACGTGTTTCTTTCATTGTCCACGCTTCGCAGTGGAGGAAGGGAAACTTCAGCAGACTCCTGAAGAGGATAAGTGACCCTGAGACATCGTCAACTAGGGATGCCTGCTGCCACAAGAAGTATTGGAGTGCGGTAGCTCACACTATGCGGCAAAGGTCCTGAAAGACGCTCCCGCTCCGAGGAGCAGTTTAGAAGAAACTCCGTAATTATTTCGGGTGAAGTGTGCGAAAAGGCCGCATCCCTTTCTTCTCCGGTTATGCAATGCTGACGGGCGGTTTCCGCGGAAGGAATAGGAGAAAGGAGGGGTTTTTAGTGGGTAGGCCATAGGCTAGCTATGAATCCTAACGCCGGCGGGTTGCGGGACCGCTGTGTCATTTAGAACGATTTCCCCATGCAAAACACATACAAACAAAAAAACTCACCCACACACACACTCACCACACACACACACACACACACACACACACCACACACTCAAATTAGTATTGCGATTCCTCACTCACTTTTATTGTGATCCACTGTTGTAAGTTTTAACTAAGAATGAGAAATCCAGAAACAGAATATTTCTTAATTTATTTATTTTATAATAAATAATCATGAGTATACTTTACTGTTGTAGTTGTGGAAATTGGAAAATGAATGATAAAGGAAAAATATTTTGTTGAAATCAATTTTCAAAGAAAATTCATAATTAATCCATTTTCAGGCTGCTGCTTGCACTTCTAATGTTAGAGCATCAGGTGAGTCTGCAGAAAGGTGAAGATGCAACCACAACACCTACAACAAAGGAGTCAAAAGAAAGTTCAACTCCGACCAAAAATCCTCATCAAAAATACACAGCTGGAGTTGCAATTCCAGAGCAACCGATGTTTCTCTCAGGAATCCTTAGTGCATTAAAAATGGTAAATACTTTCACATTCTTCCTTTTAATTTACCATTATTTATTCTTCTTTTAACTAATTCTTTCAGGAATAGTATTTTCGTAAAAATAATTCATTTTGCATCCGAAAGTAGATTATTTTTTTAATTCCAACCTCATCTTAATAAAATACAGACATTTTATTTCATTAATATGATTGAGAATTTCAGAATTATGGAAGATTTTATGTTCGTTAATAACAAGAGTCCAGAAGTTTGGCAAAATGCATTTTTCTATTCTAACTATTTTATGACTTTTGACAATAGAAATCTCTTAATTGTACTTCTGGAGTTGGTTTAATAGATTTTCGTTTTGCCTTCTTTTGCCTGTTTTAGCTTCTGGTGTATATTTTTGGTATTTTCCCTTATTTTTGCTTGTTTCTTCTTTGTTCGTCGTTATTTTCCTTTCTTTAATTATGAAACTTTACTGCCAAGCTTAAAGGGCTATAGAAGGGTTGAAATATTCTTTTTCATCAGTAATATGTTGTCTCATATATTTCCCTAGTAACAAAATTTAATGCCTATTGGTTGTGAAACCACATCTTCATCAGTATTGGAACAACCTTCAGTCGTGTGGTGTTGTAAGGATTTTGCGTATGCATTTCTCTGTTTTCTACCTCAACCTTTAGTTGCAAGACCATGTGCATCCACATACTATGGCCCAAGCTCTACAAAATGTCTGTTTTAAGATGTAGGATAGAGTTTCGGTCTTGTCATGTCTAATTACCATCTTTCTGGCCCACTTAAAGATGCTTTAAGAGGACAAAGATATTCTCCTGCCCTACAAAAGAGGAAGCAGGGTGTACATGATTTGCTCCTCAATTGGAAATAATTTTTCTGAGGGTATTGGGGGTGCCATGATGGATCAAGTACATTGAAAAGTTATGGTCATTGAAAAGCAATCAGTTATCAACATTGAGAGCAGATACGTTATTGACTTTTCCTCATATTTGTTTCGTAATTTTGAGTTATAGTTTGACCATTTTGCTTCTTAGATGTTTAAATAACTTTAACATTAAGAATTCATTGAAGCAATTGGAACCCTTAAGAACTACATAGTAGAGGAGGAAACTTAAGAGTTGAAGTTTAAATCCCATGCAGAGCAACTTTTCTTTGAACTTTTTGTAAAAATACAGTACACTGAAGAGAATAGACACACTGAATTCACTATTAAACTTCAGAATTGTAGAATCAACCTAACAAGTAGTTTGGTTATGAGTTTTTCAAGTGATTGTTGAGTGTTAGTAGGATAGGAATTGCAATATTATGTTAAGTAACTATTGAGAAAGTATGTGTTGTTGTAGAACTATATTTTCAGATAATGATCTTTGGTGAAATCAACTTCCCTAATTTAAAAGTACTCTTCCCTTTCTTAGGAACATATGCGTCATTTGCATCAACAATGGACAGCACTTGTTACATCTGCTCTACCCTTTATGGGATCAGCTCTGACACCAGTTGTTATGAGTGTTGTTAGCCAGTTGTGCTGCAATCTAGAAAAACTTTCTCAATTTTATAACACACAGGGACATTCTGGGTAAGTGCAGATTACTATCAAATGATTTATTTCGTTTTTTTTTGTTTTGTTTTTTTTTTTTGTTGTTGTTGTTGTTGTGAACCAATTTTTGGAATGCAAAAAATCTTGTTTTGCTTTATATACAGTACAGAAATGATATGCTGCTTGCCACCTGACTACACTGTCACACAGCTAGAGTCTCTCACCTTGTTGAGTCACTATTGCCTTCTAGACAGCGCTCAGCAGCAGTCACATGCATTTAGTCAACCTCTTTTGGGAGGTGTTGGAAGTGCTGGGGTAGGTGCTCCTGGTGCAGGTCCTGGTCAGGTGTTCAGTAATTTGGTTCATGTTTTCATGCCATCTCCTTTACAAGTAAGTTTCCTCTATCTAACAGTACTTATAACTAAAAAGATGAGTTTGTGAATAAATAGGTGAATGAGTAGTATCAAATATACCAAAGTACATTTTCAGGAAACTTCTACTGCTAAAGACAAACCGGGAGGTCTACAAGACACACTCATGACAGCCCGCCTGACAATGTTGTCTAATCTCCCTAGAATTCTTGCTAGTGTTGCTTCCTTGTGGCAAGCAGTGTTAGGTACATCTGAAAGGTCAGTTTCACAAGTTTCTTGTTTTTTAAAATGTCTTTTAATATTTCTTGTATGTTAATGAAAGTTGTGTTTCAAGGGAACAACCAAGTTGTGTACTGGGAAGTGCACGTGTTGTGAAACATCAACTTTTAGAACTGTTGTCACCGATTTCTCTCCATCATGGTCCTTATTTTCTTGCTGCTGTAGCAGTAGCTTGGCAAGATCGTCGGCCTCTTTCAAGTTCCAGTGTGAAGGTGTGATCATTATTTTATTTGAACGAAAAACAATAATTAACTGGCAAACAGTGATTTAGTTAACATACTGTTTAAATTTTGTTTAAAACTCACCTTTTAATACGAAACCTTATAATTATCATATTACTGAGGTTGAAAACAGTGTAGATTTATTGTGTGAACCCTTTAAATCATTTATTTTGATGATCTGTTATTAAATACCCAACAAACATTCATTTTTCAGGCTTCATTAATTTTTTAGATTTAATGGTGAATAACATCATTTATTTCCAAAATTATTTTGTATTATCCATGAAGAGTGGTTGAATTTCTTGTTATATTTGGCAGTGAATAAAGAAATACTGATTGTGCACAAGTTCTTATTGAGAGGGATATGGTTGCCAATGATGTTTTATTTATTATATGCAGGTGGTGCCAGTGGCAGGTCCTGAGCAGCAAGTTCTTGTTTCACTTGTAGGAGCCCTGCGAGTTCTTCCAATGGATACCTTGGTGCAAACAGTGCATTCAGTTTTGCGTCAACCACCACCTATTCAAGGCGCTAAACAGGTGATACATTCTTCCATAAGTCAGATAGTTAATTTTGGAAAACAAGTTGACAGTAACTATACAAAACTCAAGCATTTGGTAAGATAAACATAAACATTTACATGAGAAAATATGAAAACAGATTTACTTATTATTTTAATATAATGTACTCAGTTATTTCAGTAATACATTTCAGCAAATGGTTGGTTAAAAATAATTTATATCACAGTCAATTGAAAATGGTTTGAGAGTGTCACAGGGATAACACTTAAGTTTTTGATTTTTCCTCCCCTGTAATATTTGCATTAATGAAGTATGAGTCTTTAGAAATTATTCTTTCTGTCTCTATGCTGACCATTGTAAGTTTTGGCACATCATTGTGAATGATATTGGATGCCCAACATTTATAAAGTGATTAAAATCAATTGTTTAAGGTGGTCTTGTGCAAACAAATTGGTGTTAATATAGAGAAATGTTCAGTTTTACATTCGAATAGAGGCCTATGCGAAATCAATGGTACCTACTTAGGAAATTTTTGATGTTAAGTGATTCTCAAATTTCTGTGTAATTAAGAACACAAAATGTCATTTAATCTACTTGCTTAAAGTCTAGGTTTTAGGGTTCATTAAAGACAATCGTCAAATATTAATTCTATTGCTGCAATAATGACGTAAAAATACAGCTGAAGAATGTATTTACTAAGTGATATATCTCCATTTCCATTTGTTGGCTAGTATTATATATCAATATATTCTTAAGGTTCTTCCCATTTTGCTCCTAAATATTGTATTAAAAAATGGCATTGCTCCTATGTTAAATGGTTTCCAAATACTATTGAATCCTATGGTATTGTAAAGGTCTATTGAACCTTGAATCCTATCTTCAACTATAAGGCTGAATAAATTTTTGTACTCAATATTCCTGAAAATTTGTAATTGTTGGTTAGATTTTGATTGATGGTTGTTTCCAGGCGCATCAATTGCTATAATCATTAGTCTTGAAAGTATAGTAAATTTTTTATGCCCAGAGATGGCAGTGTTCCTCTCCTGTTGGCTGGTGAGATTAGGTGCTCTGACAAATGCAGGCGGCTTCCGAAAACTACCACCCAGCAGACATCAGAGATTTAAGAGGGAGTCAATCTGGTTTGCTTAATACTTATATGGCCACACTACGTAAGAATCTGTCTATTGAACCTGGCAGATTCAGCAAATGGGAGCTGATGGTCTCCAAGATAAAGATTTGAATAGTTATCTCAGTGGGCAGCGGCATATTATGAACAAATGTAGCAACCATGCCACGAGTGCGGCGGGAGTTTCCTCTAAACCAGAATCCTCCGAGAACTGCTTCAGAGGCTGGGTATTCTCTCAGAGCTTGTCTTGGGAATATGAGCTAGTGATTGGTTGGAAGATTGTTTAACTGGAGGTGAGGCTGGAATAGAAAAACTGACATCTTCGACTCAGAAGTGGAGGCTTGGATAGACTTTGGTAGCTGAAGGGGTTTCTTATATTTGGTATGAATGATTTTCCACCTTGCAGGGGCGATGTCTCCACTGGGAGGTCTACAGGAGAAACCTTGAAACTGAAGTGCGCTACTGGGATGTAGCAGGTAGTCTGGCAGCTCGCTGTTATTTTACTGGTCTTGTTTATGCCACTGGAAAAAGTCGCATTGGTGCACCCCCACCCCCCTACCTATTGTCCATCATAAATGCTTCACTTCTGCACTTAAAAGTTTTCTTTGTTACAAAGGTTCCTTCACGGCCCCTCTGTTGGGGAACTCACCTCTGGTGAGCCGCAAGTGGTCTACACCTTTACATGCTCAGAAAGCAGGGAGGGGAATTAGAATGGGCCATTTTTTCAGGAGTGAAAAGCTAAAAAGTTGAATTTTCTAAATGTTTGAATGCGGTTTTATGTATTTTTAGTAGCTCCTAATTACTTGCATTATATCTGATTTAATAATGTGATGAAATTAAAATTTCAGAATTGTATTAAGAAAGAGTGAATTATATTTTGTGCTAAATGTTGAATTTAAAATATTGATTTCTTAACAGCAGCTGAAAGATATTCTACATTTTGTGCAGGACCTTTCACTAGAAGTGAGTCTTCTTGAACTCTTCTATTGCTGCCTGAAAGGATGTGCAGGCGTTCAGCTTGCAGAAAGTTGGGGTTCTCTTCTTCCCCTTCTTCGGGATGGATTAACATTATCACCACCTGCACAGTTTCTTCTTTTGGCTGTTCTAAGTGAATATGTTCATCGTTGCCCTCCTCTAGCTGAACGTAAAGATCAGCGAGATCTTCAGGACATTACTGCAAAGGTAAGTGTAATTTCTTTTTCTCTCTCTCAGTAGAATTAAGGGCAACAATGAAACATATTTCATGAAAACCATGCCCATTTTTAAAGAAAACAAACTCTTTGTTGATTTGATATGATCAGTTAATATGTAACGTAACCACACAATTGTACTGATATACGATCAAAATTGCAGTATGTTTGAAAAATATTGTAAATATTGAAATTCAGAATTGTTGTGAATTGCTTTTTTTAAAATGTAAATTGAAAGCACTAATTCAGTTGCTGTTTCAGTTTCTGACTTTGGTATGACTTATGTTTCATTGATGAATTTATTATTTTGATGCTACTTTACTGTAGCAGTAGATGTGAAAACACTTTTTCCATGTCAGAGAGCAGCAATCTCATTAAAGAGCACACATTTTTAAGGAAGTACTAGCACTGGCATTGGAAAAGATGAATTTGTTTGTTGGAATGTGACGCATGGAACTAATACTCTCACTTGTTCACATTGTAACGTGCCGTTTGGGTCGGAGGCGGATTTGAAGGGTCAATAAAAACAAACTCTTGTAACTCATTTCATTAACTGTTTGCATGATTATGAGGATGAATATGAGCATGCACGTGAATAATTGGTTACAGAGAATTTACATTCCTTTTCTTCCATACTGAAACTGACGTACTATTTCTGCCACACAAAAAATGGCTTGCCGCCTTTTGAAAGGACACTTCATTGACAGTCTCGCCCGCGTTCTTAGCAAGGAAAAGGGGCGGGCGGTGACCGCCTACTAAAAACATCGATAATGCCCTTCCTGCTTTGTTGAATTGCTAAAGTCGGCTCGCAGCCTGTGGGCAGAAGTACCTGACGCTGCAGGTAGAGTCGAGTGTGGTTGTCAGCTGATTCTCACCGGCTGGCGAACGGCGTCGGCTCCTCGGCGCTTCCAGCAGACTGCGCCTCAGTCCTTTCACTTTCGGCTCCCTCGAGGCTCACTTCACGACCCGAAGTTAACTTGAACTTGACATCTGAGCCTTCATGTAAAACGTCCGAAATCGAGGCACTTCGGTCATTAATCTGTGCACTCGCAGCGCTTTCCTAGAAAGGCTCAAAATCGATCTCCACCTGCCTTAAATCATCTCCTCATCTTGATGTGTCTTAGCAGACCTGCCTCTCGAATCACGAAAGCTCGGAACGTCCTCCTTCCGCACGCATCTGTCTGTGATTGCTCAGCAACGGCTTCAGAGAACATTGGTGCTCCCAAACCATTGGCGTGCTAAAGAGGTTACATAAAAAAAATTGCCTTCGGAGTTTCGGCGGCAACTCTCAAGACACCGCGTGTCGGTGTATACCGGTTGCTTTGGGCGGGGCCATAAAAAGAAAAAGAATCGTGGCCTCCTCCTTCGGTGACCTTTCCGAGGCCTGGTATGCCGAACCATCTCTCTTTTGTTTCCCGTGTGGCCAGTCGGCCCTGCTCGACGCCGAGCTCTTGCGGCCATAAATCCGCCCTCGCGCTTGACCAACAAAAGTATCCGCCGCCGCTGTCGGCGCCCTTTTAATGTTCCGCGGAACCCCAACCAGCCCTCCGCGCCTAACGGCTCGATTTGCCAGCCTTGCAGTGTCGCGAAATCAACACGTCGTTCTCAGAGCAGATGTGTCATTACAACATAGAGAAATGCTAATGCTGCATGATATTTAAATTGAAGAAATTAAATCATATTTTCACAATTTTGGTTTGGTTGATGTGCTCTATTATGTCCGCAGCTTGTGGAATCGTGTGCTCAGATAGCAGGTGCTTGCCTAGAGCAGACAACATGGCTTAGACGCAATCTTGCTGTACGTGAAGAAGAGCCTGTTGTACCAGCTGGTCGAGACAAAGATAATGGAGGTAAGCTTACTTGCGTGACAGTGGGGATAGGTATAGTCGGTCACAATGCCTTATCCAATGATTTTCAATAGTGCTGAACTTTTTTAAAATGCCTACTAAATGATTTATGAAGTACAGGGAATGTTAGCCTGTGTGTTAATACTAGTCCATTTAAAATTTGATTGCTTGACCTTATTTTTTGTCACAGCATGGATCTTAAAATTCACTATACTTTTAAACTATCGTGTTCATTAGTCTCTATTTCAAGGTGCTTCACATCCTACAAAATAATACTGTTTTTCCTTATTGTTTATTAATAATCAGTAGTTGTGTATACACGTGTGTGTGTGTGTGCGCGTGTGTGCGTGTGTGTGTGTGCGCGCGCGTTTGTTTTTCTTTCTGACTTTTAACAGCTAGTGGTGTTCCTAGGCCTGGGCCTTATTTTTATTTTTCTGACAAATTCAAATTTAACCTTGAAGTTAGCAGCATACTTCAAAACACTTCGAATTTTTTAAATGTTGTTCATATTATTACTTATGAATTATACGAATTACTAATTAAGAATTGTAATGATAAAATATTAGATTTAATTTTTTATGAATGATATGTCAAAAATATTAAATCAGATTTTCCACTTGTGTCATGTGATGGGTATCACCGTGCGCCGACGATGTTTTGGACTTCTGATAATGATACAGATAATGATCCCTACTATTAAGGATGCATTGTAAATTTCGATTGGTATTCCTTATTTTTAGAATTAAACCAAAGTTTCTATATTATCTATATTAGTATTATCTATTATTATTGCAGGTGTGGCAAGTACTAGTCTCGCTGCTCAATTCAGTGTCCAAGCTCAGTCAGTTTTGGCTGAATTGTTGGCTCCCTTACTTGATGTTAGTTATGGAAGTCAAGAAAAAGAAAAAGTTGTGGCACTACTCACTGCACTTATGTATAATATAACTCCGTACCTCAAGAATCACACGTATGTCATTTTTACTGACCTATACTTGAAATTTTTAAAAAAATTATATACTATTATATTGAGACAGTCAGTCCAGATTACCTTGATTTTTTTACAATCTAATTTTTTATCTTATTTTTTGTAGCCAAATTGTACCTTCTTTTGTCCACAGACGTCGAAATGTGCCTAGTTTCCAAGCGTGTTCACAATTACTAGCGAGCCTGAGTAGCTACCAATATACAAGGAAAGCTTGGCGGAAAGATGTGTTTGATCTGTTGCTGGATCCTTCACTCTTCCAAATGGAAGCTCATTGCTTACCACTATGGCGCACAATTGTTGATAATCTTATGACACATGATAACACCACTTTCCGTGATTTAATGAGTAAGTAATATTTGTGAGTGTGTACCATAAATATGTGTGTCATATATATGTGGCTTGGTGCAAGAAGGGTCAATGTCAGTTTTTAGATGACACCAATGCCAGTGATTTTTGGGTTGTTTGGCTAGAGTGTTCTTTAAAGCCCCTTCTTTCAGTGCAAGAAAGACCAGTCGAAAGTCAGTCCTATCTCCTGATTTCACTATTGATCTTTACATTAGCCTACAATTGTTTTGTCATTTCAATGGTGTAAGAATAAAATAATAATAAATAAATAGTAAATTAAATGAATAAATAAAACCACCCATTCTATCACTCACTCACACTCACACTCACACTCATACTCACACTCACTCTCACACGCATACTCACACTCACTCTCACACTCGTGCTCACTCGCTCTCACTCACTCACACACTCACTCACTCTCACTCACACACTCACTCACTCTCACTCTCAGTGACTCTCACACTCACACTGACTCTCACTCTCACTCGCTCTCACTTACACACACTCACACTTACACACTTTCTTTAGTTACAAATACTACCAGGTTTCAAGTCATTGTATGATTATAATATTATAATAGTTTACACCCTGTTATTATAACATTATAATAGTTTAATAATTTTACTGATTTTAGGTCGTGTATCACTTGCCCAAAGTGGTTCATTAAGCATTTTTTCCAGTAGAGAACAAGAATATGAGCAAAGGGCACAGTTATTAAAACGCCTAGCATTTGTACTACTCTGTAGTGAAATGGATCAGTACCACAAATATATGCCTGAAATTCAAGGTTCAGTATAATTCAGTTCATTGATTTTTTGTGATATTTTAAAAATATATTTCAGGATATGAACATTTTACTAACTGTTACATTTTTCAAACAATTTTTTTAATTTGTAGGTTTCTTATTAAACAAGATTTTGGCATAACTTACTTTTTGTGAAATTTAATATTTCATTGATACCATGCATCTCTTCAGGTTTTTTGAAATGAAGTATACCAAAGTTAAAACTAACAGATATACTAGTTTGTGATGAAACAAATATTTATACGAGGGTTGCTATGAATGTTTTGAGATACACAAAAACTAAGAAACTTGAAAAAATTTGAGAGAACCTTCCTTG
This sequence comes from Gryllus bimaculatus, assembly GCA_017312745.1. Taxonomy (NCBI): domain Eukaryota; kingdom Metazoa; phylum Arthropoda; class Insecta; order Orthoptera; family Gryllidae; genus Gryllus; species Gryllus bimaculatus. Next base: position 10,330,570 of record BOPP01000014.1, on the reverse strand, counting down.
CAATGCACTTTTGACTGAAGGGAACAGAAAATAATCACATGGTGTCAGGTCAGGGCTATAAGATTGGGGAGTCATTAGTTTAACTTCTGACCCCAGGAACTGAATTGTGAGGTTGTCCTTGTGCGCAGACGCATTGTCATGGTGTGCAGGGCGATTCCTTGCAGTCCTGTCTTCGGTCGCCGTTCTTGAAGCTTGACGAAAACGTTCGATAGAAATATTGTTGTGTACCACAGAGTGGTAACACTTCTTTGTTCTTCCAGTGGAACAGTTGTGACATGATCACTTTTGGAGAACAATGATGCCATTGTTTTCTTTCCAAGGCTTCAAGGCCACTTAACATTTGTTTGTGGATGTTTGTCAGACAAAATCACAGAAGCTCATTTTCAGGATCAAACTGATAAATCCATGTTTTGCCACCATAAACCATGTCACAAACGTGCCTAGCTTCCTCTTTCAAATATTTTCTACATTTCTTCCCCACCATTCCACATAGATGTGCTTGGGTGATTCTTTCAAAGTGTGAAGCACTCATCCAGATGCAACTTTCCTGACTCAAAGATATTTGTGCAGGAATTTAGAAACCGCTGGTGATCCAATCTGTAGGGACCTTTCAATATTCTTAAATGCCACACGATTAAATTTTTCCACAGCGATGATGTTTTCTTCAGTCGCTGTAGTTGCCAGACACCTGCTCCTCTCCTTGGCTTCCAACAAAGTTCTGCCTCCTCTGAATTCTTGAAACCACCAAAAAATTGTCTCGCAGGAAGGCACAAGATCCCTGAAGGCCTGCTGCAAACAATCAAGGCTTTCAGATTCGTTTAAACTACTTTTTAAGTTATGAAGAATCATTGCCTGAAACTGGTCTCTAGTTGGCTCCCTTCTGACAACAACTGAATGCCGTGTCAACAAAAGGAAAGGTAGGCCACTTTGCAACAGTGATGAACTAAGCAATTTTCAACTTGCACACATCACTCAGAAAAGACACTGCAATCAATTCACATTCTTGGAAAGGTACAAATGGACCACAACCCAGTATGTATACCTTAAAACTTCCATAGCGACCTTCATATGATGTAATACAGTAAAATTTACTTTTTTGTGCAGTTATTGTTTGTATTAATACAAAATTAAAATATCTTCTTCTCTCTCTCTCTTTTTTTAATCTTTTTTTTTTTTCCCTCCCCGATGATATTCTTATTTGTCATGCTAGTATATTTAAGAAAAAGGGAGTAGGAAATTTTAACTGTTAGTTTAAATGAAATTTAATTAAGAAAGATAATTAAGTAAAGTTTTAGGTAAATCATTGTTAGTTATAAACCACTTCAATAAGATTAATAAATTGTTTTTAAATTCGCAGAGCGTTTGGCAGATAGCTTGCGGCTACCACAAGTGGTACCAACTGTGCAAGCACAAGTTTTTCTATGTTTCCGAGTTTTGCTGTTACGAATGTCATCACAGCATGTTACATCTCTGTGGCCAATTATTATATCTGAATTGGTCCAGGTATTCCTTCATATAGAACAAGAACTTAGTACTGACTCTGAAGAATTCAGGTATAAAATGATTTTCTTTGTTTAAATTTACTTTTGTTCATGTATTTTCAAATGTGATATTTTCTTTTATTGTTTTTACTCTCTTAGTATATCAAAATTCGAACACTTAATTTTCTAAACAGTATACCATGTTCCATGTTATGTGAAATTGTGGGTTGTAAGTTAATATTTGAAAAAATAATCCAGATCAGTTGGTTCATTGCTTCTGAAAGTTACTCAAGTATTAAAAAGCTTATTCATTTCATTTTAAGACTGATTGTGCTCAAATGTACTTTGTATATTCTGTACCCATTCAGAAGTATCGGCAGGTTCATTTTCAAATTAAAGTGTTTTGTGCATGAAAAGAAAAGATAAGATAGTTGTAGTATGTGTTAGTATTTGTTGAATTTGTGCACTGTGGGCAAATACGACTTTCAGAACCACATTGCATTTTCCAGTGAAAATTTACTTGATTTTCATTATTAAGTTTTGAAATTACTAATTTATATTTTCTTTATCTCTGTTATATTTTCTTATAAATGTGTACTTTTCATAGCACTTAAAATGTGTTGTATGTGTTTTTGTTAATACAATTAACTTAAATTTCAATTTGTGAACAAATTAATTCAATTATGATCTGGCTCATTATTATGTACAGAATATGGTTATGCATTTCTCATTGACTTGTGTATGCCCACTTGGATGGTTGCACGAAATTGATTTCCAAAATGTTTTGGACAGAAACCTGTAAAAATTTGCTCATTGGAGTAAAAATGGAATTCTCAAAGTGTCAATGCAGTCAGATAACAATATGGCCTACCTCATATTTAAAGTTTTAAGTGTTTACAATTGAATAACTTTTTCTTTAAAAAAATAAATAAAACAATAAAATGAACATTTTGTTTGAGGAACATGTCCTTAGTTTTGTGGAGTATGTTTCTGATTTATATTTTTATCCTTACAATGTGTTTGAGAAGTGTAGAGATTAGAATATGTCTAGGATTTTCATGAATCAATTGTGGAAATTTGCATTACTCTGTATAAAAAATTCTACTATTTTTTTGAGATATAAAGCAACACATAGTTTCAGTCAGATACTTTTTAATTACATAATTGCAATCAGGTAGGTGAAAAGATTGTGGATAGAAAGATAGGGTGAAGAAAGTATTGGCATACAAATTAATTATTATAATCAAACTTAATTAATATAAATGTCCAAGGAACATTTGATTAATATGCCATTCAGAAGATGTAGTGATTTTTCGTGGATGATGTAGTAAACAGTTCTAATATGACTAGCTGAGTATTTGATGCCAAATTACTCCAAAATGACTAGAAAAAAATTATTTTTTTACATACTTTGTAACATGAATTTCTACATCTGGTTCACAAAAACTCCATGTATTTTTCAAATTGTATATTTTTCTAACAAGTGAGGATGAAGATTGAAGACAGAATTATTCTCTATAAAACTTCAAAAATAATACGTTCTTGTGAAGAACCATTCTCATTTTATTGCAAAACAAAACAACCTGTTTTTGAGAAAAATATTTTTTTTACAATTTAGAGCTGGTGAGGCAGATCTTAATATTATCTGATCAAGTTGATACTTTGCAAATCTCATCTTTTCTCCAAGTGGCAACTTTTTAGGGTTCCCATTAAAGAAATTTTGGGAGTTGATTTCTTGCAACCACCCTAGTGCCCATCCATGCATGTTGGAAAAAACATTCCTTTGTGTGCTTGAACTCAAATTCATGCATGTGAACTACAAAAATGTTACAAACCATGACATCCAAGGTGGTAATAACAGTGGTGAGAAAATGATAACAAAACAACCTTGTTAATAACTGGAGTATCAAAATTATGACACAAGTACCTACTGACAATGACTTCAGTACTGGCAATGATAATACTGTCAAGCTCTGATACAGACTGACACAATCCTAGGTCTGCAACTTATGGGTAAATGTGAGCTTCTTGATAAAATGGTTAACCACAGAAGATTTACTGTGAAAAATGGGACAAAAAATGTATTATTTGTTATTTACTTCTTTTATTAATGTCAAAGACAATTTAGTTGAAATTGAAAGGAATATATATTTGTTTTTGTAGACTTTTTTCACAAAGAAGAATTATTATTTAAAACCAGCTTTTCATCTAGTCACGTGAAAAAAATTATCATATAATGATGTTTATCGTAAAGTGAAAGGGAGTAGTGAATGCTCATCACTCTCTCCGTCATCCTGCTTCCTGCAGAGATAATCTCAACTCCAAATCCTAGTACTAAAAACTCAACAAGTACTTCATTAAAATTTCTCTGCAAACGTTATAGAAAGGAGAGGTTAAGTACCTGTTTGTTCCTAAACAAAACCTGCTGATCTATACACTAACCTAATCTTACTTTGAAACTGAGAAAAGAAGGTCAACTTGTTAGTGTTACAATTGAATTTTTAAAAAAATGGATTGAAATTACAAAAGATAATTAATTGCTGCAGTAAAGTTGGCAGAGGCGTTTTGCTCTCTTATCTAACAGAGGTGCAAATCAGTTACCCTGCCTTACTGGAGCCCTTGTATGCCTGCTCTGGCTACAGTCTGTGCATTTTGTATTAGTTTCCCCAACTCATTTCACCACAGGCATCTGCTCTGGATCCAGTTGCTTCTGAATATACTTGCCAGGATCTGGTTGCCTCTCAACATACTGCTGTAAAGAAAATTAAGTAATGCCGCAGGAAAAGAGCCTGATTTTTTTGACAGAAAAACATCTTTAGATGACCTAGATACTGAATAAGTGTTTTTATTTCAAAAAGCCTATCCATTGTTTTTGAACAACACTCATGCCTAAAGAAGGGCAACTCCTTAGTGTTACTATATACTTTAAAAAATGCTTTGAAGTCTGTCTTTGAACAACACTTGTGCCTGTACATAGGATTTTCACCCTAATGGGTGTTCCCTGATTGATCTAGGTAAAGAATCACCCCCTTGAATTTAAAATGGAATTTTGGGGAGTACTGTACATGAAGCTCCTAGAACAATATCAATTTTTTTTTAAAAATCGTTCAAATGTTTTCTTGAAATAGAGCAAAAAGAAAGTTTTCTTGAAAGTTAATCATTTTGTCAACTCTCATCCGTTAACTATATTGTTTAAGACAGAGGTATTTATTCTTAATAAAATATTTACTTTAAAATTAAATTATAGACATAGCCATGTACAATTTTTTGAAAAATCTTTTGAAGTTTTTCTTAATTATGAATAAAAAAGTAATTGTTTTTTAAAAAATTGTAAACATTTTTTTTTAAAAAGGCTTGAAATATTGTTTTTAAGTTTTTTGCTTAAAGTTCACTTAATAATTCACAGACACACGATAACACTTGTTAATGTTGGTGTAGGCCTGATTATTGTCATTATTACTAAACTATTGATTATTGTTATTATTACTAAACCATTTCTTATTGTTATTATTAAACCATTGATATTTCAAAAATATGTAAAACTGAAAGTGTTATCATCATCCTCCTACAAATGCGTTACTAAAGGTATAGTAAATTTTTCCTTATAGCACTCTACTCTTCAATGTAGATCGTTTCAGGCAACCTTTTTTGAAATTTAGCAGTTTCATGCAATAGTGAATTGTATTGTGATCATGTGATGTAATTGCTGCAAATTAAGAATTTATTATTGCAGTTAAAACAAGCAGGACATAATACATGAACCTGTAGATTAGAGAACTAACTAATGAACCTAGTTCTGCCTAGTTGTGCTCAATTCAAATTCCAGTAGGGCAAAAGTGTTATTTTCTTGTTTCTTTTAGTAAGAAGTTGAACAATGCACAGAATTCCAAAGCAGAAAGTAATTTTATTTCAACTTTTGAATTTTCAAAAAACGTAAGACTTATTTTTTTTAACCATTTGCAGTTTGCTTGGAAGGCTTTTAGTATGATTGAAGTTGCAATACTATTTTACTAATTGTTACCAACAATACTAGGAAGAATGTTCTGTTTGTAGCACCACAAGTTCTACTGCCTATGGAGTGTCAGAATATTAAAATATTGAGGGTCAAGCTGTCTCTAAAAATAAGAATAGTGTTATTTGCTGTGAATTGTGCATTAGTGTGTGTTTATATTGCAGGTTTTTCTTCTGAAAAAGAGGTAATTTATTACTTCTGTACTTTTAAGTAGATTTGGGTTCTGCACTGTATGTGAATTAATGTTCTATGTGAAAAGGTTGGGTTAAATGGTATTTTTGTAATAACATGTGTCTCCCATGTGTGAAATCAGTGCCTGACATTAAATTTGGTGAATGTCCATTCGCTTAAAATAATGTTTTTTAAATTTGCTTTTGAAATAATTTTGGTTTTTACAATGTTATTGTAATGGAAAATAACTTAAAATTGTTGAAGATTAAGTAAATTTCTCTGATTCAGAAACATTACGATAATTGAATGTAATGGGATGTTAAATGCTCTGTATTGTTAAGTAGATAATTTCTCTTGTGGAATTTGCTCTTTTATTCATAACAACCCATGTTTTGTAATAAGCCATTAATATTTTTTGTTTGGATGTGCATTTTTATTGTTTTTTGATTCTGATAATTTCGAAAGGCACATAAGCTAGTTCCAGTTTTGTGTAGATGCGTATGATGTGCACAGATCAGGGTGTGTGAATATGCATGTGGTGTATGTCCATGATGTTCACCAATCTGTGCACAGATTCAAATAAATAAGTTTCTTTAAATTTTCCTTAATTACATGAAATTGCCAGTATATTTAGTTTTCTTTATTTGGAAATTGTCAGTATTTTCATTTTTCTTCTATAGAAGTAACATTCAGGGGGATTAAAGAATTTTAAGGAAATATTATTCAGTATAAAGGGAAGTAGAAGAATATTTAAAATCATCTCTTAAAGCAACGATCCAGAAATGATAAATGTAAAATTCCAGTCTTAATTTCTTACTTTCTGTTCTAATAAATTAAGTTACTATATGGGGTTAGAAATGATGGAGTGTTTTCTAGAAGATTATAATCACACTCTATAGTGTTTTTGTAACTTTTTTAGGGGAGTCTTTAGTCCCTTGTAGACCATTGACTTGTAAACCAATTCATTGGTTACCTTACTGTTTGCTTATCTACTAATTACATCACTATTTCATATCCAAGCAAACACAGTAATTATGTTTTGCTTTTCTACATTGACAGAGACAGAGCTGTTCATTCATGCCTATACATGTTCAAATGAAACAGTTTAAATTATTAACATATCAACTTACATGTTTCATTGTCCTTTACTTAATTGATTTCATTTTTTGATGGGCATTTAGCCAATTTATCAGGTGGACATATATATTAAGATTCTGTATATTACAAACCTCAACATCTAATTTATTTTGAAAACATTTATGTTATAGAAATTATTTGCACTGCACAGTTCCTTGTTACATGAAAAATAGGTGTTTTTTTTTTATACCCCCTTGTCAATCACGTTTTGAGCTGTAAATGTACCTCATCTTCAAGCTGAAATCAAATATCAAGTCTTAGGCATGCACAATATACAGAGTAATAAAATAAATTTTAGGAGGTTGGCGCAGAAACAAGACAAAGATACTGTCCTCAGATGTTTAAGTATCTCTTACATTGGAGATATATTAAATAGACAGATTAGAATATTTCAAATTTGAGTGATAATAAATTATTACTGCAACTATTACTTGTAGGTATGCAAATAGTTATCTAGAAGGAATAAAATCATGACAGCTGCTGCCAGTGATTGTGGAGTGAGGAAGAAGACGACTTGGTGAGAGATGGAGGAAACGTAGGGCAAATTGAGGCATCAGACAATGGTAGAAGAAAAGGGAAGTAGGGGAGGGGGAAGAGAATCATGTTGTCTCATTTGGAAGGAATGAGTAGAAAAATAGGAACAAGAAAGCACGTGAGAACAGATTAGATTTTATAATATGAGTAATAACTCAAGGTTGAGATGAAACCTAAATGAAAATGCTTAACAACCAGGCCACACAGGTATGTAAAAATATTTTATTCTGTTTGGGAATTGCAATAGGAAGTAGTTTTTATAGACAGTGTTGCAAGAATCTACCTTGGATATTCCTCTCACAAACTAATATATTGGTTTCAGAAAGTTAATGTTGTATCCTGTGTTTACTCAGAGAATTAAGAGAATTATGTTTACAGGTGTCCTCTTTTATAATTCTTCTACATTGCGTGAGGCGCAACTTTAATTTTCTCATAATTTGACCAATATAGGCTGTTGGACAATATTGGCTGTTGGCACTCACATTAAACAATTTCATTAACTATACTTTGACTTTCTTCTTTCCACTTCCTATCTTTAAAGTTAGTGACAATATTTTTTTGATTTATTATTATTATTATTATTATTATTATTATTATTATTGACTAAGGTCAAATTGAATTTTTCTTTTAGTTGTTGGTTTTAGAGAGTAATTGATATGTGGTAAGAGCTGTAGACTTATGAGCTTATCAAAATTTTGTTTAGAAAACAGTACATTTGCACATAACTGTATATGTACAAGAAGTAGTTATAGTGTTAATTTATTATCACTCGATTTTGGAATCTTCTAATCTGACTCTATTGAGTACACATGCAATGATAGAGATAAATGTCCAAGGCGAATCTCTCTATCCTTATTCTGTGTACACACCTCATTAGCAATAAATGTATTTTATTACTCTGTGTATTGTGCATGCGTATGACTTTACATGTGATTTCAGCCTGAAGATGAGGTCCATTACATTTCACCTTGAAACATTGAGAGTGACATGAGGGTCTGCAGCAAATCCTTTTGATTCTAAATTTGTAGTACATTTATTTTCATACCAATTTTGTTTGTTTGCATTACTATTTTTCAAAATTGTCTGTTTTATTTCAACAAAAATAGAGCAGTATGTTTTTCTTGAGAAGAAACCTAAATAAGTATCTTATACATAGGTATAAAAATAAATGACAATTTTTTTTATTAAACTTTTGTGATACTTTTTTCAATCCTCTTTTATAGTTAATATTGAAAAGGAAGGAATTTTTATTGTTGAAACATTGATTGGGGGCAGCTGTATTAATCTGCTGTTTTCTTTGTTTTGCTTCCTCTCCCTGGGTGATAAATGGTGATGGGAAGTACAGACGGAACAACAGGTAAACAACAGTATCCTGAGGCTCGCAGGATTGCTTGTGGCTGATATTTATAAAACTAATTTTGCACTTATATGCAGCATTTAGAATTTTGTTCAAATTAGTATTTTTGTTATTTTGCCTGGTGCTTTATATTTATAGTTGTGCATATGGATGTCTTGTGTGAATTATGTGGGACTTCAGATTCTTAAGAGGATTTAGATCTTTCATGATCTGAATTCTTCTTGCCTGTGTAAAAACGAGTTTCTAATGTGTGTATTTGCTTCTTGTTGCTCTATTAATTCTTCTAATAATTCTTTGCTTGTGTTTATGCATGTTTATGGAATGTGGAAATAAGGATTGTATATCTGTATTGTAAACTTTATTGTACTCTGATGTGTTTTCTGTGTTTACAGTACTTATATTTATAAACATACCAGTAAAATTAATATACAATGCTGAGTGCAATATTGGTCTGCCAGTGTGAATCTGCGTGACTGACAAACAATATAGTGTAATCAGTGTTGATTATTTTCTTGAGATTCCAGGGAACAATTTATAATATAAAATTTTGAATAGCAATATGGTGCAATTTCAGAATCATAATTGTTTTGAGACAAGTGTTGGAATATAGTAAAGAGAATTTTGATAAATGTTACTACTTACTGATGAATCATAAGAACTGTATTGAGTTGAATCTAATAACAAAAATCAGAAAGATAGGTGATAGACAAAACTTTTTTTTAAGTTCATAATAAAACTGTTAGTTCTTTCATATTAATCTAGCAATGTATTAGCCCTAGGCATAGAGAAATATATGATTTTCAGTGCAAATAATTGTTATTTTTGCTATTCATCTATAATTCTATTCAAATGCAACTAGTATTTGTTTGTAGTGTTCAGTACAAATTTGTATGTTATTCTTTATTTACCACACACTAGTTAACTGGACAAATGCAAGTAATTCATGTTGGAAAGTAATAAATAGATTCGTTGAGTCACGTATCTTATTTAATGTAATAGCTTATAAATTGCAAAACAAAAATTCAGTCATTATATTTATCTACATGTGGATATATCAATATTGTAATAAAAATTACAGAATAGAATATTAACTTTAGAATTATAGAAAAAATAACAAAACCCAAAAACCTACATTAATTAAATCCAGGTTTTAATCCAGATTAGGCATTCTCAAAACTACTTTTGAACCGTTTTCTTATTGTTTTTCATCATTATACAGGGTGAGTCATGTAACTTTAGCAGCTCCTGCAGTTTTTGAACAGTTGAAGTTATTGCAATGCAATTTTCACAGAAGTGCATGAGGAAATGGGACAAATAGATACATGTAATCATTTCTGTTTCATCACTTGTGTTTTTGAAATATTGACATAACTCTGTTTTTTTCAAATGGAACTAAATTAAGTATTTTCATAATTTTGTATGTTTCTCTGATATCATCAAATAGTGATGTTTCTTGACAACTATCCTTAAACTGAAGTTGTTGGTAGTTCCTGGGAATTTTTGTGATTTTTCAATGTACCTTTTCAAGATGTTTGATGTGTTTTTGATAATATGTGGGCCGCTGAGTGTTCGCATACTCATGTATGGGTTTAATGCATGTACAATATTTTTTTTGGTTGCATATGAGTTTAGGGTGGATAAGGCTTTTCAACAAAGATGTAACATACTGTAAGCTTGTTTGGAGACAGGCAGTATGTCTTTCCTGTATAAATTCTTTTGTAGCTAGTACTCTCAGGTCATTTCACTGTGTTGTTGATTCCAGTGTATGGTTTCTAATATTGTAGCTTTGTGTTGGGTTGTTCATACTCAAGTGAAAAACTATGCATTTGCTGGAATTCAAAGGTAGTAACAAAGTTTCAGCTAGTTATCTATTGTGTTGAGGAATCAAACAGACTTACTTAATGGTAGGGACATATTTTCATGCAATACAGAGTTTTATAATTACAACACATAATGTATTTATGTATTTACATCAAAAACAGTTAAAAACTGTGTGTGACGGACTATGGGGAGAAGTTAATTTGAAGTTACGTTCACGTTCAGAAGCAAAACAAGGGGCCATTCCAGCATTTGCTCAGGGATCAGGGAAACTGGACGAAAACCTGATTGAGATGGGGTCAGCTGAAGTACAATACTTGTTAAAGGTTCTTTAGAATTACAATCCAAATGGTATATAATACATTAAATGTCATTGTTAAAATTAATATTACTTTCCTTTTGGATGCTCGGTATAGTCTAATTGTATAGAAACAGTACTTGTGCAGCAGAAAAGATTTTACTTAAGACATAAACTTTTGTATTGAATTTAATCCTTTAGCGACATCTGGCAAGGTGTAAAATAATATACTATATATGAATTTTTTGGTAGTGAGCGATTGATACTGTCACCTGATGAATATAATTACTACATCGAGTGTTGTAGTTATAGACAACGGCGTTTGTTGAAAATATATTCCTGCCCTTAAACAAGTCATTTTTGACAAAAACCACTGATTCATATGTGAAGAGACAAGTTAAAGGTGAAATACCTAGAGAGAGGCTTACAAGAATCTCGTGGGTGGGATTTGCTTATTATGCGTGGCAATGTGTAGAAATCACATTCATCAGATGTCAGTATCAGCAGCTCGCTACCAAAAATCCACATATAAAACATGTACTTTACTTTACAACACATTGTCAGATGATTAAACAATTAAAATCGGTAGAAAAATTTAAGTCCCAAGTAAAATCTTTTTTGCTGCATAACTGTTTGTATAAATTTAGAGACTATACTGATCATCAATAACACATTTACAAAAATATTTTAACAATGATACATACATAATGCCTTTACTTTTAATTTGTATTGTATAATTTTTTTAAAAAGATGTAATATGCTTTAACAAAGAATGTACATCAGCTTCTGGGTCAATGACCCCCATCTTGATCTGGTTTTTGTTCATTTTCCCTGATCCATTGAGGAAATGTTGAGATGGCCCCTTGTTTTGCTTCTGGGCAGAAATATAACTTCACTTTGCGTACAATTTGTTAAGCTCTCCTTTTGCTATTGGTGGTAGGAATAGAGCTAGAGCTGGAAGTGTGTCACTAATTTGTTAGCAATTCAAAAAAATCAAATCTGCTGTTCGTTTACCAATGCAAACGAGTTTTCCACAACTTGGAAGTGAAAATGTTTTCTTTTTCAAATGTTGCTAATCTTGCACTGATTTTCATTTTTTTTAATTTTTCTTATTTTTTAACTGTGATTCATCTTTAACTATTTCTAGATAAAATATTGAAATTTTGGAGCTCAGAAAACTTGGGCAGATGATAAATCTTCTTCATACGGCACATGTTTTACTGTTTGTCAACTCAAACAATCAATCAGTCAACCAATAAAACCCATCTCACGATGTCTAAGCACTTCACCATACTATTTGTGAACATTTCTTAACATTGGTCAACATAACTAGATAATTATGACTAAAACAATAATTATAATTACAACTGGACACTGCATTTATCTATACCGTGGCCAATGTTCCATGTTGGGGGCAGTAGGAGTGCGGTACATATCTCAATTATTTTGCCCCATTTGTTTTCTTCGCAACGAGTACGAAACTAGATTACTTATAGCTACGGCATGTGTCTACATTGCATTGTGTATGAACAAATTTTTCAAAATTAATGAGTTGTACAGAAAATGTTGTGGAACATCATATTTACAGCAACATTTAAATTGATTTAAGAAGGATTTATCATAGAACGTTTTTTCGCAATTTTGTCAATTTTTTGGGTTCCCATAATAGTTGAATACAAATAGGACTTCAGGAGTATTACAAGATAGTAATGTCTGGTTCTAATATTTACTAATTTGCATTGAAAAATTAGAATCCATTTTTGTGCAAATGTTGTTTTAGCATTTCTGAAAGTGCACTATTTTGAGTTTGTTTTCTCTGGAAAACATTTCTTATGTTTTGACACACTTTGAAACACTTGTATTCATAAATGCAATAATATATAAAAATACCTAGTGTGTAAATATTAACTAAGTAAGAAATTTAAAAATTGACGTTTTACAAAACTTATGTTTGTTATTCACGTTGTAAATACGTACAAAATATACATGTTCTCTTAAAGTATAAATAACTTTGGACCTTGCTGAACTTTGCCTGTACATAAACTTGTTAATCAAAATATATAATAAGTCATCACAAATCACAATACATTTTTATAATGAAATTAAATAATATAATAGGAAGCAAAAACAGAAGAAAGAGAGAGAAAACCAAGAGAAGACGAGTCACCCTATATGAAAAACAGATTTGCTTCTCACATATACATTTGGTTTGCTATAAAAGGAATAAATGCAAATCATATAAATTGTGACCTCTGCATAAACAACACTTAATAGATAATGTAAACAGAGTTTTCGTAATAATGGTTTGAACAGCATTCTCACTTACATGAATTAGCCAGTTTTGTATCAATTTCTTGGTTAAAGTATTAGTCATATTCAAGCTTATGAAGTGATTTTTCAGTAAATTACAAACTCTATGGCTTTTATAACCACTTTTTTCTACCAATATCCTTTCTAAAAATCAGTGGTTGTATCGATTTTGATTATTAACCACTGATTTATTTATTCATTTATTTACTAAGTACAGGAACAGGCAAGGCATTCCTGATAATGTTCACAATAAAACAGATACACATGAGAAAGAAATATAAAATTATAATTTGGTATATGGAAAAGAATACCAAAAACAAAGGGAAAAAAAAGAAAAAGATGGTAGATGATAATCAAGAAAGAATGGTATAAATTGGTCCATAAGTTGTTTCAATGTGTGAATGTTGGGAGCATTGACAACAGCAGCAGATAAGCGATTCCAGTGATCGACAACTGCTAGAGAGGAAACATTTGTATGGATTGCACAAAAAATTGCATCTGTTCAATTTTGTAATTCTGACTGTGAAGGTGGAATTTGGTGTTGTAGAGGAACAAATCTTTGAAAAGCTGGGCGGTTGTAGTGACCGTTTAGTATTTTGTATGTTTCATTGAGATCTCTCAGCAAAATATGGTCATCAGCTATTAACATGTGATGTGCTTCAAGTCTCTGAGGGTATGACAGATGTCTCAGGAGAGTAATGTATCTTGAGGATTTGCTCAGAACACTGAGAGAGCCAGGTCCTGGGTGAAGATACAGTAACCAAATTCAATTATTGGCCTAATGGAAGTAGTGAAGATGTTGCGGAAAAGTTGAGGTCAGATGCTTCAAAGCACCATTGCCCAGATAGGAGACTTATGTTGGCTCTTTTTGTCACATATTGAAAATGTGTACTCCCCTTCAGATTCTGTTAGTTCATAATTCCCAGGTCAGGTTAAAATGGATCATGAGGAATATATTGGTTGTTCAGATGATAGCATTTGCACTGTAATTTTTTCCAATATGAAGAACAGAACACTTCAGTGGATTGACTGTGAGCAACCAATTGTTTGACCATTGGAAGAGCCTGTTGAGATCATCTTGAATATCGAGCATGAGTGGGTTAACATTTCAAGGTGGTGGCGAAGCACTCATTGGGAGATATCATCAGGTTACAGAGGTCAGTTATGTAGAGTAGGAAGAGTAGTGGGACGGAACCTTGTGGAACACTGAGGACAGGCTTATCTGAAGAGGGGGAAAACCACCAGTTCTCACTCGGAAGTTCCAATTCTGTAGAAATGCGGTTATTAATTTGTACGGAGCTTCTTTAAGTAGGAATGTTTATCCTGAATAATATCCAGGATTCTCAAAAATTGTTTCTACTGTTAAGTATTTTATTTTCTCTATATGAGATTTCAGAGGAGTAAGATTTTTCTTTTCCAATTGAATTATGTATTTTTTGAAGTATCAAAAGGTTACACAAAATATCACTAAATGTCATATTATTCAGTGTATAAATAAAAATAGTGTACAGAAAAAAATGTGAAGATGTTTTTGAGAAAATCTAGTTTTTACTTTCTTATAAAGAGTCATAAGCATAATCTAGAGAAAATTTTTCTTTCTCTCCTTTTTCCCCCTCCTTCCTTTCTTCTTCTTTTCTCTCCTCCAAAATGGTCGGTCCTTGGGTCTCTGTCTATCTTTTTTGGTCGTCCGCTCTTTCTCTCTTGGTTAGTCAACACCAATGCATAAAACAATCTTTTGAAAACAAATATTGCCCAAAATGATGTAGCTCTTCTTGAGCCCTGCAAATTTGAAATGAAGTCTTTAGTTTTCACATGAAGGCTCTGGAAAATTTTCATAATTTGTCCCAAAAATTGCTCCAACACTTTCCTTTAAATTTCTTGGTATAACTAAGAAAACCTCTTTAAAAGATGGCACGTATCAGATTTCACCCCTTGTTAATGTTAAAATTTCAAAAGTTCCTAATTTTATATTTTTTTGTCCCTCCCGCCCCCAAAAAAATGTTGCAAATAACAGTATTATATGAAGGTCATTTTGTTGTAACCTTTTGATCAGGTTCGATTGATCAGGCAGTATTCATTTTAGAAAAAGTTCTGGCACTGGATTAGGTACTACAATTATTCACAGACAGATAAAAAAAAGCTTTTTTGGTATCAGGAGACCCCAGAACGTGGTATTTTCATCCAAATTGCAAAATCAATTTTCTGGAGTGTTACATAACATTTCTTCCACTACTTAAAGAACAACATATATACATAAATAAATTAAAAAGTTAAAACAGGCTATTATATTTTTACTGCTGTGTGTTTTCAAGGGGAAAACACGTACCTGAAATCGAATGTTATGAGCAAGATAAAAACTCCAAAAACATATTCCATGACTATGTGTTAGTTTTAAAACTTCCATAACGTTTACTGAAAATTATTGTTTTTATTTAAAATGTTACAATTAATTTGCATTGTGGCCGGGGAGCCACCACCCCGCGTGCTCGCGCGGTCTTGGGCCCTCAGCTATAGTATGTAGGCCGAGTGGAGCTCCTATATTTCAAGTTTGGTTAACGCAAAGTCGCCTCAGAGGCCAAGAGGTGGCCCCGCGGGAGCGCTCTGGAGCGTGCCCTCTCCAGTAAAAGTCGGGCGCTGCGCACGTCGCTCCGCTCTTAAAGGGACTTTTATTACGAACGCATAAGTGCCAAAAATGTATAAACGTAAAACATAAGTGCGAAGCGAAGAAAACATAGTTTCACTGTACAAGGGAATGCTGATTTCACACGTTTTCGTGTCTCATCTGTAAGCCATTTATAAAAAAAAGGAAGTCAACTTAGCCGAAATCGAGATGTTGAAAAGCGGGAGGCTTGCTGTGGCTCGTATGGCTGTAAGATTACAGTATTATCTTGTTTCTAAGTTTTTCAGTTGAACTTGTTAATAAAGCAATGTAGGCATTCATGGCCAGATTCACAATTCGAATTATCTTCTGGTCTGGACAGCCATGGTCTAGTGGAAATGATATTTCCAGACATTTCATCTGCCGCACTTGCTGACAAAACATCTGGAAATATGATTTCCACTAGAACACAGCCATTCAGCTTGGAAGATAATTCAAACTCATTAATGTTTCATTCAGATTTTTGTATGATAATCCTATTTTATTTGAAATGAGAATGTGCTCAGTGTGGAATATCTTCAGTATGGGAATGAATAGAAATGTGGAAGTGATACTTTATACATTTGCAAATACTTGTCAAGTATTAAAGGTAGTTCCCACAATTATTTAAAGACGATGAAAATTTGCTTTATATGAACAATTTTGTATCAAACAATTGTTCATATTAAGAAAAGTTTACAGTTTAAACATTTCCTCCAATGCTAATTAATTAAAGACAATCAAACATTTTGAAAATAAATCAGAATATTAAATGGATAATACATAAAATATGAGGGAGTAATTTAGATTAATAGTTCATTTTGTAATTATAGAAACTGTAGTTGAAAAAGGAACCATTAACTTCAAACAGTGATGCAATTTTTTTTTTTTTTTATCCCAGATTTTTCCAATTATGACTCAGAAATCGCATCAAATTAATTTGTCTCATCTCAAACTAAGATACTCATCTACTTAACTGTTCATGAAAATGATTATAAAATTGTATTTTTTCCCCTTCAAATTATTCTTTTTGTACTTATTGATACTGTAAACGGATTTAATTTAGCAATCTTAGTTGTGAAGATATTTTCTATTTTCTGGGCTTCTGTATAAGTACCATGCAGCTTTCATGCCATCTGCAGTTGGAAACTCTTTATCTTTCAATGAATTTTCATGTATCTTGATGAAGCAAAACATAATTCATAACAGAAAAGATATTTATCAATTTTTGTTTTGTTTTAAAGCCAAATTACTTTCCATCATGCAAATATGAAAAATGAGGGTATTAGATTAAGCTACTGATAAATATTGTTTTTATTTTTAATGCCCAAGAAGAAAATTAACATAAGAGTGTGCAATACATTTTTTTAAAAAAAATATAAATTGTTCTTTTTTTGAGGTGCACATAATAATACACATTGGAAGAAGTGTTGTGTGAAAGAATTCATTGAACTAAACGAAGAGCCACATGGCTTATGACAACATGTTTAAAAAATTGTTTTTTTATGTAGGTGATTACCTTAGAAACTACAAAAGTTTGCTAATAATGAATTAAATGCAATAATTAGAATTTTACTCCCTTTTGAGTAGATGAGTACCTTAAGTTGTAATTAAAAAATTAACTTTCATACTTTCAATCTCAATCCATCTTTTCTGAGGAAAATTACTGAGAAAGGGAAGGTAATTTAGAATATGTGAATGTAATAGTGTATATGCTTGCAGCTCACATATCAGACTTCTGTCAGCCTTAGACTCTTCATGGGTTGTCAACAGTAACAATGGACTGCATGCACATGGCCATCCAGCATGGTTACAACTGCAACTGTCAGCAGCAAAACTTTTGGACTTGGCTTTAGCATTACCTGCTCATCGTCTTCCCCAGTTCCAAATGTAAGTAAGAATTTGATTTAGATTTATAAAATTCACTGAACTCATCTTTGTTCACTAATGTTTCTCAGACTTTTTAGCTTTTTTCCTTCTTTTTATATTTCATGTGTAAAATTGTCAGAAATATATTCATGTTAAAAAAATGAAGACCTGTCATTTAATGCTCTTTTTTTAAAGATATGTAGTGTTTTTTGATATTCAGCTTTAATATTTATGAGATTCAAGCTGTTTCCAAAAAGCTGGTAACAAGCTTACCTCCACATAAAATGTGTCTGGAAAATGTAAAAAATTCACTGTTTTCAGTGCTTAAAATGAAGATCACATTATCAAATGCCCACTGTGTAGAGTGTAACATTAAATGACACTTAAGCCGAAACTATTACAAGATGAATTATGAATTAATTAGTAACTAGAGCAAATTTATTAAATTTGGAAACCAGAATACTTTAGCTTCACTCCAACTTAGAGTTATCACTATTATAGTCATTGTTAATTTAATTATATATACTTGTGTGTTTTTTGACAAGTGTGTGTGTGTGCATGATTTTTCTGTACATTTTGTGCAGTCAATAATATCGCCCTTAAACAGGTACCGTTGGGCTTTTGTTGGCGGATCAGAGTGTCCATCACTCAACAACAATCAGCCACATGATGAACCTGCTAGATCTCCTGATTTTGTGCCACATGTTGCTCGGATAGCTAGACTTATGGACACCAAGGTATGTGCTTCCGGATCATAAATGTCATTCTATTATTTCAAGATTTATTGTTATAGAAATGGTGCATATTGAGGAAATAGTAAGTTGCAGTTTACAACCACTTTGATTTTTGGGATGTTTGTCAAGTAAATAAAAATATGTTACTTCAACAGAAAAAGAAAGCATATTTATATTTATCTGACCAATATTATGTGTACATCATTCCAAAAATGTGTACTGTTAGTTGGTATTATTATTTATGGAATGTATGTAATCCTTTGCAGCAGCATTTCCTCTAGAATTCTCCTCCAGGTAATGGCAGGATTCTACTTGGCTATCTAGCATGTATCAAAATCTGTCATGGTTGGAACTCAAACCTTGGGACCTCCTGGTCAGATACTGCAATGGCAACAATTGTTGCTCTCTAACTTAACTATCTCAGATATTACTGTTGTAATTTTACTCAATATATTGAATATACAACAAATTGATTGCATCACATCCTAAGGATGTGATATTTTATGAATACAATTTTGTGTGTTTTCAAGCTAACAATTTTTTTTTTAAAGTGTATTATTTCAAAAATATTTATGGGAGGCAACAGCAATACTCCCCCAACAATCAAAGAAACATAACAAAAAAATATATAGTGGATGCCCCCTGCAACCAGCACATCACATCACATCCCTATACTACAGGCAGGATGCAGTGTTTTAAGAATAGCGAAGAGCAACTATTGTAGAGATTAAGACCACATCTCCAGGTCCTCATCATTTATGTGTCTGGAGAGACATTCACTTGGGTTTCACCTAGCATTTACTTATAATTAGAGGTAATACCAGTAAACCCAGATTACACTTCGATTTTTCTATGATTTCTGACTTTATGTCATTGTTACACCTCCTTTCTTATAAAATTACTCTTTTTAACAGTGGTAGCACATTTCTGAGGCCACAAGTCATGTTGAATGTTCATGAAGTAATTAAAAAGATTAATTTTAACAAGGCAGAAGGTGTAACAATGATCTAGAAAAATTTAAGTATATAATCAGGGATGCACTGGTGCCAAAATGGTAACTATGTTGTAGTTGTTTCGGGAGTTTGATCTGTTAGAGCAGACAGCAAACGTAGCAGATCTGCTCCCTCTGTGATCAGTTTATACAACACAGGGACACGAATGGTGATTATTTCTAACTTGTATACTCATCACCGGGATTTTAATGATCTAAAATATCTCCAAAAATGATTTATAAAATGCTTTTAAAATGTCCTAAAAGTAAAAAAAAAAGCATGCAAAAAATTTGATAACTACCAGTTCAGATGAACAACTCAAGCTGTTGGATGATATTTTACTGATGCAATTGAGACTTCTTTCTTTCGTTCAAGTGAACTCGGCTGGTAAACTTTCGTTTTGGACTGTTGTTTACCAGGAAATCTCTGTCTTAAGTTGTCAGAAAATCGACTGAACCAACAATGGCACTGATAGATGTCACAGAAACCTTAGATTACATAATTTTAATGGCTGACATAACAATTTCTGAGCAACGAAATCGAATATGTAACATAGGAATTCTGTGGAGAGTTTGTTGCATCTGGTAAATATTATTTGAAGAAAGTACTATTAAAATGATGATAATATCTATAAAATTAGTGAAAAATGCTTTAAAAATGATGTGAAAAGGTAAAAAATGACTTATTAGTTGAAATCAACAAAAAATGCAACAAACAAAAAAGTGACATTAAAATGGGTCATTTCTTTTTGTCATAACATAAAATTAATGTCGATACTAAAAGGGATTGTTATAAAGGGAAATTACTTTTCGTTAAAATTCACCCTCTACTCATATTGAAGAGCGATGATTGTCTCCATTTTTATTATAAAATCTTCATTAACAATATCGTAGAGCGTTTAGTTGCCACTGAAGCAGAGTACAGAGTTTTAAAAGAAATATACTTATAAGTTAGAATCAAATAAATTCCGATTGCTTAGTACAAAAAATGTATGCATTTGCAGTAATTATTCTTCTAATCAATTTGACCAGAAATATAAACAAATGATTAATGAAATAATGTCTGTCAACGATATAAAAACATGAACTTTATTCAAACTTATTGATCAAACCTTTGATCTTTATTCAAACTCTTTTTCTGGGGGATAGTAAGAGAAATTTCTATGGAGTACTCTAAAATATTGCTTATTTGTGTCTGTATGAGCAAGTTACACTTTGTTGATGATATGGTTATTTTCAGTCGTAATAAAAAATTAATAATGGAGTAGTTTAATGCTCAATATGAACTAATGATATTCATACTTGAACATTGTAGTTTGGAGGAGTAGTGGATCCTTTGCCTCGATTACCCGGGCAACTGCTTCTGAGATCATCATCCATTCGTACTATGCAAGAGCTTCATCCCTTCTTCACAAGCCTGAGTACATTTTCAACTTCACCAACTCTGCCAGAATGGAGTTCATCACTGGGGCAATTGGAAGCAGCTCTGGAAACTGATTTTCTGGAAAGACTGCCAAACAAGTAACATTCAATATTTCTTCATACCTTAAAACAAGTTTCACCATCTTGAATGTGCTTTTCTTGTGACATGGAGCATGGACGTTTGCAGAAATTGTCACCCTCCTTGTTCACTTAAAATCGCTTAAATATTTGTATTACAATAAAATGTTGCAGTTTCTTCATTGGTTTCAAGATGTATTGTTAATACCATTTGTGAATGATATTGTGTTTAAAAATGTTAAGACAAGATATTGTTGTATTGTGTTGTGGAGAATAACTTTCTGCGTACCATTTTGGTCAATCTCTCAAACATTGCCTTTCAATGAGTTGTGACATTCGTGTATAGGTATTCAAGACTGGTGTGACATGTAATGGTTTCTAAGTGCCCTTCTTCCAGAAATATGTAATGCCATGAGGAAAAAAATTAAGTATTTTTCAAGTTTGTATGTTATATGCATTTTGTATATGATGTATGCTTGGATCATTATATTACATTGTAGTATGACATAATTGAGAGTGCAGTGGAATCAATGTGATTAGATAAGATTATTTATAGTTCTGGAAAGATATCTCTGAGCAGCAATGTAAAATTTATCCTGTGATGCAAGGTGCCACCGGTAATATTCTTTAAATGGCGATATAATATTGAGCTTATTTCAAGAATCTATCTTGTACCTAATGCATGCAGTGACGAAGCAGCATTTCTGAAGAGTTGTTTTTTAATTCCTATTCATGATTATTAATCGTTCTAATAATCTTGATTACATATTATGGACTTCAATGTAATTCACAACTAGGTTGTGTTTAACTTTGCAAGGATTGTGAATGACTGTCTGAAACATCACCTTGTGAATTCAGATTTACAGATGTTTGTTTTATGAGTGAATTCACTGTTTGTTTTCGGTGATGACCATATTAAATAATTGTTAATGTGATATTTGCAAGCCAGTGCTGAAAATGAGTTAGTGAAATAGTAGGGACTTTTTATTACAAGGTACAAGGAAGACATCTTGTAAAATGAGCTTTACATAATTATAGATTCAGTAGTCTTTTCCAATTTGCATTTGAAAAGATAATTTCTACTAAATTTATATTTCATTTTAATGTTATATTTTTGTATCAATATACATATACATGTATTTTATGCAATGTTAGCTCTGCAAGATATTTATCAACTTTTTGACAGTATTACACTGTACATTAAATATAGCCACTGGAGGTCATTTACTGTTTGAAATTATCCTATTGGATGGCTTAGTAAATTTTTACCCTCATCACTTTGTTTTTCAGAGACATATACTGGATTTTGATGTTTCATGGCAAAAATTCAATCATAGTTTTATTAATACCATATTAAGCAATTTTTAATTCACTTTTTGTAGCAGTATGGTTTTTATAATTCAAATAGTTTCATGCTTCAGTGAATCACGTAATTTTTGGTGTGTTATAAAAGTTAAGAGAAGTAATTTCCTTGTTGTGGCCTGAGAGTTCATTTTCTTTTTGTCATCTAGTCATCAATTTGGAGTGAAGAAATATATATGATAGGTTTGGAAGATGTTACAGGTAATAAAAATTGTCAGTGCTTTTATATATGTATAATTATACAGAAATTTCAGTGTATTGTATCAGCAAGATACACATGTACATCTATACAATAAATATTACATATATACCTGACTAATGCATTAGCCTTTCCATCTCCATACTTCGCTGGTCTTGGGAAGGGGTAAGGTTTTACGATTTACAATGAATACTAATGAAAATTGTATTTTTTTAGCTTTCCTCCATTCTGGCAGTATATTTTCGTGAACTGAATTTTAAACTCCAGACATGGTTATAATGAAAGAAGAAAAAAAATATTATTCCAAGTTCTTTTCCTTTCTGTGCAACTTTTTAGGAATGTAATTTTACAACCAGCAGATAATCTTTTAATTTTAAATTGAAAACTTTACAAAATATTCACCCCACAGAGATATAAGTGATGGAAACTAATTGTCTCTGATAGCATTCAAGCATCAAGTCACTGACAAAATACTTGAAAATTTATTTTCCATCACTAATTTGAAAGAAAGCAAAATAGCACATTCATGACAGTATTCTTGGAGACACACTTGGTTTTCACAGGAAAATATGCATTAAAGATTTACAGGAAACTTCTAATTACTACTTTCCATATGAAAATTAAGTATGGATGACAAATGGATACGAGGAAAGTTAAGTGATTTTATGTTGATGAATTACATTTAAGTATATGATTAACACAAGTTTACAGAGTATTTATGCACATTCTCCTAGCTTTGATTCATCAATGCTTCAAACAAGACATCACTAATTTTGGGGCTTTTACACTGATAGTTTTCTTGCAAGTATGATTTGTGCAGTTAGGGGTATATATTTATAAAAAAGATTTGCCACGCTTATGCAAGAAACATTCCAATCTACTTAAAAAGAAATATTTCTCTAGTTCACATTGGTGCACAATGTAATTAAATATATAATACTATTTAATAGTTTACACTTAAAACATTTACCTTAATTTATATTTACACCTATTTACATCTCCACCTCAAGTATACATCCAATATTCACTCATTCTCTATTCTTTATAAAATAAATGTTTATGGTCCTTCTCAAATTCACAATGCAAATTTTTGAATGTTTCTCTTTACATCCATTATACACAATGTGATGTAGTGGTTAGTAGCTGCCTTTACAATAAGTTACAACTGAAAATACTATGATTTTCAAGACTGATTGAAATTGTGTGAATTGAATCAGTCAGATTTAACAAACTTGCTATGTGTCTAGATCATCTTCTCGTTGGCTGGAAAAGTATGAGACAAGGCCTCCAAATTCTCCACCACCTTCCTCATCATACGACTTGCTATTGCTGCCATCTGATGCTTGCAAATTTGCTGTCATATCTGAAGATGTGTAGTGATCTGTATATGGGGAACCTTGGAATGCCGAAGGAGGCAGTGCATCATCAGCTGCTGACATAGGAGGTGGTGGTGGGTAACCACCATAATGATAATTAGCTGGAGGAGGAGGATGATAAGGTGAGAAATTACCTGGAACTGGGCTGCGGCCTTGGTGAGTAGGAGGAGATGATTGTGGAGCACCTTGTGAAGTTTGAAGGTGACCTGCTGAAGTAGAAGGTGGGAACGGGGGAGGGGGATGCCGAACAGGAGGCTGTGAAGAATCTCCTTGTTGTGATGGGAACTGCATCATTGATGGCATTGTTGTACTTGTAGGAGGAACCAAGGGCAACTGAGACCCTGGTCGAGAATATGGTGGGGGTGGGGGTGGTGTTGGTGTATTTTGAGATGTAGATGGCGTACCTGGTTTGGTACTATGGGGACTGCCTGCTGGTGGAGGAGGAGGAGCAGCTGTGGAAGAAATGATTATAGGACCTCCACCAGACGGTGATGGATCCATTGGATGGTGTGATGTATGAAACATATGTGGCTGGCCACTTGGTGGAGGATTGCGAAGCCGCATGGATCCTGTTTGTTGGAAACCAGGAGGACCTCGAATTCCAGGCCCTCTGGTGGATGGGGATGAGCCATAGTGGCCCATTGCAGGTCCTAGGCCAGAGTTGTTGGTGTCTGTAGGCGGTGGTGGTCGGTATGGTGATGACAAACCCTTTGGAGGTCCTGAGTAAGGTGGCACTGATGAAGTGCCACGACCAGCATTCTGCATTGGCATCAGTGAAGGTTCTCCAGAAGAGCTGCCAAAATATTTGTGACCCATAGCTGTTGCAGCCGCAGTAAAACTTTGGGGTGTTCCTGATACAGGCTGAGATTGAAGCATTCGTGTTATTACACTGCTACTGCTGGTATTCCCAATTCCTGGGCCTGACTGAGGAAAATTTTGAAGTGGATAGTGGCTTACATCTACTGCTTTTGCAGCAGCAGCTTTTCCTCGGCCACGACCTTTCCGTTTCCCAGCTGGTGGGGGGACATCCTCACTAACTTTCAAATCACCATCTGAAGGAATTACAGGTGGAGCTGCCAACAGACTCCGTAATGGATCAGTCTCTGCTCCTTTGGCACTCTGTAATAGCATAGCTCGATCAGCCTCAGGAAGTAGATCTGGATTGGAACCAAGTGAAATGGGAACTGTCCTGCCTGCAGCTGTGAGTCTTTGCATCAGAGATTCACCACCTTTCACTGAAATTTCAGCTCCCATTCTTGACTGGGCTGGAAGCAATTGCACATCAGCCAGTTGCTTCCCAAGTAGACTACAATCTCCCTTTTCAGTTTGAAATCCAGGAGCCAATCCTTCAGTAAAATCAAGAGAAGCATTTTCATTTTTCTTCTTTCTTTTACCTTTCTTTTTCTGCTCTTCTTGTTTCCTTCCTTGTCCACGTGTTCTGCCTTTCCTTTCTTTTGGCAAGTTCCCAATAGGCACATTCACTATAGAACAACTTTGCAATTCTGCTTCTGAAGTCTGAGTATTAACACTTTGGTGACTTGCATATCCAAAAGTAGGATCTTCATTTTCACTAGGTACTTGTACACCAGTACATGGGGGTATGTCTTCTTCACTGTCAATAATAGCTTTCTTATTAGTTTTTGGCCCTCTTTTTCCTTTCCTAACAAATTTCTCTGGGCTACTTTTCACAATTCTCTTGGGTTTTATTTTCTTATCTGGTTTTGTTCTATTAACTTTTTTCATCTCTGTGAGCTCACCTGAAACAAAAAAGGAAAATACAAATTATTTATTTCTAATTCATGGACAATCTGTCCATTTTTACAGAAAACAGTTTCATAACTAATTCATTAAAGTGTATAGAAACAGTAAAAATATAATTTAAACAATTTCATGAACATTTCGTAAATTTCGGTTCTAAAATTAATTGCTTGCTACATGCAAGAAGATCGACCCTCGTGATAAGTAGAGGAAATTTCTCGGTTATTATAAAGAATCAAAAGGATTTCAAATCTACATTCCCGAAGATCCACCAAAGTCTCTTAAAGCAACTGCGAGAAAGCGGAGTGTGATCACCAGGATTTTTACTAATATCAGCGCATAGTTTTCAATGATGATCAGTCAAGTGAAAAATCGGAAAGACGATCTCTATAGGTTACTTTAAACGCAAACACCAGAGAAGAAAATGTAGGCGAACCAGAGAGGGACGAGCAGATATCCTTCCGGAAGACGTCAAAATCAACAACGGGGGTGATGCACACGAGGATTTCTCAGGTTTCGATGTCGAACCTGCACCCGATGTTCAATCGGTACGACGCGGGCTGGGTGGACCAAAAACAGAACGGGACAGCGTGGCAGACCGTGAAAAGGGTAACACGCGCGACGAACAACAGGAATTTCTCCAGTCTGATGGAGATTCCGGTAAGTTACAGCTGTATCAGATTCTGATAAAACTGAATGGATGTCAGCGATGGCAGATGAACTTGTACAAAGAACAAAATATGGGACCTGGAGCGCACGAGCGATAGAACTGTAATCGGTAGTCGTTCCGTTCTCGGGAACAAATTTGGAGCTAACAGCGAAATAGAAGAAAAGCTAGTCGTTGCGAGGGGTTTTGCTCATAGTCCCGGACTGGATTACAGCGAAACTTTCGCACCTGTTGCACGACTGCTCCATTAGGCTCGCCGTTGCTTTACTGCTCGTAACAACATGGTAATTCGACAGTTAGACGTGAGGACCGTGTATTCAAACGGTATCGTCGAAAAAATCTATTCGGAGTTGCCAGGTCACGTGCAAGAGGTTCTTGAGTTTCAAGCGAGACTGCTAAGGAGGAAATGTATTTGAGGCGGTTGTTGAAGACGGGCTGCGGATCTTAGCAGTGAGGTACTATACAACGACACTTTGTCTCGGAACCTAGCCGAAAATTTACCGTTCCATACTCGGACAAAGTACGTGCGACACCATTTCATTCGAGAGGCGCTCGTCTGGTGAAATTCGCAATCGATAACAGCCCCCCCCCCCAGATACATAGATGGACAGGCAGAGAGAGCGTTTCTTTGAGCACTTTTGATAAGAGTGGATTAATGTTGTTCGTAAAGTGGACTCATTGGGAATTGTTCTGTTGGTCCTTCAAAAACAGCTAAAAACAGGATTATCCAGCTTCCTCCATTGTATATAAGATGCAACAAGCTTCACATAACTCCTCGATGAACTTATTGCTATCATTTTCATTTTCCTTTGGCCTCATGTCTAGAAGAGGTTAAATTATATTTCTTGAAATGCAGTTTGCAAATGTTGATGGACTTGAAATTTTTTTGGGCACAGTTCACTTGCTTTAAACAAACTTGGCAAAATACTTTTTTTCCAAGTTAAAGTTGTCTCCCTCGCAATCCAACTTTGCAAAGGGAGCATATGAGCTCTGACAGGAGCAGATGGCATGCTATCTTTAATTCACAACACAAGTTACCGAGATTAGCAAAGAATCTGAACCACCACTCCAAAACAATCAACTGGATATAGTTAATGCAGATTTCGAACTGGCAATAAAGGGTATCGTAATTTCAGAGCCAATGAGAACTAAATATATCTCTCCACCCTCCAGTGCACCTGCTGTCATGGCCTCATCCTTCGCATGAGGTTGTGGCACCCTGACCACGAAATAATTCACTGAGCACAAGCAGAGGAGACTGGGATGAGGCATGCCACGGCGTGGTACTGTTTATTTTCCACAGAAGAGCAGACACGTCTGGATATCGACTTCCTGATGAACTGTACTGCTCTACGAGCATAGAGATGGTACAAACTCAATAGTCTTCTGAACGTTTGCATTTACAGATTAAATGGATCAGACAATCCAAGCTGTTCTTATAGAATGTATGTTGAACAGTTTCTAATCTAGCTATGTGGAATTGAAACTATATCAAGTTCATTATAACCGGAGTTGACTGTACTGATAACAATTATACTGATGTTAAAATTGGAAATATAGATGGCAACTCTTTAATTAATATATCCTGTAAGGAAATAACTCAGCTTGATATTTTTTCACAAATTGGTAATTGAGATGCAAGACTGGGCCCAGGGCCATATGGAATGCCTCTCTCAGGGTTCACATTTGGGCTCACTACAATTCATAATATTTGTTAATAATTTGAAACATACTCCAGACTTATTAATTTCGAATAAATAATATCGATGACTGTATAATTCAATACAACTTAAATCTACTGACTTCATGGCGTACTGTCAATAAATTAAAATTGAATTCTTTGAAATGTAAAATTATGACTTATTCTAGAATGAGATATAACATCAACTTTTCTTAGTCTATTGCTGGTCGAGATATTGGGAGTTCTTTTTGATCCTAAACTTATTCTCATCCTATAGATGAAATAATTTCAAAAACAGATTGTATGCTGGACTTTATAAAACGAATAACTACAGATTTTAAAAATCCGAAATCATTAACTATGTCTAACATTAGTTAGACTAAATCTAATGTATGCTTTGATGGTGTGGTTATGAAAATAATATTAATAAACTTGGAAAAACTCAACGTGAATTTCTAGACTTTTTTGCATGGAAACTGAAACTGATCTCTCCCAGCATGAGCCACAATTTTAGTCAAGTAGCTATTATGAACATTAGCTCACAAAATTTTCATGATGCAACATTTTTATTTAATCTCTTTGATAATAATAGATTGTATATAACGATTTGTTAAACTTCAATGGAAAGTTCCAAAAATTAGTATGAGAAATAGTGAACAAGTAAATTTTGAAATTTCTTTTGCTAAGACAAATCAATTGTATTACACACTGCTATGTAGAATGTGTAAGTTAACCCTTAAGTGGGCGCACACTCAATGCAGCACTTTTGCTTATGATGCGACAGCGTGATTGTTGACACTTGATTCCGATAGATATGTAGCATATTCTCTTTTGAGCTTATTTCACACATGTAAGTCGCTTGTTAGAAATGTTCTCATAATTTTGTCACTCATTAACACTGCACCAAGTTGAAAGGTCGGTTTGGCGGCACCCTGTGCTGCGCGCCTGCAAATGAAGTATTTATTCCTCCAGCTTTTTCTTTCGCAACTTTTCCAGCCTTGGCGTTTTTGCATTTCATACATTTTAAAAATTACTTTTCAATGCAAGTGATGTATATGATTTATTTATTAATATATTTTATTTAATAATTTATTTATTCTTTATTATATGTAAATAGAATTTTACAAAAGTAGTAGGTGGAACAACTCTATGAGGCTCTTGTGGTTTATAACTGTCGGTTCATTGTAGCCGTGACAAAGAGTCACACTCATACTTTATAAATTAAGATCACGTTACTTATTTGAATTTCAAAATCAAAGATGCAGCGTAATTCAATTCCATATACGTTTACGTAAATTGCACATTCTTGTTATGAGATTATTCACAGTATGTACTCAGTACTATACATCTGAGTGTAAAATAGTAGAAGAACTTGTCTTTTCATTCTATTTGGCACATTAAATCTTAATTCTTCCAATAATGAAGGGCTACAAATATTACCTTTGACCAATTTATAAATAAACTTAACAACATTCAATTCTCTCCCCAATGATTTCAGTGATGGGATCTTCAACATTGATGAAATCGTCTCATAATTATGATCCAAAGAGAGATCAAGTAAACTAAGATAGTGAGCAGCCATTCTGAAAAACTAATGTTGCACTATTTTGATACGTTTTATATGAACATCAAAGATAGGATTCCAAGCGGGGGAGGAGTAAGGGTCTAAAGAGCAGTAGGTATAATGTTTCTAGTACTCTAATTGAATTTAATTCATGACAAGACCTTTCGACAAATCCTAACATTTGAGTAGATTTTATTGATTGTTTTATATATGTGGTCTTTATATTTCATTTTAACATCAAATATTACCCCTGAGTGTACACTTGTAAGATTTTTGCCATTGACCAAATAAAGATTTGGAATTATAATTCTAGAACGCCTAACATTAATTGTTACATACTTTTCTGGGATTAAAATAATGTTCTTATCTACACACCAAGCACATATCTTATTAATGGCATTTTGCAAGTCAATAATGTCTTTATGAGAGGAAATGTATTTATATAGCTTCATATCAACAGCAAATAACAAAAATTCAACATCATTGAGTATAAGGCATAAGTCGTTAATAAACAAGTAGGAGCCTAAATGCAATTCTTGAAGTGCACTTCTATTACAAAATTTCTGTATTTCACATATTGCAATGTACCAATAAGTCATTCCTAAACCAGTTAAGCAGCGGACCAGCAACACCAAATTACATTAATTTCTCTCATTCTAAAGAACGATTGACAAGGTCAAACATTCTTGCTGAAATCTGTGTAAATACTATCTACTTGAAATTTCTTTTCCATAGAAATTAAAATATACTGAGTATAAATCAGCAGGTTAGATTCAATGCACGTAATATGCAGTAAGGATGAAATTCCTTCTCTTCTGGAATAATCTTCTGGCAAATTGGTTGATTTTTCAAGGAAAATAAAATTACTGAAAAGATGAACTTAACAGCTTAAGCAACTTCACAACTGATAACTATTATAGTAGTTATTCCCTGAATGACTATTTGTTGAACAATGAATCACATTCTTGGGAACAGTGCAAAATAATTAAAGAGAAACACCAAACAAATTTCATGCAAACAAATCGAAAGAAGTGGGATCTTCTCTGTTTAGTTGTCAAGATGACTTTACACAAGTGTCATATGTATCCAAAAGAGAAAAAGATATTGTCAACAATGGAGAAACTAATGAGAAAATAAGCAAGTCAACAATTATTCTCAAATGCAATGAAACAAAGGGAGGTGTTAATGTAGACCAAAAATACGAGATGGAAATAAAAAAACAAGAAAATAGCATGTTTACCTACTTTTTAAAATGATTGGCGTTACAATAACAAATTCACAGGTGATTTTCAGCACAAATAAGCAGATAGCTCCAGATGTAAATTTTCTATGAATTTGGCAATCTAATTGAGCACATACATTACATTACCTTCCAAAAGATTTGGATGCATTTCGGGGAAAATGAAATCAGAATATGTAGGAATTTAACAAAGTAGATGTGGGAAGGGGAGCATGCCGAGAATGTGAATACATAAAAATATTAGAACAATCGTACATCACACTTTGGGTTTCGGTTTTGTGTGCAAACTTCAGAGCTGCCGTCAGCTCACATAAATATAATGCTCCAAAGAAGGGAAAGATATGAACAACTGAATGAAGGATTGAGAAGCAAATATTGGAATACATAATAATTGTTTACATTGTATTAGTTGAAATATTTCAATTATCTCTTATCTATACTTCACACATATTTTGATATATGTGTTCTTATACCTGTGCATTCTATTTTGTTCACAAAATATTCAATATTTTCTCTTAAAGCAATAATTTAATATATTTTACAATTGAAAGGTTTTGTCTATACTTTGTATGTACTTTAACAACATTTTCCTT
Organism: Gryllus bimaculatus; assembly: GCA_017312745.1. Lineage (NCBI taxonomy): Eukaryota > Metazoa > Arthropoda > Insecta > Orthoptera > Gryllidae > Gryllus > Gryllus bimaculatus. The sequence goes on along the minus strand of BOPP01000014.1, from coordinate 10,299,280 downwards.
GCTCTTTTCAAGCATCAGAAAATCCTACATACTTAATTTTGTTGAGTGGCACAGTGCGTGCATATGTTACAGGAAAGTGTGCCCACTGAAGGGTTAATACATGAATTTAATATACAGTAAATATGTACTCCAACATAGATATTTAAAAGAATGTTAAATGATTTTCATGAAGAGTATGTGATATGATGAGTATGAAATACCTTGTAATTTCAATGTAATAATTTATTGCAAGTAATAGTTACCGACATTTTATATTATGTATTGTTGGGGAATTGCGAGTTCATAAATACACAAATAAATAATGTTCACAGACAGATGGCCAAAAACCACCAGAGCCCACAACACATATTAGAAATAGGGATTGCAATCCATGCAGAAGATTTTCATAACTTATGAACAAGAACTGCAGAGTTATTGTATAGGTTTAAATAATACTTAGTATATATCTGTGTGAGTGTGTGTGTAAACACTTAAAGAAAATTTACATTCAAACAAGCTACTGATGGGGTTAAGTATTATCCATCCCGTTCTACTAATATGGAAATAGAATCCATAAGGGTCATTTTTTTTATTTCCAAAAAAATTGTTATTAAAACTATAAAAACACAACCACCAAACAGATGATGGAAAAATCCAATTAAATAAGAAGCATCAAGAGCAAATTTTGATAGGTAATTCCAAGCACTGTAGAATGCACAAATACCGTAGAAAGCAACACAAAATTTTAACATTCATAGATGTTGACTGAAAAATACCTGATTCATTTTCTGAGTCCTTTTCTTGCTCAGGCAACACTTCATCTTCCTCCTCCTCATCTTCTTCTTCATTAGCAACATACTCATCCTCACTTTCTAGCTTTCGTACCTTTCCCCAGGTTTCCTATGCAAACATGTCAAGTTAAATACAATACAGGGTGAAGTTCCAAACATTAAATACAATGATCAAAATGCAAACCTCTTCTGAATCTGATGCTGCAAATTCCTGATAATTAATTTTACGACCACGAGTCCTTCGAGTGGGGGATACCGCGTCTTCTTCTAATCCTCCATATTTTATCTGTATGCAAATTAAAAATATTAATTTTAATTCAAATATTTTTTTTTAAACCATAAAAATAGAATACAATATCAGATTTTTAATACTTACTTTCGGTTTCTTAGCTCTATACACCTCTAAATCGGAATCTCCATCACGTTTGCTTCTCTTTTTCTTTTTCTTTTTGCTTTTCGTTTTAATGGTTTTGAAAGTAGTAACCTGCTTTTTGGATCGCTTTGAACGTCTCCATGATGCATCACTATCTTCACTGTCAGAATCTTGCCAAAATTTCCGAGACTTTTTCTTAGGTGGTTCACTATCTTCACTGTCATCATTAACTGGAAATTTTAAACACATGTAAATAAGTAATACAAATAAACAGAAAATAGATTTTAAGAAAAATTAATTTTAACTCACTAAATTCTTTATCAAAACGTGTTATCCGAGCTCGACTGGATCTTCGAACAGGACCAGAAGCACGACGGCGGGAACCTTTGCCACGACGACCTCTGAACTCCGAATCTTCACTCTCTCCTTCGGATCCTTCATACTCATCTTCATCATCCTCTGAACTGAAAAACAATCAAAATGGTTTAAAACATTTTCTCAAAACTTTCAAAACTCATCTAATTTCCTCAAAGGTTTTACCTAGTTCCCTTGAAGTCTTCATCTGATTCAGCATCATCCTCACTACTGATATCAAGACTATTGAGACGACGATGTTTCTTTCTAATTTGAAACTTTTTAAAGGGACAGAATTCATCCTCCTCCTCCTCTTCTTCGTCCTTAATATCATGTTTGGGAACAACAGGCGGCAATTCTTCTTTCTCCATTTCTTCAGAGATGGGCTCTTCCTTTGCTTCCATTTTCACTGCACTTTCTTCAGGAGTTGCTGCAACTTCCTGAGTAGTTTGCATTTCCTCAGCGTGTGTTTGTTCTTGTGCTTGAGCCTGTGCCTGGGCTACTGCTTCCGCTTCTGCTTCAGCTTTGACAATTGTGGCTATATCCTTTCCTCGACCTTGATTGCCAGCTCCTTTCACAGCTTCCATTTCATCCTGATAGAGCATATGATTTGAAAGTAATTATGTACTCAAGCATGGAAATAAAAGTGTAAAATTACTGCTTCATCTTCTCAAACATTTTGTTGTAGTAGTAGTAGTAGTAGTAGNNNATAATAATAATAATAATAATAATAATAATAATAATAATAATAATAATAATAATAATAATTAGATAGAAATGCAATGGAATCTTGTAAGCAAAAATTGAAAAATGCTCAATACTTTGAACAATTCCTTCTTATTAACATTATAATAGGGAATGTGAACTACTTTAAAAATAAATATCACACATGTACACAGGATAAACTTATTTACTTGCAAATAATTTACTGAATAAAAACTAAATTACAAGCAAATATACAACTACAAAGAATTCCTATTAACAGAAAAACAAAACAAAACTAGAATCCTCGGTATATCAAATTTAAAGTAATATGTACAAAGAACGAAGATGGTGGAGACATACATGTCATATCTCATGATCAAACAGACCCTGAATACTTTCCAAAAGTGCCACTTCGTTCTCTGATACAACACACAAATAACACACATTGAAGATGGAAGACTCTTGCAGAAACTGCTGCGCAGGAAGACTGTTAAAAAAAAACATGTTTCTGTCCATCTTGAAAAGTGCTAAGTAGAATAGATGAAAATTATAGGAGAAATTTAAATGAAATAGGACTGAAAACAAAAATACAGACGTGCTTTGCATGAAAATGAAAACTGGGAATGCAAATTTGAGGTCATTGTTCTTATGATAGACTTATAGAAAGAGGCTGCTGTGCTTACTTCATTGTCACGTGTGGAGAATTAATTTGACAATTTTTACTTTAATCTGGAAGGCAAATGTTTGAACTTTCCCATGTAAATAAGCTGCACTCTTTCAGAAAATGCACTTTTTCAAAAAACAATAATTTAACTATTGTTTGTAACCAGTGGTTCCCAAGGGGGGCAATACTGATCCCATTTTAAAATGAAATTTAAAAAGAGGTCAAAGAAGTCAAAAGGGTGATTGGGGAGAGGAAGTCAATAGCCAAATATGATCCAGTGACTGAGTGGTATAATCATGATCCCTTCAATTAGAAAACCATATATTAATGAAATGGTTTCTTTGCTTTCTGATTGATTGATTGATTACTGATACTAAGCAATTCGACTGCTAAGTTCATTAGTCCCATATGTGTTGTGCATGTTTTTACTGTGGGAGGTGGCAGTGATCTTCCCTTCTGGATGGTGAGCCAGGAGGGATGGTTGCCACCCTACCCATCAGCTTCCAGGTTTTTCCCAGCAGCGGGGCTATCCCTGCAACGGTGCACTACCCCAGCCGGGAGCTCACAATTGGTCTTCTGACATATGTGAAGTGGAAGTGAATGTGAGTAAGGGGGTGAGGATAGGGGAGATTAGAGATGTAAGGAAGAGGAAGGAGAGTTTGCTTGTGGTCCTTGGTCCATTTAATAGGGTACTGCTTCGGAATTTGCCTGGTGTTGATCAGAAAATCCACGGAAAATTACTGAACGGAGCAGCTGGCAGCTAGAATGCTCCTCCAGACAGTGACTGAATTTGGCCTAGCGTTGAAAATCCAACTACTTTCACACCCTAGGACAGCCCGGTCAGAGGCAATGTAGTGGCATCAATTGATCTTCTTTCGTCTTCATTACAATATTTAGAAAATTCAGGAAATTGCACAACAATGTATTCAAAATGTTACTCTATTGTGCAATAAAATATTACAGCCAGTTTTAAAAATCATTCATAACAGACTGCATTTTATTGTAACCATTTGCATAACAAAAGATTAGAAAAGTCAGAAGCAGAAGCATCTTCAATTATTGGTTATGGAGATATTAACAAAATTATTGGTATGCGAAATTTTTTTAGATATTTATGTGGAATTTTGTGTGTTATGATCACGCATACCAGTATTTTAGAAAAAAAATGGTTGGAAAACGCTGCTCTACACTATGGATTGTTTATTTTATATGTTATGCATTTTAAATGCTGTAATGAATTCAGTGTTGTGGGTAATCTATCAAAATTATGAGAAACCTACTAATATTTTAAGAAATTTAATATTTAAAAGTGCATGAAATAATTTACAGATCTAAAATTGAGTGATAGATTGCATTAAGAAAGCGATACCTATTTTTAATAATGTAGCTGTTGGATAGTACTGAAAAAATTTTAAACTTGCGCAATTTTGGAAATTCCAAGTTTTAATGAAAGCCAGACCCATGCTACATGATTTATAAAAAACATGACTTCACTCAAAATTACATATAAATTACTCTGACCTTGAACAAATTGTACCCAACAATATTTAAAGACTGTTTCAAAAACTAATTTCATTATGAAAAAATTTCTTTCATCAATAATGTAGTTGGTGGAGAGGATTTGAAAAAATGTTGAACATTTGTGTCTTCTAAAATTTCAAGAGGTTTTACTGAAAATTCACTTAAGATTACTTAAAATACTTAATTCTTATTAATCTTAATTAAAATACTTAAGATTTAAGCATTTCACTTATTTGCTATCTCAAACACCTGAATTATCATATGACTATTTCTGACATTTCAAAAAGGAAGTTGAACATCCAATTTATCAAAAAGTGAAGTTTTGATGAAAATTGGACACAAAGATCTAATTTTGAAGGACAGATTTTGATACGAAAAACATATATTTCCCAAGTGTTTCTTGTTTTTATCATCAACATTATCAGGATTTACGTTCATTAATATTTTGTAAAGAAATAAATATTTAGCTTCAACATTGTAGTTGTAGGAAGACACTGAAAGTTTAGAAAACTTTTTCTATTTTCAAACATAGAGTGAGATTCAGATGTGTGCCATTTTTGTTAGCATACTTTACTGAATTCAAGAAAAAAATGAAAAACAGAAGAAAAATCAAACAAAAAATTTGGTGCCCTTTTGCAGAAAATTTTAAAAACATCATTGAGATTTCATGTAAAGAGTCCCCAAAAATAAAAATAACCGTTTCAAATCTAAATCTAAACATAAGCCAGAGCTATTGGGGAACATTAGTTTTGGTAAAAATCTTGTGAATAGTTTAGGTGCTAGTGTTTGTTTGCACAACAAGTTTGTCTCCCACTTTAACTTAGAAATCTTGGGTAATGGCTGGGAAGAGGTAGATGTAGAGTAAAAATACAGAACAAACTCTTGGAAGTTTTAGAGACAAAGGACTGCCAAGCGGATGCATATACATAGTCCTGCACGCTATTTAATGTTGCTTTAGAAAAACTAATACAAGATTCAGGCATAACGAATAAAGATAATAGTTAACAAAGTGACCCAACTTTTGGCCAGTACAAACGACATAATTATTATGACAAATACCCTAGGAAGATTCCCTATAAGTCTGTTAAAGGCCTACAAGAAACATTCCTAAAGCTGGAAGAGGCAGCCAGGAAGACGGAATGAACAAAAGATAAAATGTCTAGAAGTCACATGAAAATTAGGAAAGTCTCAACATTCAAGATCAAGTCAAACTATGTAAAGAAGAAAAAGAAAAAGAGAAAGGGAAAAGGAAAAAGAAAAAACCTAACTGGTTTAATGGAATTTTTAAAATGTCAAACAGTTAAATGCCTTTTGCTGCAGGTCATTGTGAAGATGATGACTGTAACGGTGAGGATGAAGATGATGGTAATAATGACAATATGATGATAATAATGATGATGATGATGATAATAATAATAATAATAATAATAATAATAATAATAATAATAATAATAATAATAATATGCATGCTCTCCTGTTTTTAATCACCTGAATGGCAGAGTTTATGAGATCATCATATTCATTAAACCGATAACTAAAGAGAGTTTGTCGTCTCTGGCGCAACTGATATACAGGTTCTGAGTCTTCATCAGATGAAGTTCCCGATTCTGAACCTGATACATCAGATCCAGATGGTGATGCAGCTATAGGTTCCTTCTTCATTTCAGTACCAGATTCACCTAGGAACGTAAAAATTATTCAATTAAATTTGCTTTTTTGCATTACAATAGCTCTTGTAACATATGAAACTACACCAGGGTAATTAACTAAATGGCAGTTGAAGTCACATAAGAAAAAAACAATAATAATCATCGTAGCTCAAATCCATTTTCTTTCATCAGACTGAAAGAGCTTTAAACAAGTACCACAATAGGATAATTTTTATTTTCCAAATGTATGTCTTACAATTTGACTAGCAGCACAAGACAAATATACTTATAAATATTCAGAATCATTTTTAACTATAACTTTGAATTGTCATCAGTAGTATGCAATTAACACTAATTAAAAGCCAGTCTCTTACCTCCACTGCCTTCTTTATTTGGCAATACATTGTCCAAACTGATTCCAACATATGCAAGTCTTTTGCGACGCAATTCTTCATTTTCTCGGCGCTTCCAGTTTCTATCAAATTCCAGAAGATTGTTATGGAGGTTTTCAAGGAGAAAGGTCTGCAAATTTGAAAAAACAATTTAAAACTACAGATGCAAACTACATTCTCTAATTTCTACAAACAACAGATTTAGAATACAGAATATTTTTGGCCTCGTACAACATAGGCTACACAATATTCATATCCACATACAATACACAGGCCTCCACCTCCACTTCATGTGATAACTAAATCTGATACAATCCTCACAATATGCATTCTTGGAGATTTTTATTTCACACAGTTGGTTTCTTCATCATTACTTTGGAAACTATTTCAGATTAATATATCACGAAATTTCTTGCAGTGTTCAAAGGGACCTTTTTTATCCAACTGGTAATAGATAAAACAACATTTAAAAAGAGCGATAATGTCTAGAAATCTTATATTTAATCTTCACTAATGATAAAACTACTCTCAGCACCTACACCCTTACTCTCAGACCTATTGGTAGTAATAGCATTCTATTAATGGCACACCAAATCGAACTGCAGATTCAGAGTCAATCTCCCAAGAAAAGAAAAAACACTGGAGTGCTTACTTCAAGGCTTTGAAAAACAACCTCACACATCCAATGCAATTCCTCAATAGCAACAAAACTGAATGCACTTGGCAGTTTTTCAATACTGCTACAGTTAATGCCTTACTTGTTCCTCAGACTAAATAAAATCCACAAGCAGGTCCAAAATCATTAAACAACTGGAAAACTGACAATATTACTCCCACTTTCAAGTAAGGAAGCTAGCAGACACTATGTTCAGATAAGCTTGACCAGCTTGATATGCATATTTTTTGAGAGAATCATCATTAAAAAAGTACTTCACTTTGACAACTGAAGTAACCCACCAAATTAACATGGCTTTGAACCTGGAAGATCAACCTATTTCTCAAGACAAACCTTACTTTCCTCAGGATTAGGCTATGGCCTTGGATTGCAATAACCCAATTATTGCTATTTACTTCCCCAAGGCATTTGATAAAGTTCCTATTTCCAAACTACTGCATAATCTTGAACATTTTGAAATTAGAAAGAAATGTCTCCACTGGATTGAAGCATTTCCTCACAACCACACTGCACAATGCACAAATAATATGTAGCATACAAATTTAAAAATTAAATAATAAACACTTCCTAATAATAATTACTTTCCCTATTAGTTAACTTGATAATTAAACCAATGTGAAATGCTGCTATTGTGACTAGTAATTAAAGTTTTCCGAGCCAGGCAAGCAGTATCATATTTTGCCTATAAAAGCTTAATACAAGGCCAAAGCATCCTACAGCTGTATGCTCATTGTAAGGACCTCTGAACATGCGTATCCTGAAAAACAAATTAGTACATGAATGGAGAATACAGCTAACAAAACTTCGTCCTACATGGAAATTTTCATAGAAAAATGTGAAGCCGTATTTAAGAAAATGTATTTTAAGCCTTCACGTATGTGCAAAATTTGAAGCTTATTTATAAAGAAAACTTGAGATTTCAAGAAGCTTCATTTGATGTCATTTAAAGCATTTCAACTCACAAATGCAATAATGTATACAAATTGCTGGAAATGTGCATATTACTGGCACGAGAGACACTTCAAAAAAATTACATTTGCATAATTTAAAACAACAAAGGTATACAGTAAAATGATTTTTTGTCATCTTAAATAGTATTTAGTACCATCCATCAAAAAAAGTTTAAAGAAATGATTTGGAGCTGTTTTTGAAAAGCCGGGTTTGAGCACTTCTGAAAATGGAGACATTTGAGCTCAATTTCATCGAAAACTAGTGTTTTTGAGAAACTTCATATGACATCATTGAAAGCACATGTACTCATAATTGCAATGATGTGAACAAAGTGACACTAATGTAAATATTAACAAGGTAAGAGGCAAGTCAAAAAATTATACTTTTCATAAAGTTTGAAAAAGGAAAAAAAAAAGAATATAACAAATTGGCGTTTCTTTTATCTTATGCAATACGTTTTGCACTATCTTTACCAAAGTGTAAGCAAAAAATTTGGGGCCTTTTTTGAGAAATTCTTGTTTTAGATATTTATTATTGCACATATTTTAAACAATACTGCACAAAAACTACTAATCAAAAAAAAAATGAACAGGAGATTAATGAAAGAACAAATTAAGAACAAATTTTATTTAAAGGAAAAATCTCCATCTTCAATTTTGTAATTGTAGGAAGACACCAAAAAAATTTCAAACTTTTGAAATTTTTGAAAATTTAGAGTTAACAGAGAAAATCAGACCTACAGTGAATTTCACTATTCTTACAAGAAATTGAAAGGATTGGAGCCATTTTTAAGAAAATTTCGAAAATGTCCCAGGGGCATCTTGTAAAGTATCCCCAAAATTTAAAGAATACTTTCCAAAATATACTCAATGGAATGGAGGATAATTTTCAAGTCGATAGTACTTATACAGACTTCAGTAAGACCTTCGATTCAGTGAATTGTTCCATTCTTCTCTGCAAATTGCAAGGTTTTGGTTTAGTGGATCTCTACTTCAATGGTTTACACATTATTGGTTGGGTTGTGTACAGTATGTTAACTTAATTGATTTTTTGTTTTTGATGCATTGCCATCCCCCTCACAGGACATACCATTTGATAGTGAAGGATATTTAATTTATCGAATGCCAAGTGTTAATTCACATATTCCACATAAACAAAAGGTCCCCTTGTCAAGGATGCAAATGATGCCGAGGAGGTTAGTTACAGTGTACAAATTCTTCACTGGCAATATATGAATTATACACTATTGTATTACTTTAAAAGACAATTCTAAACATACAACTAACTGTATTAAATTTATAAAATAGACTAGTCTAAAAACTGTGAAGTGAAGCTATCATATTACACACACATTGTCACTTTTAATAAAATGCTGATATATGAAATACTTTACACCTGTTATTATAATTAAATAAAAAATATTTACATGTTCACATGGTGGACAGAACCAATCGCCTTCGGGAATAACCATTAGAGCTGGACGTAAGCAAGAACAATGCCAGCCTGAGTCACATTTGTCACACAGTAAGATCCATTCTGGATGATCACTTTTCCCACATTTCTGGCAAGCATGTTCATCTGTTGGTTGTTCTTCATCTTCACAAGGCAATCCTGAAAATATTTTAGTATAATATATAATATTTGCATAACTGTAAAAAGGGATTACTTAAAATTATCCTAAGTGCTTCATTCGATAATTTTTAGTAACGCCTCATAAATCAAAGGAACAATACTCAAAGAGGGAATAAAGAATATTATAATTTGAAACTTTGCTGCCTTTGGAACACAATTTAAAGCCTCTAGCTATAAAGCTCGCTCTTGCCTCTCCCCCCTTACCATATTCATTAGCCCTGAAAATTTTAAACTTTTATTTAACATTACACCCATCTCAGAAACCATCTCAATAATTTCATTGTTTTCTTTAACACCACAATTACACATGGTATGCCATTCCTAGTAAACCACAAACTCTTAATACCTATGAACATGCTTTTAGTTTTTGATACATGTAACATAAAACTATCAATTATCCAGAATTGCTAACTCACTTTTCATTCCATGAATCATTCAATTTGGCTCATCACCAACAACAGAAAGTAACAATTTATTTATTATACCATCTTCCCCAAAATCAAAATATAATTTATAAACATCAAAAATTACATAGGACCTAAACCCCTCCTATGAGGCACCCTTACGTTACTACGCCACTCCTTACATGTTAAGACCCCCACTCAGAACTTTCAAGTAGTAACTTTGCAAACATTACCTCTCACACCATAGCACCACAACTTTTCTAACAACCTTTGATCTACTATCTTAAATGTTTGTTTGAACAGGATGACCCTCATTTCCTGAAACAAATTGCCCTAACTTTTCCAGGTTTTCCCAAGCATTTTAATTTTGTTTTCACTGATAAGATTTGTAGAATATTTTACAATATTTAAAGAAAATATAAGTCAATCCAAAACTAATATGTCAGCTCTTTGATTTCGGTGCGGTGAAGTACAAATACATTTTTTTTTAAATTAAAAGAAAAGAAAAGAACTGTACATTTCTTGAAGGAATCAATCTAGTTTTATAACAATCTCAAAATTTTCCCTTACTTCTAATGATTCTTTAACAAATTCATTGATATTTCCACTCTGTTTAAGTTCATGACATAGAGCACAGATTGTGATGATCTTTCTTCTCCAGCTGGGCTTTTAATCCCAACTGTATCACCACCTCAAAGAAAGGCTAAGCCACAATGGTATTCATTTATAATGTGATTCATCTCTAAACATTGCCATAGAACTTGGTTCATCGCTCTCAAAAACCTTCTCAATTACAGGGAGCATAATTATCTGCCTGTAGTCTTCAGGCTTGGCCAAAAACTGACCTAGGGAAAAGAAGCTACAAACTAATCCTGACAGTTCCTTGCTTCAGACACATATTAACTAATTTTACCATTGCATTTTTCAAAAATTCCAGAAGTTTTTAAAAAATCTCCAGTTTTGTGAAACTATTTCCACATGATGGTTTGTTCAATTTAATTATCAGCTTTGCTTCACTAAATGAAATCTACCGATTTTACCATTATAATAATGTATCCAATATCTGTGCATTCTTTGGCTCAGGAACAGACTCAACTGTTAATAATGTAACCAAAGTTTCAAATTATATGTTCAAAATTTACCATTTGCAGTTTCATTCACATTTTCCTACTTTTACTAATCCCTTGACACAGATTGAGCCATATTTTTTTTTCTTCTGCTTTTGATCTACTTTCTTCTCATCTTCAACAGCTCATCTTCCTTGACCATCTGTTTCAATCCTCCATCTGTCATACAAATGCATAGCGAGTTACATGAAGTCTGCCTTATGAGGGGAATTTGATGTCGCCTGTGATAAAATCTTTTGTACAATTTTATTCTCCCAAATGTTATTTACCTTACTTAACAAATCAGCAGTATCACCACTCCAGACTACCATTATTACCTGTCTTCACTGTAAGATACCACTAAAAAAAATTATAATTTAAGAATTTCCAGACGAAACAATTTCCCCTATTCCTTAATATCAACATTGCTTTTAGAAAGTTGGCTCATACCAGCAAGAGTTCAAGAAGTGCTGAAAATATGCAATATAACCCACAATATTATATTATATTCTTTCCGACTGCTCTGTGATTTTTGTTTCTGTTCAATTGTTTGTTTATTGTGGGCTCCTGCACCAACACTTTCTGTTCTGTTTCATCATTAAGACACTCTAGACTCAATGTTTTGAAATACATTTCATTTTAAGTTGGCATTTTTCTGCTTCTATAATTGCTACTCACAACACATTCTTTCTCAAAAACTCTCAACCTTCTTTATGATACTTATTTGGCCCGCTGAACTTCCTTTCATTCTTAGACATCTTTTCTCAATTGAAAAATGCGGGATCGTCATATTATATTCGCAGATTCGCCTAGTCGGTTAACATTCTCATAAACAAGGCAGTTAACACTGCCATTCCTCCACGAAACTCATAAATGTTAGTATAACAATAAATTGTGAAGATGGTAATAATATCACACATATCTTTAATATGTAATATTATATTTGCGGTCGTATTCTCAGCATCCACTTGTCAGGAATTGAGAATGATATATTTCTAATGGATCGGTAAAGAAAGAATCTCAAACAAATGGCATTGTATCAAATGAAAGGTAATGTGAAAATGAATTTTGTAATGGCATTCTGTAATGATGCATTTGACAAAGCTGTGCGGACTCTTGGTTCAACCAGAGTCCAACCAGCATGAGTGAATCTGTGTTTTGAACTGTTAAAGAAACAGACCATAACAAGTGTGGGACAGATAGAAAATCTGGTGACAGAAGGGAATGTTCTTAGGTGGTGTCTGATGAAAGACTTAAAACAATCCAAATTCTATGCGCTAAACTTTAAGAGGAGCATCAAGTCAGAAGTTGTCGTAGCATGGAAGGAGGAGCAAAAAGAAAGAAACATTATACATGTGAAGATGATGAGGGTAGTGACAAAACCATAATTATGATGATTTTAAGGAACAAGAAAATGATAGTTCAACAATAAGTTTTAACATTCTCATAAACAAGGCAATTTTACTAGTCAGTAAAACAATTTGGAATTTTATTTTGACTGTATAGTAAAAATTAGTTATTAATTTTTACAAATTCTCAGGAGGCCTCTTGAAAATTAGGGGATTGTCTTATATTCAGTCGACTAATATTAGGGTAAATACTGTATTTTCACTCCTGAACCTATCAGTTCCCTCAAAAAAATCTCGATTGAACAAAAAACAATAATTTGCACTTTATATAAAAATTGAAACAATTGTAGTATCATTTATATCTTGTAATAATCGCTATATAACTGTACTAAATATCATAATTTCAACAGTACCTTTCTGAGCAGTTCTTGCTCTTCGCATAGGAGTCACCTCAGTGCCATCATTTTCCAAATCAGATTCTGGGGAGAATTCATGGTCTGACTTGAAAATCAATTCTTCATCATCTTCCTCTTCTTCTGTTTGTTCTCCCTCTTCATCTTCCTCTTGAGATGTACTAAAATATTTACATTTAATATGATAATTGAAACTTTTACAACTTCTAAAGATGCCAAACATTGATCAGATATAATTTTCAAGATAAACATTAGTATTGTATCAAGAACTGCTTACATGTAAGCTTTTCTTTTAAGCAATAACTGTTATTGTTTTTAAAAAAGTTGTGCAATAGAATTATGCCACACACAGGTACAGGTAATTATATTAATTTCATAAAATCACTGGTTTAATAGGAACTACTTCATTTCAATCTTACTATTAATGTGCTTCCTGAAGAGGACAATCAACAAATTCTGCTCCCAAAGTACTCTTACAGCATGTTTCGACTGCTTTCAGTTAACACTCCAAGAAAACTTTTGACACTAATTATGATAAATTTGGAACTTGGTTATGTGTGCAAATTTAACAAAGTTTCTCAGAAACTGATAACAGAAATGAAGCAACAATAATTAATAATTATGACACAAATGAAGTTGCATTTTAAAGATTTTGGTTTTTAAAAGTAGGTATTTTTTTGTCATTCCACCTTGAATGTAAAATGGAGGTGAAAAAGTATGGAATATTTTCTTTTTCTAAAGAAAATTTCCAAGATCAGATCTCTTATTTTGATTTTGTGTTAAATGTTTTGACTTTTGTTGTTGTGTAATTGATTTTTCTGTATTTTATATTCATTCTTTATATTATATTACTTTAAGAAGAATTCATTTTATTATTTTTGTCTCATTAAATTTTCAGTTTCTTAAAAAAATTAAAATTTTTATTGTTATTGTACACAAATTAATATCAACGATGTAGATGATGGCCAGATGAAAATAGGAGAGGGAGCTCAACTGTTTGCAAGCTGACACTTCACCAGATGATTTCTCCTTGTTTAATTCAGAGACTGAGGTACTTTGTCACAGAAACTTGCTTTCTTTTATTTTTTTGGCATTCTGTGTCCAATTTTATGTAATATAATAAACACTATTTAGAGAATGAAAATTTTTGTTTGTTTGTAGACTACCTCTTCAGCTTTGACAGCAAAATTTTAATTAAATTTCTCTATTTAATATTTTTTTAACCATAACATTGAAATTAACGGCTCAAACAATGTATTGGTATTGCTTTTCGTTAAGGAGTACAATTCCTCTCACATCTTGACAGTAGTATTGATATCATGAAAAGTTTCCTATCACCCTTGGCTGCAAAAATTACCTAGATCCAGATGATGATTGCCATGGATTACTTTCATTAAAACTTAGAGCTGGTTTTTTCTTTCGACGTTTCTTCTTTTTCATCTTTTTCTTTGAAGAAGCTTCTTCATCAGCTTCCTCTGCAGTGAAATCTTCATCACTTTCAATCTGTTAGTAAGATAAACCTATGATTAATAAATGATAAAGAGGCAAAAGACCATTTGTAAAAAATACAAGTTTCCAATTAACCATTATCATTTGGAACAAATCAATTTACTAAGTATCCACAGATTTCTTCGAACTAGAACAATACTTACAGCTTTTTTCTTTCGTTTCTTCCCTTCCTTGAGTTCCTGCAATTGGTAAAAAATATCATTACTATAAAAAAATTGGCTCATTGAAACATATGAAGGATTTTGTTTAACTGCATTGCAGACATTAGTGATATTTTGTATTAACTATTCCTAAAGCTACTGATGATATCCATTCCAAGCATATTATTTATATATTATATTCTAAAGGACCAAACAATTATTTTATTTTCATTTATTAAAATGATACAACAAATAACCAACAGTTGTTCATATTGTAGCACAGTACAAGATTAATCACTGGATGACTGGAATAATGAATGACTGGGTGACCACATCAGAGGCTGCAATACCAATATTTCTACCTACATATTAATCTTCCTCATGGCTGAAGTTCATGAGGAAGTCCATGACATGATGGTCAAAATGTCGGTATCAGAACCTGTAAAGCCACATCACCCAGACAGCCTCTCACGTTACTGCAGAAGCCTATATCATAAATTAGTATGTTAAACAATTATGTTATAATATAATATGTTAAGGTATGCGGTACATCGCTGATCAAATACCTAAGTCAATGAGAGAACAATGATACCTATCATTCAATTCATATGCTTTGCCACAAGTTCTTTAAGTATCACAGAGCTATTGGCCGAGTTTCTAAGCAACAAAAGCGAAACTTACAAGTGAAATTAAAGAAAACGTCTCAAACAGACACAAAATCTTGAACCTTCATTCAAGAAGTTATTAATCATGACTGTACATAAAACTGCAACAGACTTTTAACAGTATTATACTGGTTTTCATTGTCCAGTAATGGTTTCTCAGAATAAACGCAGGTGACCTTTGCAGAGATCAACCAGCAGTGAAGAACATTAGTTGGAAATGGCAATGAGCAAGCTTACATCAGCAATTATAGAAGGAAAGGAGAAAAGATTTGTTACCAGATAATTCATGTTGAGAACTTTTGACTTGTAAACAATAAATCAATAGATTCTAGATGGAAAATATTTACCATCAAGGAAATTCCTAACATAATTTCACCACTCTATAGAAAAAGTCATGGTAGGGAGAGGCATTGCTGCAAAGGGTATATGGACTTTAATATGGGCTTTTTATAGATGCAACATACCATAAAAGAAGCTGTAATATGCAATGAGGATATAGTTAATCTTCTCAACACCTGATCAATGAAGCAATTGATTGAAGATGTGAAGCAAAGTTTTAACATACGATATTTAGAATTAATGCAAGAGTTTATGGGGCTCAGTGTGTTTGAAGAGATTAATGAAAAGAGAAAATTTACATTAACATTCATTTCATTATCATTAGAAACCCTTTTGGGCAAGCATGGGATTATCATCAGTGTGCCCAAAGTATATTCTACAGCTGTGGGGAGTCAAAAAGAATAAAATAACCTTTCACTGCAACTCCAGTTGGTATACCAGAAAAATGTGGACATGAGGCCAAGTGGTTATCCGAGTAGAAGGGGTGGCCATGGGACAAGGGATGTTCCCCTCTCTCTCTTGTGGCAGCAAAATTATTCTTGAAAGCCTTCGAAAATATTTATTCCACTTAAACCAACTCTTTGGAATGTGGTATACGGATGATAGTAGTGTGAACACACAGTCCTTATGCCTTAGCCAACTTCCTCCAGCACCTCAAAAACCACTCCAAAATGAAGTTCACTGGAGGCACACAGCTAGGGCAAATTCCCTTTCCTTGACATGTTGGTTTGTTGGAAAGCTTACATCAGTCTCAAGTAGTTGTTTACAGGAAACCAACCACTACCTACATGCGGCTTGCACTATCACCTGGCAACTGAAACTTGGTGATGGAGGGGGGGGGGGTTAAAACCATGACCGTCAAGAGCAACTAGCGTGGTGGGGAATCCTTACCCTGTGAAAGGAAGCTCCCCAAAGGCACCTTTCTAACTAGCAAGTATCCACTAGCACTGCCAGTCAAGCTGTACAGCAAGCAGTGGCCATTTCTAGCACTGTGGATAACATCATAACACCTAGTGTTGCTGCTAACTGTAAGACGGCCTTTTTTGTCATGTATTCAAAGGGTCAGTCAAAATTGGCAAATTTTTGCACTACTTAGGTATCAAGATAGCCTACGAGAAAACTTGAGCACAAGTTAGTACACTTAAAAAGTCATTTCACACTTCATATGACACCCATTCAGCCAAGGCCACAGTGAAATTGATGAGACATGGGCAATCATTGAATTATGCTTCTGTGAACACATTTGCCATTACAAGTATGAGGATTATTTCGGAAGTCATGCCAACTATTTTTTATCAATCAATAAAGCTGCAGGAAACAAAATTCACGATTGCAAGTTGCTGGAATATTCTTTACAATGCTGGTCCTAAATTGGGATTTGGGTTTCAAGGTGCTGTGGGTAAGGGACATTTAACGATGGGTAAATGAAGATCATTGTTGAGAAGCCCTGAACGTTTCTTCCACAGTGTATGACGCAGTGTGCAGCAGGAATGATCTGTACTACGTGGCACTGACAATTTGACCCTCACAAACTGGATAACACACATCATTTGATAGTCTTTTGTTCTGGTTCATATGCTCGTGCCCATGTTTCTTCAATTGCAATAATGCGACTCAACATTTCATTTCCTTCATGTTGAAATTGCTTCAGATTGATAAAGCGTGTTTTGTAACGTCTCCATTTTTGCTCCTTAGTTAAAGCAAGTGGCACCTACCATGGCCATCTTCAAGGCATTCCGTAAAATGTGGAACATTGTCAATGCAGACATACCAGTATATGAAGTTAATTCTGCCAAAATCCAATGTCTTTCATCTGCTAAAGTGTTCCTTCATCTCTTAACATAAAAGCCTGAGTATACGTAGGGTTTTCATGTAATATTTCTCTCCCTCCCTCTCCTTGTTTGCTTAAGAGCTTTCTAAGTGATGGCTTAAGTGTTAGTAGAATAGAAGATGCAATTTTTTTTATTAAGTAACCAGCCAGATGTGGCCCACAGGTTGCCTTTCGAGAAGCCTTGCTCTTTGGGCATACATGCACTATTCCTACATGCTTTCAGGATCATCTTCTAATCTAATCAACTTTCAACACAGTACATTCACTCTTACCCATGTTTGAAAATGCTTTGCAATGGTACTTGAAGAATTACAAAAATAACGTTAATACACACAAAGAAATTATAAACAATAATTTCTATTAGAAACTATACAAAATTTTTTCTTTTTTATTTATATGCCTGGGCCCCAATCTGCAATTAACATGAAATTAAGAGTTTTAATTGTAATTGGTATAAGAATATGAATAGTGAAATGGAGAAAATAAGCTTGGATTGGACTTTGTTTTATTCTTTGCTATCAATCACTGGATCACATTTGCAATACACCCCCAATCAACACCTTGATCATCATTGATCTTCAAAATTTCAACAACCCCCAGGGGATTGATACCAATCCTATTGGGAATCCATGGTGTTCATTCAATCTACAGCCATTTATGTTTAGGAGTTCAACTATCACAAACAGTACTCAGTGATTGAGCACATTTTTCAAAACTAATTCATTTTTCTGAATCTGTCAGAAACCTGGCAGTGAAATACAAATATGTGTTTGTATAATGTTTGCAGAACCGTACAGGTGCACTTACTAGCATATACATACTACTCAAAACATGCATGTACATGTGGAAATGCACGTGCTCATAGAGATGAACGGAATCAAACCTACCCACGGTCCCAAGCACATAGGCACATGTACAAACACATACATGTACACACACAACTACTCATAGAAGAACTTAAAAAAAACACTATATTTTTCATTTGGTGGGGAAAGAGAAGCAAAAGAAGAAAAAGGAGAGGAAGAAGAAAACAAAGAAGAAGAGGAAGCAGAGGAAGAAGAAGCGGAAAACAGAAGAAGGAAGAGGAAAAAGCATTGCAATAACATGTCTTATTATTAACACGATTATCAAGAATCTATTGAAATTTAAAAATTACTTTTGGACCGTCTTGCTTTCAGAAAAAAAATTCATACATTAAAACAGTCATTTTCATTTATTCTGGATAAAACTCATTTGTTATTGTAGTCAAAATGAAAAACACTGAACAAAGAAAATACCTTTTTCTCAGCTCGAGCATCAGCACGCCTTCGACTTTGTTCCTCCTTAAGTTGTTGCAAAGTCATTTCTTCTAGTTTACGTCTTTCTGCTTCTTCTCGGATTTTCATTTGTGCAATACGTCGTGACTGACGAACAGGAGGAGCACCAGGTCTTCCTTCTTCATCTCCACGACTTTGTTCAAGAACAATATCTACGCCTAAATCCAGACCCATTAACTTAGGAGCTGTGCAAAAAAAGGAAAGATAAGAAGAAATAAAATGATTTCAAAGAATGACTTACCACTTCACATTAAACGCTGCTTACCTCGTTTTCCCCGATTTCCTTTAGTTTTTGTAGGAGTGACAGAAGTAATAGGTTCTAGTTCCTTTTTATCATCCTCTGACGCCCCAGTAGGAACTGGGCTGGCACTCTTCCCAGTATTTGCTCTTTGAGTTCTACTTCGACCACGTGATCCACGACCTCGACCTCGACGACCACGACCACTTTTCTGACGAGGTTGAGTAACCGCACCTCCTCGTTTTCCTGTAGCACCTGCTTCACTTTCACCTTCATAAGAAGACCCATCCGGTTCTCCACCTTGTTCTCCCTCAGAACTACTTGCACCTCCTGTTTCCTCAAGCACAAGTGATTCCTCTACCGGACTTTGTTTCCCTCGTTGTATTTCTTCATCTTTTTGATCATGTTTCTGATTACTGGGAGAGGCAGCCTTATTGTCATCAGATTCTTGATCCGCAAGACTGTCGTTATCAGGAATGTAACAAGAATCATCATTTGCAACATCTTCCTCACTGCTCTGTTCAGTGGCTACAACATCTTTAGATCCAGTTACAGAAGTATCTGGAATATCCACTTTGGGAGAACCAGTCTCTTCTAACTGGCTTTCAGTACTGATTGTAGCAAAATTATCCTCTTTCACTATCTCTACATTCAGAATGCTATCTCTTTGCGGGTCACTTGGATCTAAAGGAGTTTTTTCACCAGTAACAACAGTCTCTTTCAATAATGATATCTCTTCCTGTTTTTTATTCACTGATAGTTTTGTGATATCAGCAAACTGAAGAGTATTTAATGATTCATGAGATTCTTTGTCAGAGCTTTCTACTCCTGCAAGGGCAATGCTACTTGAATCTTTAATGCTGGAAGGATCCTCCTTATTTTTTTCTTTAGGAAATAAATTGTCACCATCAAGTTTATTTTCAGTATTTTTAAGTTTGCTTTTAGAATTTTTACAGTCCTCAGTGTCTAATTTCTCACTGGAAGCAGAAATAGTATCTTGTTTGTTTTTATCAGGCGCTTTGTCAACTTCTGGATAAAAAGCAGCACCACCATGCTCTCCAGGAATATCTTGCTGTTTCAATTCAACACTTGTATCTTTTTGAGGCATTAACTCTGTTGCTTCTTTCTTTTCTACTTCTTCAGTTCTTTTTACTGTGTCAGGTATCTGATCAGCCTCCACCACAAGGTCATCTACTTTTTGTACAACCAATGATGATTTTTTCTTTTCAAGCACATCTGCCTGGACCATTTTCATCCCTTCTGTTTCAGACAATTGTTCAGTTGACGTTTCAAGTTTTGTAACCTGTTCAGTAATTTGAGTTACTTCTAATGTATTTTGAATTGAAGCTTTGCTATCATTGCCTTGTACATTAGATCCAGAAGTCAAAGAATCTAATTTGTCAGATTCCATGCAGATTTTATGGGATTCAAATTTCACATTTTGACTTTCATTTTGTTGATTTGATGAACTTGGCTTTACAAGTTTAACTTGATTTGTTGGGGCTGACTCTTTAGTTGGGGCTGACTCAGGAAGTTTAGTAATTTCTTCCTCTAGGTTTCCATCACCAGTATTCACAGGTTCCTGCAGACTACTTTTTGCTGCTTTCCTCATCATGATGCCCATAGAAATACTTTCAAGAGATTTTCGACGTCCTTTGTTTTGAAACTCATTTTTCCCTTTACACAAAATTGTTGAAGGTTTAGTAATTGAAGATTTAGAAGGTACATTTTTCACTGATTCTTTGATTGGACTCTGCAATTCACACGGTTTATCAACTGTCACAAAGTTTTGCACAGTACTTGTGTCAGGAAATGAATTTATCGCCTCAGTAGTTAGAAGAGGCTTGGTAGATATTTCAGTATCATTGACATTTTGTGTACATTTCTCTGATGAATCCTCATCAGAGCGAAGTAGCACAATATTCGACCCCGGTATACCCTTCTCATGATGTTTATCACCTGCACTGGGCATTTCTTTCATTACAGCTTGAGCACTTCCATCTTTGAGATGTGATTTGCCCTTGCTCAAGGAAAACTCAGATATTTTTTGATCTGAAGGGACATCTAATTGAGCTGTTACTGTTCTTGTATCTTCCACAACACCCTTTTGACTTCCTTCATTAAAACTGGGCGAGCGATTTTTTTTCGGTTCTAAATGAGAACTTCTTGCGGTTGTTTCTTCTGCCTTGGAAGATGTTATCATCTTCTGATTATCCACATTTTGACTTTGCAAACCCATTCCAGCTTTTTCTCCTATCTTATGTCCAACCAGATCTGGAACAACTTCACTCATATCTTTGTGCTTCGGAAGATGAGAAATATCATTGGGATCGGTTGTATCCTTAATATTTTTCTTTAATAAATTCTCCTGGGATACAATTACTAACTTTTCTTCTTTTTGGACATTATCTGGCTTTTTCTCTAACACATTGGAATTATTACATTCACTCAAATTTTCAGAGACTGGTGTTAATTTTCCTACATCAAAAGTCTTTTCTGTTATTTTATCATGTTTAATTACTTTCTTTTCTAACCCAGACTTGAGTAGTGTTTTTTTAGGAGCAGATGAAAGATCTATAATTTTCTTTGCAATTGAAGATATTTGTTCAACATTTGGTTGTATTTCTCTCTGAAATGTTTCTTCATTTTCTTCTCTGGTTGCAGATTTTTGCAGTGGTTTTTTTTCAGACTCAGAAGGTGAAACAGCTAAATTTCTTTCAGTTATCGTAATTTTTGCATCATCTGGTAAATGAACATTGTTGTCTGCTCTTTCTTCTCTGTTTTGATTTCTTGGCTCATTTTTATCCTTTTTGTTTGCTGAAACTTTGGAATCATCTTTATGCAAAGAGGAGTTAACAGTATTACTATCTAGTTCAGGAATCTTTGCTCCATCTTTTATTGAAAGAAGAGATTTTCTTTCAGTCTTTTCACTTGTTTCGCATTTTATAGCACTACAAACATTGTTTGTATTACTATCAGAAATAGTTTCGGACACAATAGGCTCAATCTTCTTTGAGACCACATTTTCAACCTGATTTTTATTCTTAGGAGACAAGCAAGGAAGTTTGGTTTTAATTTCACCAGATGAATCAAATTCACATTTAATTTTATCATGAAAATAAGAAGGGTTTTCTTTAGCTTCCTGCACTGAAGTGGATGGTTTTTTATCAACTTCAGTATTCATATCTGCAATTACACTTGCAGAAAGGAGAGGTATGTCAGCTTCTTTAACACAATGAATTTTCTCAGATTTAGATTGAAGTTCGTCTTTAGGAATATTACTAATAATATTTTCACAAGCATTTTTGGTAAAATTATCAGATGAGGAAGAATCCTTTTCTGCAGAAATGACAATTTTCTTTGTTTCAGTATTACCTTCTGAATGATCTCTTATGTCAGCTTTTGTTTTGGGAGTTACAATGCTACTAGTTTTTGTTTCACATGATTTCAATGAAGGGCAAACAGACTCAGTATTTACTTCACTTGAAACACTGACATCGGCTTTTCCTTGCTTGTTGTCTGCACCAAAAGGAAGAGTAGTGGTTTCTTTAGGCAAATCATGTTGTTTTGTAATTTTTACCGAATTATTAAGAGACTCCACACCAGTTGATAAATTCAGAGATTTGCTTTTAACACCCTTTCTTGATACAGTTTCATGACATTCTTTGGTAGGATTATTACTTGTTAGAGCCTCATTTGTGGAAGCAGGATCAGATGCCGTTTTAGAATATTCACCAAGATGTTCACTTTGAGATTTGCTGTGATCAACATGGGATGTCTTTCTTACAATTTCACTTTCATTTTTAGGAAATGTTTTGTTTCCATGAGCATCCGCTGAAGCAAGCACTGATTTTATTTCGATTTGGGATGGATTTTCAATAGACTTCTGCTGTGTCAGGCTTGCTGAGGTACTTGAAAGTGTCATTTTAACTTGATCTTCACATGTTGTAGTACTTATAACATCACCTTTCTTTTTTAAGATAGTGTCAGATTGACCAACAGTCTTTTCTAGAGATATCTTAATGGAACTGTCCACTTCAGTTTTGAGAAGAGAACTGGAAGCAGGAGAAGTAGGTTTGTCAGGAAATTTCCCAGTAGATTTTGAAATAGAAGCACTAATATCTGCAATTTTTTCAGCAGTTTTTACTTTACAACCAACATTACTAACAATACATTCTGTCCCTTTTTTAGAATCATCTTTTCCTAAATTGAGATTTGTTTGATCAGAAGATATGTCCTCAACTTTTGGTTCTGAATGCAGTGCTTGACTTTTCATACATTGAAATTCTCTATCAGAAGTCATGGGTGAAAGTTTACTTTCAGAAACTGCAGAACTTATTCCCCCTCCTAATTTCATATCAAGCAATGTCTTTTTTTCCTCTTCGTTCATTCTAAAATCAGAAGTACATTTTTCCACCGATTTATCTGCCCTTTCTCCAATGTGTTTATGGGCCACATTTAATGATAAGGATGATTTTACTTTGTCTACTTTCAAAACATTCATACTTTTGGTACCAATAGTTTTTTCTGGTAACTGTAATAAATGTGGCAATTTACTTTTGCTTTCCTCTGATGAGGCAACATTTTCATGTTTTTGTTTGGACCCATCCAGCAATGTATTTAAATTCATTATTTCAGAAACTTTAGCTTCATTTCTTGCATCACTTCTCACATTCATTTCTATGCACTTTCCCAAAGCTAAAGATACTTCATCTTCAGGTGAATCTTTTGGATGTCTGTCTTCATGTTCTGTAATATTTTCTTCAATGGGTTTTTCACATGCAGATAAGGATGATTGGCATGGAACAGCAGCTAAAATGGAAATAACAGGTTTCTCATCTAACTTAGGTTCTGATTTCACAAGTTTATTAACATTCTTTTTTAGATCACTGGAAGATGTATTGGAATCCAATGGCTTTTGACCAAGTGAACTCAAACTCTTAACACATGAAGAACTCCTAATGTGATGCCTTAGTTGCTGGTCAGAATCTGTTTTCGTAGCACTTAGTTTCTCATTCATTGAACACTTATCAGGAGACACTAAATCCCCCTTTTCTGTCAGAGAAATGAAGGGATTTGTTTCCAATTTTGGTTCTTTTATTGCTGCCTGGTGTTTTGACACATGTGAAACTCCTTTATTTTGAGAAGAACTTGCCAAAGCGTAAGGTTCCTCATTTAAAGTTTCAGATTTATTTTCTTTATAAAGTTTAGCAGCAATACCATCGGCACTTTTATGAATTATTTCTTTTCCTTGAGCACTGTCAATTTTAGATTTATTTCCATCATGATGTTCCTCACACGCCGCTCTAACATTCTGATCTTCATTCCCCAAAGACACATTTGGTGGTCTATCGCTCTTTTCTTTCTTCTCATAAGTCGGTGCTTTCTCCCTATCCTCAGAAACAGTATTTAACTGTTGATGATTTGTACTCCTCTCTTTTGTATTGGGGTTATTTTTAGCTGAGTCACTAGTTCCAACAGATGTTTTTTTATTTGAATCTTCAGTACTTAACACTTCCAAAGTACCTTTCCTTTTTGCATCATTGTAAGATTCCTTCTCTACACTGGAACCACCTGATATTTCACTAAATAAATTCAGTTCCTTGGTCTCTAGGCTTTTTCCATTTATGTCACTTTGGGCACATTTAGAAGTATTCTCACCAGAGGCAAGAATTTCACTTTTAAATTTCTTCACATGGGAATTGTCCTCATTAAAAGTTTTGGACTGCTCAGCAGCAGAATCTCCTTTGGTTTTTACATCAACTTGACTCTGAAGGCCTGAACTCTTTACCAGGGAACTAATATTTTTGCCACATTCCTTTTTTGCATCAGAGAAAGCAGGTTTCTCTCCAAAAATACTAGATGAGAATCCTTCAAAAACAGTCTTATCTGATCCTTTATTTGTTTTTTCTTTTGAAAGCAATGGATTAGCGGTCTCCTCTTTTTCATTTCGAGATAGTTTATGTACCTTATCCTCTAATGTCTCTGAACAAGACTCAGATGAAACAAGCTCCATTCCTTTAACTTCTGAACCAGAACTTGCTTCCTTTGCTTGCAGAGGATTTTCACGATCTATTCTTTTCTCAGAAGCACATGATCGTGCTTCCAACAAGGATACTTCTGCAGAAAAAGGCACACAAGATTCAGTTTGCTGAGGAATATTATTGGTTTCTTCGAGCTTATGAGTGGACATAATTGTGTCAATACTGTGTAATGTTTTAGATTTCAATGGTGAATCATTTTTTGGTGACGAACTAGCAGCACATACTGTTATTTTTGAACATTTATCACTGATTTCAGAGAATTCCCCCTCATCCTTCGTTCCAAACACCTCAGATACTGATTCGCCAATTCCTTTATTAGTCTGTTCAGATAACATAGACATACTTGTTTGTCCCTCGGAGGAGTCACTCTCAGCCTCATCTGTTTTCTCAGAGTCTCCGGTGTTTGATGAGTTGATGCCATCATTTGTTTTCTTAATAGGTGACTTAAGTAAACAGCCTGGACCAAAAAAGAATCCTTGAGATGGTAATTTCTCAAGGTTGGCATTTGTGTCACCTGATCCGTTCTTTTCAGTAGTTTGTTCTGTAGATTGGCATTCTTGAGTTCCCCGATCAAGAGCTTCTGCTTCTTTCTCTGGTGTAGCATCCTCTTTTCTTCCTTGTGTCTCAGCTCCAGCAATCTGTAATTGGCCAATGTATGTGTTTGCTTTCACATCAAAAGTTGATATCAATGGAGGTTTTGTTTTTTCTTTTTCTGCAACTATACTAATTATATTTTCAATATCAAATTTGAATTTTTGTTTTTGACATACCTGTACCCTGGATTCAGTAATATTTTTACTTGGTCTGGACACCTCAACAGCAGGCAGCATATCAATAGCAACATTCTGTTCTTCTGTAACTGGACCTAAATTTGTGTTACGTAATTCATCCATGGGACCCATCTTCTGTTCTGACGTGTCAGCAGCAGTTGAAGAGGCATTCTGTAAAAC
This sequence comes from Gryllus bimaculatus, assembly GCA_017312745.1. Taxonomy (NCBI): domain Eukaryota; kingdom Metazoa; phylum Arthropoda; class Insecta; order Orthoptera; family Gryllidae; genus Gryllus; species Gryllus bimaculatus. Next base: position 10,273,289 of record BOPP01000014.1, on the reverse strand, counting down.
ACTGCTTTTATCATTAGAATCAGACTGGTCCTTCTTCTGTAATCTATCATCCCCACACACATCCCAACGAGATGGTCTCTTTGTGGGACTGCTACTGGTAGGATTGATTCGACCACCCAACTCTACATCCTGAAACTTTGCACTGTATTTATCTCCATACAAACTGTCTGAAACCACACCTAAAAAAGAATTTCCACCAACTTTTGTACTTCCACTTCCTGTTTTTGGATTATCTTTTGATTTTCCATCTGGTGCACAAATTGTTTCAATGCTCCATAACTTGGGAGAATGTTTGGGTGGAGATTGTAGACATGATTCTTCTTTAAGTGAATGTTTGTCCAAACAAAGCATCTTATTTGTAGCAGATTGAGATTTTTCTGTATCTTCTCCTGGGTCAGAGATTTTCTTAGCTTCATACGTTTCCAAAACATTTAAATTTTTATCTTTTGCACTACATTCCTGATTCTCAGTTTTTTTTGTGTTTAAATCAGAACATCTTTCATTCTCTTCTGTCAGCTTTTCTACAGATAATGCTAATGTCTTTTCACAATTTATTTGAACATCTTTTTCATCTTTAGAAAATTTAACTTCTCTCAGTGTTGAACCACCTGAGACGTTAGATATTGTAGAAGTACTTGAAGTTCTCGTAAGATTTATCTTAGTTTCTTGATTGCTAATTTCAGGCCCTTTTCCACTTGCCTCTCCTTTGTTAGTTGAGATGTTACCATTATCATTAGAAAGAGCACTCTTTTCAGATTGCCCTGCACCTCCTCCAGCAGAAATCTCATCACTCTTGGATGAATCACGGTTACTTTTCCCACTCTCTTCTTCTTTCCCAGGATTCCCTGTATTACAATCAGCCCCAGATCCCTCTCCTCTAACAAGCATAAGGGGTTCTTCAATAGCTTCTCCTACTTCGGTGCTGTCTTCACTGTCAAAGCTCCCACTACCAAAATGAGGTAGTGGAGGTCCAACAATAGGAGGCATTAATTTATGGCAATTAGCAGCAACTGTTTGTTCTAATCTCAACTTTTTGGCTTCATTTGTCATTAGGTCACTTTCATGTAACCGCTTACCTGACAAATTAAGACGGCTCACAGATAAAGAACTAAACCCTGGCATTGAATTCATTATAGTTACCTTGGATGATTTAAGTAAATCAATTGGACGTTTAGTACTGAGATCAGTAGCAGTTAAAGGATGAGGAACAAATCTCTTATGATCAAAGTTTTCTGGATTTGACAGAGTACGCTTGCTAGCATCTGATAAATCTTCTGCTACAAGGCTGGAGTTTGATGTACTGCTTTCATTCATGTCTTCAATTTTAACAAGTTGCTGTAACGAGTGTTCCTCTGTATACAATTTGCTGCTAAGATCAATACCTGAGTTCTTCGCAATAGGAGATTCCAAAACTCGGGGTTGAGACGGCTTACTTAAATCCATCCCAATGAACTCATTTTGCGGTATATTATCTTGTGAAGGATTATTTGTTGATGGTCGTGGAAGATGCCTTTCAATTTCTTTATTCACAGAAGAGAACCTGTTCGGGATATCCTCCACCTTTGGAGCTGTCTTGGCAGTAGTTTCAAGATTTAAATTATCTGTAGTTCTAAACACATATTTGTTGGACTGCTCATCATTTTTCGAAGCATCTTCTTTAAATTTTGAATGTTTTAACTCTTTATATCCAGAACTCTCAGATTCTACAGGAGTCAACAAACTTTTGTCTTTAGATTCTATCTCCCTCTCTTTAGACTCGGTAATTTTCAATTTAGAATCATCTTTAGATGCTCCTTGTTCAAAACAATTTTCTCCATTACCATCTCCAGGTTTCAAGATTTCTTTTTCTTTAGGTTCCGTTTCTTTTATTACATTTTCTTCTTTTGACCTGGTAAATTTCAATATTTCTTTTTCTTTGATTGCTGTTGTTTTTATTACATGAAGTTCATTTGACTTAGCAGGTTTCAATATTTCTTTCCCTTTGGATTCCATTGTTTCCATTGTATTTTCTTCTTTTGATTCTGTAGGTTCCAACATTTCTTTCTCCCTAGGTTCTGATGTTTTTGTCGCATCTTCTTCTTTTGATTCAGCAGGTTTAGTATCACTCTCTTTAAATTCAATTGTGTTTATTACATTTTCTTCTTTTGATTTAGAAGAATTAAATATAGGTTGTTCGTCTTCAGATTCTGCAGGTTTCAAAACACGCGAATTTTCAGATTCTTCCAATTTCAACAAACAAGTTTCATGTTCTGGAGATTGCAACAAATCATCAGGTTTTGAAAGTTCATTCATATTTTCTTCTTTAGATTCTTCAGGCTTCAATTCAGATTCACTGCTAAGATTTGGACTCTTTTGTGCAGATTTTGTTTCTTTTAATGAACATTCTGACGATTCTGCATGTATCGTTTTATTTTCTTCAATTTGTTTCAATACACAATGATCTTCAGGTTCTGTTTTTTTTTCTATCACTTCAAATTCTTTCTTTTCAACATTACTTTCTTTTTTGTCCTCTTCTTCATCTGCAGCACAACTCTTTTCAATATTTCCATGATCTGGAATATCATCTTTGTCTTCACTTTCATCATCATCAATCTCTTCAAATTCTTCATCGTCATCATCATCTAGTGTTTCTGCTAATTCTTCTTTCTGCAAGACAATTGCCTGACCTGTATCTGTTATGGGTTTTTCAATTTCAAGGCTATTACTGTCTTCGTTAAGAATTTCTTCTGTATCTTTCCGGAATGGATCATTAGAAGATAACTGTGAAATCAACTGCACTAAACCATCCCGATCTCTGAAAAGATAAAAAATAGTTTAAAACGTAAATTTCATACTAGAAACAAACAATCCACACAAATAATGGATTTGGTATTCATTGCTTCACACATATTCTTATAAGTGCCATTTATGATCTTACCGAGCCACAACTTCCCAAGTTTCATCATCAAGATCTTCACGATACACTCGCAAATTACAATCTTCGTCTAACTGACACCAATAGGTTTGGCCCATTTTATCTCTACCTAAAGGTTGACAACGCAGCTCATCGGCACTCAGTCTATTTACTTCCGTCTTAAACTTTGTATTTAAGTCAAATTGCAGTTCCAAAAGCATCTAGACAAAAATATACATCACCATTACTACACATTATATTTTACACAAGTAAATAATAATATATGAATATCTTACCTTAAGAATACGTAATTTTACAGAAATTCGAGCTTTTTTGTACCCAAATCTCTCAATTTCCCATCCATCCTGATTAGAATATGAATGACAGAACTTAATAATAGCTTTTTCCCATCGCTCCCCAGACACAGATTTTCGGGCTTTTCTCAATAACTTTACATGGAGATCAACCAATGGTTGAGGTACTGAAACAATTTATAAAATAACATTAACACAATAAATAAAACCGGTATGATATTAACAAAAAGTTTGTGACAAGGAAAGAGGCTTTTTCCTACTTTTGTCATATTTTAGTATGAGATGAAACACTTTACACACATTCACAAAGACTATCATGAACCTACATTATTAATAGCAACATATCAACAAATGTACATTTTAATACTACTTGATTTATACACAAAACAAAACAACATTAATAGTATATTGTAAAATGTGTTACTGCTCATTTATTAAAAAATATAAAAGCAAAATCCAACAAATAAACAGAACACACATTTAAATCCTCTATTCATTTAAGAGTTTAGAGAAGACAAGTAAATGCATACGAGAGCAAAGGTGATTTAGGGAAAGAAAATTTGCTGAGCTGCGAATTTTGACAGCGGTGACAGCGATTCACTATATTGGTTATATCGCTTAAGTTTGGGAACGTGAAGTTCCTACAGTAAATGAATAAATGAAATATTATACACTTAAAAGGAGTTAAGAAGAGTAAAACATGTTTCTTTTTCGTTTGTTTACATCTCCAAAACTAAAGATGCGGGTGATGCACAAATTTGTCAACAACAACAAACGCGTAAACACAGTCGACGCTGTCAAACGAAAATTACTACTTTGTCTAGCTCTGTTACACGAACCTTCTTGCGAGTTTTCCAGCATCTCCTGAAGCTCCAGTATATTGGGATGCGAAATCCCGCATGATTTCGCAAATTTCTCCAAAAACGAGCAAATAACAGCGAAATTTGGGTCACACACACAAGAAGTTTCATTATCAGACGCCATTTTCACAGGCAAATTACTACTAACAGATGCATTTTTTAAGTTATCTTGCAAATTAGGATGACTTTAAGAAACTCATTTAACACTGTTCAATAATTTGTTTTTCACAGACACCATTCGCAATGTTAAACTTTAATGTCAGTACACACAATGTCAAGTTTAATTCCATAATACAGGAAAGCTACACATTATGGACATGTTCAGAAAACTTGGCTGGCTTGGGCTCTGTCTGGGGAGGTGGGGGAACTCCAATGCTCCAGCTTGTACTATAGACGTATACGAGTAATCTTGAAGTTTACCAACGTCACCACTGAAGCAGCACTAGTACAGCCACAAAGTTCAACCGCGTTCCACGAGATGTCGTTACTATGACGATCGTATTTTGTTACTTTACTTCTTCAGGAATATCATCTAAGAGAAAGAACTCTTCCGCTGTGGTTTTCGCCAATGAACTACAGAGATGTTCAGAATAACGACTTTTGATACGAGTGTTAAATGGCAACCTCTGATGTGCGCGTAAGCGATTCCTTGAGAATTAGTATTTTTTTGGACGTATGCGATTGCCGAGGTTTGCGCTTCATAGCACGTTTGTTATTTACAATGATATTTGTTTTATTTCGATTTGTTCTGACTGCGCATCTCGTTCCCAAATTTAATTTAAAGATAAACTATTCTTTCAGATGCACATGAAAATAGTTCGAAGTAAATATTATCATGATCTTAACAATGATTTTGCTAAGGTGCTAATTGGCAATAAAATTGAATCTATGAAACATTTGAATCCACATGCACTTTCATGGGATATGTAAATGCATTTTGGACCCCTGTGATATTAAAGTAGAAGTCATTCCGTGTAGTTTTACAGGCCCTCAATAAATTACGTAACGCAAATTTGGAGTTCTTTCAATACTTCCTCTCCCCCATGTAACGCACCCGTAACGTGCGCTTGCCCCCGCCCTAATTAATAACGTAATATTTACAGCGCCCCCACTCCTTGTAAATGTAAGGAATGAAAATAAATTATTACACAGTAAAATCAATTTATATCTATTTAACTTATGTTGTATATTAAAGTAATTTATGATAATTAAAGTATAAATTAGTTAGCGATGCTGACTGCACCTAACAATGAGATTGGGGCAAGTTGAGAGTGAAAGAAGAATGCTTGGGCGAGAATGGAAAGATGTGGATAATGCAAGAGCGAGAGTCTACAGTTCCGATTTAAACGGAATATGCTTCATAACCGTTTTGAATATTTTCTTCCTAATCTTACAGATTTTAAAAAAATGTTGAAAAATAGTTCCATTTATTGTAACAATTTACAACTTATAACTCTAGTTTATTTATGTTTTAAAAACAATTAATAAGTTAATATTTTACTGTTTTAGAACGAGCCAAAAAAGAAATTATTTCAGCAAATGTCGAAAAATTTAAAAAAAAATCAATGTTTCGTAACATTTAGCTAATACTCCCTACCCCTATGGAATGCAGCGTAACGCTGTCCCAGACCCTCTCCCCCCTCTCTAGCATTATCCCATAATTTATGGACGACTCATTATAAACTGTCGACTTTTTATGTTTATTTTTTAAAAATTGTATTAATTATTGAAAGAAATATTACCTTCATTAAACTTAAATAATCTCTGGGGGGAAATCCAGAATGATCATTTACACAGTCCCAAGTATGTTCGTAATTTTTCACGGAATGTAGAAACTTTCAAAACTTAAGTTAACTATAATATGATATAATTTAAAGTAGTAATTATAGTAAATACATGGTTATTTATAAAAATTAAATAAATATTACACTTATTAATGTATTTTTTAAATGTAAGCAGTCTTATGTGCTGAATTCAAAGTTTCAAGTTTGAATTTCAGTATCAAGGCACACGTTTACGATATTAGATGTGCTACACCTGGAACTTTTAATGTTTGCATTTTTCTTCAAACGTGTTTTCAATATATTTTTCTTGCCATTTTAATGAACATTTGATGCCATTTCTTGTGATACAATTAGCACATTTGAAATGATAACATTGGTGACAGACATTGATTTGGTGAGCTACGTCAAATTACATAATATTTGAGCTTAGCTTTAAACGAAGTTTTAAAGTCTTTTGAACAAACTATAAAGATTAACAAAAGATAATTATTGATTTCGTTAAGGAAACCAATATTTACAATAGCATTTAAAGGAACTACTTATTATACTTTTGTTGTATGTATTATAATACTTCTGATGTTTTGAATGTATTCTATGTATCGCATTTAATGTATATATTGATTTGTTTTTATTGTATTTTTGTACTGTTTATGATATTTAATAGGTTTTCTTCCCGTTATTTGCCGTGATCTCGTTTCTACGACAAGCTCCGTGATTATGCAAGTGTAGAACTGTAGCCTTTCTGCTGCTGCTCTAGCACTCGCGGCTCTGCCTGCTGTCAACTCCCGTTACAAAATGGATTACCTGCGGTAGCGCGCACAGCCCGCGGCTCGCAAACCTCGCTTCTTCGCCGCCGCGTCTGACCTTATCCCAGATTCGGCCACCGTCGCTTCACTCTTCCGTCCAGATGTCCTCGACGTTGCACCAACACTATCGTCCAGGTGTTCCTTCATTCGAAATCACCGCCCACTCTTTCTCTTGCTTGGCCCTCGCCTTCTTTGGCTCGTCGCTACGCTTACCAGTAGCACGCCGACGCGTGATATTCACTCCTGACGTGCGTTTCTAGCGACGTAATTTCGGCGTAGTTTCACCTTAGACTTGTGTTGACAAATTAAAAGTATTATGACACCTCGGGATAATCAAGCTCCTCTTTCTTGACTATTACTTTCCGCCTTCAAAGCTCCCTTTTTCTGGCGTAGCCGAAGGTTAGTGTGGTGTTTGATCTATCTTGATCGTATTGATCAGAGGATACGTGATCGTATTTGCAGTGCACACACCTTTTTCGTTTTACTGCTAGGTGTAGTTTGTGTAGGTTCGCAACGGACCTTAATCGTTTGCCAGTTTGGCGATTTGTTTCGTCACATTTGTAACTATGTCATTTTAGTGTGTGTTTCGCTCTATGCTCTTAGTATGTTTGAAGGGAGAGCTCGTCGTCTATGCCTAATGGTAATGACATGTCGTTGAAAGTTCTTTAGCGTAGCCGGAGCTTCGTCTGATTGAGAGGCTTGGTAGGCTTCATTGAATGATATCCGTCTCAAGCATTGAATGAAGGACTTGATATCAAGTTCCTTCCTCAGTACTTTCAGTCGTTTCCGAAATGGAGGGCGAGATATGAGCCTCAGAACTCTATTCTGAATTAACTTAAGTGTCCTTGTACTTCCGTGCTGTGATCCACTACGTCGCTGCGGTGCAGGTGGCCACAGGCTGGCAACACGTTTTATAGAGTGCCAGGTGAAGATTCAAGGTGAGAGAAGATTCTTTTAGGAGACGGACCCTTAGGTGAAGTATCGATCGGATTCGCCGGACATGCGCTAGCGCTTGCTCCAGTCGAAAGTGACACCCTGGTAGATTGCCTTAGGCGCCTATTTGAGTTTTTGGGTTCCGGTTTTGATTTGCTTGGGCAGCATGAACCGCTTTGTGTGTTTGTGTTTGCGGCGAGAGAAACAGATCGTCTGAGACTTTCCGCTGTGGTTTTCTTCTGCCCACTTCAGTCAGGTACATATGCTTTTTTAGTCTTTTCAGATTATGATCTAGGTTTATTCCTCTTGCTAGGACTGCTATGTCGTCAGCATACAAGAATAGCTTAATCCGTGATATCTGTGGTATGTCATTGTCATATAGCGAGAACAGTAGCGGGAAGAGCACGGTGTCTTTTGGGGATTCCGGCGAAAATCCCGCACTTTGAGTACCTCGCGTTTCCCACTTTGACCATGAAGGTGCTGTTTGTGAGAAAATATGTAATCATACCCGTACATCTTTTTGGAGGCTTCGTCTTATTTTGGAGAGTAGTGTTTTGTGTGGCACTTTGTCGAAGGCTTGTACCATGTCGGAGATCTGCTGGGCCGTACATAGTGCCTGCAGTGAGGCTGAATGTACCAGTGGGAAAGCAAATTGCTCATCTCGTGTAAGGTTTTGAGAGATGATAGCTGGTTGGATTCGCGCTAGGATTAGCCTTTCGAAACCTTTCCCCTCTGTTCTTTCCGTGCGTGGCTGAAGTGGCCCAGATTACGTGACTTCAGGTTCGCGGAGATTTTTATGTGGCCCGCGTACCGCGCTTGCAGGGAGAAAAACTCCCCGTGACCGGGAGTTCACAACCGTGCGTGGTTACCTTAAACCACTCGGCGAAACCGCCTTCGGAGGGCACCGCTTTGGACGCGACCATGACGGGTGGGACGCGCTTTGATGCCTTCCCGGGTTCCGACGTGGAGGGAGGAGAGTCCTGCGCATTTATGCGTGGAGGCGAGGGTGACAGTAGTGACACTGCCTGGGGCGGCGACCGCCCCTCCACGTGGGCACCCGAGTCGGCATTGCTGGCTACCGGCATCTCCGACGCGTCGGGCTCACCACTACCCTCGGCTGCGCTATCCACCTGCATCTCGGGCTCACCGACCGCGGGCAGAGCGAGAGAGCTGTGGGAGATACCTGGATGGGAGGTACCTTTCCAGTTGCGGCGCTCGGCTGATCGCCCGAGAGGCGGCGCTTCTGGCCTTTGCCGGCAGTTGGTGAGGCGGTTGGCCACGGTAAAGGTTCCGCGCTAGCGGAGAGGGCGTGGTACTCGCCGCTAATGCCGCATTTGTCCGCCGCCTTCGAGAGAGCCTGCCTGTCGGCAGGTGTCAGGCGGGAGGCAAACAGCGAGAACAGGTACAAAGGGAGGTCAGCAATGCACCCGTCAGAGTTGGCTTTCATCAGAGCCTCTAGGGCATTTGCGACGCGAGTAGGTTCCGACAGTGTCCGTTTTCCCCTTTCTTTTTCCCTCCGTGTCCAGGCTTGGTTTCGCGAGGGAGCGCGCCCTGAGACGTCGAACCGCTGTGGGGCTCCCGCAGCGATTTGACAGCAGGGATTTCTCTTTGCGAGGAAGTCGGTTCGGCGGCGGGGGCCGAGGTAGCGGCAGCGGCGGCGAGCGAGTTGGTGACGTACTCAGGAGCAACCAAGACTTTAATGCCGCCGGTTGAGAAAACTAGGGCGCCTCGAGCCGAGAGCGTGCAAGACCGCTCGCGCTTCTTGCTTGACTTGTCAACACTGCCGTTGTCCATTACGGAAGGTACTCCGGTCAACAGCTGTATTACAAAGTGCTTAGTTCTTTGGAAAGAACTGCCTCTGGTAATTACTGCTGAGTTCTTTCTTTTGAAAGAACTGCATCAGGTGCCAGTTATCATAAAAAAAGAAGTGGATGGACTCACATAGATGAACCGTCCGGTATATCAGGTGTTGGCTGCGACCAGGACGTCTCCTTCCACGGGACCGGGAACCAGCCGCAGCGGCGTGGAGTTCGTTCGGATGTTAGTCCCCATTTCTCACAATCTTCTTTTACTTTCCTAGTCATATATTCAATATCTTCCTGTTCTTACGCCATCGGCACCTGATCGTCCGCGAACTGAAGGGTATATAGTGTTGTATTATCATTAAGTGGTATTCCCATTCCAGCACATTTTCTTTTTCCATACCTGTTACTTCGCATTAACATACATTTTAAAGAGGGTAGGTGTCAAACAGCATCCTTGCAGTAGTTCTTTTGATATAGGAAATGTTTGGATCATCTGTATTCCAAATTTCACTTTTCCCTTTTAATCTATATACAATTTCTTCACCGCATTTATTAAGATATTATTTATGCCACATTCACTGATTACTCCGTCTATTTTTTTAGTAAAATTCCTCTAAAATACTAGTATCTTCATTTTCATACGGCGCATACACTCCAAGAATCGTCATTTTGTATCTAAAACATTCAAAATTGACTTTAATCAGCCTCTCGTCTATGGCTAACCCAACTTTTAATATGGTTTTGCATCTATTTTTTATGACTATGGAATCCCTTTACTACCCTCTGATCTTTTGTTACTCCGCTCCAAACATGAACATAGGATCCAATCTCTTCTACACCCTGGCCCTTTTTCTTTGCCTCGCTTAAGCTTTCAATTTCCATATTTAAATCTTGAAGTTCCTTAATTACCTCCTGTATCTATTTCCCAAACCTTGAGTATTCCATGTTCCAATATTCGTTATCCATTTCTTTTGCCTAGTTCGTCACCGACTACCGACCGTTTTCTCATGATTAGGCTTTTCAGCATTTCTTATTTTTTTCTTGAACGACGAGGAGCTGGCCCGTCGTTCCACCCCCTACTAGGAGGATCAGGAATTTTTAGGGTTTACTCCCCTAGGGGGATGGCTTCGCCGAGCTTTTGAGCTCCTCCTGCCCAGAATGGAATGGAATCTTCTTGTTCCGTTGTCGAGATCATACCCGCACCCTTCATCCCTCTGTAGAAATGTAGGCTAAGATTTCTGTCTAACTCTTCGTCGTTTCGAGATCCTCTTCAGCGCACTGTACCGGATGACCTTGCGCCTCCGTCCTCTTCCGGAGTACTTCATCTGACCCCTCCCCCTTGACCAGTCCGGCAAGGGAGGCCCTGCTAGTAGCTACGCTACCGCTGGCATCGCCCTCGAGATCACGGGGGTACTCAAGCTCCACCACCAACGCCAAGCTCATGTACTCCCTGGGTTAAGTGATAAATTTGTGTGTAAAATATAACAATAATGTGCAGTAAAGTACAATATTAAGGAACAGTATGCCATCAAACCGCAATAATATTACAATATATATTCACCACCATATATTAGAAACATTCAAAAATTCAGTTTATATAAAATGTCCGCAACACGTAAATAAGATCGTTAAACCATACCCTTTCCTTTCGACCTAGTTGTAGCTTATTTTCTGTGTCAAGCCAACATTTATCACACAACGTGTCGGGAACATATTATTACTGCTTGTTCTGGTTGGGGCGGCGCCTCGCTGGGGTGAACAGCAAGCTGCACGCCGACGAGGATGTCGGCGGTAGAAGGTTCAAATCTGCGGGCAGGTGCAGCAGCACCACCACCTCCCAGGATACGGATTGGCACATTACTCGCTCAACTTTTCTTGGACTATGACCTTGCTTCCCCCTCTTTGGCACAATAAACAGTTCAAGGTAAAAGCTCTCAGAGAGCACTGATGACAACATTCCAAACACATTTTCCTGCCTGAAGAAGGGAAAAAATGACTTCTCCGAAACATCGCTCTGGAAAACAATAATCTTTTTGTGATGTGATTGCTCTGAAGACGTGAAAAAAACTTTCTATGATCTAAAAACTGGCTGCCGTTAAAAATCTGTGGCCAAATTCAATTAACAATATATATGTTAGTGATAGTACAGACACTTTACTTAATTGATATATAAAAAAACTTTTTATTTTGTTTATTAATTTAACAACTATTGTCAAACAATTAACCGTGCAATATGTGTTTTTTATATTTAAGTACTTAAAAAGATCATCGTCGAAATTACCAGTTTTCCTTATGTGTATGACGTCAGATAAAAAGTGAAGTTAACTTTTACAGAATTTGTCATTTCTGCAATTTGACATTTATGGAATATTCCCGAGTGCGTATTTTACCCACACGGAATTTTTCGTGTGGGTATAGCTACCCACCATACCCATATTATCCGTCGGGCCTGGCACCAGAATTCAAATGAGGAGCAAGTACAGTATATCTATACTTGGGTTATTATTTCTTGGCGCGTGAGAACTTTCTTCAAGATGCAATATCACATGCCATTTCGCGTCTTTCTCAGTAGTGCCGCTAGATGCCGCATAATCGCCAGAACTGCTCGATACGGTCACGATGATGCGTCATCAAGCGACATTACCGAGAAAAATGCGAAATGCCGTGAGATATTCCATTGTAAAGCAGAAAACTAAAAATACGCCATACGCCAAGAACTAAAAATCCATGTATTGTGGGACCCAACTCTCTCATTACATACTAAGAAAAAGTAAAAATAGAAATGCACATTTGTGCACGCTTCAGCTAGAGAGTATGGGTATGCTTTGGCTAATAATAAATGTAATGACTTACACTTGGCTCTTTACTTTTTGGCGCGTGAGTGCCCAGTAAGGCTCTCACGCACCAAAAAATTGAAACCCAAGTGTATTACATACATCATATACTTAGAACTCGTTATCGAATCGAGAGCTTCTGTACTAAGAATTAAAGTCGTAATGAAGTTTTTGATTGGATAACTGCGTTCAGCTGTTTTGTGTCACAAGCCACTATATTGGACAAAAAAAAAAAATTACTGGCAGCACCACGTGGTGACGTGATACAGCTTGGGCGGCATGCGCTACTTCAAACTTTCCCTGAAATACTCTATGCTTTACTTGTAATGTGTTGCATGGTGTTTACAATTAATGAAAAAGTGACGTGGTTATTAAGCTATTGAGGCATATATTTCCTAAATCTCCACATGTTAAAGTCGTGATCACAGTGACTTTAATCTGTTTGTTACTTGTTTTCTAGTTTTTCCCTTTCATTTTATAGGTTATACCTGTTGTACGAACTATAAGTAAATAAGATTCGTTGATACACTCTCTGAATATAGAACGTTTGGAGAATAGAACGTGTAATTAGTTCGATGTTACAGGCAATGAAACGGGAAATGGAACATAGGGATGACACTGAGAGTTCAGAAAATGATGAAGTTACTGAAATTCTGGAAAGTGAAACAACAGATCCAGAGAAAAGAAAATATAACGTAAGATAATTTGTTAAAAATGTAATGTAAAGTGGCAGTTTGTATGTTATTTTTCTTATTTTGTTTGCATGTTATTTTTTGTAGGATGAGTATCATAGACACAGTAAAAAGCGGAAGACTGTTGATTCCTTAAAACCTCCTACTGTTCAAGAATTAAATATGTTAAGGGAGACTGAGAATTTATTCAATTCAAATCTCTTCCGGATGCAGGTGCTGTCTCATACAATATATTGTTTTGTTTTTATTGTATTGTGTTTTTATTGATTTTCAATGTTTTGTGTTGTAGATTGAAGAAATGTTGAAAGAAATTCAAATGAAAACAAAATATAAGAATCTATTCAATGACTGGCTTTCTGAATTTAAATCATATATACTCGGATTGGAAGATTTAAGTGAATATGATGTAAGTTTAGTGTATTTAAGCTTTTTGTCTTGAAACATTTGAAACTAAATTTTGTTTTATACAACTTTCTTTAGTGTGGAATATAACGTTGGGGCTCCAATATAAAATACTGTGTGGGACTGAGATGATGACATAATGTCCCTTTTTTAAACTACCACCATGTGCCTCCAAGACTGGAAGCTCTGTTGTAGACTGGTGACGTCATTAGTATCATTTATGAATGGCAAGTACACCATAATGCTGATGGTCTAAGCTTCTGACAGTCAAAAATGGTTGTGAGCGTGTGTCATCGCCTTAATAATTTGCACCTCAATTTTGTAAATTTATTTGGCAAAATTATTAGAGTGAACAGTAAAAGAAACTATTTCTCAAAATTAAATTGAAATTTTTTTTTACATGTTGCATATGAAGTTAATCACTTCAGATTTCAAGTGCATCCCATAGCTTTAAATAAGTTACTAGCCCTCAATCAGTATTTTACATTAATGTTTTATATTGTCATGAAACCAGAAGCAAATGAGAATCTCAATCAAGTCAATTTTTGTTGTTACTCTAGTTTTTTACATTGCTGTAGCCCGAATATTCTTAATTAACTATTATTTCTGACCAGTTTTTAGACCAGTCAATTATTGATTATTATTATTTTCTCTCAAAACCTCCATTAATAGTTTTGCTTTGTGGCATGGAGCTAAATGTTGTAAGAATATAAATTTATTTTGTCCAAATTATTTCTTTCCTGATATAGTAATCTTGTTCTTATTACTTGAACCCATTAACGCCCAAATTAATTTGGTGCATATAGCACTCTGCCATTGTCGTCATGCCGGTGCATGCACAGTCGTTGATGGAACAGTCGTTGATGGTAGGATGGTTTTACAACTTTTAGTGCCAATCTGTTGTTGTTTTGCTAAATAGTACTTCTACAGTGTACTACTTTGGTGTGGATCAACTACTGTTTGCTTTACATGGGCCTCTCTGACTTTACCACAGGCATATAGCATCTAAGCATGGTTTTAGATGAACATATGAAGCAATGTAAGTCGTATTTCATCCTGTTCATACCCTGAGCATATATATGTTTTTGCAATTTCGGATAAACCGTTATCTAGCAATCAAGAATGAAAAAAAAAGTGCTTATATGTTTCATTTGGAATGTCTATGTCTACTGAAGAAATAAAAGTTGCAAATTACTGCGAAAGAAAAATATTTGAGTTGACCAGAACCAGACCAGATCATTTGAAGATGCCCAATCTACCATTAGGAAGCCAAAAAATTGAGAAAACGTCAAAAAATATATTTTGGGTAGTGATGGATGATAGCTGGCAAAGAGGATGGGGCAAGACTAAAGCTAGTCCACACCAAGGAAATTAGAAAACTTGATTACCAGAAAGTTTGCACGATTCTGTCGCACCCCCTTGTTATTCTACTTTTAGACTGCTATGATATTTTTATTCTAGAAGCTATCTTATACTGTGAATATGGTTTTTCACTGAATAGTGCTCTGGTAATCTTTTGGCCATGACGTCTACTGTTTTCCCATAACATCATTTTGTTTAGTTTTTAGAACTGGCCTTCTGAGTACCAAAGGAACAGAAGAAGAATATCAATAACGCGTGTAAATTTACAGGGCACACCAATCTAATGGTCACAGTAATTCCTGTTGCACATCAATGATATTTCTATAAGAATATACATATAACAATGAGAAGCAACTAAAATCACAGAAAAGCAGCTGAGTCGCTAAATCTTGTTGTGGTTCTCACAAAACTTATTTGAATGAAATATTATGTTTTTGCGGAAAGCGGGGGGTAACATTACCTCAACGCAAGAACAAGGCATTTTTTAAAGTTGGTTCCTTAATAGAGAAATATGTCTTACCCTAATAATTTAGCCACATCTGTACTTTAAACTATTCTTAGAGCTTTGTCTCTAAGTATAACCTTCTTGACTATATAGAAGAAAACAAATCAGGAAACTGTTATGGGGAATTAAAGCATTTCTCAATAAAATGCTGTTGGAAACCTTCCCAAGTTGAACATGCGCCCATACGTGTGCATGGTGTGTACACAAAGAAACAAGCACACAGACACGCCTGCATACACATGCATAAAGACACATACAGACAAGTTAATCATGTGAAATTCAGGATATAAAGTCTGTTCTGGATAACGATGTATATTGTCTTATGAAATTTCTTGTATAACTCTAATAAATGTGCGTGGTTTAAATAAAGATTATTTTTTTCTGTGGCCAAGTTCTGAAAACATTAAAAGAAATTGTTTATCAACACATGCAAAATTCTTTTAAAACCTATATGTAGTGCAACTGTCCACGAGTCCAAACAAGACACTTCACGCCTTTTTGGTGGATAAACTTCTATCGCTTTCTATGGTAAAATAACACTAAATCTTTGTTTTTTAGTTATGATATAAAAAATGAAGTCTAATTATTTTATGATGCATATCTTATGCTATGGCGGTATTGATTTTTAATGTAAGTTTCTTGTGATCTTTCAGTTAGCTGATGAATCATGGCTGGAAAATTTGACTGTTAAACCTCCTGTATGTTTAAAACCAGCTACTGATAATGGAAAATTCAAATTTGTTTGTCCAGAGGATGTTACTGTTGCTGGCTCATTTAATATCAATGCGTGTTTGGGACCAATGTATACTATTGATTTACATCTGCATATACCAGAAGTAAGTAAAGTATATTATGTTGAAAATTTAATAACTGACAGTGGTTTTATTTCAGATAATGGATTTGTGGTTTTTGATTTATTTATAACAATCTGAGTACTTTCTTTCAAACATCTGTATTAATAGAGATAGTTTTCACTTTGTTAATCAGCTGAAGTTAACTTAGGGGAAAGTTTACTATGCATCTTGTGTGCTTCAATTGATGAAATCTTTTGTGTACCTAATATAAATAAGTGTTCATTAGTGGTTTTGTCAACCGTACACCAATTGAGGTACACCTCAATAATGGAAATGAATGGGTTGGGGTTAGTAAGGATTGCAAACAATTAAAAAGAGATATTTCAAGTGGTGGTAAATTATAGCTTGTACCTAGCTATCAGAGGTGAGGCACCCGGTGATCGATAGATGTGGACAAAATTATAAAAGTTATTTATTTTCAATATTTTAAAGAAAGATTGAGAAATATCAGTAAAAACCTACAGGTATTTTAGCAGTAATAGTAAAACAAAGCAAAAGTATTGGCTGGAAAATAGCAGTTAAACAAGAAGCTAGCAAAGAATTTGTCAATATTAGTGCGTGAGATTGAGAGCTAGCCACCACTCACAGTTACTCATTTAATGGCTTCATGCCAAATGCAGACCTTTTCAACTATTTACATAATAATACAATAAATATGCATTTAGTATTAGGTTTTTATTATTGCAACGGTTTCAAGGTTCTTTTTGTCCTTATCATCAGGCTATAAAAAAGAATATTTACATTTGACAATGGGTAAATATCAGATTATGTACATTGTATTATAGCACAAAATTCATTACAAATATAGACAAATACATTAAACGCTAGACTAATAATTACACAATATAAGTATATGGAATATACCATTTACAACTATCATTATATCATAATAATCTATCCGTAATGCTGATTCAATCTTTCATTTGCACCAAGGCACCAATTTATGGAAGCATGCCATATTTGTGTTTATGAAAGATATAGACGTGCCCTGTGGAATACATAGTCTGTATTCCAGGCATGGAGTGTGTAAGGAGTCAGAAGGGGTGGGGTAGGAAGATAAGATTCTAACACTATTAAATAATCTTACCCCTTTAACTGCACTGAATGTGTTAACAAGCTGAACATTTCTGTGCCTGAGTGCTTCTGAACATGTTGGTGCGCACAGTCAGGCTGTTGGTGGGACCATCTGGACGTGTACAGATGCGAGGCCATTCTTGTTCTCATAATGCCTTTTGTAAGGACCAGATGAATTCTAATATGATTTTAGCGGTATTTATGTGTGGGGAATTTTGCCATTTAGAGGGAGCTTAAGAAAGATTTGGAAAGTCTTTCTATCACCAGGGACAGCCCAGAAAAATAAATTTATGGTCACATAGACATTTTCTATCACAGTTTTCTTTTTAATACTGCAATATTCTGAAGTCCTATGAGGTCCTACTTAACTCGTGTTTTCTTTGGCCTTTTGTTACTTGCATCTTAGTAGTTAAGATGTTGGAAGTTTTCTCTGTATCTGCATTTGGTAATGATTAGATTGCTCCATAGTCCTTTAGTTATTGCGGCCGACAGCATGACTGATGGGCTCTGCACAGAGTGGTGCACAGAGTGGAGCCATATGAATTGGGCACACTACGTGACTCACTCTAGGCATGGCTGTAGCAGTCACATGCTTAAATGGGTATATAGATGAGATTATGTTCATACTATTTCTATTTGCTAGCTGAACATTTTCACAAAGGTGAATAGTAGTAAGTGTTAGATTGGACAAAAAGAAATGTAAACAATATAATCTTGTGATCATAGATCATGTACAGGGGTACTCCTACAGATTATAGTATAATTTGATTGAATCAATATTTTGGTTCATCAATTTATACAAGAATAACAATTCGGAATAATCTCTATGTGAGTATAGCGAGCATAAGTTTAATATGGTAGCTACTTGAATATACTCATATGAAAACTGGTGATGGTCTATGAAGTTTGTATGCATGTATGTATGTATAGTAAGTGGCCAAATTATAGGGACTTGTCTCAGATTTTTTTGTTTTATAGTCTGCATTTTTCAAACAAATTATTGTTTTTTGGTTTCAGATGAATTTTTTTTATTTTATAAGAATGTATTATTAATACAAAATATAAATTATTAATACCTAATATAAATTTATTTCACGAGAATGTATTACTAAAAACAATAGCAATAAAATATTTAGATAAAACTATTTTTAGGTAAAATTAATACTAGCTTTTAGTGATGCCACCATTTGATGCAATTATAGCTTCAATGCGTTGCGGCACGCTCTCTAGGCTTTTTGCATTTTGTTTCAGTTCATTGTTGTGATGCCATTCTTTGTGGAGAATTTCAATTAGCTGAATTCAATAACTTCAATTAGCTTTTAAATTTTGTAAAGTTAAGTTTTGTAATGTTAAGTTAGTGTATTCTGCCACCAAGTTCTCAAACTTAATTGCTGAATTAATAATAAATCTAAAGAGCATTGACTCTTAGCAGTGATTGGTTGTGTGGTGAGTTCCCACATTTCTTTATAGGTTTATGTCTGGTGAGTTCTCAGGCCATGGCAAAACAGTAATATTTTTCTGTCATGAATGCAGCAATACTCCTGGTGTCAAGGCATGGTGTTGCATACACGTAAAAATGTATTCTTAATCACTAGGGTCTAATCAGCAGGCTTAATTGCCATTCTTCTAGCTGTGTCAGTAGCAGTTTCTAGTACTTGCTTGAATTGATCTTGCCGCTTGGTCCTTCTACGATGTATGTGTGCCCTATGCACCATTTGCTGAGATCTTAGACGATTGATAGCAAAACGTTTGTTCGTCCATCAGTCTGTGAACACCACTAGCACATAACCTGTTCAGCTGATTATCTCCTAAACTGATATTCCACAATTGTTTTGACTGTATTGTGGCCTCTGGAATTTCAAACTTAATATTTTAATTTTGGGTATACTTTAC
>BOPP01000014.1:10193414-10254257 GCA_017312745.1 Gryllus bimaculatus | reverse complement strand
AAAATTAAAAACAAAAGGCTCTTTCAAAAGGCTTTTTCACAAATTGCAACAACAACAAAAATTAAACTACAAAATTGAAGATAGAGATTTTTGCTTCCAACAAAGTCTGTTGGATGTAATTTGAATTTTTAAAAAAACAAGTAGATTTTGCATAATTTGCGTTTGAAATTTACGCAATTTTTTTCCCTCAAAAACTGCTTCCAATTTTTTCTTAGACTCTTCTCCACATATGTAATAAGAAATGATAAGAAATATGATAATAATCCCATTTTCAGAATATAGAAAGTAGAGATTTTTGCCGTGGACAAAGTCTGTTGTACAAAATTAGCTCTTTAAAGAAGGTTAGGTACAATTTTGTGTATAAGTTAGTAGATTTTGCATAATATCTGTTTGAAGTTAATGAAACATTTTGGGCGTTCCATCATACGTAACAATAACATTGTAATATTTCGAGAAAATATGTGCTGTTGTAGCGCCATTAGTTTATTTTTATTTTGTTAACTAGTTTATGAATCATCTGCAGTAGTTGCTTTAAGGGTCGTTCCATGTCAAATCACACAGAGTTAAGGAAAATTTGACTCTGTGGTCCCATATTTTAAAACTTTTGTTTCTGTGAAGAGTATAAGCAAAAATATAAAACCCCTGTATTTAATTTTTTATCAAGTATTATTTTGTGAAATTATGTTAATTTTCAAACTTTCAAGACAATGCTAAAGTTAATCATTTTTAACTTGTGTTTTAATTGTGACAGAAATGAAATATTTTACTACGTTAATGAACAAAAGATGATCGTTTGATGTATATATTGAATTCATTAATTTTTTTAATACCATTTTGTGACTGTTTTTATTTTTTAATTTCTCCCAAAAGTTGGCACTTTAAAAATTTGGAATTAAAAAAAAAATAATAAAATAAAATTAAATCTCTGAAACATTCTAAATAGGTTTGGCAAGTTACGAAGTGGAACTTTGGGATGATTCTGAGAAATTAAATGCAATAGAACTGTTTACTTGATGTTTTGCTGCAGCGTCTGCTAGAGTGTTACACGTCAAGCATGTGACAATCAGCTGTAGATAATTACCAACAATGTACTTTCACAGAGCAATAAAGAGAAGTACCCGTTACATCTTACTATGTGCCATGTACATACATATGACATTCAGAGCCGATTAAATTAAAATTAAAAAGTGTCAAACAGATTCTATTTAATATTAAATGGACAGAATATTTATACAAATTGGAGTATGTGATACAGTTAATTCCAGTGACATTTCTTTTACTTCTCTTGTTGCTAAGTAGTGATGTTTTGTGAGTGTGCGATGGAATGGATGAATGTGTGATGATGTATTTAAGAAATAACACAGGCATCCAGTGTTGTCACTTATTAAAAACAATAGTAATGATAACAAATGATAGAAATATTATCGAAACCAAATCTTTAGCTAAACAACTATTTGAACTATAAATTACACAAATACATGTACTCTCCCTAATAATTTGGCCACCTAATGTATGTGTGTGTTACATTAACATTTTAAACATTTTTCAGGCATTCTTTAATCAGAAAACTGATCAAATCAATCTTCGGTTTGATCGTAAAAGAGCATTTTATCTTACTATCTTAGCTGAATCTTTAAATGGAAGCAGTCTAATTGAAGAGATAAACTTTGTAGAAGCAAATGGATGCATTTTCAAACCTCTCCTTGAATTGAAACCATCAGGCAAGTTGGGCCGCCATGTCAGAATCCTATTATGGCCTGTAACAAGCCCTTCTGCGTTGGTACTGCCAAGATTACGACCTGGACGAGGAAACATTCGCTCCAATTGGTTCTTTCAATCACACATTTCAGGTAACTATTTTTATGAATCAATTCCTTTTTAAAATTTAATTTCATGAATATAAATTTAATAAAATAATTAGAATTATTATGAACTTTATCAGGGAACTTTTAGTTTTATGAGCAACAAAGCTAATATTTTCAGTTAATTTCTAATCAGCCTTAACTAGATTGATTAGTTAATTGTTATTAACTAATCAATGCTACCTGAACACACAGTGCTTGATTTATAAAATTATAGTTAATGTAACACTGCCCAAATTAATTTTCAATTTAATAGAAATGGTTATATATTTATAATTTAAATTCATAATAAAAATAATAAGAATAAGAAATAAAATAATAGAGTTTTAAAGAATGTAGTTTTTTGTAAGTTTATTACTGTAGTAAAATTGATGCAAGTAGAAAAAAAATTTAATATCGAGTTAACAAAAGTTATTCGATCTGAAAATCGAAGTTTGCCCTCTGCTTTTTGTTTTCTATCCCTTCTATTTGGTTCTCAAGGACTCGGATCGCCGTGACGCCCGCACTCCGCAGCGTGTGGGATTCACAGCTTGCCTTACCCACTAAAAACCCCTCCTATTCCTCCGATTCCCTTCCCTCGGAACCGCCGTCATTCATTGCATCACGGGAAGGACAGATGGTCTTGTCGCTCTATGCCAAATGAATCACGGGATACTCCTTCGCAGTAGTTCTTCTACCCGATGCTTCTTTAAAACTATTGCGGCGTAGGTAGCTACCGCACTCCAATTCTCTTGCGACACCAGCATCCTGGTGGCGATGGTTTCAGGAGTCACTATGTGCATGGGGAGTCGATAGGGTCTCTTCCCTCTCCTCAACCAAGCGTGGTCAGTGAAAGAATACGTGCTCCACATCTTTAACTAATAGGTCACAGGGTGGGTATGAGGAGTCGTCCTCTAACCGGAAACTGGCGGTAAGCACGGTTTTTCCCGTGCCCCATTAACAACTGGGTCAAATAACGATCCACATCTCCGTGTTTTCTTTGAGTCCATATCGTTACGTATGGAATAAGACAAATCCATCTACCAGTGGATGACAGAACCCATCGCCGTTACCACTGGGTCATTGTCACGACCCTCTCTTCCTTCATGATGACGCTCCTAATTGTAGCTCCCTCGCGCTCGCGTCTGTAGAGCCTGGTCCTTTCTTGTGTCATGATGTCTATAGGGAGCATGTCAGCTATCACACACAGCGTCGTGCGAAACCGTACGAAACGCCCGGGCCACCCTCAAGGCAGACCTATACACTGACTTTGCACCGCGGGCGTACGACCGGATCCCAAAGGCTTCAGCCCAATTGGGGGCTGCATAGAGCAGAATAGAGTTCACCGCGCTAGACAGAAGTCCCCAACTAGTTTGTCTTGGACCCCTAATGTTAGGCATAATTCGTGCCAAGGCGGAGGCTTTCTTGCAGTCTATACGCAAGTGCTCGTCGAAGCGCAGTCTCGCGTCTATCTGGACTCGTAAGTATCTTAGGAACTGGTGGAAGGCTATTTCACTACCCCTACATTGAGAGTAATACCCTCATTCACTTTCCTGATTATCACCAAGACAGCCCCTGATTTATGCTCGGCCATCCGGAGTCGCACCGCCGGATCGCAGCCACGACCTCGTTGGCAATGTGCGTGACCAGTCCACGTGACCAGTAAATCAGTCTAACTGAGCAAGGCTGTCCAGGAGTCATCTCACGTTGGTTCGTTACCCTGCTGCCCCACTTAGTGGCCCATGCGTGAAAATCGCCAGCAATATTTAATGGCCTTCGTTCTCTCGCATCGTGCAGTCTATCGGCTAATGCCTTGAACTCCTCGAGCGCCGCACTGGGTGCGGCATAAACACTAAAATCCCCTGGATAAGAACCGCTTTATCGAGGTGAATCCAACCTCTGAGACTTGCTTAACCTCCTGGACTGGACTATTAC
Source organism: Gryllus bimaculatus (assembly GCA_017312745.1). Taxonomy (NCBI): domain Eukaryota; kingdom Metazoa; phylum Arthropoda; class Insecta; order Orthoptera; family Gryllidae; genus Gryllus; species Gryllus bimaculatus. The sequence goes on along the minus strand of BOPP01000014.1, from coordinate 10,250,481 downwards.
CAAAAATCCACACCACAGCTCTGTAAGTCGCATCCGAAACCCATTGAACACTGCTTATATTTCGATACTACTAGGATCGCTACGTCTTGAGCACGCGCACCGTCTGGTTGAGGTCTTGCGCCGCCTCGCAATGATTAAGGTGTAGCTCTAAAGGCCCATTCACAATGCAAACGTAAACATAAGCATAGCGCATAGACATAACCATTAACATAAGCGATAGACTGAAGTATTCACAATGCCTAACACAAACGTAAGCAGAATAAGTTTCTATTGCCTGTGAGGCTTTCTGTTTGGATGTGAGAATCGATTTCAAGATATTGACTGTGTCTACGTCCCATGTGGCGGTAGTTCTACTATAGACTTCCCTCCAATTTTGATTCTCGATTTTGAGTTACCGTTCTGTGATTGGTTCATTTCTGATGTCTTATGTAAGCATTAACACCGAAGCTTGAAGCTTTTAAGTTAACGTCTTACGTGTTATACTTATGCGAACGCATTGTGAATGAGTCGGCTTATGGACGTAGGCCTAACTTTTATGTTAACGCCATGCTTATGTTTATGTTTGCATTGTAAATGGGCCTTAAGGCACTCATTATCGTTCTTCCGACTCCTTTACCCCTTCCGTAAAGCCTTTTGGTAATAGGGACACGTATTGCCACCAGTTGCATCCATGTCTCTCTTTTCCTTGACAGAGACAACAATTAGAAGGATTAAGGCCTCAACAAAATGCCCTCCCTCACCGCATCGATGACAATTCTTGGATCTATCAAGTGCTTTACAGTTTTACAGTACGAATGGTTAATAAGAGCTTTGTATTTTTTAGGGCAGCAAGATCTTTCGGATGTGAGAAAGGAAATCTTAAGTGCACATAAATCATTGAAACTTGTGTATTCTGAAATTGACTGTGAAAGCAAGATATCAAAGGAGAAAAAAACAACAACTAAATTTACATGCGTTCACTTAACAAACCACACACACACACACACACACACACGCGCGCGCACGCGCACGCGCACGCGCACGCGCACGCACACGCACGACTGCGGTCACAATTTCCATAAATTATATTTTGTGAACCTGAAAAGCTTAGGGAGAAATGTGGCTTCATGATCACAAGTGAAAAAGGTTGTGAATTCTGGCAAAAAATGTGATTTATTCTATCATGAAAACAATAGAAAACACATACAGGCCACTGGGCATCAAGTCGTTTCAAATACCTTTTAGAAACTATTTCATGTAAAACTATTATCAAAGTTTCTAGAATAGCATCCCATGCAAATTCGTTTAGTAATACCTATTTTGAATGTACATTAGTATATCACATTTAATTTTACTCACATTTTCCAATAAATAAATTGCATACAACACATATTCCACTTTGCTCATCATCAAGTTTAATAAAATGTCCCATCCAAAAATTACTTATTCTATTTGACAAAGAGAATTCCTCAGTTTGAAAACAAAGCATTACATGTTATTAAAATTTAATATTTAATACTGTATAATATATACTTTCTCCTGGTTAGTGGCTTTGAATTAGAAAATCATATTCAATTGCAATGGATACAATATAAGTTATTTCTCTTCCTTTACTAATTCTGGTGATATAGAACATCTTTTCACAGTTTTCTATCGTTACACTCAGAACAAAAGTTTATGAAACTACGTTCATCGTCTTCCTGTGCCAGCTGCCAGGACTGCTGCAAAGGTCCCCCGCGCTCACTTTGTTGCCTCCTTGAACACACAGCTGCTGTGTGTGAGGTCAGAGATCTGCTCCAGGCTGCCACGAATCCTCCCACGTCACTTTCAGCACGATCCTGTAGGGTCATCTGTTTTTGTACTCGTCCAGCCGTCTTCTTACCATGTCCTTTTCTGGTTTTTCTGCTTCGCCTCAACCGCAGCACCTACACTCTTCTTGAGTGCTTTATCCACGATTTGGGCTTGCATTCTTGCGCTCATAAATGAAATGCACGTCGGTCACAAGAGCAATTCTTTCATCAAAATTCACTACTCAAACAAATTACTAGATCGTAACTGCCTTGCTAACTGTTCTCATCTTTCAATTTCAGACACTCAGAATTATTCAAATGCTATTCATTCCCAGTTCACTCAAACCACTGCGTACTAAAGCAGTGCTTTTCTGACTCAGAAGTACTGCAGGACGATTACTTTCAACTGCGAAACATTTGCATGCTCTCTTTACAGAGCAAAATTACAAGTCCTATACCTTTAGATATTACAGATTAGGTTTAGTTTTGTTCATTGGTCTAATTTTTTGCCTTGTTTTCAGTTAAATCTTAATTATAAATTAATGAACATGGTCACTGTTAAATTTAATTTTTTTGCACACTAATTTAATGTTAGAATTTGCTATACCTGCTTTAAAATATTGATGTTCAAAAACATCAATGGTTTTTGGTAGATGTATTATTAATGCCAATGGTTTTTATTTTGAACATCAATGTTTGGTGATGCATATATGTATTTACAAATTCATAAAGTTAGTAACTTCTGCAGGAGAACATCTTGATGCTCCATCACCTCATTACAACAGCCGGGTTGCACAAGACTTGGTTTGGAAATTCAACCAAGAAATGCTGGAATCAGAATTATCAACTCCATCTCTACAAGCAGGATTGATTTTGTTGAAAGTTTGGTTGCGCCAGAGGAACTTTGACAAGGTTAGAAAAAAAATATCACTTGTTCCGTTCACTTGCATAATTCTATATCGGAGGTATAGGATGCTATGTCATATTTTTATTGAAATTAAATATTTTAGCAATATTTATTTCAATTTCATTGTTCGTCTTCCATTGCTAACTATATTTAAAAGACATAACAAGGTTAGAACCAATCTAAACAAGATCGTTCAGAGAACAAGTACATCTCTATAATTCTCTCATGTACAGTTTTGGACCCCCTCTGTCCATTAAACTTCATTTATTATAGATGACATTTCACTTGTACAACTATTTTCAGTTTGTTTTTGATTTTTGAAAAGTATTTTGGGAACCATCCAAAACCATTCAAGGAGAAATTGACTCTAAATTGAAGGTATTTTTTGAAGGGGGGGAGTTTTTTTAAAATTTTTTTTATGTATCTACAATCTTTTTGCAAAACACAAAAAGTCATAAATTAACATTAGACTTCATATTAATTATTGAAAAATACCAGGTCTATGAATTAACAACTGTAGCATGACAAGTGTTGACTTTTACAATAAAGTAACCTTCCGAAATATTTCAAATTTATTTCCCTGAGACAATAAGAAATACTTGCTGAACCAATGATATTTAATAATATTCTGCAAGAGTAATGTGTCCATTCTTTTATCATCACTGCATTTATCTTAGCCCTCTTTAGCGCATGTCTATACCTCAGAGTTTCAGAATTGAAACAATTGAAATTGAGATGATGATGATGATGATGACGATGATTATTATTATTATTATTATTATTATTATTATTATTATTATTATTATTATTATTATTATTAAAGAATAACGTATATCCCACTGAAGCTCATACACCCAAATAAATTGATTAATATAGATAAATGTCAAATTGTCCATGTTTCTTGATTTAGATTTAGATTTAATTTAGTTTATAAAACTGTAAAAAATGTGTGTGATGTATGGGGGAGAAGAGAATCTGTGCACATGTGAATATCATGTAATAATGTGATGTATATTCACAGGGCTATGGTAGTTTTGGTGGTTTTATTATGGCTATGTATCTTGTATACCTTTTACAAAACCGACGACTCAACAAGATGATGAGTAGTTACCAAGTAGCACGAGTTACTTGGAATTGTTTAGGTAAGTTCCTATAAATAGGCTAGAATTATTTTCATGCCAATTTGAATCTAATTATCTCTTTCACTCTTATAGCTCAAAGTGATTGGACAAAGGACGGTATATCTCTTGGCTCAAACTCGAATGGTCCAATGATAAGTGATTTCCATGAACATTTTGAAGTTGTCTTTGTGGATGCATCTGGATTTTGCAATTTATGTGCACATATGAGGAAAGAAGTTTATATGCAGGTAATTTCTAATATTTGGCTGTAGAGAAGTGTAGTTTGCTATGGCATCCTGTAAAGAATGTTTTTTAAAATTAAATTATAAAAAAAGAACAATGGTGAAAGATTTTTCACATTAAATTCTGTGAAACGAGCTGAAGTAACCTCCATTATGCAATCTTCATTGACACCCATTTTTTGGGCAAATTGTGCAAGTTCAGGTTTTACCTCATTTTGTGGAACCAGTTTATATTCCTACAAAGCACACAGATGTGTTTCCTTTTTTAAGGAGTCTCCTGACTTTGTTGTCGATGACCATTTAATTTTCATTAGTACTTTTACCACCAAAACGACCCCCTCCGCCACAACGTACACGACAATTGCCACCACCACAACGTACACTATAATTGCCACCGCCCCAACGTACACGACGACCACCATCGCGTCCATGATCTCTTCGACGACTGCCACTACAACGACTACGACTGTACTGGTTCTGCTGTTGTTACTACTGACCCCAAAAGGAGTTCTATTAAGTAAACTTTTCCAGCAAACAGTGGGGAACCTAAGAGAAGCAACGGGAATGATTTTCCAAAATAAAATCTTATCACTTCGACAACAAATTCTGAGTACTTCAAAATCTCCATTGATAGAAAATTATGACTTAAGATATACTCTCAAAATTTTGTAGGAAATAAATGCAGTATTCAGCTGGTTTCTTTAAGAAAGATCAGACAAGTTAAGTGAATTTTCTCTGCAAATTATACACACTAGAATTTCTTTTGCATTTGTTCATTTTCTTCTTTTATACCTAGAACAATGGCTGCAGACAAGTTGACCAGAATGATAAAAATACACTTAAATCATTATTTTATGATAAATTATATGATTATGAAAAAGAATTTAATTATTTGCATTGTTATCAACATTTTTAGAAATTACTTGTATTTATTGTTGTTAGCTTTTATATTATTCTTGCTTAATTATATGACAAATAAGCCAGAAAAAGGTATCAAGCTTTGGGTTGTAGTCTATATTGATGCCAAATTCTTTCTAAATGGGATTCCGTATCTTGTGAGAGACGAAAAAAGGCCAAAAAATGAAAGTTTATTGGAACATGTTGTACTAATATTATTTGAGCCTTTCCTAGACAAGGGACAAAATGTCACAACAAACTACTATTTTACGAGTCTAAAACTAACAAAGAAACTGGAAGCAAAAAAAAAAAATAGTTTGCACAATGAATAAACCAAGGCGGGAAGTACCAGTTGAAGCAGAAACTAGTAAAGAAACACTTTATTCAACACAGGTTCTGAAGAATGGTGACATTACTCTTACTGTTTACCTGGGTAAACAGACCCAAAATGTAATGATATTGAGTTCATTGTGAGGTTCAGATACATACTCTGACTCTGTGATCTACAACAGCAAGTATGGTGTGGTGTTAGTAGATCAAATGACTTGAAAATAGTCCGTAAAGGCAGGGTCAAGAAGATGGCCAATGCACGTATTTTGTAATATATCAGATTTGACAGGAATAAACAGTTGGGTACTATATAAAGAAATCACAAGAAAGAAAACAAATAGAAAAAAATTCTTCTAGATTTGGCCATAGAACTGTGCAAAATGAGAGACAAGAAACAAACAGTTGGAAGAACACTGCTGGTGAAGAAACCCAGTCGCCAATGTTCCATTAACACATGCGGCAACAAAACTGGGAACGAATCTGCTCATTACCAGAAACCTGAGTATGGAAAATGAACCAAATGCTTATTGAAGGTTTTATTAACTGTGTTGATTAATCCAGAAAGCGAAATGTTCTAGTTGTCCATTTTCAATCAGTTTAACAGTGTCGTAGTATTATTGTTGCATTATTGGTTACTGTTAGTGATCAGTATTTGGTATTTGATAATTTACGTTAATAAAACTACAAAAACATAAACATTGTGTCTTTAATTACATTTTAAAAAAAATGAATAAATGCTTGTGGTCAAAGTGACTGCTCCCATCGTTCTAGGCATTCATTATAGGCCATCATTACAGTGTTAAATAATGACTGAACTTAATGCTTTAATGTAAATTTCCAATCCATGAATGGAAGTGTAACTCACAACTCGACGTGACTTCTCACAAAAGCAGTACACAAGTTACAAGTTGAATCCAAAAGTTTACAGAAAATAATAAGAAACAGAAGCCAACAAATTTGTGGGAATCTATGATATTTTGAAAGTGCTTATAAAATCTAGAGGGGAACCTCTGTTTATTTATTTTTCATCTTGAAATTAGTCTAAATAGTAGCATCCTAACCCCTTGACGAAAAAACAACCAAATGGTTTCAGATTTTCGAAAGTGGAAATTGCACATGCTTCAAACTATAAACTAGTAAACTGAACCTCATTATAGGCTTAGTGATTTCAAAAGTAATTTCATATGCTCATGCACATTCGTAACTCAATCAACTAACAGATATTTTTGACAGATCATAGCCTTCTTTTATTACATTTGATGTGCGTGTGTGTGTGTGGGGGGGGTATGTTTCCTCTAACCCTTGTTCCCCTCTCCATCCCTATGGAATCCAACACTGACAATCTCAGCAAGCCAAAATTGGATTGGGAGCTATTAGGGGAAGTAAAGGTTATGCCTGGAATTCTGTTAGGGAGTGAAGGACCACTGTTCTTTCTTGTGTTTATAAATAATTTACCATTACCAGTGAATTTGAAATGTGCCTATTTTCAGATGACTGCATTATTTATTGGTAAACTGAATTGCGTTAAAACAAAATGACCTTCCAAGAGGATTTCAACCATTTTTAGGCATAGACCTTTCAAAATAAAGCAGTAAAAAATTAGTTTTTTTCTCAAGGAGTAAAATAGAAACCATCTTATTTACTCAGTGGATAAAATAATTTAATTCCTGAAGTATACCAAGTAAATATTACAGGTATTATTCTGCGAGCAGACTTAGAATGGAGAGATCAAATAAATTACGTAGATTGTAAGTCATGGAGATCCCTTCATAATTAAATGCTTAAAGAACAAAAACAAGGAAAGAAGGAAGGTGATATAAACTTCCCTGGTCAGATTGGGTTTGGAATATGCATTGGCTTATTGGAATCCATGTGAATTAGGCCAGATACAAGAATTAGATAAAATTCAAAAAGGATACTGAAATTTATCAATAAAGGATAGGAAATTTTCAATGCAAAAGTAACATTAAAACCTCTGAGCATTTGTTCAAAGACAGTTTGATTTGATGTTGAGGGGCATCAGAATGGGCAGGGATAAAGAAAATGTTAGATATCCTTACGTGAAAAGGAGGACACATCTATAAGAACAAAGGAAAGCAAACTGAAGCAAGAAAATGTTTTGCAAATCAAACTATTAGGGACTTACAAGGATTGCAACTGCTCATGAACCCTTCTCTGAAAGTATGAAGAGGTTTATAAATCAGTTGGTAAAATTAACAAAATAGATTACAAATCATTACATACTGTAAACTGGTCAGCTACCTGAATGGGTTCAGCTTTTTAGCAGGTGAATGAAGGACGGGCGTTGTTGCAGGGTACTAGAAAAACACAATGAAGATAATAGAACAACAGACAGAATTTAATTAATGCTTTCAGAGAAAATTACGCAAAAAAAACGTCCCCATTTGGAAAAAATGAGCTCATGTGAAAATTTTAAAGTTTTAAAATGTACTCTTAATACTAATGATAAAAGTTTTACCAGTATCGGTAATGAGGCCAATGCGCGGCTGCGCTAATTCTAAGAGAAACGTTATTTAAACAAGAGTCTGTGGATTTAGCTTGAACGTTATTTTAGGCCCAAAAGTGTGGGTTTTCCTTTGAAAAAGGAGATTCACCGCTCGTTTCATCCGCTGGGCTTCTGGAGGTCGACAACGTCACCAGCTGGGCAGGCTTCGGCGGTCGAGAAGGGGTCGACCGACGGCGACTGGGGCGCAGGGCAAGCCGGAGGCGGCGGCCACCGTGGCCTCCGACCCGCGCAGACGACCATGCCCCACTTTCGCCACTTGGTGTCTTCTCGCTACCGTTTAGTGCGCCGTGGCAAAGTCTTTAGTTGTTGCGGCTGGCTCAGCCCAATTCAGGGAAATCGCGGATAAACTCATAACTTGAATTTTCTGACCCCGTGATTAAATTTGTTAAATAGTTCTGACATAATGAGAACATAACATTCGCGTCAGACCAGAGTTCGTAGAAACAATTACTTAAAATTTCAGTCCAATCTGAACTGACCGAGGAAACTTTCCCTAGTGGCACACAACATTGAAAAATTTACCAGTCTCAACTTTGGTGACCAATTCCACTGCTTCCTTCAGTGCATCCACCCTCCGATTTCTATCACGTCTTTCTGCTTTCCGTGGTCTGGTCACGACAAGCCCTCGTCTTGCTCTCTTGAAAAGTTCCCCCTCCCTCTGAGCCTCTGGGCTTTCACCATGTTTTCTTACATGCAATCACATTTCACATAAAATTCCTCTGATTATAGCTGTGATAGTTTGTGCCACCCCAAAATATTTCACATATTTGTTTTTAAAGTGTGCTGAAGTAGTGGGAACCTCAAAAGAAAAAGTTAAAATTGCTTGTTATTGTGCAGTGAATGGAGATACAGTGTTTGAAGCCTACTGTAATTTTCAATTGAAATAAAATAGAACTGGCACAAATACTCAATGTCATTGTAGAGGATAAAAACATGTTATTTAAAGGCAGTATGAATGATTATTGTTTTAAGAATGTTTGTGAGTAGTGTGTGTATTAATATTTATAAATCATATTCCCTTTTTCCCCATGTGGCAGATTAAGCAACTTACAAGTTATAGCCATTTATTTAGTGACTTTATATATTAAATACATTCTTAATGTATCTCGATTATTTTTTTCAATTTCTTCATTTTGTTTCTTGCAGGTTAAAATAGCAAGTGCTCAAGCTGTTTCTCTTCTAGATACATCTACCTCACAAAACTTTCAAGCATTATTCATGATACCCGTTGAATTTGTGCAGTGTCATGATGTTATCATAAGGTTGAGTATTGCTTATTTTGATTTATTTTTATGTGCAACATTAACTGCTCTTTTGCTTATAATGTAAAGTACATGTAACTTAACAAATGAATACCCAGCAGTGTCATTTCAACCATTTAAATATACATTAGTTCTTTGCACCTTTGTTTACAAGTTTGTGATTCATCATTTTTTATTATTTAGTGTTTTAAAACATGTTTCATGATAATTTACCTGAAATCCTTACAGGTTGTTACTCTTTGGTACTAACCGTGACCTCTAGCTTCTATGTAATGTATGAATAATACTATATCAATTCTGAAACTTTTGCATTTCATCTTCTAGGACATTTGAATAAGTATTCAAAAAATACACATACATTAGTCATGTTTCACCCTTCAATGATTTTTGGCCTTCTTGTAAAACACAATTATATAGAACAAGCACTTTTCAAATTTTTGTGAGATATGTGTTTTCACTGGAAGTTTTAAGTACCTAATTCCAAAACTAAAATTCTCCTTAGTATTCAAACGTGGAGAAATTTTCAATGTCAAGAGAATAATGATGAGAAAACCAGAGAGAAGTTTTGACTCCAAGTGGTATTGGTTGTGGTCAGGTTTGAATTATTCTGAGTCATTCTAAAGGCATCTTGAAAAAGTAAAATCCTTTAGTGAACAATTGATTAAATAATATAAATTGTTTATCATAGCTGTTTTGCTCTTTTTAGGACGATAGACTATTTATCAATACCAGCCAACTTAATGATTTTATATCTGTTAGTTAAGTTATCGATAGTTAAATTAAAGTACTAATGATAACTCAAACTATTTACAATTAATACTCAAACCAAGAAAACAAACAAAAAATTGCATGTTTAGTAATGAAATTACATTCAAGTCTACAACATCATTCAGATTTCAAAAACAAAATCCTTATCTAAGAGACAATTTGAATCAGTATAACCAACAAATCTATTATTAACTCCTTTGAATAGTGGAAGGCACTCTAAAGTTATTGTAATCCAAAAATAAGGAATAATTTACCAATACATTTTTCTAGGAAAATATGTCCACGGAATTTGGCACTGGCTTTAGGGATGATTGTGTCACAATGTAATTATAACCAGGTTTACCAAAGGGGTCAAGTTAATTCATTCTTGGTGCTACAATTCTCCAAGAAATATTCTACATTGTTTCAATCCTAGGAAAACATTCAACTTGTTTGACCCTTACAAGCATTTGGCATGTTGTATATCATAATTTTAAAAGTGAAAACAACTTCATATTGGTACGAGACATCGAAGAACCTGTCTCTGAACTGTGTGTAACTGCATAATTGACTGAGTACTATGCTTGGGTAAACACTTTCCCGTATACATATTTATATACGGAGTAATATATGTAGTACGGGGAAAGTTATGAAATGCTGCGGAAAATCTATTTTGAGATTTCAACAAAAATACACAATGTGGGGTACCCTGATACCAAAAAAGTGTTTTTTCCTAAACGTCTGTCTGTCCATTCGTCCGGTGGTGTCTGTAAACACTAGTAGCGCCTAAACAATTCGCAAGATTTTTTCCAAAATGAATAAACCTGTCAATCTGGATCGAGTTGAAACTGTGAGATTTTCAAAAACATTCTTTAAAATTTGGGGGTACTTTACTTGATGCCCTCTGACATTTTCAAAATTTTCTCAAAAACAGTGCCAAATTTTTTCATTAAAATTCTTGTAAGAATAGAACAAAATACATGTATAATGGTGTCATAGGACCAATTTTCACGGTTAACTTGGAATTTTTGAAAATTTCAAAAGAATGAATTTTTTGCGGCATCTTCGTACAACTACAAAATTAAAGATAGAGATTTTTCCTTCAAACACAATTTGTTCTCCACAGTGAGTTGTTTTATTTATTAAGGTCATGTGCATTTTTTTGAAAATGTTAGTAGTCTTCACACCAATTGCATAAAATATGCGCCATTTTAAAAAATTACAAAAACCAGATTTTCTCAAAAACGGCTTCAAATTTTTTATTTAAAATTTTGGTAGGGTTAGTGCTAAATGTACTCTATAACATGACATAAATGCTCTATTCTGTTGTTTTTTTCAAAAAATACAAAAATGTAATTGTTTGACTTTTCTCTCATGTTGTTAATATTTATACTACCGGCAATGTGTTCAAATTATTGTTCTTATGAGTACATGTTCTTTAAATAATGTCTCATAAAGTTTCTTGAAAATACAACTGTGTTCTGTGAAAACTAGTTCAAAATTCCGCATTTTCAAAAACATTGAAATGCCATTTTCTCAAAAACGTCTCCAAATTTTTCATCAAACATTTCAAACAGATAGTGCTAATTGCACTCTTTAATATGACTAATTTCATTTCTATGTATTTTTTTAAAAATTACACAAAAGTAAACTTTTTAAAGAATTTTTTTGCCGTTAGTATGCACATTTCCAGCTAATTTTAAACACTTTTATGTTTATGAGAAAGTACTTAAAATGACTTCAAATGAAGTTTTTTGAAAACTCAAAAATTTTCTGCCAAAAATATCCTTACTTTTCGAATTTACAATTGCGCTTAAATGGCAAATTTTTCAAAGAAAATTGCCATTTAGGATGAAGTTCTACTGTTCTTTAATAATCTTCTTCTTCGTCTTCTTATCTTCAAGTATTTAGACATAATGCCTGTTACGCCGCTTAATTTTGGTCCCTCAAGCGCATTCTGGACGTCCTACATTCCTTTTTCCTCTCGGCTGATAATTTGTCACTCGTTTAGGAATTCTGTCTTTATTCATTCGCAATATGTGATCTTGACATGAGAGTCTGTAGTTGGTGACTTTCTCTATAAGACTTTCTACATTTAGCTCGTTTTGGATTTGTGTGTTTCTTTTTCTGTCCAAAAGGCTATATCCTGCTACCGCTTGAAGGAATCTCATTTCCGCTGCCTGCAGTCTTGATATAACTTTTTTTGTCATTGTCCACATTTCACTCCCTTATAAGCAGGTTGGTATTGACATAACTTTGTAAAATTTAATGAGTGTGCCTCTTCTCACTTTTGAACTGTGTTCTTCTTATAGTTCCATTCATTTGATAGAATCGTTCTATTTTCTTATTTATGTCGATTTCGCCATAGAATGATATGTCTGCTCCCAAGAATGTGAAGTGTTGTATCTGCTCTATTGTTTTTTCTTTACTACAATTTTTGAGCGTATCGACCTTGGAATGCCATCACTTCCTTTTTGGTGTCTGATATTTCAACATTATATTCTGCCATTATCCGCTGCAGTTCATACGTTGCTTTTTGTAACATATCTTCTCCTTCTGCTATTATTGCTTGGTCATCTGCAAAAACCATTGTCCATAATTTTGATGTAGTTAGGTGTAGGGTATAAAATTTTAATCTGCTACTCCACTCACGAAGAGCTTTGTCTATGTAGATATCAAACAGTAGTTGTGAAAGGCTACATCCTTGTCGTAGGCCTTTGTCCACTTCCGCTTTTCAGTCTGGTTTCCAAGTAATGCATATTTCAGATTTATTATACATATTTTCAATTACAAGGATAAGATGTTCGGGGATTCCTTTCTTTCTTAATATTTCAAAGAAGGTATGCCTTGCTACAGTGTTAAAAGCTTTCTTGTAATCTACAAACTTTCTTTAATAATCTTAAAATAATATTTCCAGTCTACGATTAGGAAATTGAAAAAATTAGAAAATTTCAAAAATATATATTTTGGATGGCGACAGATGGCAGTTGGCAAGGGTATGTGGCAAGTCCGAATAGCTGTCCCAGACCAAAGAAAATAGATAACTAATGCGGGAAAGTGTGTGCCACTACTGTGCCATTCTGTAGCACTACTAATTAATATTGCTAACCATTTACTAACAAACAGGATTTAGACCCATTAGATTAAATTGTAGAGTATATTAAATTGTGAATTTATTTCTGCAAGGTTTTGGAGATTGGTGGTGTTCATGACTATCCATTGTGTCAAGGAGAGTTGGTCCCTGAATCATTCAACTTCAACATGGGTCCCAACCCCGACAGTTTCAGATCTTTTCTCAACTTTGTGTTTTTTAAGTACCTCTTAAAATATTATGAAGGGTGTAGCTAATATTGTTAACCATTTATATAATGAATTGAAGTTCGGAAGTATCGCGAAATAACTCTGTGGGTTACTAATCAAAAACTACATTATCTCTGTCATTTTCAAAGATAAAATTTTGTGCATATATTATTTTAAAGCTTATATACGCGGCTATCTGAAACATTTTGAAGAAGCAAAAATATATTTTGAAAAGGTTTCAAAATAATGAATACATATTTTTAAAATTAAGGGGGGGGGAAATTTGTTGTTTTACTTATATAAAAGAAAATTGAATTTGGGATGAAAATGGGATCAGGAGTTACAAATTATGAAAACATGTGTCTCATGAACGAAACGGAAATCTTGAACTCCTGCTCGTTGCTACTTGCAATGATCAAAGTCCAATGTACATTGAATTCACATGAATGTGACTGAACTGTCCTCCAATATAAATAATATAAGGTAGAATCAGCTACTCTTGCATTGAAAGCGAGATTTTATTTACAGTTGTCTAAGGCATGATAATAATAGTAAGCATTATCGGAAAGGAAATTTAACTACAAAATAGGTACTTACACTTGACATCTCTCCAAAGTTCAGATCTTAAGATGTGGTGCTGTTATGAGTTTTTACTACTTGAGTGTCTTTGCAAGAATTATCATACAGACGATAAAAGTAGAGGGAGAAAACAATGAAATTTATGTGTGCCTAATATCGGCTTCTTCTTTGTCTTCTTCTTCGTCGTCTTTGTCTTCTCCGTACATCTACGTAGTGTGAAACAATATTTAAGTTGTCACTCAACAATTAATTTGAACAATGTAATCTGAAGAAGACAACAAAAGGTTGCAGTGAACCCCGTGCATTATTCCAATAAAATCCTTGCACTTCATCAAAGTTTTCAGAAAAATCACACAAAGCTATGTATTCTCCAAGTTGAAGTGATATTTTACGATCTTGTAGGTATTATTTGTGTTCTGAAAAGTTGAATGATTGTGTCAACAATTTGCTAAGTTTTGCTACTAAACAATCAAAATCTTCTTTGGACTTTACGATTGTCTCTAAACTTAATCTTTAGGTTTTTACTAACTCTGTGAACTAAATTGTTTTGATGAAGTTTCCTTCCATTGTTTCTACCAAAATATTTTTAATGGTCAAAATCCTGGAACATTCAGAGTACTCACTAAAAAAGCAACAAATTCGGGATGGACTACGTACTATTATATATGTGAGCATGTTTTTGTAAAAAGACACATTTAAGTTGAAATGTTCTAATTATGTTGGTAACTTCCGAGCATCAAGCATAAGCTTTACAACCTGATGAATAACACAAACACAAACAGTGTGTGTTCCACTTGCACCATCTGAAATGCAGTTTTATGATGAAAGAAATGCAAACTTTGAATAGCCAATTTTTAAATAAGGATATAAAGGTTTGAAATCCATATATACTTAATTTAAATTTGCATGAATGAGTTTCTCTCTTCTGTTCTTGATCTTTTCTTCCTGAAATTCACAATGTTATAATCTTTTTTTCTACCAACAGCATCTGAACAATAATATTCCCATACTTTTTGGACAGTTTCTTCGAATAAATTCTTGTCTGGTTTTGGGTTCGCAGAAGACAATATGCCCTACTTTTAATGAGCTTTTTGGCTTCCCATACCATGTATTCAGAGGCAGGAAATTCACTTCTAATTTTATTAATGTTCCAGTTATTAGGGAGAAGTGTCAAAATAGTTTTTTTTTTTTTTTTTTTTTTTTTTTTTTTTTTTTTTTTTTTTTTTTTTTTTTTCCTTCCACTTCTATTACAGGTGCAAAATTTCTCTTCTAACTGATTTGATATTTTGTCATTCGAGCTTGTCGGTGGTCCAGGCTGCAGATCATTAGAAAAATGAAAAACTTTCTCCTTTAAAAACTTTTCATATTTATTCTATTTCTTTTCTTTACACTGACTTTCTTAAAATATTTTTACTCTAATTGGTGTTTTACTTATAATTACTAGACTACTGTTTAAAAGTTCCATGGATGCACCTTTGTCAACAAACGCTTCTTCATTATATGGATCTGGTGAATCTGGAGAACCTTTGGGTGCAACATACGAATCGATCTTCACTTTCATTACTTTCCTGCATCCATTGCTTTTTCTTTTTTGAGATGACAAATTCTGATGTAAACTGACTGTTCTTCTAAGGAAGAACACTTCAAAGGTTTTTTTTATGATAAGACTGTCCAACGTTATCGAAAGGATTACAGGACTCTGAATATTTAAACCATTCTTCCATGTTGCTCCATCAAAAAAGGTTTGAACAGACAACTGAGCTCAGGCTGAACCTTGGAAGGTTTCCATAGTTGCCAACACAGTTGGTTTTGTCCCCAAAGTGATCAAAACATCATTTGCGCCCCCTAGACACGGCGTGGCCGGACTACTCGGGCACTCAGGAACAGTGCTTCCGTCCATGATAGCCAGCAAGCGCCTTCACGGACACATGCAGAAGAATTTTGGATCATAACTTCTTTCTACGTTGAATACATAAAACTGAAACTGAACTTGCTGAATACATAAAAATGTTATTCGTTAGAGTATATTTCATTAGTACTAGAATATATTTGCATGCATATTTCTCCTTTTGATAGAGCAATAACTTTCAAGCCTTATTGGTAATTCCTTAGTGCATGAGATTAGGGAGAACATTAAAGTGATTATATAACTAAATTTGAAGTTATTTATTAACCATATTGAAAACTGATTAATCATATTTTTGGTGCACTAATTGTAAGAACAAGAATCTAGGTGTATTTTGACAATTTCAAGTGCAGATCAATCTGCCCTCTAGTAATGATGATTCCCTTCTCTACGAACTGCTAGGTGGAATCAGTAGTGGAATTGCTTAACCATGCTCTATGAAGTCATGGAGATTAAGCAACGTGAGATACTGCCGATTCCAGGACCGACTGAGAACCCTGGGGATCTAACAGCACTTAGCCCCAGGGTGAAGGGATAAAAGGCGATGACTCACTAGTTTAACAGAGGAGTACTCTATATTCAATACCAGTATGGTTATTAGTCATTACACAAATGTAAAAGAATTTTTAAAAAACTTTTTAGCGTTCTTTGAAAAAATTGATTTTATAACCTTATTGGAGAGAGGAGGCTTATGCAAGTTAACATGACTTTTATTTAATTATATATTTATGTCTGCCTCTATAATTCTAATATTTTATTAACAACCAACTTTACTTGGACTTTTCACAATTTATGGTTGCATATCAAATTCTTATTAAGATAACTCTTGTTGTTAGACTTCATCAGGTAGTACATCTTAAAGATTTGAATAATATATTTTATCAGTTATTTTATTTAATATTGTTTTTTAGTTATGCAGCTTTCACTGCTTGAGGTCACTGGTTATAAAATTTAATAATGTATGTATGTTTTGAGGAATATAATGATAAACGCTGTCTGAGCAAGATTTGCATTGCTCCTTTTTTGTTTGTCATTTCATTGTCCTGGGGTAACATTATTGCACACAAATTGAAGAAGTTGCCTTAGAGCTCAAAAAGAACATGGGATCTCAAAAGTCTTCATTTTGGTGTTTAATGATTTGCTCTTCATTTATAGATTCTGGAAATTACTATAATAATATTTTAATTGTTGCAGATTTGATAAGGATTGTGATTTGGTCAAGAGTGTGGAGAAAAACTGTACATTAAAACAAAAGTTGGATCAGACTGGTTGGATGTTGCCTCTGTTACTTGACTTGGTACTTCCATACTTAGAGAAAGGTCTGGGTGAGAGAGTCAACTCCATTGGCTTTCTTCTTCCAAAAGTTCAGCGTTGGGCTTGCTGTGACCTACCTCCATCACCTTCTTGCATATCTGTTCCCCTAATACTGGGCCTGCGTTTGAATGTTTCTCAAGCTTTTGAACGTTTACAGAGGGGACCTGGAGCAGACCAACCTGAGGTAAGCTACATGAAATAACTTAATTTCATGCATTATATGCTTGTTTTTGGTGAAATGTTTTGTCATAGTCTTTATGTTCTTTTTTTAAAAAAATGAATAAGGGAATAACTTAACCCATAACATTCCAGTGTTTTAAAAAGAGCAAAAATTGTGAGCAGGCAGGCGGACTTTTAATTTTAACTTGTCACAAAACTTTGAAGCAAATATATTTTGGATAATCAGAAACAAATAAAATCGTATCGCTGAGTGAGCCGAGTTCATTCTACCAAATCATTTTGAATAAAAAACTATCTTAATTTACCAATCAGACTTTACTTGCAGTCGAGCATTTGTATACTAACCTTAGGATGGAGAAATATAATAACTAGGTGCGGATTTTGATGACCTAAAAAATTGCCAAAAATTATCAATAAAATACTCTTAAAATGGTTTTAAAATGACTTAAAAGCAAAGGAAAATGGTGTAAAATAGTTTTGTCAAATCAAATGCGTAACTTAAGCTGTTGGATATGTTACTAGTGTAATGATAGTGGACAGATTGAGAGGGAGACATGCCCCCCCCCCCCAAGGCCTAGAGAAAAAAAATTAAAATGGTAAAACTGCAGGAAAATTAAAAATGAGAAACAAAACACTTGATTGAAATTTTAGTTATGAATGAGAATCCTATTTCTCACTGTCTTATAGCTCAGTGGTATATATGCAAAAGGCCTATTGCTCTCCAGAGGCATGTGACAGCTCACATCTTTTTTCTTACTCTGCTTGACAAGGAACATTACAGCGACTTCCATATATTGGAGTGTGGCTGACACAACTGAAAACAGTGTTGACGTAGCAAGGTCTCTCTGAAGGTGCCAAGTGAGGTGCCGATCAAACTTTTTGAGATGGTAAACTTAGTTTTCTTACTAAAATTAATTCTAACAAACAAATAAAAAAACTTCTATCTCACTTTTCGTAAGGTGGACACCCTTTTAGCTCCCCATCCTCAGCTCTATCTGTATTCTTAAGTCAACTTGTAGAGAAAGATGAAGAGAGTTATGTTATGCCAGAATTTAAGAAAACTTGCACAGAATGCATATCTCTCTAGAGTATGTCACACTTAGTTTTCACTGTTATTTGATGTTAAACAGATAATAATATACCCATTGAAGGCAATATGAAATTTTTGTATTGAAAAATGTGGAATGGTTCTTGAGAAAATGTCGTTTGAGTCTTTCTCAAAATGCGCAATTTTAAGCTAATGTTCACAGAAAACTTTAGTTTTGTAGTTTCCGTGAAACATTACTAGAATTCGTTTGAAGCACTTGTACTCAAATGCTGTAATGTATAAAAAAATGTCCATAACATAAATATTAAGGAAGTGAGAGATTTAGCAAAAAACTTTCATTTATGTACAGCTGTACTAAAAAATATCACCTTTCTCACAGTTGAAATCTGCAACATAATCCTGAAAATACACCACTTGATTTGAAAACATTGAGCGAAGTATGAAGCTAATGGAATCAGAATCCTCATATAATCCACATAAAATATATGGTTATCAATTTTTACTAATATTTGTTTAAAATTTTTGAGAGCAGATTGAATTAGGAAAATACAGAAGGCCCATTTTTTTTAAGTGATGCATTTTTTTAACGCTACTGTAATTTTTGAAAATCAAAATAATATATTGAAATGGCCTTCATGACATGTTTTTTACTGCATTTAGCACTACTTCTACAAAATGTTCTAAGAAAAATTTGGGGTTGTTTTTTTAAGAAACTCTTGTTTTTAAAATCACCTTTTGAGTATGAGAATTTAGTTTGTACTCTCAGTATGAGAACAGTCAGAATCACACTATCAAAAGTTTTGTTTTTTTATATTGAATTATGAACTGTCTAAAAGAAGTGTTTTTTATAATCTAAAGAATCTTATTTTTAAAGAGACTTGTGTTTCAGCTTTTTAAAAAGTCTCTAAAAAATAGTAAAACGTTTTGCTGCTCAGAACTATAGCTCTAAAGCAAAAACAACTGCTCAGCAGTATAGCTACAATGGTCACAACATGACGTCCGAAACATCAGCTCGATCGACTGAGACACATCTCATCCCGGACAGTCAAAAATCAAATGTTTCCTGCCACAGAAATCTACTATTCCATCTGTTTATTAGCTGCTGATAATTGACGTCAAGTGTGTTCTGCAATTTTAAAAATGGATAAAAATGTTTTAAAAAAAACTTGTTTCAAATTTTGTATGTTAATAAAATGTATTGTGCATGCTTAATCATAGAAAACATTAAAAATACATAGCTTTATGGAAAACAGGAATACTACACCTTATGTAAAGAAATTAATAAAGACTTGCTTCATTGTCTTAACTAATTATCACATCAACTCCTTGATGAACATTGGCATATCTAAGAATTTCCACTAGTTTAAAATTATTAAAAAATATGTGCTTTACCTTTTTGTGCAGGCAGAAGTATTCCGTTCATTTTGGGGAACACTATCACAACTGCGACGTTTTAGAGATGGATCCATTTGTGAAGCTGTTCTCTGGAGTCCCCAGCATCCTGTTTGTGAACAAGTGGTACATTTTGTACTGGGGAATCATGTAGGGTTGCCTCAAAATTCCTACAAGTATTTTGCAACACATACTGACTGTTTTCTGGATGCTCCAAGAGAGGTACGTAAAATTGTATGTGCTTTCCAGAAGTAACTTTGCTGAAAAAATATTAAGAAAAGTAAATGTCCATTAATTCATTTAATTAAGGTTTGATGATTTAAATCGCTGGTTTTTGTTTAAATTTAATCAAATAATTTTTCTTCTTTTAATCACTTTTTTTTTTCAAAATCCGGCTCCCTTTTTTTTGCTGGGCATCATATTCATTAGTAAAAAATATAAATTGATAACAAAAACTCTACAGTGGCAATTTTAACACTAATTTAACATTTGAAAATCATAATAGCTTGTGGGTAATATTACAATGCACAATCAGAAAAAAAAGTAAGTTATTCAAGTTGGCAGTTTATTTACTAAATGGCATGTCAGTCATTGCAAGGAGAACATAGTTAATATATGTAATGCAATATTCAGCTTCTGAAGGGATCAATATGTGTTTTCGCTAAATGTTACCCATGTGATAAATTAGAATATTGATTATGTCGAAATAAATTTTTCTCTAATTGATCTCATTGTATCATATGAAGCAATTGTAAAATTGCTTGTGTGTAATTTTTTAAAATAAAAAAAACTATGGTTCATTGATTCGTGCTCTTTTTGAACGAAAAGTTTAAATGATAAGTTTGGAGACTTAAGAAAAATCTTGTTTTTGTATTTTTGAAAAATGTACATAAGAAATCTGCTTCAGTTTTAAAGGTATAGGCCAGGTTTTAAAAAAAATTAACTTCAGCTTTCTTTCAAAATTCAAGAGGTTTTATAAAAATAGAACACATGCCATGTTATAAAACAATCATTGCTTAAGTAGAGCAAAAACAATTAAAACTATTGCATTTTGTGAGAAAATTTTGTTTATTAATTTTTTTGAACTACCAGTATTTTGATGATGTACTTTGCTTTTCTCAAGAAAAAACGGGAAAAATTGGAGCCATTTTGGAGAAAATTTTGAAAATGTTTTTGTGATTGTTTGCAGCACTTCAAACATAATAATAAAATTCCAAATCAGCCAATTCATTTAGGGAATTTCAACTTTGATGAAAATCTTGGCTACGATTTAGCATCTAGCGTTATTCACTGACATCTGGACGTTTAGCTATAAACCAATTTTTCGTTATTGAGGACCTACAAAATATGGATTGTCACTTAATCAAGAAAACACAATTTCGGTTATCTGAATCTCATGAAACAAGTTTTCCTGCCGGAAAATCATCTCTCCCTCCTCCAATGAAACTTTTCAAGACTTTCTCTATATTGTGTAGTAAAATTTTAAAAGAGTAAAGAGAAAGTATTCAAGATAGACCTAATGGTCGAACAACACATGCAAATGAATTAATTTTGAATATATTAGTTGTTGGAAGGTGTTGAAAAAGTTTCAAACTTTTGCAGTCTTCTTTAATTTCGAGAGTTAAATGAAAATCGGACATGTGCCATTTTTTAGAGTACTTTGCTCTAAAAGTCCTATCTGTTGTTTCGCCACTAGCGTTGGTCACAAACGTACAAGCGACGTTATGCCTTAACCAATTTTTCGATTTAAGAGGACCCACAAAATTTGCATTCTGCACTATAAGCAAACTACGTGTTAGAGGAAATAATTTACTAATACAGGAACAAGTTTTTTGTTGTTGTTGTTGTTGTTGTTGTTGTTTTTTTAATAAGAGACCTACAATATATGACCTTTGATGCCGAAAGATCACCGATTTTTGCCGCAGCATTACTTTAATCTTTCTGTACCACATAAGTTGTGTGAGGAAATGAAAAAAAAAAAAAAATCTTTCAATATTGTAGTTGTATGAAGAAATAAATGTTACCTTCTGTCATTTCGAAAGTCAGAGATTTCATTGGAAATCGGACCTTTATTTAATTTAAGCAATTAGGTTTAAAAGCAAATGGTGCTACAACACCTCATATTTTTCTCGCAATATTAGTAACAGCTCTGCAATATTATATTACTACATGAACTTGCAGAAGTGTTTCCTACCAGCAAAACATTTTCCCCAAGCCGAGAGTCGAACCCAGGTAAATCGAGTTACTCACCATGCATTTTTTCGTTACACCATGAAGTTGCTGGGCCGTACCTCGCTTTTGCCAATGCACAGTATGTAATTTTTGCCATCTAGTTGGAAAAAAGTCAATTTTTCCGAAGTATCTAGAAGGGTTACCTTGGGTATTAGTTTGATTTTAAAAGATTCATAGTACATAAAATGGAAATTTATTTTCTTATCGCTTGAGGTGGCAGTAAAACAAGTTCAAACTTGCACGATCTTCCGTTGTCACAAGACTTCTGTGACAGTTGCATTTCACTATATCTTGTGTTGAAAATCAAGGTGCATCAACTAGCTATTATATTATGGTAGTCATTCACGAATTTTATTTTGGAAGATTTTTTCTTTTTAGTAGCGAGTCAAGATAAGTAAAAATTGTTCATGATTGCTCGTGGGATGTTTCTAAAAAAAGTAATTTTGATGTAATTCGTTATTCTTTTCTTTGTTTATTAATTATATATTCCGATAATTTTTTTGTATTCTTTTCTTTTATAAACGAGCTCTTGAGAAAAACTGTTGCTCTGGGGGGGGGGGGGGAAATGATTGATATCAGGCCCACGCACTGGATTAAT
Source organism: Gryllus bimaculatus (assembly GCA_017312745.1). Taxonomy (NCBI): domain Eukaryota; kingdom Metazoa; phylum Arthropoda; class Insecta; order Orthoptera; family Gryllidae; genus Gryllus; species Gryllus bimaculatus. The sequence goes on along the minus strand of BOPP01000014.1, from coordinate 10,228,130 downwards.
TCCTCAGCGGAATAATAATGTACATACTTGTATTATATTATTTGTATGTCACAGTCTCTTAATAAATAACTAAATAAATGTTCACACCATTTTACAAATTTATCTAAGCATTTATTTATTATATTTCACTAGAAAAACTGATATGCATACTTCTATAATTACACAGTACTTCACATCATATATCACAAGTCATAGTTTATCGTAGAGTTTAGCAAGTCGTTTCAATTTCTCGGTTGGCTTGAAGTTTCCTTTTGAATGCCATTTCGTTTTTCGCGACCATATGACTGGGAAGGCATTTACTATTGGCAATAAATTGCGCAATATAGTTGGCCCACACTCTCTCTTTCTGCAATCTGCGTTGATGTCCTGGAAGTCTATCATCTGGCCTTCTAATGAAAATTTCCTCATTGTCTCATCATGCTCTCCTTTAAGAATCTTGAAGATCTCAATGAGGTCGCATCTTTCTCTTCTGCTCGCCAGTATCGTAAGTCTAACTTTTTGACATCTGTCATCACAGTCCATGTTCTGTAGACACCATACCAGTTTAGTTATCTTTCGCAGTAGTTTTTTCAAATGCTGAATGTCCTTTTTGTAATATGGTATCCATACAACATTGGCGTCCATACAACATGTTTCAAAATTGGCCCCACATAGGTCGTATATGCCTTAACTAGTGGGACAGTTAGGTCAAGAAATGCCTTCCAGATCAGATAAGCCGAAGCATTAGCCTTTCTGGTGATGGCAGCAACTTGTTTTTCCCACTTAAGATCCTGTGATATGATCACCACTAGGTCCACCTGTAATTCGGTTTGCTCAGCCATCTCCTGCTGGATGTAGTATGGATTTTTAGGGTTTGTCTTCCAAGATGGAGGACTCTACTTTTGGAACTATTTAGGGGAAGCAATAATTTTCGAGACCATGGCTCTACTCGCACAAATCCTCGTGTAAATCGTTGTAGGAAGTAAATGGATTCGCGAAGATCTTCGTATCATCTGCAAAGCAGTTCCAGTTCAATCTTTTATGTGAGCGAAGATCGCTTGTGTATACGATGAACATAATCCGGCCCAACACTGATCCCTATGGGACACCACAAGTAACTGGTTTTGGGGCAGACAGCACGTCTCTAATTCTGACACGGAAGGATCCTCCTGTCAAGCATTTTCTCAATCACACCAGTAGCTTACCTCAAATACCCGGTGGTGACAGTTTCCATAATAGGCATTCACATGGAACCTTATCAATGGCTTTGGCTTAATCAAGGTAAATTACATATAAAGGTTTGCCCACATTAAAGGACTTCGACCAGTGGTCAAGTGGGCTCAGCAAGTTAGTCGTAGTGAACCCACGATTTATAAACTCACGGTGGCTGGGTATTATGTCCTTTCTTACTGCGTAATCTCAGATCCTGTGACGATGGCTCGCTCCATGTCTTTCCCACTGAAATAGTGAAATTAATCGGTCTATAGGTTCTTGAGAAGTCGTTTACCATCTTTTTTTGAAGATGGGCGTCTCCATTGCACGTTTCATTGCCGAAAGGATCCTTCCTTGATCCACGGACCCTTGGAGCCGTGTTAGTGTATATGTGAGTTCCAGTGCACAGTTTTTCAGGGAGACTGTTGGTATGCCAACTGGTCCGGCGGCAGAGTTTGCAATTGATATACTGAGCGATTTCTTTAAGGTCAAAATAGACGTGCTCTTGTGAATCTCCAGTCGCAGTGTCATCTTCGATGCCATATCCAGGGCCCAGGCTCCAGTGATACTTGCTCTGCTCCAGTGATACTTTCTCCGTCGTCATCAAAGATGACCTACCGAATGTCTGTCTTTGAGATCAGCTGCCCACGAATGTAAGAGTGAAATAATTTACCTTGTTTCTCTACGATCATTTGCTCCTGAGTTCTCCGTTCTCTTAAGTAGCTGTACTAATTATTGTTAATGATCCTGTAATTTTTGTAATATTCTGTTGATTTGATGTCGTTAAGATAGACCACAACTGTGCTTTTCTCATTGATATCTTTTTCATATTTCTATTGAACCATGGTTTCCCATTCCGATTCCAGGTTTTATACACCAGTGAGTGGGATGATAGGTCTATTGTGGTATCAACAAAAGTGGAGTAGAAGTTTTCTATGTCATCAGTTACCGGGTTCAGGTTTGGCAGATGTGTAAGTTCTCGTTTGATTACAGTGAAGGTGGCAAGGTTGAATTTTTTCTTGTCATTCTGGATGTAACTTCTACCTCGGTGCATTGGCTGACCTGCATTTTGGTCTCGATCATGAGGTGATCGCTTAGGCCAATACCAGCTGAAAAGAGTGCGGGAGTAATAACGCGCTCATCAATCGCCAAGATCAAATTCAGAATATCGGGGGATAGATATAGTAAATGACTTTTTCTACCACTTGTACAAAATTCATAATTAGTGAATCCTTCATACTGAAAAATAGATTAATGGCAAAACTTGTCTGATGTCAACGGTAGCGCCCAAATTATTCAACCAATTTCCCCTAACCCCACCTCCAAATATATTCCGCAATCGATTTGAAAGGACGGAGGCCCTCTGAGAAACAAATATTTTGTTTGGGGAGTATTTTTCATGAAGCCTCAAAAATATTTTCTCAAAAATTACCCCAATTTTATTATTAAACTTAGTTGATTGAAAGTAGTTAATTTGTGTGTGTGTGTGTGTGCAAGCGTGCATGCGTGCGTGTGTGTGTGATTTTTGAGAAATTTTTAAAATGTTGTTTTCATGAAAAGTACTGAAAATCGAAATGTCTGTTTGAAACTTTGAACAAAGCCTTGAATTCCTTTAAATTGCTTGGAATATATCAATTTTGGAGATCAGGCGAACAATTGTGGCACTACCTTTGACCCGTACACCATATATGAAGTGCATTTTTTGCCTTATGGTTCATAACGTCTCAGTCATTGCCCTATATCCCTTCAGCCAGGGCCTCTGGGCCGTTTGTAAACAGGGTTCCCTGATGTCACTCATCCAGGCATCTTTAATGCCTCAAGTTGTTTTAACTTTTTATGGAGAGTAGTTAAACAATTCAGCTAATACCGCTGCCTCTTGTTATGAAGTAAGGCAAGAATATTTAAGAAAGTAAAAGATGGTGGAACTAATTTATATGGTTATGAAACTTCATTATATAATATAAAGGAAATAAACCCATAATAAGAAACAAAGTTTCATCCCCTTCAAAGCCCACCACTCCAAAATTTGCAGTTTTTAATTTTTTCAATTGTACGCAAAACTTTGTTGTTGTTTTTAAAGAAAAGTGTTATTGCAAAAAGTATTTCTCTCAAAAACATCATGATTTGCTCACTGATAGACTCATCATCACTGATAAAATAACATTTGATTACAAAGTAGATGATACTTCATAGGAAACCGTTAAGATATTTGGAGGTGATTTTTCACAGTAAACCGAGATACCATCTACATATTGATTATATTGTTAATAAAGCTAATCGGATGATGGGATTTGCAAGACATGTAAAGTTTGACTTTACTAACATGCAAACTCTTAAAATCTTATACCGTTCCTTGGTGAAACCTATTTTGCTATATGCTTTGCAGGTTTGGTCTCCCTCTTATCAAACCCACGTCTCTAGACTTGAAACTGTTCAGCATATTTTTTTTTTTATTTGTGTTGCTTACTTCTTCCTCATCTTCATTAATTTGGCAATGTTTAATTTTAAGATCTACTTGACTTTCAAAATCTTCAATGGTACTAAAATTGGTTTTCAATTCATAACACTCATTAAGATTTACGGCCTCTGAAATCTGTACACTTGAATTTAAATTCATATTAATATCATTGTTTTTAAAATTATTATAACCAGTATATATTGTAGTCATGCTGGAAGTCCTTTCTTAGAATTGTCTTGTCAAAAATTAACAATTTGTGAATTATTAACAAGACACACAGTATCAAATTCTTCATTATTACAGTACTTCCAAATGACAATAATACTTGTTTAGTGGTCGGAAAATTTTTATTCTGATTTACTCCTATGATATATGACTTGGTAATCAGTATCACGGGCATCTTAAAATGTTGTTGGCATAAAATGTCGTAAAATTCTTAATTTATTGCTGATATTTCTCTTCCTGTGTCCAATAATGAATTTATTTTAAAATTATTAACAATAATTTCTAAAACTGAATGTGCTCGTTTACAAATTACATCATTATTTTGTTCATAATCCTGCACCACATATATTAATGTAGTAACAATCATGGTAATGACCAACATAAAGTTATTTTGTTCAGTTCGAAGGGGCTGTTTCCTTTGACCCTACTTCTTTTAGTCCCTGACTGAGTGTGGAAAGAAATTTTGTTTGGGTGCTCTGAGTAAGCATTGTTTTTGTTTATTTCTCCTGCCCCTTGCGTGTTCTATGTATTCTGTGTATGCCGCCAATTCTTAGTTTTCTGAAATCTTTCTACTTCTTGTTGGTTGTGATTTTCCCAGCTTCTATAATATGGCCTTTACCCATTGTTATTAGGTTGGTATTAGTTTGATGCATAATTGCTATTTCTTTGTGGCTTATTCACGTTTAGTTTATTTCTCTGTTGTGGACCTTGAGTAATATTATCATGAAACAAATCATATTCTCCCAGAAGCAATTGAAATTTCTCTAAAATTAAATGTTGAACGTCCTTTAAAAACCCTGAAATTAACAGACAGAGATGTTTGATCAAGTGCCAAATTGCTTGGTTGTTAACCTCACTTTTATCTGCCTCTTCAGCCCATTTACCACCATGCCTGCTCCTTGTAATTTCCCCTCTCAACCACACACCAGGTTTCAATGCTTTAATAATCCCTTGCTCTGTTTGGTAACTGTGTGAGTGCTATGTGTAATCTTTCTGTGTATGTAATTGAGGAACTTGTTTCCAACTTCCAGAACAAGGGTATAGTACCGATAAATCTACAGACATATTAGTGATTGTGGAAAATTAAGATGGTCCTAAGGGGTACTTCAACATTTTATCAGGGAGAACGAGGGAGCCATTCAGTAGGAATTGTCCCCAGGGGAGAGGTTTTACATTTAATAGCCCTGGCAAGTTCTTTGGGTTCAAGTAGATGGTAGTTAGAAAAGGAATCAAAAGAGAGATGCTAATTAGTACAGAATGTGTGTTCCCTATTGTAGCTCCACTAATTTTTAATACTTCTTGTAAATTTAAATGATTTGTGATCCCAGATGTGCATTATGGATGGGAATTTTTGGAGACTTTTCTTTTAAATTGTAGATTTATTCTACCTCTTTTGCTAGTTCTCTCTCTTTGTTCCTTTGGTCCTAAAATTTTAGTTTTAATGCTCTAGAACGCTTCATTTAGGAGTTGTTTAATAATATAAATTCAAAAATAACGTTATAGAGTTGCCGAGTGTTGCAGGTTGCGTTTGAGTGTTCAGTTTTGTTCATCTAGTGAAGTTACAACAAAATTAAACAGCTCACTTCTGGATGGGAAAAAAAAAGAAGGAAAAAAAAACATGTGGATGTGCCTACTTTCATGGAGATCGGTTACACAGTGTCAGAGTTAACCGCTCTTATATATTCCAACACCCATTTTTGTATACTGAGATTAATGTGAATAGTAATTTTTGTAAAAACCCATAGTTATATTAGTAAAATCCAACTGAACTTTAATTACATGTTTCTTTGTGCTAATTTTAATTCAAATTGATTGCGTAGGTTGCCTCCAATCTTCCGCTGGGTGGCGAAGCCGCTGTTCAAGCTGTCATAACTTCATTTGATACACTGACAAAGCAGTTACGAGGTCTCTCTGATATGACGTTGTCTGTAAATACAGTACAAGGTATTTCGCCTTTATTCCGTTATGCTGATGTTTTTCCACCTGTGGTCCAAAGAAGAAAAAAAGAAACAAATTCAAGCAGTAATGAAAATTCATTGAATTTTTCAAGTTGTAAAAATCTTCCTCAGTATCATGCACCAGTTGAAGGTAAGTCACTATTGTAAATGGTATAGTTTATTGTTATTTTTCTTTTATTCATAATATATTGAATTTAAATTGTATATTTTGTTAATTAGCTGTGATGACGCTAGAACTAAGTGGAAAATGGCCTCAAAATTTGGAAGCTGTCCGGCGATTGAAAGCAGCCTTCTGCGTTCAGATGGCAAAAGCACTTCGGAAAGAATGTAAACTCTGTGCACAAGCCCATATTGACTTTGTAGATATTTGGAAGGTATGTTTATAAATTTGCATGAATACATAGAAGTAATATCACTGTACACAAATAGATTTAAACATTGTTCCCTCAAATTAGTTGTAGATCAGTTGTGAATGGAGAATTTTCTCAGAGTTCCCTATTAGTTACCTTCCCTAAAAATTTAACGACATTTGTGACTGATGTGGCCAAGCAAAGCCCATCAACAGCCTTGTATTTTAGTTTTCGTCTCATTTTTCTGTATCTCTCCCTCTCTCTCCCCCCCTCTCTCCCCCTCAAATAAACAGTGTAGTATGTAAATATAATCTACTAATTATTTCATAAGTGTTCAATGGATAGAATATCAATTGTGGACCCAAATACAATCTAGTGTAGCATATAAATTGTTACACTATTTTGAGATTATGTTCCTAAACAATACGGTTTTGTAGTTGGGAGTTGTCTATAAAAAACACATTTTTAGTTTAGATTGCTGTTGCATGTCTACTGAAATAGTAATTACATTATATTGTATTGTAAACGTGATATTAAAGCATAAATCTCATGTTTCTTTTACGTTGTAGTTTCATCAAAATTGTTAAGAAAATGGGAAAATGCATTATTGTACTTGTGTAACAGATTTCTTTTATTCACAGGATGGCTTTGTATTCAGAATTTGGTTAGCAGCCTTGAAAGAAGTATCACTAATGAAACAACGAGTAGATGCCCTTGGCGTAGTTGGGTACCATGACACTCCTGAAACTATGGCTCTTGAGCAGAAGCTAGTTTTACTGCCCAAACTTACAAGTTCTCTTCATGGGTTTGTATGCTTTTGCACTAAATATTTTTTGCACCTTATATTTTCATTATTAAAATCCTCCATTATTTTGTCTTGTCCACAAATTGTTTCAGACTTCACCAACAATTTCCAGGATCTGGTCCCACTGTTTGTCTTGCCAAACGGTGGTTGTCATCGCAATTAATGGGCCCTCCACATTTTCCTGATCTTGTAATTGAGTTATTAGTTGCTTACCTTTTTGTGTCTCCTGAGCCATTTTATCCACCTGTTCAATCTCAGTTGGGTTTATTACATTTTCTGAGATTGGTAAGCTCTACAGATTGGCTCACAGTACCAATAATTGTCAATTTAAATTCAGAATTCACACGTGAGTTTATTATTATTATTATTATTATTATTATTATTATTATTATTATTATTATTATTGTTATTATGTGATTTATATAATGTCAGAAAATGTTTATTATGGCCTAAGGAGATTAGCCTTTACATAATCAGTGAGATGCGTGTTTCTGTTCCATCAGTGTCATCAACGTAGGATAATCCAAGGCAGCCAGAATGCAGCACTGTTTAAAAATTTGAAATATCAGTAATCAAGTTTAAAGCCTCATAAAACACATGTTGGTGACTTTAAAATGAAACTTAATCTTTTGAAAAGTTCAATACAGTGACTTAAAAGTGCCTACTCATAGCACAAATAGAATGAAATTCTTAAAATACGCATTCCTTTTGTAGATGTAATGTGTTGTAAACAGTCTTGTAGTGAAATTATCTGACGAGTCTAATCATTTAGCCTGTTGAGGGGGCCCACGTCCTGTCAGGGGATGCAGTGAGGGCTCTGAATATTCTTTTCTTTCATCAGTAATCTTTATCTTTCCCTTCGTTCTTTGATAACGTCCTCTCTCTTTTCTTCTACCTCTTCTACTTCACTGGCCCCTCTGTATGCTGAACGCGCACCCATGTGTTTGCCGCGCATGGCAACCCATGTTGGATGGGGGGTGTCCTGACAGTTGAGGGACCTGCCTGTTTTCCAACTACTTCTTGTGCTACTTTCTACTTTGCACTAAGGGGTATGTCGTTTACGTATTTTGGGGAACATTCCTTGTAGGTTTCTAAATACTTGCTTTAGCCTCGGACTCTTCCAGAGGGGCGGTCAGGAGCTAACCTACTCCCAATCAATCAGCTCGGCCTAGGTAGTGTACTGAAATTCGGGGGGACCCACGGCATGGCAGCGCTGTGTCATCCCCCCACTATATCTCCATGCCAACCCTGGCACTGTGATGGAGTGTCCCCTTGTTGGTCTCCGTGGTGGGTGTGGACCACAGGAATGAATCTTGTATTCATCTCCATGGATACTAAACCTTCTCTCCCACCCTCTTCTGCAAGGAAGAGGAGATATCCGAAAAGAACTATTGATTTAAATAGTTTTTTGTGCGAAAGATGACCTACTGCAAATGCCTCATTTCCTTCTCATGGCACGAGCCGAGGAAGAAAAATGTTTAAAAATGTGAGTGCTGGCTGGCACAAGAAATAGAGGAAGCATATGGGAAGCTACAAATGGTTGTGTGACAGAGAAATGGAATGATTCTCTTTGAAGCATGTATCGACGAGCAGATAGAGAAATTATTAAAAACCAAGCTGATTGATGGTCTCTGGGTAGTAGTGACGATGCACTCAACTTTGAACCTGTGCAAAGGCATAGTGAACCACGCAAACTTTGCTTCCAAAAATGAAGAGGAACTAATAACATTTTCAAGAGACAGAGCATGACTGATGTCTATAGGATCTAAAGGAAAGAGTATGGCAAAGTGATCCCTACTTCAAACCTGAACTTACAGTTGACCTTATGTCTCTTCCGGAAAGGATCAGTGGCAACCTCCATGTGCGACCAATTGCTTTGCACTGTTTTAAGTGTCAAAAGTTTGGGCTTACCCATTGAGGTATGTCGGTTAGCCCAGTGTGCGGGAAGTGCAATGCATCAGTGCATGATCCACATGGGTGCGCTACACCACTGAACTGTGTCAATTGTGAAGGTGGCCATCCAGCCAACGACAAGAGCCCTACCTTTTTTGGGGAAAGAGAGATTCAGAAGATTAGAGTCACTGAAAAAGGTTTCCTTTCCTGAGGCCATACACTGTCACCAGGCTAGAAATCCAGTAGAACTGTCATGATCCTTTTCTAGTACTTTAAAGACCAAGTCCTCAGGAGTAACAGTAAGTTGTCAAACACAACATGCTCCTGCTCTAGTAGCGCACTTCAGTTGTCAGATGTTGCCTATTGACTTCCCTAATGATACAGTGTTCATCCAAGGTGGAAAGGTAACATTACCAACAAAGTTCAAAAAACCAAGCCAAAAACTTCATTAGCAACAGATCATTTCTACTGAACCCCTTACGGATATAGATTCCAGTCAGATATTGCTTCTGAACAAAAATTCTTTATCGAAATCTCATCCTCTTACTACTCCTAAGACTTGCATTGAGCAATCCTCCTGCCCATGTAGATCTTGGTTGCCTGTGAAAAAAAATGGGAAATTCCCCACCACACAGGCGACCATCTCCAGCAACAGTCAGCCAATCATGACTGCTGTTGACGAGGAGCACCACAAGAGTTCATATACAACTTTTCAGGTGAGAAAGAAAAAGAGACAGATAAGTAATTCCCTACAATGACTCTTTTTGTGGAATCTAAACGGCTTTTGTGCACATTCAGAAGAATTGAGATCGATAATTTCTCACCATATATAATCTATAGTCTGCCTTCAGGTCACTCCTCTTTGTCCCCATCAGCCCCTTTGTCTTCGCGGGTTTAACTTCTATCGGTTTGATCAAGGTGACAGACTCCGTGCCCATGATGGTGTCACCCTACTAATCTGTGACTCCCTGTTGTCTGAGGAACAAAATGTTCAAACCAACTTTCAAACACACTCATGCACACACGCACCCCCCTCTCTCTCTCCCTCCCTCTCTGTCTCTCTCCCTCTCTCCCCCTCTCTCTCCATCTCCCTCCCTCTCTCCCTCCCTCTCTCTCTCCCTCTCTCTCTCCCTCTCTCTCTCCCTCTCTCTCCCTCTTTCTCTTCCCTCTCTCTCTCCTCTCTCCTGCCTCTCTCTCGTCCCTCTCTCTCCTCTGCGGCATCCTCCTCTCTCCCTCTCTCCTCCGCCCGTCTGGGTCAATCCCCCCTCTCTCCTCTCTCTCTCTCCCCCCTCTGGTACCAATCCCCTCCCTCTCTCCTCTCTCTCTCTCCCCCCTCTGGTACCAATCCCCTCCCTCTCTCCTCTCTCTCTCTCCCCTCTCTCTCCTCTCTCTCTCTCCACTCTCTCCTCTCTGGTACCGATTTCAATCAACCTTGACAGAAACTGCTAGCCTGGGCAACATGAAGTAATGGTTGTGTTTTATCTTTCTGTGAAGCGTGAGCTCCAGGGCATTGTAGTGTTAAAAATCTAAATAAAAAGGAAGACGATACCAGTCAAGATTTTTGAAGTCTTTTTATTTATGCCGATGGGCTTTTTTGCTCGTGAGGAATCTCACAATACTTTTGAGTATGGCTCCCAATGTCTTTCAAGAACAGAGCTAGCTGTCTATGATATTCCCTTTTCACTGATACTATTTCAAGATTCAAAATGGGAGTCAACAATTTTAGAAATAGATTTTTGAAATAAATATATATGAGTCATATTAATTATTGTTTGTAAAAATTGCAAAAGTTCAAAATTTGTTTGACTCTCTCACTCAACTTCATTATTGAAGATAATTTTTTTTTTTTTGCTTTCTTATGTAGGATGTCCAGGAAAGAAACTACCTTTTGCTTTCTGTCCTTACAAAAACAATGCAGTCTGTTCTCCATGATGAGGTTATTGCCACCATTCCTTTTAAATTGTGGTTGTGTTCTTGGCTGGTTTCAAGTATTTGCAGAGCCTTGTAGCATGCTGAATTTGTTGTTGAAAACAACACCCCCAGCACATTTGTTTGTGAACTTTTCAAATCGTCAATCCCCTGTGGTTATTTCTATTCCACATCAGAACAATTGTTCGTTATTTAACATATCTACTAAAGGATGTACGTTCTCAAAAATTCATGTTATCTGCAATATAAATAGGTATTCTCATTGCCATATTAAATTTTTCAACAATCATGTTATATTTCAATGTGAATAACAATGAATTTAAGATTTAATTTGTTTGACTTCTTTTGATTCTGGTCAGAGCTTAGTCCTGATTGACCTATAGCATCACATACTTATTGATTCATAGCCTGCACATGTTATGCTTGAAAGAAATAAAGAAAGGTGGGGAAGATCACGTGCAGACACACACTCTTTCATGTCTACACACGCACGTGCGTGCACACACACAGACACACAATTTGTAGTAATTTCATGTTGTGGCTGCTTTAAAACACACACATTACAGATTTATTTATTATTATACATTATATATATACATTATTATTTATCTAGTTCTAAATATTTCTTGAAGGTGTGTTGTCTTATTGTCATTTGAACTTAATGTATTCTTTTCTTTTTAAAGATTAAGTTAAGGATAAGATTTAAGTTACACAATGTAGACATAATGAAAACAAATTAATTTACTCCATAAAAAAATTAGTGTATGTAAACTTGTTGTGATTTCATGGAACTTTTTTTAATATATATACACATATGTATATATACATTTATATTATTATTGTACTTATATTCTTTATAGGTGAACGAATTGCAGAATTGGAAACACAATTTCACTCCTCCAGGCAATCGCTACCACCTCTTTTCTTGGCTACACCATATGATCGCTCAGTGTCACAGTGCACACGTACTGCTCCAACACTGCAGATGTTAATGCGCCTTGGGACTCTCGCATCAGAAGCTTTAAAAATGTTCCAGGAACAGCTTCTAGTGTCAAAACAACCATACCTTTTGGTAAGTGTTGTTGTTGTTGTTGTTGTTGTTGTTTCTACATAGGAGGTAGGTAGATAATTGAAAATTAAATTGTGATTAACACTACATCTTTCAGTATATTTAATTGCTCTTGCAGGAATATAATCTAAACTAGCTGACTTCTTAGTATTTAAAAGTCTCTATTTTTTTAATTTCATGTGCATTAGAAGGGAATAGAAATAAAGAATCCACATTCATCATTTTCCTAATGAGCATTATTAAAAGGATCAGTTTCAATTTTACGTGCTATTTTTGCCTTAATTCAACGTAATAGATAGTAATTTCAGTTTCATCATTAATAAAAGTTTTTGTTTGTTCTGAAAATAATGTTTTAATAGATTTTTCGTTCTGTTCTATTTTTCCCCAAACTACTATTTATAAAAATCCCTAGCGATTTAACATACCCAAATCCTTTCAATATCTATTCCTTACAATATTTTTCTTTAGCAATTTTTAACATAAATCCCAAGATGTTATTATATGTTTTGTATTTATCTCTAATTTCAATATTTTTGATGGATTGGCTTTCATTTTCTTAAATAAGTTACTTTTATTTTTACATGACCTCATTAAATTTGTTATTAATCAGGTTTTTCTAGGTTTCTTTATACGTTTCCTTCTAATGCTTTTCTTAGATTTTTCAAGTGTATTCTTTATCCTGAATACATGTACCCTCATAAATGAAATTCTAGTTCACATTACCTATAATGTCTAACAATTTGGGTGGGTTATTACTCAATGTCTATCTTTTGTTATAATGAGAGCAGGGAAATTAATGCAAGCTTTTAGTCCTGAAATATGCATGCAAATATGTCTAAAAAATGTTGAAACATGCACAGAAATTGTTAGGATTTGCAGCATTTGGTCACACAAACATATTTTACTATGACATTATATATTTTTGCCATCTAGAGACTGGGAATATGCAAATTAAAAACAGATTAGTATCTACTTCTGCACAATTTAGTTTGCATTAAGAGGACAGAAAGCCACAAGAATTATATTGAGGTTATTTGTTGTTAAGAAGTGTTTTCTATCAGACTATATAATTTTGTACATAGAAAATTATTTTTTGACAACACATGATGTTATGGGAGACTAGAAAATGTTTGTGTTCTATACATTGTATGGAAGACAAACACTATTTTCTTCCAAACGTTTAGCCATTGTCTGTAAAGTATGAAGCCTTAGATTCTTTCCAAAAATTTCATTTGTTTTCTTCCTATTTACTTTCTCAACTCATGAATGTATCCCTTACCTCCTGAATAATTACAAGTGCATCTACTGAGGTTTTGCTTGAATTTTATGTCTTTTTTATGAACCAATCACAGCAGAATTTACTTTGGTGGCATTGGCCTTCAGTAGTCTGAAACTCATTGTACTAACATATTTGAAGCAACAATAAAGTTCATGCTTTCCATTAATAAATATTTTTTACATGGAAATTCATATTTTTGTTTTAATTTAGGCAAAAGTCAAACAAATATGCAAAATATGCCGCATGTATGCAAAACATTTCTTATCTTATTTTTAATATTATGCCATGAAACATACACATTTGAAGTTTCAGAAAAATATATCCATTAATAAAACACTTGCAATTGCATGAACTTCCCAGTTGTAGTTATAATATTATATTTGTTTAACTTACTTGCTGATTCAACATTAATTCCTGTTGCATAATCACTCAAATCAAGAATACACAGAACCGATTTAGCTTTAATATATCAATACATTAATACATCATCAATCTTTGTGAACCCATGATTGTGAATAATATTTGTAATTGTTATTAACTATTGCATCGCATTGTCTGAAGTCAAACCTTCACTACCTTATTTTGTTACAGCCAATTTTCAGACCCAATCTGGAGGAGTACGATGTCATAATTAAGTTGAAAATAGCAAAGTTAAATCGTATTCATCAAAGTATTGACCCAAAAGACACTGGTAATTTTTGTCCATTAAGAGGATATCGGAACCAGCTGGAAGAACCAATTCCAATAGTGGACTTTGATCCTGTACAGTTTTACCTTGCTGAACTGAGGGTGAAAATATTTTTTGTTATTTCCTTGTTTTTTCAAAAATTGAATAATTAGAATAAGATCTAATTTATTTTTTTCCTTTAGGAAGGATATGGCAATTATGCTTTGTTTTTCCATGATCAGTATGGAGGAAATATCATTGGTGTTGTGTGGAAACCCTTGATTACCCAAACACAAGATTTCAAAGTAAGTTTTGTTTTCCTCAATCTATTAAAGCAAATTTAACAATTTAATTTAATAAATACACCTTACAGAAGTGAATATTTGAAGATGATATTATTAACACATCTAATGGGGTAATGATTCAGACCATATCTATGATGTTACAAAATGAATTTTGACGTCATATTGTCAATCAAGTCAAGAATGGCGCAGGTCTCACTTTCGTTGAACACACTCTATTTTTGAAAGCGTAACTTTTGAAAACTACAAAATTGGAGATAGAGATTTTTGCATTAAACAATAATATGTACCAAAAAATCAGCACATCTAAAAACATGTTTACGCAGCATTGTCATACAGTGCTGGGCTATTACAGATTGAGAAGTTATTCTGAGAATTGCATGATTGGATGGGGACATGCATGGGAGAGATATCAGATAAGAGGGCTTTATTTAATAGTGCAATGTCTATATGTTCAGTAAAATTGTACATTCATTTATTTTAAGGTGGAAAAGAAGACGTATACAGATCTACAGATATGTAATGATACTGTTGTTTCTTATGCATTCATAAGGCCATATATTGGATAGCCTTCCGTTCAGGATGTTCAATATATGTGAAATTGTCCTTGCTTGTCTGCTTACTGTGCTGCAAATATAATAGTTCAGATAGAATCATGCTTATTTCTTTTGTTGGAGTAAGAAAGAGCTACCATTCCTGACTATAATTGCACATACACACTGCAAGTGCTTTGTTTGAATATTTTTCTTTTCTAGTGCTGTCTGTAATTAGACCAGATATTGCAATCTTATATTACATATCCTTTCCCAATGTGAGAAAGTATGTGCTGGTGTAGCTTCTCTAGTTTACTTTGTTGCCTTACTTCGGTAAAAGACAAAGGATTGTAATCTTGCGCTGGGAAAATGCAATTTTGCATCAGAAAAAATTATTGCTGGGCTGTAGTTTTAAAATGATTTTTGAAATTTTCAAAAAACTGACCGATTGCAGAAAATGGGACCAGCACCATATTTTTACCTACACTTATTACATAAGTGAAGAATATTTAAAGAAAAAATTTGGAACGGTTTTTGAGAAGAACAAATTGTCCATTGCCAACGTTACGGTCGCCATTCTGCGACCTTCATCAGGGCGTAGATATTGCGCGGAGATGGACTGCGCGCGGATTTATGTAGTTTCTCCCCCCTGTCTGCTAATTCGTTGGATGATCAGCCAATGCAGAGAAAGTGCAACGGCCAATCAGGGAGCGGACTCCCCGGGTTGGGTGGTAGAAGGCTCTACGCGTGTAATCGAACGGCGTGGAGCAGCGGACACCGTGTCTGGTCTTGACCAGGCATCCTGGTAAAATAGATGCTTCCAGGCATCGTGGAGTCGTAGGCCTTGATCAGCATTGAGGTTTTGGGGATATTTAATAATTTCCATTGCCTCTTTAACGCTTCTCGTTCCCAAGCGGTCTTCTCTGGCTAGGAAGCGGGTGTCATAAAATAAAATGGCGTGGCCAATTTTTCATTCGTTTGGGGCTACGGCCGATTTATCTGCATTATTGTACTTAAAATAGCGAATGTGTTTCCGGAGGCGTTCCTCTATGCCCCGTCCCGTCTCGCCAATGTAACTGGCCGCAGCTGCATGGGATGTCGTATACCCCTAATGACATGAGAGGAGGTACGCAATCTCTCACACGTACAACCTTTTGTCCGAGTTTTTAATGAGTTTTGTAGGGTGTCTTGATGTCGAAGCGGCTCAGAAGCTTGTCTGTCAATTTTATCAGTGACCCCTCGAATATAAGGTAGAATGACCATCTTGCGCTTGGGATCGTCACTGGGTGTGATGATGTCAGCAGCGTTAGAGGTGGTCGTAATATATATTCTGGTTGGAATTATTATATGTCTGAATTTATTCTACGCTCTTTGAAGAATGTACTATTATATCATAGGTTTATATTCCAAAACTTAGTGGATAATTGTTATAAACGGCAAAATTATATTGAAAAACACATGACAATTCTGTTGTTTTTAGCTGGATCGAATGAGGATTTAGTTTTATATGTTAGTATATATTTTTAAAGGTTGTGTTTTGAAGGTAGTAGGTACTGTGTTTTTTCTGAACTTCAGTATAACACGTTAATATGTGAACATGTTTTCAGGTGTCTCTTATTGGTGGCCACAAACCAGTTCAGAAGTCACAGATGGTTTTGAACTTGGATGCTATATTAGAAGATTTTCAGATTATTGGTTCAGGCCTTGTGACATCAGTTAATGCCAAAACAAGGAGAACGACAAATCCACAAGAAATAAGTTGCAGAGATATTACATGAATAAGCAAAAGTATTATTGTTTTTGTAAATGTATATTACGCCAAAATACTTCAATAAAATATCTTTTCTCTTCTTGTTCTTTTATGTATTCATAGGAGAGTGAATTGTGAAAATTACGATTTCTCCATCTTTCATCTCCTTGCTTTTAATTTCATGTCACTTACATTCTTTAATAACCCTCTTTTCCTTCCTCACTGGCCTTCTCTGTACGCCGAACGCCCACCCATATGTTTGCCGTACATGGTGACCCCTATCGAAGGGGTTGGGAGTCTGTTTATGCGTTCCCCACTTCCGTCTTGATGCCACGCCCGATGGTGGGTAGCCCCGTTCTAGCCGTGTTAGCTATCACTTGTGAGCTCTGAGGGGTAGTCTCTGCACCATCAATCGGTTCGGACTACTTGTACTGAAATCCAGGGTGTGCGGGAATCCACGGCGCGGCTGTATCTGCGTGTAAACCCTGGCACCCGAGTGGGTTGGACTCTACGACGGGTAGTACAGCTCTGCATCCTGACGAAAACAACCTCGCGACTCTCTGCGCCGACGATCGGCGGAAGGGGAAGAGATAGCTGTTCAACACAGGGCACTTCGACCTGCCGCCTTTCGGCTCTCGGTTGCCTGCAGAGCAGTCGAGCGCCTCCGAGCAGCTCCGCGCGCACCACGCAACTACGGCATCCGAAGTGTCGCGCGTGGTCATCGCAAAACTCTCATTAATTGTAAGATAATGCACCCCTTATAATCAATCATTCTCCCATTTTATATGGAATTTATTCCCGACTATGGTGGCAGGGTGTGTTGCTATTTCCACGGTGCTATTATTGCCCAGTCTTTCCGTGTTTGTCAACTGATTGAATTAAAGTTGAAGCTTCACAAGTTTCAATTGCCCGAAATCATCAGTTGTAATTCATTTGATACGTAGTAAAGGCTTCACAAGACATAGGCAAAGTATCAGTGGAAATCTGTAAAGTGTGTAGTGAATTCATTGGTTAGGTCTAAGTGAATTACTATTGCAGAAGAAGAAATGTCATTCAAATAAGAGTATCATTTCTAGTTTGTGGGTCAAATGATATAAATCAGTATTCATAGGAAGAATTTTTTTAGACCATTTAATTTGTATTTCTTCATATGCTTACAAATTTACCAAAAGTTTAGATCAGTTGACTTAAACCACACCCATGAACTGTGAAGTACCTCTCTAGTACTAATTTATCATTAAATCTGAATTCTGAAGAGAGCTTCTGTAATTTCCTTCCATTAGGATATTCTAAATTTAGGTTTCTTAGTCATAGAATACTAATACGTTGTAATTTTGAAAGCTACCATGAATGTAATGGGATTTTGAATCATGTAATCAATGAAAGTGGGTGTTGTGTGGATCTTAACATGTTTGTCAGTGTATCATATCAAGGTGTAGGCTATGTTAATCAAGTTGGCACATTATTTGTGAACAGAAAATATATGATTCTAAAATATTTCTGAATACTTTTGTTAACAAAATGAATTAAAGATTTGTATTTCTCACATTCAGCCCTTGTTCCTTTTATGGTGGCGATGACGTAACGGTTAGTGTATCGGACTGGTGGGTTCAAACCCGATCGAAGCCGTGGATTTTCAAGGGCGAAAAAGTCCTTTGTACGCCTTCGGAGTGGAATTCAAATCGCCTCTTTCTCGCCCAAGAAATACCTCCTTTCTCTGTTAGTTGGTGAAAGGAGCGTAGAAAAATGTGCGTGGTCAGACGGAAGAGTGGGCCTGATGGCCACGTAAAATAAGGTGTCTATTCAATTCAATAATTACTCAATTTCGACGGTGATCTTAAAACGCTAAAACAATTGTTTAGTTGGTGTTTAATAAAATTACTTGTTAAATACATGAAATTAATATGAATTTCAGCAGAACTTGTTTTAATGTTAGTGTCATTTGATTTATTTCATAAAAACCTACCTTATTAAATTACTATAATCATAAATAAATGAATATAATCATATTAATATCATCTCAATATAATCACTAAGACATAAATAAATGACTATAATCACATTTAAGGTAAAAAAAAATCCAAAATTTTATGAAA
This sequence comes from Gryllus bimaculatus, assembly GCA_017312745.1. Lineage (NCBI taxonomy): Eukaryota > Metazoa > Arthropoda > Insecta > Orthoptera > Gryllidae > Gryllus > Gryllus bimaculatus. The sequence goes on along the minus strand of BOPP01000014.1, from coordinate 10,209,625 downwards.
TATCAGACTACTGTACCGCGACTTATAAAATTACAATAACGATTTTCTCGAGTTTTAATTTTTTTCTTTTTTGTCAGTTCCATGATCGGATCCCTAGACTTGCAAGGCCCCGTGCGAACGCCCGGTCTGCCTATGTCGGCACTGATAATATTACATTTCATATTTAAATCCGCATACACTATGTTATCAAAAGTATCCGGACACGTGGCTCAAATTGACTTACCAGTTCGTGGTGCACTCTATCGGTAATGCTGCAATTCAGTAGGGTGGTGGCCCACCCTTAGCCTTGATGACAGCTTCCTCTCTCGCTGGCATACTTTCAATCAGGTGCTGGAAGGTTTCTTGGGCAGCATATTCTTCACGAAGTGCTGCACTGAGGAGAGGTATCGATGTAGGTCGGTGAGACCTGGCGCGAAGTCGGAAACATCCCAAAGGTGTTCGATACGATTCAAGTCAGAACTCTGTCTGACAGGAGGCCAGTCCATTACAGGGATGTTATTGTCGGGTAATCACTCCGCCACAGGCCGTGCAGAATGAACAGGTGCTCGATCATGTTGAAAGATGCAATCGCCATCCCCGAATTGCTTTTCAATAGTGCGATGCAAAAAGGTGTTTAAAACATCTACTTAGATCTGTGCAGTGATAGTGCCTCACAAAACAACGAGGGGTGCAAGCCCCCTCCATGAAAAATACGACCACTCCAAAACACTGTTTTGGGCGTATCCGGATACTTTTGATAACATAGTGAATGTACTTCATTTGTTTTACACATTTTATGTAAGAATACTAGAATTAAAATGGGTACAAAATGTAATACTTTTTTTTAAATTTAAAGCCTGATTAACAGATAAGTCATTAACGATATGGTTAACAGTATGATGTGATTGGTGAGGGGAGAAAGCTCGAACACAAATACAACCATGCCCGAGACGGAACTCGAACCCGCGATCCTTCAGTCCGAGTTAGCAACAGCTCTACAGCGTTAATCTCGGTCATCCGGACGACTTAATACTAATTTTATTTATTATCAAATGGGTTATGAAAATTTACATGTCCCAAATGAAGGTCACAGAACAGCTGATGACAATTTCAATGTAGCAGCACTGTAGCCACTATTTGGAACTTCTTCCAGTGCGATTTGTGCGTTTCGACCTAAACGTGCAAAAGCGCTTCGTCGATTTCACCCGTTATTGTTATTCATGCAAAATGTAATTTAAAATAAACCTTTTAGCTTTATTTTTATTGGTCTTTTTTCATATGGCCTGTATTTTACATGGTCTCTATTTCATGATATAAAAAACGCATATAGGTCATTTCACGTCAAATCGCACAAATTTAAGGAAAATTTGAATTTGATGTTCCAGATTTTTAAACTTTTGTTCAATGATGAGTTCTAGCAAAAATATAAAACACATGTTTTTCTTTTTTTTCAAATATTTTTTTTTTTGAAATTATATTATTTTTTAAATTTTCGATAAAATGCACCCATTGTTAAAGTTAATCATTTTAACTCGTATTGTAATTGTAACAGAAATGTAATATTTTGCGGTTTTAACAAACAAAAGATACTCTTTCATTTGATATATGTATTGAATTCATTACATTTTTTAAATTGTTGACCTATCTTTTTTTAAATTTTTTCTCAATAATTGACAGTTTAAAAAATGAGAAAAAGTACCGTACCATTGTAATCTCCAAACAGTTCTACATAAGTGTGGTACGTTACAAAGTGGGACACCGAGGTGAATTCGAGAGATTAAATGCAATAGAAATGTCTACTTGCTGTTTAGCTGCAGCGTCTGCTAGAGCGTCACCCCTCGTTACTTTCACAGATCTTATAGGTATTCGAGTCGATACTTTCACAGAGCACAGACGAAGAGAAACAGAAGTATCCCTTCACATCTTACTATGTGCCAGATATGTACATATGACCTTCATAGCGGATTAAATTCAAATTAAAAAAGTGTCAAGCTGTTTCAATTTAGTATTAAACGTACGGAATATTTATATGAACAAAGGCCCATTCACAATGCAAACATAAACATAAGCATGGCGTTAACATAAAAATTAGGACTACGTCTACAATCGGGCTCATTCACAATGCGTTCGCATAAACATAACACGTAACACGTTGACTTAAAAGTTCGCGAGCTTCAAGCTTCTGTAATTCAAGTCATAAGTAATTAACCAATCACCGGTAACCAACCACCGGTAACTCAAATTCGAAAATGGAAATAGGAGTGAAGTCGATAGACGAACTAACGCCATATTGGCTATGGGCACAGTCTATATCGAAATTGATTCTCACGTCCAACCAATAGTAACTAGAATATCTCACAGCAAATATAAATTTATTTTGCTTAAGTTAATGTTACACATTGTGAATACTTCAGTCTATCACTTACATAAATGCTTATATTTACGTTTGCATTGTGAATGGGCCTTTAAGAGTATGTGATACAATTAATTAAATTGATACTTCTTTCACTTCACTCCACAGATAATATGGTTAATTGACCTTTCCATCAAGAAATTAAACTAAGTATTTTCTTTGTGCCTTCGACTGTTTTTTATATCAATGTTACAATAGTCCTCTTTCTAAATATCTAGCGTTGCTAAAAATACGAAGATAATGTTCTTCATATTATCATCAACCCACGTATCTAACTTCCTGGGTAAATTAGTAGATTTTTGTCACATTTGAAGGCTAGCTTTTATTAAGAATATTATAGTTGCCCCCCCCCCTCACTACGTCACAAGGTTCCTTTCCATAAACGTTGCGAAACGACCACGTGCCTTTCACCACTCACATTGAAGACATCTTTTTGGAAGCTTAAATCCGCATTGTTTTGTAATACTAGGCACTGACCGCCTCCGAAAAAGATGTCTGTTACTGTCATAAACTTACTTGAGAAGTGTTATGAGTTTACACTGGTGATTATGAATTGTATTCATTTAATCCAGCTCGTAAAAGGCGGCGCTACATCGCACAATGTAAAGAAAAACAAAATTTATTGCAATTCAATTTATGCATTCATACATTCTTTCACGTGAAAAGACACATTCAACTCGAAAACAAAGTGTGGTTTCTTTTCGTCGTATAAGAACTATCGGTGCCGGGCGAACATCATTTTCAACCTCTTCAACTGGTGCAGTCACGCACCACAGACCCGGTGGTATTTATATAATTTCAAAGTGCACGTTTGGAATCTGTAAGGTACTGAAAAAACATTTTACATAAAACTTCAACATTCCTAGCGTCAGCAAGACACGTGAGTACCAGCTGCAATGAACAATGCATGATACACTATTGAATTTAAATTTAAGCTTCATTCTGTTAGCCATTCATGTTCGTGTAATTTCAACTGTCTAGCACTTGTCGACGAGAAACGCAATTACCAGAAAAAACAAAATGTGCATATTGCATTATTGTAATATCAATAAGTTCAACGATGCTGCCACATAAATTTCATTAGTTTTAAACTCGTGTGACGCGTGGGCGGCCAGTCGCGGTGTCAGAGCTGCTGCGTCGGAGTACTCCGTCACGATCCCAGAATGTGGGTTTCACCGAACGCGGGTGTGCGGAGCGGAGGCGGCGGCGGCGGCGCCAGCCCCTGAGCACACACACCTGCCCGCTCGCCGCCGTCCTCGACAAAAGGCGTCCCTTCGTTCCTCGCCGTGTGTCTGCGGCGTTTCGTTTCTGTTTTCCCTCCGCAGTACCCCTGAAGAGGCGGGATTTTAGTTTCTTAATTGGTATACAAATACGCTGCTACCTTACGGCTTGAGCAGCTAAGAAGGGGAAGCTATGCTTAAAACTAACTTAATTTTAGCTTAATTTAATTATATAGTTAATACTTACGCACTTTGGTGTACCTAACGTGACACAATTTTCTCTTAAAAAATCTGAAGTATTCTTGCTTCATACTTGTTTCATATGTACCAGTGGCGTGCATTCAACCCCAGCACTGCTGGGCTAAGCAAAATTGCGAATTTGATGAATTTTGAGAATAAAAATGAGAATGAACCGTGTCACAAAATTAAAAATATTGCACCCTCTGTACTCCACTGATATCTTCGCTGGACCTGGGTTTGCGCTCGCATTTACATCACTGGGCTGGCGGCGATCGGGGAGAACCTTAGCTAGCTGGAGATGGGTAACGTTTCTCCCCCCCCCCCGCTGCTTTAAGGCAGGCCTCAACATGCTCGTCCTGTCTGCGAATGAAAATACTCATAAGCCAGTGCTACCACAATGCAAAATTATTTTAAATTGTTAGTATAAATTAAGGTACCGTTTGTCGCCAAGTTTATAACGTATAAAATGATTATGGGACAGATGTCTCTCTCAATGTAATAAGAGGGAACCAGAATGTTCGGTAGAGATTTTTTTTTTCGGAGGAAGTTCTGACTCACATGTGATGAGATCCCTAGAATCCTCGAAATTTTGAACAGCGCAGCGTATTCTTCGTATATCAATGTGCGTGTCGGCAGTGCGTTACGCAGTGGTGATCCATTGTCGTGTTTACTCGTTATTTCGTGAGGATTTGTAGTAACTTTGGTAACTGGGGTGTACAAAGTAATCACCGCGCGCCCCTGTCATATGCATAACCATTCACTCACACTGCACTACACTTGAAGAACGTAACACAATGTTCGCCACGGCACTGACTTGTCTCAGTGTCCGTGGCGCTCATTGGGAGGCGTGACAGGTTGGGCGCGGCGTCGCGTTCCCCGCGCGTCCCTCGGTCGATGGTGAGTCTTCCCCCTCGCGTTCGGCTGCCTCTGCTTGCTTGCACAACGCGAGCGTGTCGTGAGGCAGCGCGCGGAAGGTGAAGGCGACGCGCTTCGGACCTTTCCGTAGATGGGACCGATGGGTGTCACTGTTTGTCTCTCGGCCTGTGTCGCGCAGGATGTGCGGTGCCTTTGAAGCTCCGGCATTGTTTCTTTACCCAGAACTCCGAACACGACGGTGTTTCTAGGATATTTATTGGGGTGGGGAGGCAGGTTTGGGAGAGCTGCTAGGTGTAGCACGGTTTTCCAACGAGCGAATCGGACGGAGGGTGGAGGGAGGCGCCACAGTGTGTAATTTTGGCCAACTAGCTGGAAAAAATTAAATTTTCGACTGAATTGAAATAGTAAAAATGTTATATTTCTGTGTAAAAGTATGTCTAAACTATGTGACGACGTATTTAGTTCTCTCTTTAAGGTCAAATGAACCTCATGGTGCATGTTTAAACACGTCTACCGCCGCCCCAGCAGTGCTCAGCTGAATTATCCTTTTCAGTCCGTGAAGTTCTCTTGGTTAGGATACATCACTTGTCTCATTCTGTGATTTGTGAGTTTGCTAGTAATGATTTATATGGTTTTACGATTATTTTTATGTGGATAATATTTTAATTCTGATTTTTCTTGTGCCTCAAAACATTAATGAAAATGGTGAGCAATTTTTATAAAACGTTCTCTAACTTGAATTCGAGTTTTAGTGTATTGTACACCATTATTCACCTTTCGAGCCATATACATTTTAAAACTAGTACTTTTGGGTTCGTAATCGTGAAATGACTAGTTGCTTATACCTGCTTATCTAAATATAATACGGTTTTACAGAAAGATTCATGTTACCCTCAGGCTGTTATTTGATACACGGCCAATTATTTCAATTGATGGGAGATTCGAAGCTGTATTAAATGTTTTCTTACGTAAATTAGTAATTTTTGAATCTCAAAAACCATTGTTGGGCTAAATTAACTTCTATATTAGATGTATTTGTCAAAAAATTAAAACTTGAATCTGTGAGAAGAGCCGTTCCTGAAATATAATTCGTCCTGGCTGCAAGAAACTCTTACCCTTCCTGATTACATAGTAAGAGGCATTCTCAGGCCCATTACAAATAAATGTAAAAATTAATAGAGATGGAAGACCTAATAAGTCCTTCAGCTTCTGTGGAATTAAAACTAAAACAATAAAATTGAAACTTCTTTTAGACACTACTAGCTCAAATGAATAATATTATCCATAGCCACCAAAATCAAACTAAGGAAGGAAGGATAACAAAAGAGATTCGGCAGCTATAGTTAAGGTGATTTCTGAAGCCCCTCCAATGAGGGAACTCGAATTAAGACAGCCCGAAAATCCATTCTTCAAAAGCCTCTATCGTTCTCAGTTGATCAGGCACTTGCTTTGATGGTGGATAACAACTTTCAATCCGCCACTATATTAACATACCCCAACAAGCGAAGGACTCAAATTGTAATTTCTATCCCCCTTATCACAAAATGAAGGAAGCCAAACAGTTATGTTATATAGTGGAAATTAGTTACAGTAAGTTCGGCTGATATTTCCCTCCAAACATTGATTGATAGCAGTGTGGCATGGACATTTAAAATTCAAAACAGAGTTTTTATATTGGCTTCAAACTACATCTTTTGAAATAGTCATTAAGTGAAGATGTGATGGATCTGAATAAAACAGATATAGACAAAAAATTTCTGAAGAACAATACACTGACAAAAGTTTGTTTAGTAGTTCAATGGTTTCAATACAAAATTTACAATATTGCTAATGAGATTAAAACTATTGTTTGGGAAAATCTCGCACAGTCTTCGACAAGATTTTGCGGACCAATTAAATTGATATTCTCCAAAGAAACTAGATTTAATAACTTCAGAATTTGGGATATTAGAGTAGAAAATGATAGTTCTTGAACCATTCAAAGTATCAATTAGTGATACCGGATTTCCTGTGTGCGCTGTATTTGTTCTTTGCATAATTGATGGTAATGTTTGCAATGCTATTTCATCTTGTTCTTCAACAATGACATTCTTTTTATGTGGAGCTAAACCAAGCGAAATAAATGATATTTACATTGTGGCAAAAAAATAATTCAAGAATGAATGTTTTGCCTTCTGATTGTCTCCTCTTCATTCATTAAAAATTAATTTTGAGTGTATTTTGCACATTTCTTATCGTTTAGAAATTCGAACATGACAAGTGACATGTGAAGAGCAGAGAATATGGATTTGCTCCACGGGCTGTTTAATAGGGAGTTTTAGCGCCTCCCGTAAGGTAGCTACGTTATGCACTAACAGTCACGTGACGAGCCTTGAAGTCATGTCTTACCTAGTGCCTAAGGTACGAACTTTTACCTTCACAAATAGTGCACGCCTATAGGAGTCTCTACGATTACCTTTCAAGCGGCAAAATGGCAGCCTAAAAACAGGAAAAGTTGAATTTTTCCAACTCTGATAAACTGATTCTCGTATGAGGGGCAATTTCAATCAACGCTAGCAAGAGTTAGCGAGATATGTTGGAGAGGTAACAGGAAAGAAATTCGCGAAAAAGTTCAGATCATATCGTCGGAATTGGATATGTCTTATGCTCATAACGAACGCCGTTTTAAGATATTTCCTAATTTTTTATGAAAAGCCGATTCAAAATACCAGACTGCATACTCATCACAGGCCACACAATCTAAAACTCCGTGCACAATGTATATTTGTTATTGTAGAGTCGTAACGTGTTTTAAACGTCTCACCACTAACCTACACTAGTAACGTGATCAATAGAGTTTAAGGATATCTCCTAACGCCTGGTGCTAAAACTCATTAGCACAGATCCATTCATTTCGAGCTTTCGCGCCAAACTATTGCACCCCCCAAAAAAGTTAAATCTGAACTTTTGGCATTATTAAATCAATTAATGAGGTAAAAGGGGCATTATGTTCACAAGAATCACCATTAAAAGAACACGCGAGTAGTGATTCAAACTGTTTTGTAAGTAATTCTGACACATTCTTCTAATTTATTTTTTTCAATTTTCATCTTTTTATTTTCAGATTCCCTTATTTTATTTTTCTTGCAGAGTATGCTTTGAAAAATTGAAATATGTTAAACAAATGTAATGTCTGAATCATGAGGGCTAATACAAGTATTTAAATTTTCTAAATAACTTACAAAAAAAATCGAAAAAATTTAAGCTTTACAAGCAAATTTGTTTATTTGTACATTATTTACACAACAGACCTCCACAACCTACGAGAAATTCTTTTCAAATAGTTATTAATTTTTTCCTCCTAGATCGTCAAAATTACTCACTGTGACCGCTGCGAATACCTCGCACGCGTACGTCCAGATGGAGTGCACGCAGGAAGTGAATAGGCGATGCTCAGGGCAGGATGGAGCTGGGGCGCGTAGGAGAGTGGTTCGGGCAGATATTTTCCTCTTAAGGTACTTGGCGTGGGCGTGCCAGCGAAGGCCTCTGTTGACCATCACACCAATATCTTTTGCCAGGGTAGGTGCGTGCCTGCCAACCTCACGACTTGGGGTCGGCAGTCGGGGGACGTTGAAAGGTACGCACTTATGTAGATCGAGAGCGAACTTTTTATGTCTCAGCCATTCGGGAAGCCCAGCAAGGCAATCATTCAGATATCTCACCGATTTCCTTTTGGCCGCCGACTTCGCATAGTAAGCGAAATCATCCGCGACCTTTAGGAGCCTGCAATGTTGAATGCCCGTGTTTCTTTCAACTGATAGCAGAGTCTTTGACGTACAGACCGAATAGGGTCGGGGAGTGCTCGCTTCCCTGTGGCATACCGAATGAGGCTCCTCTTAAGGACGATTGTACGCCATTGCGAAACTTGAATCGGCTATCTGCCAAGCGATTAGTCGGACGTAGCAGTCGCTACGTCAATGCACGTAAAGCCGGTTTTACACGATCATTTTTTCATCATTTTTCGCCGGTATAGAAAAGATACAGGCCAGACTGGATGTAATTTGTACGAAAAAATGACGCATGCTTAATTTTTCGGTACAGAATTCATCCAATTTGACTACCGCGCTCCTGGCGGCACGTAACGGGACTTTCTCTAATTTGTTATGCGTGTGGAGCGATATGATCATTTTGTTGTTGCCTGAGAGCGTTCTGATGCGCTGAATTGTAATGTGAAGTAATTATGTAAAGATAAATAAATTATGCACTGTATTCTAATATTGTCGCATCCGAGCTCAGTCCTAACCTAACCTAACTTAATTTGTTACCACAGATGCGATGTTCAAATGTTTGAACTTCAGCGCTACATACGGCGTCCGGAGGAAATATTTTCTTCATGATTACTTACATACAAAGACAGAAATGACAGTGCAAAACACTCATCCAGTTTCGGCACCGAAACATACTGCGTAGAAACGAACGTCCTATTTCCATCCATTTACTGTACGGAAAAATGATGAAAAAAGGATGCAAAAATGACCGTGTAAAACAGGCTTAAGACACGCGAGCGCCCCGTGCCATACAGAATCGAATGCCGATAGCATGTCTGGTAAAACCACAGGCAAGTCTTTTGAGTAAGAGACCGATCTCGGTACACAGCCGCGTGTTGTTGCGCGGAACTGGCGCCAATTCGAAACCTGAATTGCTCATCTCTAAGAAGCTGAAGGCGCCGTATTTCCCGTTGCCGGCGCTCGAATTATTTTGCAAGAAGTGAGAGGAGACTAATTGGTATGTAAACGCTTGGAAGAATTTGGTCCTTGGTATCATGAATTCTGTCGTGATTTTCCATGCTTTGGGGAAGTATCCTAGCGCTAGGAACTCCACCCCGTCGGCGCTGAGCTGGCTGGCTTTTATACCGTCCGGCCCGCATGCCTTGCGCGTGTTGGTGTCGTAGCGCCTCGCGGAGCTCCCTTCTCGTCACACGTCGCGCAGAGGTGCTCGGCGCGTCGGTCAGGTAGTCACGGAAGCTGAAACATTGCCTGGTCCCCGAGCTCGACAGACTAGATTTCAGTGGCGCCTTCCCACAAGTATTCCGGCTGCAGGGCGGTGTGACCGGACGGTCGTGGTGCCGAGGTGGACGGAGCGCGCCTCGCTCCGCATTTCACTCCCGCCGAGCGGCGAAGTCTTTGCCGACAGCTCGCACCCTCGCTACATCCGCGGGATCGCCGTAGCGGCTGTGTGGTTTGAAATATCTGCGGAGCTCCAGCGACGTCCTTCGCTGCTCATCTGTAAGCTCAGGAAGCGCTTCCGGTGCGCGAGTAATTATGGTGTTTAATTTGTAGGACGTTCGAATCGCGGGAGTTGATACGAGTCACCCCACTATCGATTTCGTCCCGTGAATCTGCGACACTGTTGGGTAGAAGTAAGGTCAGAAGATGGATCATTCCCCGAATCTGGTCTTCGGAGAGAGCATCCAATTGAGTCGCGAGAGCGCGTCTCTTACGCCGCTTTATAGTGCGGCACAACGGGGGATGGGCCCGCTTCCTCTGACCAGGTCGCCTCGCCGGACGGAATGTCGAGGCTTGTGGGCCTCTCGGCAGATTCCCGTTGAGAGCTCGATGAGCGCTGCAACGGCATGCATCTTGTTTTTAATGTACGATGCAGTGCTGCCTGCCGCAATTGCAGCATTTCGGGCGGGCCGAAGTACTACGTATGGGGCAGTCCTTCCTGCCGGGCGGCCCTCTCCCGTGCAGATCTTGCATCTCACGGGATATTCGCAATTTTTTGCGAGTATGTCGCCATTGCAGCTTCTCTCGCACAAGCGCGGGCGTTTCCATTCCTCCCGGGCGACTTTTACGTCGCAGGAGGCAATGGCCCTGATGCCGAAAGCTTTGCGCGAATCGTCCACGTGCGCATGGAGCGAGTTCCTGCGGTATCATTCATCTCCGAAGTTCCGGCGGTTTACGAGAGTTGGCGGCGAACATGTTGATGAACGCCCAACGGCCTGTGCAAAAGAGGTGATAATGATAATGCAAAATACATGTATGCAGATTTGTTGCTGAAGCATTAGTAGGACATCTTGGACTAGAAAAATATCAAGAGACGGTATAGTTGATACAACTCAGTCTAACTTTCCCTGTATCTACACCGTTATGTTAAAGGAATATGATTACATTAAAGAGAGTGAAGGCATTCCCGAGAAATTCCATGGGAATTATCAGAATCAGTAATTTCAGTACACTGGCTATCTAGCAGTGTCTTCTCAATTCTTTAAAGAACAATTTATTCATGTTTTTATTGAACGAAAATACTGACGAATGTAGCTAATTAACAAACAAGTGTAAGATAATATTTTCAAAATACCCAACTGCATGAAGCTTTTTGCCCCGTTCTGGTCCTTCCACAATTGTTTAGTCTGCATAAGTGACAAGTATTTGTGAAACCTTGTATAATTGAGGAACTGCACTTGATACACCTAGATGGGGCACAAGATCAAGATAAGCTAAGGGATACATAGCATACTTGGGTAAATATGTGAAGGTACAGGTCCCAAATAGGATTATGTCATATTCGGAGAGTGGTGATGCTCTACACTGGGAATGTCCTCAGAAGAGCAGTCTGTCCAAGAGATCCCATCTTTTAGGAATTGATAACAGCTGGGAAAAGGGTGGGGCAAAACTAAAATTATAGTCCAGGCTTTAAGACTACAAAATTGACTAGTACAAGAAAGTTTGTGCCATTCGATTGCACTAATTTATCATTGTTTTAAATCTGAATATTTAAGTGTTTAGAAAATGTATGGTGCTCCATATCTGAAAATAAGGCAAGATGACTAGAAAAATTTGATCCTATTTAAAATTTACATACTTTTATTTGGACCAGTATCCAATACAGATTAAAGCTCAAAAATGTTCTTTGAATGAAATACAATTCCTATATAACTTTTCATACGCATGCATTTCTAAGAAATGAAACATTTATTTGCTTTCTAAGCAAGAATTGGACAAAAGTATGATGAAATTGACCGTATGCAATTCAGAGAAATTCTATGAATTTGGTCAGGAAATATTGTTAAAAAATTCCATTCAAAATTAATGATGAGAAATAGCTTACAATATTAAATACACCAGTATGAAGAAAAGGAAATATATTTGTATTTGACCGCACACAGTAAATACCTTTAAAACATTTGTGCACAATAAAATATGTAACCATTTCTACTATGAAAAAGTGGGAGATCTTTTCTCATCAACACATATTTGATTCATAAATGAGACAGTTTTAATACAAAAAGGGACTTTTGTTACCATTACAATTTTTCTGATAAATTAGGTTGTTGTTAGATGAAGAATTCACTCCATGGTTCTTGAACTAAAAAATGAGATGTTCAAGTATAACCAAGTAGTGAAAGATACACAGCTCTACAAATATCGAATACTTTTGAGAAGCCTTATACATATTGTATTACACATGCATTACAAAAGCCTGTTCATTACTGGTTTCATAAAGCAATGCTTCAAATCGGAAGTAATTGAGTCAGCATCATTGTCTACAAGAACTATTTACAAATTAAATATATCTGCTTTTGACATTTCTGTGTCTTTATCTTTTCTGATATAACTTCACAGTTTACAAGCATACACTTGAATGTGTGCACACACATGCACACGTGCATGCACGCGCACGCACATACACACACGTTCATACAAATAAAAAGAAAAGAGAAAACATTCTTGTGTATGTTTTGAACAAGGAATCAATCACTAATGTCTCACTTCTCCATAGGTAATAAAACATTTCTCTACAGAATCAAAATTCATTTTAAAAGAGCATTTTTTTTGTTTTGATTATCAAACAGGCACCAAAAATTAAAGTCAATTTTCTTTGACATAATTGCAACTATTTACAAGCAATAATTAGTTTCCAAGAGTCTGAGAATATTGATCTCATAACTATTACTGCTGCAATAACCATCCACAGTGCTACCTCATTTTCTTCTAATCCTAATTATTAATTCTCTTTTGCACAAATTATCCTTCCTAAGGAAATATATTACTTTACATTCAAATGCCAAAAATTGCTTTGTAAATGGTAAGCAATACATACCATGAACAAATTGTAGAATTCAGAAAACACTGTCTTAATTGGAAACTTTCAAACCTAATCTAGTATGTTATGCTTAACAGAGTCATTTTTCTGCAGGCACTTGTAGTGTAACTGTACGGGGACCTCCTTTATCTGAAATATTGACACGTAGCTCATGAGAAAAAGGTTCATTCATTATAATATTATCAGCAATGCCTGGACCTGGTCCAGCACTTTCTGGATGAACATCTGGAGTCGACGGCACTGTGCGTTCCGGTATAATTCGAGCATACTTTGATGCTGGAGGACCGTAGTCGTGGTCTTCCAAACGTGTATGTATCACATTCTCCAGCTCTTCTTTTCCCAAATGGCATCCTTCCTCTCCAATTGAAGTCTTACAAAAAAGCAGAGATCTTGATGGACCTAAAACAATAACAAATACTAAATCAATTACAATTTATCAATTCTCATAATTTAAGGCACGAGTAACCAATGAAAATATATGAATCCCTTTTTAACGAAACCTGCCCAAAGACATCACAAATTGTTCTGGCAAAAATTGGCTGTTAATACAGGTGACAGCTTAATCAAGGTTATGTTACATAAAGCATACATTACAGCTAATTGTGGTAAATTAAATAACATACAATTTATTTCATTCCAATTTTTCATTAAAAATCAATTTAAATATAATCTTAAACCAGACAAAATTGAATAATATACTACATATGAAGTGCAAAATGCACAAAAAGCTATTCACTCGTAGATTTTATTCAGATTCACACAAAAATACTTGAAAAGTTGTTTGTAGAGTAACTTTACATATCTTTTCAATTGTGTAGATTTCAATACTTCCCAAAAGTGTCCTTTGCTTTGATAATTTTAACCATTGGTAACCACAGACACTTCAAAATGTCAAAGTTTTCTATTTCAAAGAAGGCCAGCTTATAAGCTGAAATTGGAGTGAAGTTTTCTCCGCAAGTACAAATTGCACTCAAATCTTTGATAACATGAGTTTTCATGTTAGTTTCCTTCTTCACATCATAAACAAATCTTCCTCTTGGAACATTCCATGAATACACCTATTGCAAGTACTTTCCACACTTCAATCACAACTAATGAAATCTCTTAGCTTAGACAGTGTGTACCATTATTAAACATAAGGATGAAAAATGCACACATTTAAGGAAAGTTTGATCGTCAGGTCTCAGATTTTTAAACCTTTTTTATTCCATGAAGAGTAGGAAAAAATACAACACACATTTTTCCATTTTATTCGTTCCCCCCACCCCCACATTGTGAGTATTTATTTAAAGGGCGTTTTTTATTCCTTTACATTTGAGTACAAGTGCTTAAACCAATTTCTTAAGAAGATTTTCAAACATTTAAATAATAATAAGATAATATTTTTAAAAAAATTATCTCAAAATTGTAGGTTTTTGAGAAAATGGCATGGAGTATTTCTGACTACGTGATTTTGAGCTCATTTTCACAGAATTAATGAGTTTTCAAGAAAGTTCATATTTAACAATATGAATGATATATAAAGAAAATTACATTTGTGTAACTTTCATGTCATGATTTTCAGTGCATGTAGCACTATTCACAAAAAAGTTTGAAGGTAAAATTTAGTCCTGTTTTTGAGAAAATCTTGTTTTTAGAATTTTTCAATTTTCATTCAAAATTACACAAAAACTATTCATATTTTGAAACTAATGGTGCTACAGAATGGCACAGACTTTCCCATATTAGTTTTCTCCTTTGGTCCCGGCTAGCTATTTGGACTTTCCACATACTCTTGCCAGCTACTGTCCAGTGCCGCCCACAATATAATTGTTTGAAATTTTCTTAATGTATCGGTTTCCTAACAGAACAGAAATATTATATCAAGTGTATTAAAGATCAGTAAAACCTAGTCCTAAATGGCAATTTCATTTGAAAAATTTTGAGCCCGTTTTTAAGAAAATGAGGTATAGGTGCAACTGTAAATTCAAAATTTGAATCTCTTTTTCAGAGGATGTATTTAAAAAATTTCATTATAAGTCATTTGAAGCATGTTAACTCACAAATACAATCATTTTTACAAATTTCTGGAAATGTGCATATTAATGGTCACAATCTCTCATGATAATTTCATAAAATTACATTTGTGAAGTTTTTGAAAAGAAAAAAGAATGAAAGCAAGAAAAAAAAAATTATGTCATACTAAAGAATGCAATGAGCATTATTTGCTAGAAAAGTTTGTAGAAAAAAAATTTGGAGCCATTTATGAGATAACAGCATTTGATCCATTCTGAGGAGGCAGAATTTTGAGCCTGTTTGCACAGAAAACTATTGAGTTGTCAAGAAACTGTATATGACGACATTCAAAGCACATGTACTCATAAATATAATGATGTGAACAAATCACTGGTAATGTAAATATTAATGACACAAGATCGCCACCAAAAATAAAAAGAAGCAACAAGGACTGAAATATAAGTTGATACTGGAGTATAATAAGTGCCCAAAATGGAAAAAAATTAAATCACATGGCACTGGAATATGAATGATATAAAACGAAGGAAGGTCTCAACTCAAAACAACAGGAAACTAACTGGTGGCAAGAAGTCTACATTCATTCGCACAAAAAAACTAAAGATATTTAACTGAAACAAACCAACAAGCACAATTTTAAAATTGGACTGTTGCCCATCAATTTTAGAAGTTAACAAGTGCATGATTCTTGATGTTTGAATTGAATTTGAATTGGTCCCTTATTTTACATGGCAAGACTAAGGCTGTCAGGCCTGCTCCGTCATCTGACCATGCGAATTTTGCTCCTTTCACCTGATAGCGGAGAAAGGAGGTATTTCTTGGGTGATGAAACAGGCAATTTGAATTTAGTTAAGAGGCTTCATTTAGGCTTCAGAATCTTTTACATGCAGTAAATCTACTAACATGGGTCAGCTGCGTTACTTCCTATTCGAAGGATTTTCTCGCCCTTAAAAATCCACGGCTTTGAACCCGTGAACTTGTGTATAACAACCCGATACACTACTCATTACATCATCGTCATCACAAAAATATAGACTAGCCATATTACGAAGATTGTAAATAATTTGAAAGAAATAGAAACATATCATGGATGAACATTACACTGGCTTAGAATTGGAGTTTGCAAGTGCTGCAGGTAGGATGAAGAGAGCAGGAAAATATGTAGATATTTTTGTAAAAAATGCAGTGATAATTTTGCGTTGACTGCTCTCCAAGTTGTTTCATGTAAATCACAATGACTAAAAGACAACCTTGCCCTAAAAAGTGGATTTCCTCACTTTTGAAATATTTTGTATTTTTATAAGAAAAATGTTTTATTAATGTTGTAATAGCCGATCCGGTGGCCGAGATCGCTAAGGCAGTAGTGCCGTAGCGATCTCGTACCG
>BOPP01000014.1:10150232-10193319 GCA_017312745.1 Gryllus bimaculatus | reverse complement strand
CACCTCAAGGTGAAAACCTTCGACAGTCGACCATGTGAAGTGGAACGACTCAAGTGGTCCAATGTGGCCAATCAAGTTTAAAAAAAAATTGTAATAATGATCGAAATATTATCTCACATTATTGATGACTTATGCAATATAAATAGCCTGTGATATAATACAAATATAATTATTTGTATATTTATAATATAATTATAATATAATATAAATTATAATTCTATAATGAATTATATATAACATAAAAATAATATTACAATATAATATAAATATATTTGCCAGTGATGAGTTGAAATGAGATAAAGGCCAATATAACAATAAAATGTAACACAATATATATTCTATTCTAATAACAGGGGGGAGAGGATTTTTAAGACCTAACAATTCTTAAATATGCACTTTAATATGCAATAATAATTTACAATACTTCATTTCCTGTATAAACCTTTCTTGATCAAATTTAAGAGAAGCATGTTTGGAATAAAAATATATATTTTGTGCAAACATAATATAATCTACCTCACTTATGGGAGAAATAATTGAAGTAAATAATCACCATAGTGAAGTACATTACATGTCTTGCATTTCTGCCTGTTTAAAAAATATATCAAGAAATACACAAATATTTTATTATCTATAGAAAAAAAAACCACAAACTGTGATAAGCTCAATGAACGCTCACAAATAAATAGTAGATTCTATGAAAAGATGAAACATTTTAGAGATAAGTATCTATTTTAACGAAATGTACATGTACAATTACATGAATATGCACCAACTGGAAAAATTGACCAAATATGCACAAACATGTTAGTCTCCATACCATCCAATACTAACAAAATATCAAGAAATTTCACTTAGCTATGCCCTAAAGCAAAGGACAAAAACATGCAAAATCATACAAATCTGATCCTGCCACTTCTAATATTTACCCCCTCCCAGAATAAAACAATTCAGGCCCAACAACAATAACCAAATGGTTCAATAAATTCTTAATATTGTGACTACCACCTAGGATACAAAATTACCAAGTTATAACTGAAAATGTGGAAACTACTAAATATTTTTAAAAAAGTGTATGTGAAATGATTTAAATATTTAATATTGATAACAGATTGAATTAAGAAGAATATGTATCTTTAATAATGTAGCTGCAGGAGCGAGTAGAAAAGATATTGAACTTATGCTATTTTCAAAAATGTAAGCATTTTAATGAAATTCAACCTAGCATCATTTCTATTTTGCTCTATTCATGCAAAAAGTTATGAAAATGTCAATTTTTGAGAGAAAAACTTGAGAATGGTTAAAAGAAAATAAAAAAAAATAACCTGAGACAACTGTAGATGTTCCTTCTTCAGCTGCTTGTTCACTTATTTCTGCAAGATCTGATATATCAGGTTTTGCCCCAGGTCTTAGATTGGGCGCCATTACAAGAGCCAATGACAGTAGCAGCACCATAAGGCATGTAGCTGGCTGCACAGATTTTGCAGTACTACGAGCAACCAATGCTTGAAGTCTATGGAGCTGGGCAGTCAGTGATTGGTTTTGTGTCTGTAAAGCTTTTATTCGCTTCACCAACTGCACATTCTCCTCAGTACACTGCTTCACTCTAAAACATTAATGACTCATTCAAATAAAGACTACTTGAATCATTGTAAAACATGTAATATATGTTATTATGTACCTATCTTCCAGTCCATCAATATATTCTTTTTTCCTTTTACGAGAATCTTGAGCTGATATTTTATTGCGTATTTTTCGACGAATTCTTTTGAGTTCTCGTTCTTCATGTTTCGTGAGAGGATAGTGTGTGGGTAGTCTCACACCCTCCTTTTGTAACAGCCTTTTTTCTTCATCTAAACAAAACATTTTAGTTAAAAAGAATACTTAGGAACTTAGCTATGAATTAGAATGAATTTGCTTGATCTTAATGTTCCCAATGTATAGGCCACCAAGCATTACCAAGTCAATCTAAATAAAATAACTTACTAATTAAATCTAAAATTCACACTAATATATATTTATTTACACTAACATAAGGTTCACAAAGTTTCATGCACTACAAGTTTTAAATGCTAAAAATGATATGGTTAGATCTTTTAGGTCACCAACCTACATCAACTCTTCAATAGTCATATTTAAAAAGGTAACAAGTGGACTGAAAGAAACACAATAATTGGATTACTCTAAACTTTTCCTGGCCAACTAATTTTCTTTTCTATATTTGACACATTTATGCTGAATAAGTAACTCACTTGTGAGCTGTAGCCGTGGGTATTGAGATTTCACACCTTCACAATTTAATTCATCTTCGGAAGTGTCAGTCTTCATGGGTGTCACTTTAGTTGGAAGAGTAGTTAATTCACCCTCCAACTTGCTTGCTCTTGACAAATTAATTACCTTAATTGTTTTTATGTCACGTACATTTTTTAAATTTACAGGTAACAATAATGATCGTGGGTTCCCAGATATAGGTGTTACTCTAAGTACTGTTGCATTGGATGTAGAAAGTTTATTATGGGTATTGGAAAGAACTGAAGTTACATCAGACTGCTCTGGTACTGACAACACATCTATAAAAACAAAAATTGTATTAGTCATGGAAAATAAAAAAAATAGGTATGTAGCTATTACTAAAAACAAAAATTCACACCAAGTTTAATAACAACAACAACAATAATAATAATAATAATTACTTATAACTGCTTGATCATTTTCAACCTGAATGCTTTCAGAGTCTAAACTACTTAATACTGATGATTCAACTTCTATTTCACTTTGAATTTGGCTCATATCTTCACTATTGAGAATATGTATATCTTCATCATCTGGTTCAATTTGCCGAGGGGACATCTGTTGATCACTTGACAATCCACTATCTGAAGAACTACTGTTTGCCATTGAAAAGTCAGGAAGGAGGTCATCATTGAGCATCTCGAAAGATGGGTCCTCAAATTTAAGCATTGAATCCAACAAATCATCTGCATTGGTAGCCCAATTTTCTGTCTGCAAAATGTACAAAGTTATTAAAGCACACAGTTTTAAAGATCCAACTACATTTTTTTTTGTTTGGTTTTGTTATCAAACGTAAAGTCAGAACAACATATTAGAATTATTCACTACAACCCATTGAACATTTGACATTACTATTATTCTTACTTTGTTTATCTGGAGAACATCACTGATGACACTAAATTATGACATTGAATAATTTTTCAAGAAATTACAATAAATATACCTTCACAGAGTTTATTTTGCATTATTGAAATATTCAAATGAACTTACATTGATTTCATTACTGTCATTAAATTCTGTTTTTCCATTCAAATCCTTTTCGGTTAATGCTAGAAGAGGATCTTCTCTTTCCAAAATAAAATCCATTAAACTAACATCGCTGGGTAAGGCCATGGTAAAGCTTGTGTACTACAATTATTTCATAAAAATACAATATCCCTTCGAAAACCTTCCACTTATAATGACCACTAATGTTTCGCTTTTGTGTTCCACAAATAGCCTTGTTACCGAAAAGGTTCTCGCGACATGTCGCCTACAATGCGCAACAATCTGCTAAGGTTCACGTTTCGTCAGTGCATCTCCGTTTCTTCGGTGCAGCTATATTAAATACCCTTATTTACATCATCCCAAAGAAAAAACAGATAATGTAGATGAATAATGTCAGAATTCACGCATTGTCACTTCTGAAAAATAAATTCAATGCGTTTCTACGTTCAAAAACCACATATTTTTATCACCATACACTGCGTAAAATCCACCGTGCACAAACCCAACCACCTACCAACCACTTCCAACGTGGAAAAATCTACGTCACTGATAGATGTCCACTTGCGTGATTCTCATTGGGTCACATTGGATTACGAGTTGTTTCTTTTCCCCAGCAGCTCTCTGCCCTACCACTTTGTTCGCGTAAGCTTCTTTGTGTGTGCCGGGTCTTATTAAGCGTTACTGGTTCAATAATATTATGTTTTCAAACTGTAAATATTTAAAATCCTCCAACATCACCTATTGGCATCGAATCATTTCACACATTAACATTTGTTTTTACAGGAAGGATGTAGTCCCGCGGGTAATTCGAAAAGAAAATTAACAAGAGCATCAATAGAAATGCACTGTTTCTATAATACCAGCTGATAATAAATACTTCAGAACATTGCTTAAACGTCACCTTATTAGTGTGTGTCCATGCGTAAAGATTTCTGAATTGCTTTAACTTTTCTGTAATTAAAAACCATGTACCGTTACAAGAGTGACCACTCTTTGTACCAGTCATTCAGTTCAATAAAGCAATGTACTATTTACTAATATAGTGAATAATGTAATTATTCGTCAAGATATTGTAAGCATTTACAATTACTATTAACATATAGTGTATTCAAGTTATTGTAAGTTAATTAAACTACAACTGTGAGATAATGGGATAACTCACTCTAATTGTAAGTTATTTGCCACTGTATCATAATCTACCAGTTAATTAATGTAATGCATGTTAATGTTATTTTCAACTTGTTAATGGACTTTTTTGTAGTTTAAAATAATGTAAATTATTTTCATTTTTATTGTGAGAACTTGCACATTTTATTAATCACATAATTTATCAAGTAAACTATTTGAATTCTTACTGTAAGTTATATAATTGAATTTAATTCCTGTCAGAACTTAAATTAATAAAATGCTTATTTTAATCATTTACAAATTTAGAAAAAATATAATTTATCAAGTTAAAGTTACCTTTTAAATTATTACTGTAAGTGAATGTAGTTAAAATTATCATTCTTACAGTAATTTTAATTATTTTCTAGACATACTTTGCTTGATACTATCTGTATGTCTATAAGCAAAAATATATTATTATTATTATTATTATTATTATTATTATTATTATTATTATTATTATTATTATTATTAATGTTTTGAGGTGGGGGAAACGCTTTATGCACCGTAAGGTTTAGAAACCCCGTGTGTGGGACTTCCTGCTTTGGTCTACCCACTAAAACCCTCTCCGTTCCAGTCAGAATGTCTTAGCAAGGAATCGCAGCTATGGCATTCCATCTTGCCATCTTGGTTCGGTGTTCTCTAGGATCCTTCGATCCCAATTAACTTTTTTCACGTAGTTTTGCCCAGTTTTCTTCTGTTTCTAGCATTTCTTCTACTATGTTGTTTGGCGAATCTCCTTTACAATGCTGGAGTTGAAAATATATATTTCAAACTTTCGGCATTAAATGACATGTTCTGCTTATCGTCTGTTCCGCAGGTGGTACACGTATTGTCCTTCTTCTAAGTAGCTTCTGAAGCTTCCATGGCCTGTGAATGCTTCTGTCAGGTAATAATCGGTTTCACACTGCTTTCGTTCTGCCCATTTCTTAATATTGTGTATTAGACTATAAGTCCATCTTCCTGTCGTTTCTTTTCTCCAACGGCCTTGCCACATCTAAAAGAGCTCCTCTCTTGCTTCACTCTGCCTGGTGTCGGCATTTCTTTCAGGTTTTCGTAGGCGGATGTTCTTTCCTTGAACAGAAAGTCAATAGGGGGTACGCTTGCTAGCACAAGGGCGGCACTTTTACAGACTGTTATGTTGGCAGAGATAATCCTCAGTGCCACCCCTCTCTGTACCGACAGCAGCCTTCATACACTTTTCTACTTTCATAGCGCCCGCCCAAACGGGAGTTGCATAAAGCATGTTCGACAGGACTGACTCCGCTACCAGTCGTCTTTTCTTTTCTCTCGGGCCCTCAAAATTCGGCCTTAGTCCTGTTAGATTTCCTCCCGCTTCCATTGCCTTCATCGCTACCTTCACCACATGCTGTCCAAAACTCAATTAATTGTCGAGATCTACTCCTAAGTAAGTACTGTGTTTCTTCCATTGAATTTTATTGCCTCTCCCCTCTATTCTTGGCTTTCTAAAGCCCCTTCTCTTAGCGATCGGAACTGCCTCTGTTTTCTCTGTCACCATGTCTAATTTCCGTTTATCCAACCATCTTTTTGCTCTATGCAAGCTTTCATTCGCTCGCATCTTAAGAATGTCTTCGCTTCCTGCTGCTACTACAATCAAGGCGTCGTCTGCAAATCCAATAATGTTTACTTCCCTTGGGAGCGACATCTTTAAAAAGTCGTCGTAAACCAGGATCCAGTGCATTGGGCCTAGCCGATATCCTTGGGGGGCTCCACACTTCATTTATTCTTTAATTTTCCAATTATCTCCTTAATATACACTGTTTCTCTCGCTTAGGTAGTCACTTGTAAGATTTTTCAGGTAGACTGGGATACTCCGTCTTTCTAATGCCCCTTTTACATCTTCCCAGCCCGTGGAGTCGAATGCGTTCGAATTGCTATAAGGGCACAAAAGACTATCTTCCTGCCGCTATCTTCTCTTGCTGTTTTTATCAATTCGACTGCTTCCCTGATAGCGTCGTTCGTCGATCTGCATCCCGTACCGGTTATGAGCCAAGCCTCTTGGCTTCGTGCTTTTCCATGCAGTGAAGAATCAAGCCTTCTAGCATTTTGCCCATGGTATCCAGATGGCAGATGGGCCTATACGATGATGTACTATCCACCGGTTTATGTCCTTTCCTTAATAGTACAAGCTTCTGACGCTTCCAGTCTTTGGCAAAGCCTGAATATCTCACACACTCATTGAAGAGTTCCAATAGAAGGTCCGGATACTCTGTGATGACATTTTTCACTACCTCGTTCGGTATCCCCGAGAGCCCACGTACGAGAGATCCGAAACTGAGATTCCAGACACGACCCCTGAGAACTGTCCAACACTTTCGGCAGCTATGCAAAACATCCAAGTAGCTTTGCGCGAAGTGTTGGATGAGGATGAAGCGTCTGAAGTCACTTATGTGTTAAGGTCACGGCCAAACGTTCGCCGTACTTTAGAATGGCCCAAAACAACGCAAGTGGGCAGTCTAAAGGATTCCAGCTCGCAGAGGTCTTCCGTAAAGAAGCAAGTGAGTAAGGTTTCTAAAAACATTTGTGCTCCCATTTCAAAATAGACACCCAAAATTACTCAAGGTGGCGAGGTGAATTCTCCGCAGGACTTGGGGAGGACGGGCCTAGCTAGTGAAAAGACATTTCCTGAATCAACATTGATCTCTACTCTTGGAGTTCAGCATCGAGAACAACAACTTCGGCTTACTAAATCAGAAAAGGTATGGTCATTGGATCCAATCTACACTGATAATGAAGATAGTGAGGACTCTGTCTTTCAGGGACAGCCCATTTTTTCTTTGAATGAATATTCTGTTGAAGTTGATATTGAATTGGTAAAGATTAATTCGTCTGAAGATTTAATCTTATAATCACTTAACTGAATTTTTTGTTTTGTTTTCTTTTTTTTTCAATATTACTATTTTTTTTCCTATTTATGTTTAGACCTCTTAAAATAATACAATGGTATTGCAGAAGTATCATTCCAAAAAATCCCTGAATTAAAAAAAACAAAACTTTAGGAACATAATTTTTTTATATGAAATGTGGCTGTACAGCAACAAGTTTGTTGATTTTAAAGGCTTTAATTGCGCTTGATTTCATAGATTAAATAAACAAGGGGTTGGTTTGGCTATTCTTGTTAGAAAAGAATTAGTATCCAGTCTGGTTAATTTGAAATTCAATTCCAAATCCTTAGAAGGTGGTGTAGTAGAAGCTTGTCGTGATGTGGTATCTCTATTGGTGGTTGCTTGCTACAGATCACCAAAATCTGATTTTAATAAATCAGATTGGGTTTCCTTTATTAATAAATTTTCCAAACATGAGAACTTTGTCATTGGAGGCAATTTTAATTCACATCATGTTTCCTGGGTCAGAAACAGGCCAAATGGTGAAATTGTTTTTGACAACTATTATCCTGAGGCTATGTTCCTACTCAATGATGGTTCTCCTACGTATATGTCTAATTCATATGGAATGTCATTTATGATTGACTTGACATTTGTTTCTCCTAATCTAGCTTTCTATTCCTCATGGACAGTAAATGTTGACAATTGGGCAAGTGACCTCTTCCCTATTATCATTAACATAGGACTGGTTTGTGAGAAATCTTCCAAGAAGGCTTTTAAATATAATTTAGGGGACTGATTGGGAGGTATAGTCTGAAATTTTTGAATTGTAATGTAATTCACAGATATGAAATACTGAGATTATTCATGAAGCTATTATATTCTCTACACAAAATGCAGAGAACAATTACTTCTCTACATCACAATGCCCAAAACGCAATTCTTGTCCATGGTGGAATAAAAACTGTGAACAAGCCATTAAAGAAAACAAGCTATTGCTGTCCTTCGCAAATGTTTCAACAAAAAAATCTTTATAGAATTACAAAAATAAAAAATAAAGTCAGCAAATGCTAGATTCATTATTCAAGAAGAGACATTTATTTCTTCTTGATATTCAAGAAATGTTGTAGTTTACTTAATAGAAATAGTGACCTATCATACATCCGGGACAGAATAGAATGGTTTCAAAAATAAACTTAGTAGATCTAATATTTTAGATTTTAACACTTCAAGGCTTGAAAGTTGGGAATAATAAAAAATGTCCACACTTACTTAAGGATAACTGCCCTAGCCTTTTGATGTGTGAAACTAATGAAATCCTGGTTAGTGGATAGTCCATTTTCATACATAGAAATAAATAATGCCTTGGACAATGTAAATACTAAATCATCACCAGGTATGGACAAAATTCTTTTCAAAGTTTTAAAACAATGACCAGAAAAAAATTTAAAGGGTTCTTTTGGACATCTATAATGATGTTATTTTTCAAAATGGAATTTCTAACAGGTTGAAGAAAATCAAATTACTTTTTATTCCAAAGGGAAATAACAAAGGTGTACGTCCCACATCTTTGTCATGTCTGCTTGAACTCTTAGAGAGTATGGTTAACGATAGATTAGTATGGTGGCTTGAGCATAACCAACTAATTAGGAAATGTCAATTTGGCTTTTGAAAGATGAAATCCTTTATTGATAACTTGTTTATCCTAGTTTCTGAAATTGATCACCAATTTCAGAATTAATTTAAAAAATTAGATTTACCTACATTGTTTTTAGATATCAAAGGGGCTTTTGTTTGTGTTTGTCTTCAGTATTAATTCAGGACCTGATTGAAATAGATATTTCAAAAGACTTCATTCACTTTATTTTTGCCATAATATCAGAAAGACACCTTGATTTTATAAATTATTTAAAAAATTTACTCCAAAGAATAATATAGCTTAGCATGGTCTTCATCAAGGCAGTATTCTAAGCCCTCTCCTTTTTCCTGTTTACACCATCAAACTGTAAAGTGTATTTCCAGTTGATGTGTTCATGTTAAAATATTCAGATGATCTTGCTTTGTATTCAGTAACATGCCCAATGGAAGATGCCATCAATATTCTAGAGGATGCTGTAGAATCATTAAGTCATTATTAAGAAAAGTGAAACCGTTTCCTAGCACCAGAAAAATGTAAATTTGCTGTTTTTAGCGGGAGCTATTTAAAAGCTCATACATTTTATATTTATGTCAATGACATAATTGTTCATAGCTCTCCTTCAGCTGTTTTCTTGTGCATTACTCTAGATCACTCATTACAATGGAAAGGACACATATCTAGTCTCCCCAATAAATGTGATATGGGCCTTCGAATTAAGGGCTGTTTATGAGGAACTTAGTGGGGAGCAAACCCTTGTACTAAAGTACTTGTTGCTAATATACAGAGCACTGATATGCTCACAGATTGAATATGGAGGCTTTTTGCTTGTTAAGTCTGCAAATTACCATAGCACATCCCATTATTTCCATTTCAAACTTCACAATCCTTTCACTTATTTCTTCCCAGTTTTTCACATTTCTTTTCCATTTTTTATTTATTGTTGTTGAGATGCCCGCCTTTGCTCTAATGGGATGTGCTATGGTAATAATTGCCGTTTATAGACCAACTGTTGATTCCAACAAGAATCTGAAAAACAATTTTGAAAAGGAACTCACACCTCTTCTTGATTCAATAAGTAATAGGAAAGAATTAGTAATAATGGGGGACATGAGCGCTAGAGTAGGGAGAAAAATAAAGGACGTAGTACGTAATTATGCGACAGACATCTTGCATTAAAGCATTGGATGTAAGAGTTTTAGAGCTGCAGAATGTGGCTCTGATCATTACTTACTGAAGGGTACAATGAGTTTCCCTTTAGAAAGCAAGTGCTAAAAAATGATTATAACAAACAAGAATTAGAAAGTATAACTTACCCTAAATATCAGCTAAAACTATTGAATGAAAACTCTATCAAATTTCTATATCAGTAAAGATTGGCAAATAAATTAAGAGAACAACCTGAAGGGACAACTGATGGTACGTACGAAAAACTAAAAGCAGCAATACATGAAGCAGCATTTGAAGCTCTGGGGGAAGAGAGTAAAGAAAAACCTAGGCAATATTGGAGGAATAATGAAGTAGAAAATAAGATAAAGGAGTAAAGAAGATATTATGAAAAATGGCTTGCGACCCAAAATCTGGACAACAGGAAAGAATATATGAGTTTGAATAGAGAGGTGAAAAAACTGTTAAAAAAATCAAAAGATGAATGGTGGCATAAAAAAATGCTTAGAAGTGGAAGAGAACATAGGTGGGACACAAAGCAAGGAATAATGGAGACTTATAAAATGTTTAAGACAAGACAATAAAACACCATCTAATTAACAAATTATAAAAATGGACGAATGGGTTAAATATTACTCAGATATGTTTGAAAAGAATAGACACGAATTCAAGGAAGCTCTGAAAGAAACTAACAGACAATTGGATATTACACCTGCTGATGAGGTAGAAGAAATAAGTGTAAATGAGATAAAGAACTCAATGAAAAAGATGAAAAATGGTAAATCTCCTGGCCCTGGAGGTATTCCTGTAGAACTATTGAAAAATGCTCCAACGAATGTATTAGAAATACTAAAAATAATTTTTAATAAGTGTTTGCGAGGAGAAAAGTTGCCTAGGGAATAGAAGCAAGCTTTTTTAACACCAATTCACAAGAAAGGACCAAAATTGGAGTGCAAAAATTATAGAGGTATAAGTGTAACTTCATCTATAGGAAGACTGTATGGGCGAATTATAAAACAGAGAATTGAAGGGAGTTTAATACAGAAGATGAGCAAAGTGGGTAGAAGCTGGTAGCTGGTAGAAGCTGTATTGATAACAGCTGGTAGAAATTGTATCGATAACATCTTTACAATAAATCAGGTGCTAGGAATAGGGAGACTTACCTTGTATTTATCGATTTAGAAAAAGCTTGTGATATGGTCCCATTAGGTAAACTCTTCCAAATTCTAGAAAAGGTTGGTAACAGCGCCCAATATATATAAATGCAGTAAAAGATTGGTATGAGAATCAAGAAACAAGAATAAAAGTAGGAAATGAAGTTTCACAGTCATTTGGACAAACAAAGGGTCTGAGACAAGGGTGTTGTTTATCACTCTCTTTGTTTAAGATTTACCTCCAAGAAAGTCTAAAAGGATGGCAAAATATGTGCCGAGGTATGGGAATATACATTGATGAAGATTGCCTTCATACATTATTATTCGCTGATGATCAGGTGATTTTGTCCAATGATGAGTTTGACATGGAGTATATGATGCAAAAGCTTGCAGAAACATACAAAAAAAACAGGATTAAAGATCAATTTCCTCAAAACAAAATATATGGTAGTGGGAGAGAAGAAAATAAATTGTATACCAATAAATGAAGATCAGATAGAAGCATGCCATGAATTTAAATATTTGGGTGAAATTATTAGCGAAGAAGATTCCAGAAAAGATATTGCTTCAAAAATTACACAAGGACGGCAAGCTCTGAGGAAAAGAAATATCCAAGTCTACCAAGAAAAGACTTTTCGACATTGTATGCAGCAGAAACATGGGAAATAAGGAAAAGAGAAAGAGAGAAATTAATGAGCCTACAAATGGATTTTTTGAGAAGTTGTGGAGTATCTAAAAAGGAACGTATTAGAAACAAAGAAATTCTTAAGCGAATGAAGGTTCAAAAATCAATAATACATGAATTGGAAACACGAAGGCTGAAATGGTTCGGTCACGTGAAAAGGTTTGATTGTGGGAGATGGCCCTGAAAGGTATGCGGGTGGTTTCCTTTAGACACAAGAAAAAGAGGTAGACCCAGAGAGGAATGGCAGAAACAGATTTTTAACAATGTGCAGAGAAGAGAATGACTGGAACGATAGAGTGGTATGGAGATTGGGATGCGAGAAACGGCCACAAGAGCTGTAAAACACTCGCAAGGAGAAGTCTGCAAATAATAGTTGGGTAAATTTAGAAAGAATACAATGTAAGTCGTTACGAATTGCACTAGGCTACAGAAAATCTACACCAACCAATGTAATTCTTGCAGAATCTCTTTGAAAGGCAAGTCTTTTAATGTAAGAATTACTTGACTAGATGTCTTCAATTTAAAAACAATTATTTGATTGATGTTCTGTCCAAGATAAACTGAGTTTCAAAACTCTTCTTATATAAGAAAAATAATAAGAAATCTTTGTTAATAACATGTTTTGAAGAATTAACCATTTCTTGTTCTAAAAAAATTAGATACATGTGTTATTCCAATTATATGTGAACTCTTTGTGAAGTAAAAATAAATAAATAAATATTTGAGATAATATTGAGCCAAGTTGTATACATGTGTAATAGATGTAAATCCTAAATGTAATTTGTTATAGGGCTGTGTACACTTATGTCTGCCAAAATAAATATATAAATAAGTGAGTGAGTGAGCAAAGTAAATAACTAGCAAAATAAAATAATTAAAATAAAAAATAATATTCCATCATGAAGACAGGCTTAGTATAGCTTGACTGGCTGAGAGATTTCAACATTTTAGTTCTCTACACTGAACTCACTTCGCCTGCACTTCAGAGCCTTCTACTCTTATTTGTAGAGTTTTTGCAAAAATGACTATTCCCTGATCGATCTTGCCTGACTGGAAGGCTTGCGATTTTGAAAAACATTCTTTAAATTTTGGTGATACCTTTTATGATATTATATTTTCAAAATTTTCTCAAAAATAGTTCCAAAATTATTCTTTAAATTTCTTAATAGAATAAAAATACATGAATGAAAATGGCAGGGATTCGTGTTTCACTGTGAAGTCAAAATGTTTGAAAATTGCAGGTTTGTAATATCTTGAATCCTTTCCTAAATCTTCATTATTGAAGATAGAGATTTCATCCAATGAAATTTGTTCTACAGTACGATTTATTTAGTCATGCTCTTGACGTAAATCAGCTGTTGCAATTTCATACAATCGGGAGCTTTTATGTTGTTACACTGACATCACTATGGGAAAGTTCAAACTCCCGATTGGAGGAAACTGTGAACAACTGATTTATGTCAAGTGCGTGTTTAAATAAATTCTAGTATCAATTAGTTCTTTAATTATAGTCATAAACACTATTCTCAAAATATTAGTACATTTCATGGAATTTTGAAATATGGGTGTTATTTAAAAAAGTCAAAGTAAGGTTTACTCAATAACGGATGAATTAAAAATAAAAATAGTACTAAAGCACTGAATTACGTGACATAAAAGTAATTTTTATGTTTTTATTTGATTTCCCAAAAATTATACAAATGTGATTTTAAAAAAAATCTCTCACTACATTATGTTTGTTTTTTTTTATACATTATTGCATTTGTGAGTAAAAATGCAATAATTACTCACTACAGCTTCTTTCTCCATCCTAAGTTTATTACTTCGTATATGAAAAAGTAAAATGAACTTAATTAGTGCAAATATCTATCAACATACAGTTCATTAAGTAACAATTGTTTCAAAAAGAAATAACTTTACAGAAAGTGTTGAAAACAGTGTTTAAAGACATATTGCAACACAGAATATTTACACTTTCTCAATTTAAATTTTTTGGTTCTTTAATAGTTAAATTGAAAAATAACTTTTAGGAAATAATAACAGAATCCTTGCTTCACATGTCAATTTTCAGATTAAAATTTGTCATCATTTTATAAAAAGTTAGATTTGAGCATTCCTGAAATAATAATAATAATATTTATTGAGTCATATATATACAATTACAATCGTGTATGACGAGTCAATATGATGCCTTGGGTGGAGAGAGCGAAGTTATATTACTGTTCAGGAGAAAACAAGGGGCCATCTCAGCATTTGCTCAAAGGAAAATGTGCTGTTGCTTGTATACACAAAAACTGAAGATTTTGAGAAGTTTCTGAAGAGATCATTTAATTATATTTGTTCGAAAATTATAAAATACATCAGTATAGTGATTACTAATGACTTTCTCATATTTCTTAGTTTTCTAAAATCTTTAAGTCTTGTATTGCGATTCAATAGTGCCCCATCCTCTTTCCTACTATGTATTCATGCCTAAAAGACATTTTTTTATATTTTCTGAGTTTCTCGGTCCCCTAATAGCAGAATTGAAGTATAAATTTAAGAATATTAAAGAAGCACAAACCTGGTCCTTAAGAAAAAATTTATAGTAACATATGGGACCGCAGGTCTTTTGCCAAGGTGCAATTTTGAGCTAATTTTCACAGAAAATTTATGAGTTATTGGGAAACTTCGTAGGAAATCATTTGAAGCACTGGAGCTCACAATGCAATAATGTATAAAATATGCCAGTAATATAAAAATTAACACCATGAGAGCTATTTAAGAAGTAAATTAGATTTATAAAATTGTCGAGAAATCAAGAGAAACATCAAAGTGGCATTGATGTCATGTTACTCATTTCGCTTCACTGAAAACCTATATTTAAAGAAAAAATTTAGAGATTTTTTTGAGAAAATCTTGTTTCTAAGATTGCTCTTATTTCATTCAAAATTGCACCAAAACTATTAGTATTTTCAAAAAGAATGTACATGACATTAATTAAAGAACTAATTATGGAGAGCAAATTTTATTCGAAGACAAAATCTTTAACTTCAGAATTGATGTAGTAGGAAAATGTTTGAAAATAAATAAAAATTAGAGTTAATAGTAAAAGTCGGTATTATGAAATCTTTACAAGTGTATTTTTCTCTATTTTTTACAAGAAATTTAGTGAAAAACTTCAGAGCCATTTTTGAGAAAATTTTGAAAATGTTCCAGGGTACTTCCCAAATTAAAACAAAAATAATCAAATTTGCAGGGCTTTGTGTAGACACTGCAATTTGAATGGGGAACATTCCTGTTTGCAAAATTCCTAGGAATAGTTTAGGCACTAGTGTGAACATGTTTTGTTATTAGGTGACCCCAAAATGTGTACTTGTGTTGAAATCTAGAAATCAATTTTCCACAGCATTAAATAACTTTCTCTTTTCTATGTATATTGCGCTGTATATATACGTACATACACAAAGAAGTAAAAAACTTGTAATTTGGACTGTCAACTGTTATGGTCAGTATAAAAACGAAATGATGTCTTTGTTTGGATTCATGATCTTGCCACTTTTTCAAAAGTGAAAATGTATCTTTCTTTGAAGAACAATTGAAGTTAAGAGTGTGAGACTACTGTGGCACTTGGATCATTTTAAATCTTGTTTCCAATGCACATGGACTCCAAAAATTTCCAAAGTTTTAATTTCTGTTTACTATAAATAAGTTAGTTTAACAAAATTGTCTGCGCAGTATTAAGTGTACGAGATAGGGTTATGTATTTGCATTATTTCTCTAAATTGGGTCCTTCAAGGTGGTTTTGCTTATTTCCAAATGTAGTTCTTGGTGCTTGAATTTATTTACATGCCTCAAGCAGTCTCCCAAAAATTAATTATTAGTGCGATTTCAATTATAGGTATATTTAGTATTCACAAATATACATTAAATATATTTACACAGTAAGCTTAGAAATGAGACTAGACATCTGTGGCTGCATTGACATAAGAGTGGCACTTTCATGTCAAACCTCAAAATAATTACACCATGGTAAGCTGATAATCATATTAACAAGGCAAGATAGTCCTGATTAAATTACAATAGCTGCTAATACAATGAATAACATTTTTACATTGGTTTCGAAGTGATCAGAAAGAAAACCTTGTTTTTTTTAACAGAATTTAAGCCTGTGGGAGTAGCTCCAAAGCCAGAAACTCCAAACTTTCATCTAAAAATTATTGTAAATTATTAATCATGAAGATATACTATGGCACAACAAATTACAAATGTTTGTTGTGTTTACACAATTTAACAAGAGTGAAATATATTTATTGAACTGTCTAAAAAACATTGACTTACTACATACACTGTCTTACTATGGGCAAAATGCCATATTAAGTCATTTTAAAGCCATATAATTGTGCTAATAATATGTTTTAGTCAAAAAACTGATTAATATTTTAAAATACTTTTGTTGCAATTTTTTTACAATCATTTTGTTTATTTTAAATTCATATCAAAACAATTTATTATGGCCCAACAAAGATTAGAAAACCTTTCAAAACTGAATGAGTGTACTGAAGAAGTAGGAATAAACAATACACATTTATTCCCATAAAGAAAAGTAATAAATAATTATGAATAATCAGTGCTATACAGTTTTAAACCTCTCTCTCTGTTCTTTATCTTCAGTCACATGTTCAACAGTCTTTCAATATTTCATTTTATGAATAGCAAGAGCGCAAAGGCATTACAGCTAAATTAAATACACTTCTTTTCAAATTATACACATCTACAATACTTGACATACTGAAAATAGAAAAATACTGCATTTCAAATAATGCATCACAATCTACATAGTGTTTGAAACTTGTGCTCTCCATTTAAGGAAACTGTATGCACAGGACATGGTGTGACTAGAAAAGTGACAATGTTTTTACCAAAGTTCTTAATAAGTATATGCACCATTTCAATTCATCTGTACATCCTTACATAAGAAGTGAACATACAATACAGATGATGTTTTTCTTGGCCACTATAAAAAGGAAGAAATCAAAGCATCATTGTTTCTCAATCCAATGAAATGCCTTGAACCCATGAACTGAGATCAGATGTTCCTTCACAATCCAGAACTAATTCAGGAGGAGAATCAGGAGCCAGAAGAGACTGGGCTGCATCTCTACCAGAGAGATATGCTCCATGTACAGTTGAATAAAAACTGCTGTGTGTGTGCTCACCAGCAAACAGAAGTGTGGGCTGAAACATTCATCACATTGCTTTTAGTTCATTATTAGTATCTTTAATTTTTTGTGTGCATCTTCTGCTACTTTTTTCATAAACAATTGAAGATTTTTCTTAGAAAGTCTTGAACAAAATGTTTTCAGTGAATGCGGGTTTAATTATCTACAGATGATATCAAAACAATACTACTTGAAAGAGCATCTCTTGAATCAAATTTACCTTCTTCTGTCTGGGATTGCTGAACAGAGGTTGTGCAATACGCTCAATATCTGCCTGACTTGCTCCAACTGCCATTGCCGTGTATGATCCTTGTGTGAAAGACTGACTCCTCCAACTTGTACTTCAATTTT
The DNA here is from genome assembly GCA_017312745.1 of Gryllus bimaculatus. Taxonomy (NCBI): domain Eukaryota; kingdom Metazoa; phylum Arthropoda; class Insecta; order Orthoptera; family Gryllidae; genus Gryllus; species Gryllus bimaculatus. Next base: position 10,175,833 of record BOPP01000014.1, on the reverse strand, counting down.
AAAAAACTCTTATTAATTACAATATCAAGAAAATGAATAATTAGTTGATGTATTAATGAATAAAAAAGTATTCATTTTGGCAATTAACGTACACTGATCACATATTCAATTCTTCCACATATCAGAGGTCTATTTCCTTTTGGACAAAAAACTCTCAAACAAATATTTTGCTGTAGAGCTAGCTGAACTCTATTGATATTTACTATGATCCTTACGACTATATACTATGAACCTTAAAAATTGATATAAAATGAAATACTACCATTCTTTTTTTGCCGTCATTCTTATAACAAGGCAAAACAGATTTTCTCTCTACTGTCTTCACTATAAGGGGACGGAAGGGAAAAAAGAAAAAGTGGGAGTATCATAGTAAACAAATATTTTTAAACTGTGGAGATCCTAAAAGGAAATTAACTAGCAATCTGTTAATTATATCTAATTTTTCATTATATATGAAATAATTTTTAAAAGAATTTATCTACAAGATTGCAATTATACATCTTCATTGAAACGGAATATTATTTACTTACCAAATGCATGTTTTTGGTTTTGGGATGAAAGGATCATTCAAAAACTTTCTCAGGATTTCTGTGCATTTTTCTGCTACTTCTTCATGAGATAAAGTTTCCATATATTCTGCTTCTTTGCCAGAAATCCATCCCAATAATAAAGTTTCAGAAATTTTTGAAAACGAATATATTTTCCGATACCAATTTTCACTTATATCTGCAAAATACTTCACTATGTGCATACTATCTCGATTTCTGAATAACTGACAAAAAACGTAAGGAAAATGTACCTTTATTATCACCTTCTGATTCCCATAACAGCATTACTTCTGAAATATCTGCATTGAGAAATGGTCGATCATATTCAAGAAGAATTTTATCCACAGTACCAAACAATAATTTGTCAATGGCAGCAACTTTAAATTGAGGTAATGGAGGACAGAATAAAGATGAAACTTTGGCTTTCAAAACACCCAATGGAATTGTACAAATAACATGATCTGCATAAAAGCATGATCCATTTTCACAAACTACTTGAACATTAGGAGATGAACTATGATTTGCTGACCTTACTCCTTCCACAAGGGAAGTTCCCACAATATCTCCACGATTTCCAGCCATTTCTTTATTGTCTGATGATGTATGTGAATCAATGTTTGAGTGATCATCTGTTTTGGTACTTTGTTTTGATGAGGTGGATTCACTCTTACTGTTTGATCCTGTTTCTGGCACAAAATCATTATTTTCTTTCACGTCACTTTCTCCAGTAGATTCTCTCCAAGGACATTCCTCAGTAACAGTTTTGTCAGAGTCATCTGACTCATTGCCAGGATCTCCATTTGGAAATAAATCTATTCCTGAATCCCCACCAGGGCTTGCCACACATGATGCAAAGAAGTCATTACCATAATGCCATCTTATGCATGATACTGGATGTTTTTTCAAGATACAGTCTTCTGGAATGTCCCTTGAAACAGGTTCCAAGATACTACTATAACCAGCAGGAAGTACAATATTACCTCCTTGAAGCTCTGTGTAGCTACCAAGTTCCAACAAATCAATTTCATTCATTGAATGACAGCCTGTGATGCAAGTTTCACGTTTCATGAGACAGTCAAATATGAGTTGTTTTATATGGCGATCTTCAGTTTCACCAGTTCTGTCCAAATATAAAGCAGATTCAAGCCTTATATGCTCACCAACACTCACAATTCCAGCAGGAGGCAAATAGTGGCAAAGGAAATACTCTTCACATCGTCGCAGAAAGCAAATGTAGGCTTCATAAATTTCCTTGAACAGCAAGACAATAAGAAAAATATACAAAAATTCAAATATAATGTTGAGTCTACATTCAATACCTACTTGAAGTGTCTGAAATGGAATTTGTTTTCCATCTTCAGTAGTAGCTATGACTCGATGAGGTTTTGGTACTTGTACAATGTCAATTAAACCATTTGCCATAGCTAACTCATACATGGGATTTCCCAATACACCATGAATCCAGTTGGCTCCAAGTTCCACCTTATTGTGACCTAACATGAAATTAAAGGTTATTGTTTGCTTACGCAGCACTTAGGTATTGCAGTGGATATAAGGTATGTACATCTTACCCATATTGACAGATATAATCCTCCCTCCTATTCTATTTCTTGCTTCAAGAATTTTAAAATCCGTCACACCATTCTTGATTAAATGGTTGGCGGCTGATAAACCTGCCATGCCAGCACCTATTATGACTACTTTAAATCTATTTTCTTGTACAGCACTGTTCGATGATGCCATTTTGTTCTTCTCAGTATTGTCACTTTCATCGAATATTTGTTCTTACCACACCATCAAAGGGGTAAAAGGACTTTTTGGTAAAAGGACAGCTGACATTCATTTTTTTTAATACGAAACTTCTTATATTGTTCAAATGAATAATAGACATATGAAACTCCTTTTCATTTTGGGTCCATTGCAACCCATCTCTCTATATCCTGTTACAAATCGTTTTATTTCTGAGCTCGCTGTCAATGTTTATTAACTATTACCGACAACTGCTGACACTTCCATAAATCGTACCTACAATCTACTCTTTGCTACTCACTGTTCCGCCAAATATATTACTCTCTGGTTCCGTCGAACAGAGACCACTTTCCAAAGAACATTCTCACCAGTGTTGGCAGGTGGTTTTAAGCATTTCCCACTAGGTAGCGCTGCAAAAACCAACAAAGCGTCAAAAAAATCTTATTTGAAATATAAGAGGAGGTATGGACATTAAGGAAATACGAACATTATTATTAATTTGTTTGATGATATTTACATTTTACATTAAACACCTATACTTATAATATAAAAATATGTATAACAACTCTAGTATTTAGGTTGGCTTACCTGCATGTGATATGTACGTATTTTGATCTCGCTTGTTCTGTTCAGGGTTCACCAGTGTTCACATCTGGTTCACATACAGCTGACATCGACGGACGGACGTTTTTCCGTCGATCGATTTTTCAGTATCAAGGACTCACATAACATGGATTCTAGCTACACCCGTATTAGAGGACATTTTTTTTAAGCAACTGGATTCCTCTACTTTTTTATTTTCAAGGCCCCGCAGTAACAGATTTTGCCAGAAATTCGCACTTTTTACCCAGCATTACAGATTTTTCTCTCTACTGCATAAGCGGTAACAAGAAAGTAAAAATTTTGTTCCATTAAGAAAAATTTTGGTGCCATATGTAATGTACTAATGCACAATGTAAACTAAATAAATTACTAATATTTTACGATTTGTAATATTATGGTTATTTATAACCGCCTTTTATATATTAGCACTGTTGTATGATTAACGACAAACGATAATCAATCGGAATGGCGTTTATTTAGCGAAATTTGGAATACACAGTGTGAGTAGGAGACGAGCGTAGCACGTTCGTGCGTCCAGCGTCTGTCGAGCGGCCTGCAGTCAGGCCGTCGCGGTAGTCTCTGGTGCGCTCGCAAGGTGGCGCCCTTTGTCTATCATACAACATCCCCCTCTTTTGAGACTAAAGGTTGAGACGTGGTGGTTTTGAAAGACGTCCTGACCGAATTCGTTGACCTTGCACTGGCGGGTGTCCATATTCTTGATCGGCTGTTCTCATCGCTGGTGTATCGACAAGAGGTCCGTTGCATGCTCGCTTCATGGGTGTTGTCGATCTCAGTGACGAGCTTATCTCTTCGGTGTCTTCTGGCTTTAGTGGGAATATGGTGTATCTGTTTCGTCTGTTTCGGTTTGTGTCAGTTTGTATAATGCATGATCGAGGTTCCTTGGCCCTTCGTATCACCGTCCCGAATTTCTAGCATTTTTAATAGACTTTGGTCTCAGGAATCTGTTTCTGGAAGCTGTTTAACACCTTTTGACGAATTGTAATATTCCTGGACTCTTGCTCTGCGTCGATCTTCTTTTGCCGATACTTCGTCCTGGTTTGCCAGCCTTGATTCCAAGTTGATTGGAACCACTGGTAGGAAGTCCAATCTTCAATTCATTGAAAGTTCTCCGACGGAGTGTTACGATACGTTAAGAGGCCTTTGTACGGGTCTTTATTCTTTTTGAATATTTTCCTGACTATTTTAACCCCTGCTTCAGCGAGGCCGTTGGATTGTGGGCATCTGGACTTCTCACCAGCAAGTTCCCTAAAACTTGAAAATCGGGGATCCTCGAAAGGGGTTGAACTGCGTCCCGTTGTCGGTCAGAATCTCATCCGGAATACCTTGCCTCCAGAAGATTTCAGACATCTTTGCGATGATGGTTTCCATTGTCAAATTTTCACATTTGACATTTGAATACCTGTCGATGATGATGAGGTACCACGCGTTGTTCACATTAAATAGGTCCATACCAGATTTCTGCGAGGGCGACTAGGCTGTTCGATCTGGACCAGAGGTTCGTGTCGGTTGGTCCGGTGTTGTGTGTAGACAGCCCAATTGTCTACCTTCTCTTGAATTGGTTTTGACATTCTGTACCACCAATACGACCTGATTTGCACGTGCTCTGCATTTCGTGATACCTAAATGTCCCTCGTGTATCCTATCCAACATACTGGCTCGCAGTTTGCTTGGTATTATTATTCTCTATTCATACAGCAAGAGTTCGTTTTGGCACGTGATGTTCCATCTCTTCTCCCAGAACGGCTTCAGGTTGTCCGGAAAAGCTTCTCTCTTGGGCCATCCACTGCAGATGTAGACACGTACCGCCGATAGTTCAGCATCTTCCTTCTGTTCCTTGACAATTTCCGACAGTTTCGCAGATGATACTTGGAGGGTGTAATCGCGCCAATCACGTGAGAATCTGTGGTTTCATGTTCGTCACGCGCAGTGTGGACTATTGGTTGCCTAAATAGGGTATCAGCTTTTTTCAAGACTTTACCTGGAACATGTACAACAGTGTAATCGAAACGCATGAGACGGATACGATACCTTTGCAGTCTTGCGCCTTAGTGGTAAGGATCGGGATAAGGGGTTTGTGATCGGTTTCAATCTTAATCTCGATGCCTGTAATGTAGTCTGCAAATTTTTTAAAGGAGGAGGTAATCGCTAGGGCCTCCTTTTCAATTTGTGCGTACTTTCTCAGGGTCCGATGGTAGTTTTGATGTATAGGCAATGGGTTTAATGCTTCCATCTTCTTGAACCTGTAGCAGCGCCCCTCCAATTCCGTATGACGATTATAGACGCTGTCACTATAGTTTTTCTTCTCGGGGTCGATTAATGCCAGAACGCGGGCAGAAGTCAACACAGACTTCACTTTTGCAAAGGCTTATTCCTGACCAGGTTCTCACACACACGAAGGCCGTATCTTCTCTCAGCAGCATGAAGCTTGAAGAGGAGCCAGAATCGTAGCCTTGTCGGGAAGTGCCTTCGATAACAAAATTAACCATGCCTATCCATCTCTTGAGTCCCTTCTTGTCGTTGGGTGCGTCTATGTTGACAATCGCTTTCACCTTATCTGGATGGTTACGAGTTCCTGCTTCGTCAACAATGTGTCTTAGGGAGTCAGTAGAAGTGTCGCTGATGGACAACTTCTCGTTCAGGGTAATCCCGGCTTCTTTCAGTCTGGAGAGTAGTTTTTCCAGTCGCCCATTGTGGTCTTCTCTGCTAGATCCGTTTACCACGTCACACACGACGTTCATCAGACACTCGACACCATCGCAGTCTTTCAACACTTACTGCATTTTCTTTTGAAAAAGTTCCATCTAGGAGAAGTCACCGCGACCGGTTTTGCATCGGGTTTTATCGTCAATTTGTACATCCCAGGGATTTTCCCGATACTGTTAAATAACTCGGGAAATTTCTACTTTACATCATCCAGTGAAATAATGTAATGTTTGAAGACCGCGTCGATCCTCTTCACCAACCCTAGTTTAATTCCTTCGTATTTCCGCAATAGCGGCTGATGAAGGTTATGGATGTAGTAGATACCTCCATGTAAGGTCCTGACCTTGTAGGTTAACGAGGCCTGCTCAATTCTTTGGGCTTCCGACTCTGTTTTATCCGGGCCTGTTACCTTCCCTGCAGGTTTATTCCATGGTCGGTCTCCGGCACACTGTGCTGTGACGTCACTACCTTGTCGATTTTGAACCGGATATTCTTCCCGTTAACTTGAATCATCGCCATCCGTTCGTCGTCAGGATCCCCGCTGTCGTTAATGGCATCAATGTGTAACACGTCTAGTTCTAGTTTATCTTTGGTTGTCGTGCACAGATTTTTCTTGGATCTGTAGCTATTAGAGAAATGGCATTTGTTTTCGCATTTATAACAAATAGCATTTTTGGCCGGACATGATTTGCGCTCGTGCTTTTCACGGTCACACCATTGGCAGTTATTCGTCTGTCTGGAATTGAGGTTAGGGTTCGTATCAAGTTTTTTGTTTTGCTTCTCAACAGATTTCTTCTCTCTGCCAGTGAATCCAATGTTAGTGCCGTTTCTTTTATGTGTTACGATTCGATTTACAGTAGGTAGTTGAAGGCTTTCGACTTGCTTTCTAACCTCCTCAGATTGTGTTCTCATCTTTACGGCTTTGTGAAGGGTTAGAGTGTCGTCTAATTGTATTTATTCGCTGAGTTTTTGTCTGCGACACCGACCACAATTCTGCCGCGAATAAACCCATCCTTCAAATTACCATAGTTGCAATTTCTGGCAAGGTTAGGTAACGGTAGGAAAATATTCGTTTTGCACATGCACATGACTTTATTTAAAGGCTAATTTAGTACAACAGACTTTGTCTGAAGCAAAATCTCGATCTTCAATTATGCAGTTTTCTGTTGCAATTTTCAAAACATCGGTGATTTTAATGAGACCTGCACCATTCTCTTAAACGTCCTTCGGACTATTCGACAACAAAATTTAAAGAAAAAATGTGGAACCATTTTTTGAAAATGTCAAAAATGTCTGAGGGGCTTCATTTTAAATAACTCTTCAAAATAAAAATATATGTTTCAAATATCAAGTGCGGCAATATAAACGAGAACGGTTGGGATGTATCATTTTGGAGAAAATCGGCAGAACGGTTTATGCGCTTGCGTTGGGCACCTATTGACGGCAATCGATATTTCGGTATGTAATACGCACAAAACATGAATTCTGGTAATACCACGTGCTAGACGATATATTTTTCTATATTTTCAAACTAGATTTATCCACGTTTTCGTTACCAAAGGCCAAGCAAGAAGAGTTATTGTGTTGAAACCTCCTGGTTGTCCGCGCCACGAATACAATATTTCCTCTTCTCAAAGTGGCTCCACTCATTCCGCATTCGCCGAGCAGCTCGTCGCATCCAGAACAACTGATGTGTTCGGCAAATGTTCGCTCTCTTTGATGTGTCCTAAAGACCGACACGCGGTGGGTGGGGCGAATACCGAACATTCGGCGAATCGCAAGCAACCCGTCCACTCTACTCGGGATTCGGCGAGCGGTTGCTCGAGATTCGCGGAATGCCGCATGTGTGCAGTCGCCTTTACGTTAGTAAACGCGAGAAAGTAAAACTAGTGGCGCTACAGGATGGCACAGACTTCCCGTATTGGTTTACTATTTCCTATGGTCTCAGCTAGCTATTCGGATGTGCAACATGTTCTTTCCTGCTTATCACCACCCCACCGTACATTTTCATTTTTTGAAATTTTCTTAATTTTTCGGTTTTTAATAGTAGAACGGAAATATTAATTTAAGGATATTAAAAGAACAATAAAACGTCGTACAAAATGGCAAATTTTCTTTGAAAAATGTGGAGCTGCTGTTAAGAAAATGGGGTTTAAGCGCTACTGTAAATTCGAAATTTGGTGCTCTTTATATTTGGTGCTCGAAAATTTTAGAGTTTTCGAAAAACTTCATTAGAAGTAATTTGAAGCATTATAACACTCAAGTACAATACTGTTTACAAATTGCTGGAAATGTGCATATTAATAGCGTGTGAAATCTTAAAAAAGTACCTTTGAATAATTTTTTGAAAAACAAAAAATAACGTAAAATGAATATTACGTCATATTAAAGAGTGTAATTAGTATTATCCGTTCGAGAAAGTTAAAGGAAAAGTTGGGAGGCGTCTTGAGAAAATGACGCTTGAGTGTTTCTGAAAAAGCAGAAATTTTAGCTAGTTTTCACCGAAAACGGTAGAATTTGGAAAAACATTATATGGAATTATTTAAAGAACATGTACTCATCAATATAATAATGTGAACAGCTAGCCGCTAATGTATATATTAACAACGCGAGAGACAAGTCAAAAAATTACATTTTTGAAACAACAAAAGATTAGAGAAAACTGGTGTTCATTCCATCTCATAGAGTACATTTAGCACTATCCCTACTATGCACTATTCGTGCGTTCTCGATTATGTGTTCTGGCTCATTTTCAAAGCAACAGTAGTTTACAATTCTGCCGCCTACAAATGTAATATCAGAACGAGTAAAATCATCGGGTAACCGGAGTATCGCAGGGAAGTGGTCTAGGGCCTTCCTCGTTTCCGACTTAGGTAAATGACGTATTTGAGGGCGTTGAATCAACTACGACCTTCTGTGAATGATTACATAATCTATAGGAATATTAGGGATGCGAAAGGTGAGTATGGAAGAATATCATGAAAACAAACGCAGAGAAGTAGAATAATATATTTTTTCAATATCTCGGCGAAGTGTAAACACATCTTACAAATTAAGTAGTAGATATTAGATTTTATAGTCACTATCTGCGAGGAATATCTTCATGGGGAATATTTTGAAAAACAATAAAGTGATTTTCGATGATTAATATTTGTTTTTGTTCTCTAATCCTGAAATATAAAAGGCAACCCTGGTATAAGGCATATGTAGATTTACCTGCGTAAAAAGAAATGGAACTGGGTACTCAAACCGAAACGAAGAGGATCATAATTTCAAAATTCGTTCACGAACGCAGAGATCTGACACAGGAAAATTCTCCATTGTAAATCGACAATCTGTATGTAATGTAAAAGCTTCTTCCCCATATGTCACTTACAGTTTTTACTGCTTTTTCACTAAATAAATCTAAAGCGACTTGAACAATTAATGCGACATTGAATATTAATTGAATTCATGAATACCACCTCTTAAAACATTTGGGACTGTGGTGAAAAAATAATTTGGGAAACTAGTGGTTCTACAACAGCACACACTTTCTCGGGTTATTGTAAACAGCTACGTAATATTGAAATATTGAATTTACTGCGTTCCTCACAACTCAGCTATTACTTGAAAACGTTCAAACGTCCTAAGCTATTACTTGAGTAACGCACTGTTGCCAGCGCAGTCTCGTAAAAAAAAATAGTTAATGTGTATTCGCTTGACGAATACTATAATTATTTGGCAAAAACGCTTATATCCATCTGTATTCATATGTCAACTAGTTTATCGGTTAGTCATAGTACATCTTACACACTTGTTAAACAATTAATACTAATAACCTAATTAAATTAATAATATCAGGGGTGGATCCACAGACGAATTGGGAGGTGGGAATTTGTGTGCGTATGTATATAAAAACAAAGAAAATATAAATTATAAACAAGGTAAATTATTTTTAACAAAATGCTTTTAACAAAATATAAATATTATTTTTTATTTAATGAATACTTTATGGTTTTAAATTAAAAATTGTAATACTTTTTTATAAAAATCATTGAATTTAGAGCTACAAAACGACTAATGATCATGGTGTTATATTTTTCATTCTCTGATATAAACATTTACCAGCACTTAAGAAAGTCTACAGGATTTCACAAAAGATGTCTCAAGTCTCTTCTACTTTTTCTTTTAATTAGATTTCCTTCTCTTTTCTTCATATTATTTTTATTTTCTTTCTCTTCTTAAGTATTTATTAACCCCGCTGTCTACAGGCACATATAAGAACCCTTATTCTTTTGTTTCGTATGCACGGAAATTGCGCGAAATGTCACAGCGGCCCGCGATCACTCGCTTGGCACCTAGAGAGAGACCTTACTCCATCAACACTGTTTCTGGTTGCGTTGGCCACACTCCAATACATGGAAGTCGCCGTGGCACCGCATCTCCAGCGGAGTAAAAAAGAGATGAGCTGTCTCAGGTTTCTGGAGAACGGTCGCCACATACCTGCTGCCACATGTCTGCTGTCCGCAGCTACGGTGCCGCCCAGTCACGTCCCCGCCATGCATGCACACTGCTATTGTAGGTGCTAAAGAGCGGCTCAGTGTCTGCTGCCCGCAGCTCACTTGCCGGACTTACAATTTATGGCGAGCGCGAGGGGTCATTAGGTAGGGGTAGTGACGAGGTATTACCCCTCGAGAAGAGGCCGGGCACCTGACCGCACACTCTTCCTGAGAAAGTCGTCGGTCAGGTCGGTTGTGCGTTCCCGATTAGCTGAGTGAGAAGTGATAGTCGGCATCTTGGCGAGAGTGTACAGGAAACTAATTGTTTGCGATAGAAGAGAATCTACACATTAGAACTGTGAATATAACTGGGCAAATTATAGACTGTGGAGATTCGTAAAGTAATGAGTACGAGGCGGAATACTGGCCGCAAAAGTGAACACTTGAGTTGCTGTGTGACGGTAGAACAACTGTTCAAATTAGCTGCAGGAGCGAGAGTGAATCATAGAGGACGCCTAGGACAAAATACGCCGTTTATTAAACATGCGTACGAACTTTGTAACACGCGTCGGCGTGCCGCACGAGAGGAGCGGTGAAGAGAGAAGAAGAGACGACTGTCTGATGCTCTGTTCTGGTGGTGGGTTCTGGTTCTGGTTGTGGTGCTTGGCAAGACAAATTGGGAGCAGATTCATCCAGGATCTGGTGGAGGGCGAAAGAAGACAGCGCTTTGAACGGCATCGCAGACGGTCGGTTTGCAGAGGAGCGAGGCGACGGTGCGGCCCGAAATAGGCCAAGGTCGAAAGTCCACGGTGCGGACGTTTTTTGCGGAGGTTTGTGAACCCGTGCGAGCGAAGAGCAAGGTAAAAATAATTATTGAAACTGGAGGTGAGGGCCGGCGTCGCGGCGATTTTTCCTAATTTGTGTCTTGGGTACACTCTCTCGAAAGATCCCGCTACCTGAGATCATAAAATCTCATTACGAGCATTCATTCTGCATCCCTTCCGAGCTGCCTGAGCGGGTGTTAGATGGTTAGATGGGGTGGTCAGTGTACGTACCACTGGGCTGAAACCCAGTGACATTCAGGATTCCCATTGGTAACTAAAAGCTAAGTAAAGAACGCTCGATTATTTTTTTCGAGACATTTTACACGTTTCTACATTTTTTCTTTTGTTCGTTTCTGTTTTTTCCTGCACCATTTTAATTCTTTTCTCTAGACCTGTTTATTTGAGGAGGGGGCATGGGCCCCCTCGATCAGACACGGCAAGTACATCAGTAACAGCTTGAATTACGCATCTGAATTTGTTTTGATAAACAATTTACGTAATTTTTCTTTGCTTTTAGGGCATTTCAAAAACATTTTAAGAGTATTTTATTGGTCAATCTTGATGATGTTTTGTATTATCAAAATCTCACCCTTAGTTATTATAATTCCCCATCCTAGGGATGCTATATTAATGCCCGGTTATGATCGGTATATAGATATTTTTTGTATTGAAAATGTTTTGTTGGAATGTGTCATATTGTATTGATTATGTAGAATAATGCAGGCTAAACTCTGCTCGTGCTGTGATACTTTTTATTAGTTTTTAATGCTTTTCCGTAAATATTTTTTACGGGGTAGAGAGAAAGTTATGTAATGTTGCGTGAAGAATTTTCAGCAGAGAAACTCTTCTGTCAGGGCCCTGATCACGAAAAAATGGATACATCCAGGTGCTTCACTTACAAAAAATACTCTAACACGTGCTGTAGCAAGAAAGTTTTGGGGACCTTGAAACCGAAAAATTGAATTATGGCAAAACGTGATCAATAGTCAATTGATCTGGCCGATCTACGGCCCATGAAATCTGGAAACGATATTTCAATTTTGGAGGGTACTTTACATGAATCCCCTCGATCATTTTTCAAATAAAAAAGACTCCATCGTTTTTGATAAAATTTTGATAGATAGTGCGGAGAATGTTTAAGAGAATGGTGCAGTCTCATGTTTGTTAAAACCCTGATTATTCTAAAATTGCAAAAGTTCAAATTTTTTCGGTGTCTTCCAACAACTAAAATATTAATGAAAGATATTTTTTCCTATAATGATATCTGTTCCTTAAAGATGGATTTTGAAATAAGATCATGCATCACTTTTCGAAAATTTGAGAACTTTTCGGATAATTTTGCGTTAAAATACGGGTGAGAAAGTACGTGCTGTTGTAGCACCACTAGTTTCTTCTAGGAAACATGTGAGTGAAAGATTGTTAGAGAACCTATAGCAATTTCTTAAGTTCGAAGAGCGTTTTTAAATTCAACGATAGGGAGTGTACTTACACGCAATGTCTAGCAATCTTCTGACAGATGTGTCATTTCACAAAAACTCACTGATTACACGAATATGTGCTTCATTACGTGTTTAAAGACTAATGAATATGATTTATTTGTCACATTTTCCTATAGTATACATGCACATATTATGGCCAATAAAAAAATTACATTACATCTTCAGTTGCTCTCTTGGAATACACACAGTGGATAGTGATATTCACAAAGTGAATAGTGATTGTATTGTTCAAGAATGTGTAAACCTCCCTTATTTCATTCGCCTTTGACATAACACTGAACGACATGAAACACTGTTTGGAACAATGAAGCAACATTTTAAACATTTTCCGATTAGGCAATATGTAGAACTTTCCTACAGCCATATTCCACACATCTAAGTGCATCCTTGCTCCTCGAAATTATAAGGTATGTCTCAAATTTTCAAGCTATTTTTCAACCGTATTGATTCTTTTGGCTTCAATGTTTTCTACATAAAGTTATTCAAATGTAAATCTTCAAATGATGCCATGCATTTTTTCAAATCTGGGTAATTGTTGAGTAATAGCTCTAAGAGGAGGCAAAGCGTCGTATGCCGCACGTCCCCAATAGTTTCAATAAAATAAATGTACAAATGTAGATATTGCTTTCCTAATGTAGTTGCGAATAAGTATTTTCCAAGGAATGTTATACACCTAAAATATACACATAAAGAGGAACCACTTTTAATGTACTGCATTTTTGACAAATGTAAATATTGGTAACATAGATGTCAAACAGTAATGTTAGTTATTATTTGGTAGTACTTCTGGCTGTGTTGTTGATTCTTGAAATGATTTGTTGACAATACCTAACTTTTCTCCATCACCCATTGTGTCAGGGAGATCTTTATTTAAAGTTTCAGGTAGAAGAAATGCCGTAAGACCCGCTACAAGTAAAAACATCCCAAATATGATAGAAGGAAGGGGCTTCCAATACATGTCCTGGAAACAATAAATATTTATAATTATAAGGAAATAAAGAATGCCAATTATTCCATTTCCATTTCGTTGTTACAAACAGAGGCGTATCTAAGTATCCAGGTACCCATTGCTAGCATAGAGTAAGAATACTTCAAATTACCTTTTAGTTGTTTTAGCGGTATACTATAAATACTATAAATAGCGCCCCTTGTATGTGAAGACCATCGTCACTCACATGCTACTCACGTGCCAGGTCTGTCATACCATAGATATGCCTCTTGTTACAATACTTACCAACATATTGATGTATGGAGAAATGAGACTTCCAAAACGAGCACAGGTTGCCCCAGCTCCAACTGCTGCTGTTCTTATCACTGTTGGAAACATTTCAAGAGTGAAGATAAAATCTGTGGCAAATGAACAGGAAACTGCAAATTTTCCGATCATTGCTGCTGTTACTGTTAACCAGCTCATATCTAGGGGAAAATGGATATTAATACTTGCGTTGATTAGTAAAGTCAAATTAAAAGGAACATTTCTGACCTTCGGGAGCTGCAGCGATTACAAACATTGTCAAACTTCCTAATAACACAGAGCTGCCAAGCACTGGGACTCTTCCAAGGCGATTGAGAGTGAGCATTAGGACTATGTATGATGGAATTTCAACTAAACCAGACAATAAAAAGTTTACGTAATCATTCCCTCCCAGGTTCGAAGTGTTTAAAGAGAGACCATAGAACACCGAACAAACTGCAAACCTGCAAAGAAATATGCAATTAAATAATTTGTCAAAAAAATATCATCTCTTTTGAAATACGTAAATATTTTATTCCGAAAAGTTTAAGGGCCTTCCATTAAAACATATTGTAATTTTATGCTCTATTAGGACACGAAATCACCATGAAAAACATCGGCCTAAAGGCCAAAAAGCCTCAGCCTTTTTTAATGTTTAAGATTTTTAATACGATAATAGAAAACTCTTGGTACTACAACATCACCTACTTCCTCGCAATATGTTATCGTTATGTAATGTTATGTATTAATTTCTGCCTTATTTATGCTTCAAGTATCATTTTATCACGTAAGTAACGGATGTGTGAAAATAGATTTTTATTTGAAATTTAAATTAAAATATATTTCTGGCATTAAATTAAGTGAATAGGGAAACTACAATACTGAAGATAGATTTTTCTCTCAAGTAAAATCACAGAACAATAAAGGATAGAATGCACCCTCAACGATCGGGGAATTTGAATTTTTGAGAAAATTGGTTGAACGGTTACGCGCTAGCGTTGTGCACAGATGGACAGACAGACACGGACGGAGACGTTTTGCCGTCAATCGATATTTCGGTATCAAGAACGCACAAATCACGGATTCTGGCTACACCACAAGTAAGAGGATTTTCTATATTTAGCAATTGGATTTATCCACTTTTTTCTTACCAGGGCCCGGCAATAAGAGTTTTTGTGTCGAAAATTCGCCGTTTCCGTGGCACGATTACAATACTCTCTCTTCTTACGTTAGTAAGTGCAAGAGCGTTAAAATTATTCACTCAACATTATGAATAAGAATATTTAAAGCTTATTCCATTCATATAACAAACCTCATAAGAATAGAATTCACTTGAACTTCTAAGACATAAAGTTATGGAGAGTTAGAAACTATAATAAATTACAAATCTACAGAATAGCACAGATTTCTCCCACTTGTTTGTTTACTGTTCTCTTGTATCTTGGCTAACTTTTCGTATTTTTCCAGCTTTTCCCCTGCTGTATTTTACAGGCTAGGAAAAACTTCACATTTTATCAATTTTTCGACTCCGTAACAACAGAGTTGAAACATGATTTTAAATATACAATAGAAGAGTACAAACTGGATCTAAACGCAAATTTTCATTGAAAATTTTGGAGCAATTTTTCAGATATGTTTCAGCGTTTCTGAAAATGCGCAATTTTGAGCTTATTTTCACAGGAGAGTTTTCAGTTTTCGAGAAACTTCCTAAGAAATATTTTGAAGGATCTGTATTCAGAAATGCCCTCTTGTAAAGCCTATAGAAAACTACTGTAATAACATTATCGCGCGAGATATAAAATAAACACACTGTGTATTTTCGAATAATCCAAAGAATATTTGAAAATGGCGTTCACGTCATTATATTGGGAAAAATAGAGCAGTTTTATAGAATTTTTTTATATTGCCCATATTTCACTCAAAATTGTGCAAAAACGACTAACCTTTTCAAAAAATGTACTTGGTAACAACTAAAGAATTAATTACAAGAGGAAAACAAATTTCATTTGAAAAAAATAGTGATGTTTCAACAGCACATACGTTCTTGTATTATTTTTAAATTTGAAATTTTCGAAATTTCAGAGTTCAACGAAAATGGGACCAGAGCTATTCTTTTTCTTTTCCTCTATCCGTGAAAAAAATTAAGCAGTTTATAAGATTATTTTTAGAAATTGCAAATATATTTCAAACATAAATCAAGTAAAAACTACCTGTCTTTTCAAAAACAGTGCATCTTTAAAAAAAATGTTTATAGAACTAATTTTTTCCAACGGACCTTGAGACAAAAATTTCTATCTTTAATTTTGTAGTTTTTAAATGTTAACGTGGTGCAATTTTAGAAAAAATGAGATTTCGCCAAAAATAGAACCAGCACCAATAATTTCACAGTTTCATGATACATGTTAGGAGAAAATTTAAAGAAAAAACTTGAAATGGTGTTTGAGAAAAAAAGTTTTAAAAAATTGCCTATATTTCAAAATTACTCGAAAAAGCTCATATTCTTACTTTCTCGCATAAGTACGTATACAGTACGTATATTATAGGTTGCAAAGATAAAGTTATGTGATGCTGTGGAAAATTGAATTCGAGATTTCAACGGAAATACGTTTTGCGGTCCCCTGATACTGAAAAGGTGGTTTATTAAAAGACATTCGTTCGTCCGTCCATCTCTGTTAGTCCGTCTGCGAACACCAGTAGCGCCTAAACCATACATAAGACTTTTTCAAAATGGGTCGGTCGATCTGCCTCGAGTCTAAGGTTTACGATATTGAAAAAATATTCATTAAAATTGTAGGGTACTTTACATGAAGATAGAGACCTTTTTAAAATTTCCATAAAAACAGCTACAATTTTTATAAAATTTCTTCTACGAATAAAGTAAAAAAAAGTATTATTTATACTGGCCTAACTCGTCTTTATAAACTGAATTTTCAAAAATTGTTTCTTTTTCCAAAACGTCTGCCCGTCCGTCCGTCTGTCCGTCCGTGTGTCGGTACGTCTGTCTATCCGTCCGTCCGTCAGTTCGTCTGTCTGTCCGACCATCAGTTAGTCCGTCTGTCTGTCGGTCCGTCTCTGTCCGTCCGTCTGTTCGACCGTCAGTTCATCCGTCTGTCTGTCCGTCCGTCAGCCCGTCCATCTGTCTGTCCGTCTGTCCTCTGTCCATCTGTCTGACTGTCTGCCCGTCCGTCTGTCTGTCCGCGTGTCCGTCCGTCTGTGTTTCTCTGTCCGTCTCTCCGTCCGTCCATCTATCCGTCTGACTGTCTTTCACTGTCCGCCTGTCTGTCCATCTGTCTGACCGTCTGCCTGTCTGTCCGTCCGTCTGTCCGTCTGTCTGTCTGTCCGTCCATCTCTATAATTGTAATTGTAGGAAGACGTCGAAAACATTTTGAATGTTTTCAACAGTCAAAACATCAGTGCTATCAACCAAAAAGAGACTTGCGCCATTTTTTTAAACGTCCTTCTGACTAACCACGATCAAAATTTCATCAAAAACAATGAATTCGTTTTTGAGGGGGAAAAATTAAATGAAAATTAAACAATTACTATATTTCATCCCAAATTTACGCAGAAAATACTCAAAATTTCGAAAAATTGCAAACTTTTTCAAAATCTATTTGTTCTGAATCTATTTCAAATCGTCTGGGCCTGTTTAATAATCCTTTTCCAAATTTCCTTATCGTTCGAGTGCTCGATCGATGTAAAAGCGGCCTTGAACGTTATTAATCATCACTCCACGTGTTTTTAACCGGCAGAATGTTTTACAATGTCAACCTACTATTGAACCGTGATTTTAAGAATTTCTTAATTGCTTACGTAAATAAAATTTACATCGGAAAAAAACATTCCAAATTGTAATGAAGATAATGACACATACAAGGGCGTGGATTGAGTCTTCTGTTTTACCCCAGAAACTGATGACACATATTCACAAACATACGGGAAGTTTTCAATAACTTTCAAACCAAAATAATTTCAATATCTAAAAAGAATCTTTTATAAAGAACTATAAATCAACAAATAAAAATAAATTTTAAATTCCACATTATTTATAAGAAAACATCATCATGGTCCGTTAACACTACACCTACAGAAGTAGCCCCCACTTGAAAAATTC
Organism: Gryllus bimaculatus; assembly: GCA_017312745.1. Taxonomy (NCBI): domain Eukaryota; kingdom Metazoa; phylum Arthropoda; class Insecta; order Orthoptera; family Gryllidae; genus Gryllus; species Gryllus bimaculatus. The sequence goes on along the minus strand of BOPP01000014.1, from coordinate 10,158,057 downwards.
TTGTTGCGCGACTGACTAGATATTACTGAGTTAATTTATAAATGTGTACTTACAGGGTTTTGTAAATATATTAAGAATAGTATGCGTAATGGTGCGAATGTCTTGGCAATTTTTATTGTAGAAAAGACGAATTTTGATCCACAATCCACATTTAATATATTTACAAAATCACATAAGTAATTAACTCAGTAATGTCCATTCAGTCGCACTACAAGGATTTTTCACGAGGGGGCTAGTTATGTAATTGTGTTGATATTATTCATAGGACCACAGTAAATTAAATTTTCTTAATATCCAGATTGATTGTCTTGATTTTTAAAATTTGCTGTAAAGAATGGCTGTTTCAAGAATTGCCTGATGAAGTTTTAGGGAAATATAGAACAATTAAGAGAAATATTTTGGATAATATTTGAACTTACCAGTTAAAAAATATATTTAGGGATCTTAAACGTAGGTTGCGATGCTTAAGGATATGCAGGATGCTTAGAGATTCTTGTTGCTCCATTTGATCTGATTTCATTGCTCTATTTATGACATCGTCTGGAAGCGTAACCTTATTCACTTTTGCTGCATGTTGTAAAATTACCTTTGCTTCTTCTGAGCGACCCTCTGCCATTAGCCAACGAGCCGACTCTGGTATAAACCTGAATGGAGAAAGATATCTTTTAAAATGTTTTTTGTAGTATATGAAGTCAAATATGTCGTATCTTATAATAAGTATCTTATTATAAATATCTTGTCTCTATATTATCTTATAATAACTATCTTATAATAAGTTTCATTGAAAAAAATGTGTGAGTAAAATAATGAACGAAGCAAATACCTTAATGTCACTCATTGAAATACTACAATTTTTATTATTGAAATCTAATTATAACCTTAAATAAAATCCTTTACATTATTTGATCACTATCTTAGTGGCGTAGCAATGACCACAGCAATGTCGCAGCGGCACCCGGGGTGGATATGCATGGTGTCACCATAACCCTAATGCAGGCCGCAACCCAGGCTCGCAACCGAACAATAGGTAACATCAGTGGCGTCACTAGTGTTGGTGACTCATGGAACCATACTGATGTCGTTCATTCTTCAAATTCCACATAATAGTTTGTATAGTTTGTAGTAAAAATGTTTTTCCATCAAAAATCTGAGCTACGCAATTTCACTTACGGTTCTCGATAATAATTCAGTAACATAAAATTGACTGGGGGATAATCGTTTTGCATTTCGTTTTGGATTAAAAAACTGAACAGGTGTTAATTTTACATTTCAATTAAAGTAAATCATTAAAAACTGAAAGAAATATAATACATTTAAATATATATTATAGAAGAACATGGACAATAGTACCGACAGTTTGTTTTGACGGAACATTTCGCCACGAAACCCCTACTTCGTGTCTGCCACCGCCTCCATCGCCTCATTTCTCTTTACGCCCCACCCCGCCCCACTCCACTCCATCCCATCCTACCACGCCCGGCCCCGCCCCTCCACTTGTGGTGCTACAGAATGGCACAGACTTTCCCGTAATAGTTTTCTATTTTCTTTCGTTTCAGTCAACTATTCGGACTAGCCAATACTCTTCCAAAGCCACTGGGAGCCACCAGGAAATCAAAAAAATTCATTTTCCTTTTAATGACATTCACTATTTTAGATATTGCACCAATTTTGTTATGAAATCATTTTCAACCCAAAGAGCGACCAAATGGCGGTGTCTGGTAGGCAAACAAACCAGGCCAGATATTGCACCACGCTCTTAGCTATGTTGCTGAGTTTACTGCATTTACTCTTTGCCTTTTAGATTTAACACGGTGAACAAAGGCCTTTTTTGATGATGCAACCAGACGGGGGGCGCTGTGCAGCGCTGGGCGGCGACGGAGTCTCAGGAGAATACTATTCTGTCTTCATCCGACTCCCTGAAACGCGATTTTATGAATTTCGCTGGTTATTGAAAGTATAGAAATTCAATTATTGACGGCAATTAATGAATTATTTATGATATTTAGACAACTTGTTTTCATTTGGTTTTAGATTTGATTCAAAATGTACATTTGATGAATTCTTTGTATAAAGTTGGCCGTTCTGGAAGTAAGTCCCTTTCAGTCTCTTACGGTGGATGCATATTTCTTCCTGCAGTTACAGACCGTAGCATGTGTGTGGAAAGATCTCTGCTACAAAATATACCAGGGCAGTGAAATTTTCAAAATAAAATAATTTTATTTGTGTGAAACGTGTTGGAGCAATAGTGTTAATTGTAATGTGCTGAAGTCGAACCTTGTGGAAACGAATGCTAGAACCACGACCGTGGGAGGTGTATAATATACCTGGCACGAACACGTCGCATTAAGTTATGTAAGTGGGGTTTTAATATATACTGTTATTTAACTTAGTTTTAATTAATTGGAATTGCTTACATTTTTATTATATATTCGTATTTTGAATTTTGGAAATTTCATTTCCGTCATTTGACGGAGGTACAACCTCTAATCTTTTGAGGCACCAGCCGCCACTGGGAGAGACCGACTCTCCTTGGATCTGTTTCTTAGAATGCTGGTTACAACCTGGAGTACGTATTGGATTCAACCGACACATCATATCTTTAGTCGCGAAGTAAAGGAATAGTAATAATAATAATAATAATAATAATAATAATAATAATAATAATAATAATAATCCGGGCGCCTTCTCAAGGTTCTCTCTCGCCAGATATGGAGATATAATTAAAATACCCAGGCTGGACCAAAATCAGCACCTGGGCTCTGGGTTTGCAGCCCATCTCCCAGAGATTCTGGATGTTGCAGTGAAGACTAGAAGAAAACCATCGGCAACGGGGCTGCTCCAGACGAGGTAATGCGTCAGCTCCCACAGCAATGACCTCCGTACCAAAACGTATAATTATACGTTTATACAGAGGGTCGTAGAGAACACTGATCGGGCAATGTAACTAAGCGGCCCAATCTCTGCGGGATTGTCCCGTACCTTTCAGAGAACTGCTCGTAAAAGAGAACACCCTGAGAGAATAAAATAGACTCGGGAAATGAAAATAGATATAATACGTACATTTTATTTCGTAAATCACTGGCAAGGCGAACCGCTTCCAAGATGTAGGCACCTGTTCCATGCCGAATGTAGCAGAAAACATCCAGAGCTACACATGACTAAGCAGAATGTAACTGACAGATGAAAGGAAATTATCATACACTGCTATTTAACTGAGATAGAATTAGGAAACATTAAAAGGGAAGTCGGGTGCCTACTTCACCAGCAAGAAGAAATTGGCCAAGGCACAGAGCCACCCGGACAAGACCTTCAAAATAGCTACAGTGTTTCACCCCAGACCGATAAACACGATACGAAGATATTAGACATGTTCAACAGCACTTTGTTAATTGAACACTTCCGCGGTTCAGAACCAGCCAGCCGACCATTCATCCCTGTCCTGGAAAACATTGAAAAAGCAAAGGAAACAATAAAGAAGATGAATAATATATTGGAGGAACATGTTAAAAACTTGGATGACCTGACGGAGCTACACCTCGCTATGTATTGTGTAGCAGCTACTGTCATCGCGCTGAATGGCAAAAAGACGTATTACCCAAATAATAAGAGGAACAGACAAACAAGTGATCTCATGCCAACATGGAAAAAACGACCCGTGGGAGAAGTAAATGAACTCGCATCCAAAGCTAACATTATAAAAGAGTACCTTCACAATAATCAAACCAAGAGAGTAGTTAGGAACCATCCTAGCAACAAAGGCAGGCATAAAATTGAATGGTACACAAAGAACCCAGGATCATGAATCTTTATTAGACACTTTTAGGTAAAATCAAGAGGAAGTAGACTCCACCGATACAATGAACTGAAGAAAAGGAAGAAGGACAATGTCAAATTTCACAGAACCCGAGAGAACTTCTTCAGGCGCCTGGAGGAAAATAAGGACATCCAAAGTACAGCCCTAACTACAGAAGAAATATATAAATTTAAAGAATACTGGAGTACGTTATAGTCTGACCCGAAGGATTTCAATAAAAATGCATCATGACTGCCAGAGTTAGAAATGACAATGTCGAAAATTCAAATCAATGAATGCTACAGAGTTTACGAGTACTACCGACGATATCACAAGAGCCATCAGTAAAATCAACAACTGGAAAACTCCTGGGCCTGACATGATAATTGTTACCACCCTGTCACCTCATTGGAGAGGCAATTACGTCCGAAAATATTATCCACACCAGTCCCAGTTGGGGTGACAATTCTTTGAACACATTTAATTATCAATAATGTCTCGGTCGGATGGCCGAGATCGTTAAGGCAGTAGAAATCGCTGGTTCGAGTCCCGGGTATTGATGTATTTGTGTTTGTATGTGCGTGTCGTTCTCTCACCCCTCATAATCATAATTTCATCTTCCATACCCCATACAGCAGAAATGCTGAACCCCCTAAAAATGTTTCACGAGCAAACGCGCTGGAAAACATATGACTGGACCTCGGTGGCTATAACTGCACGTTCGCGTGATCTATAGAAAGGCCAATTCGCGACGAAAAAAATATTAAAAGAACAGCTCTATGACCTCACATTATATATTGTTCTGTTTAAATGTCAATATTATCATTCTGTGACTAACTCCCTTCAACCTGTCCTTCGAACACTGTTGCTTACTCTTATCGTGCTAGGATAGGCTATGTAGCTTTTGATTTTTGTTCTTCTTATTAAGTATTTCAAAAAGTTTCTTTCCTCTTTGGTTCTCCTAAACAGATCTTCTCTGTTTGTAATCCTACCTCTCCAGATCATCTTAAATATCCTCCTGTTGCACCATAATTCAAAAGTTAGCAGTCTCTTGTTTGTCCTCTCTTCAAATTTACAATTTACATTTTCTTTTTCATACAATGCAATGCTCCACATATATATTTTTATTAGGTTCGACTTTCACATCAGTGCACAAATTATTTGATGTCAAAAACTTATTTTTCAGTGAGGCTGGTACGGAATTCTATTGGTGGTGCCAGTTAGTGATGCGACATCGATGTTACCAATTATGTATGCTCAAAATTATAACATGGATGTTAATAAAGCATCGATTCAAAAAATCAATGTTTTAAAAGTGGTTTAGTAAGCTCTAAAATGAAATTCATGAACAACAACATTTAATGTTTTAGTGATCGTGTTTACTAATTTATAATAAAGGTTAGACTGAAAACACACTAAAAATAATAAGAGCAAATAAAAATTCTCAGCCTAAAAGCCTGAGCGCTACATTAATCTCAAGTGGTTACAGCTTCCTGAGCTCGCCTTACGCCCACGGCGGAGATGGTCTGGTCGATGAAGATAGCGCAATTGACGCACTCCATGGAACAGAACATGAACTACTGTGCCACTTCCACTCTGGTACTATTTCACCCATAAGAGACGCATACAAACCCATACAGCGTTCTTTATATAGAGTTAAATGTGCAGAGACGGTGGCACTTTGTAGGTGGATCAAAGGTTCAGAAGAAGGCTGAAAGACAGCATTACGCCCTGTGCGTTTGAAGAAAGTATTGATAGTAAAGTACCAAGCGCTCATTCAAATGAATTACTATAAAGAAATACACTATTTTATACACATATCTGTGGTGACAATTTTATTTTCCTTCCTTTTTGTTGGTGGTGCCATGGCACACAGACACTACCTTACAGGTCACCGCTGTTCGTTAGTGAAAGCATGTTTGATTTAACTTACCTTTTCTTTCTTGCTTCTTCCATCCTTTTTAGTTATACCATTTATACTATAACTCATTAATGTGTTACATTTTTCATTTGTATTATCATTACAATTTCATTATTTTGCTGCAGAGGATTTTTTTGTCTGTTTACGTTAACTTGAAATTACTTCATTATTACTCTATTCATTTTACTTAAGATATTGCACATCTCTTCATGTTCTGTAATTACTGCTATTCCATTTTATCCATTGCTTTAATACACACAAGTTGAACAAAATAGGGTATAATGTGCATCCTTTTCTCACCCCTTCTTAATTTTTGTATTCTTGTACATTGCCTTATCAGATTAGTCCTTTCTCAGTAAAATACATACAGTGAAATATTCTTCCTCTTTAGCTAATTCCCCTAGTTTATTGCAAAATGTGGAAAGCCTCGTTCTAAGTGCAAAACTCCTTGTACCTACTTTACAGTTAGACTATTATATTATTATTATTATTATTATTATTATTATTATTATTGTCATTGTTATCTTACATTATTCACAGTATCTACTGGTCGGTATGTCAACCACACACAGGAATGATGACCATGTTTGTGGTTGCTTTACTGAAGGTTCAGATGGCCTCTGACAATACGGCATGCATTCAAAATTACTGACTTTTGCATATTACATACAATCCTGGCATCCAAGTGAAGACACTCCAGTGCCCGAAATGTCATTTTCGGGATCACTCCTGTAGCTGATATAATTATAGGCACAGTTGTCTACTGAAGTTCCTCTGAGTTGCGACTTCATGGGCGTGATCTTGAGATTCTGGATCTTCTCTTGGTATTTTTCCGATATGTTGTGGGTATTGGGTACTGATATATCGATAACGAAAACCTGCTGATGTTTGTTATTATTATTATCATTATTATTATTTGCCGAGGAGGGGGAAATGCGTTACGCATACCGGTAAGTCAGGTTCTGTCGGACTCTCCAGCGTGGCATCTCAACTACAACCTAACCTCCTCGATTCACATGGGCCGTGGTACCTTCAGCGCGGAACCGTCGTTGAGTCATTACTTCACGCAGAAGATTGTCTGAGAGCACCAGCTTTCCTCTTCAGATGGTCGCTATGGTATTTTAGCTCTCTCTGCATTTAGTAGTGGCTTTCTGTTTTAGTATGTGAGCCACGAAGTCTCGCACTGTTTTCCAGTTGTCTCTGGATTGCAGCATAGTCTGAGATGAGTTTGCAGGCGTTAATTCCCGTCCAAATTCGCTGTAGCAGTTTCTTCTTTCTTCCTCCCAAGCTTTGCAACTATATATGGTGTGCATAGCGTCGTCGTATTCTTCATGTCATAGTGCGCATATCGAGCTTTTAGCGATTTTAAATCTGTATAGTTATGATTGAAAGTTCCCATGCCCTGAGATGGCTTGCGTCAAGTAGAAGTCCATTGTGCCATGATTCCTGTTGGTCCAATGCTTGATGTTAGGGACGAGGCTGTTTGTCCATCTACCTTTGTACTCAGGTCCCATCGGTTTTGCCTCTGGTGCAGGAGATGGTTTCTCAATTCCGCTTTGATATTGTCTAATTTTCTTTTTGACAGGGTTTGTTGTTTGTCTGCTGTCGTCCTCAGATTGTCCTCCTTTCCTGGGCTAAAAGGTCCACTGAGGGGACACTGGCCAGTACTAAGGCTGCACTGTCGGATAACGTGCGATATCCTGAGATTATCCTTAGAGCCATCCTTCTCTGCATCTGTGTGAATTTCCGTCGAATGAACTCTTTAGCTAGCGCATCTACCCACACTGGGGCGGTATACAGGATTTTTGAGTGCACTACGGCAGAAATTAACCCTTATTTGCTTTCACTGGGACCTCCTGAGTTCAGCATTTCTCTGGAGAGATTTGATCCAGGCTTTGCAGCTTTTCCTGCTGATTTTATAATATGAGGTCCAACGCTCAATCGTGAATCAATTTCCACCACCAGGTATGTAATATGCCGTTTCCATTCAATGAGTTCCTCCCCCAGTCGGATCACCGGGGGCGGAATGCTCTGCAGTTTGTGATCAACACGGCCTCCGTCTTGGCAACAGCCATCTGGAGGTTTCTTTGGTCCAACCATCTTTTAACCCT
>BOPP01000014.1:10122323-10148946 GCA_017312745.1 Gryllus bimaculatus | reverse complement strand
GCGCCCCTTTGAAATGTACATGAGCTCCCTGTGTTTAGGACTACCAGGTCCTTCCTAGCCAGGAATTAGCAAACAATATCGTCTCTGCGATCAGTTCTGCTTTCGCCCCATTCGGGGCTTGCTGTTAAAGTCTCCAGCCAATATTATTTCACCTGGGGCTGAGTTCATGCTTGTCTCCAGGTTATCTTTTTGCTGCTTAAATTTCTCTATTTGGTCGTTTGGGAGAAATAGCAACTATATATTCTCTTTATTATTATTATTATTATTATTATTATTATTATTATTATTATTATTATTATGCACCAAATGCTTATCCTATATCTGTGAAGATCATAAACATTGATTTGCCTATATTTAATTTCTTTTCTGTTATTTGTATTAACATATTAATTACAATATTAAGGAAAATATTTCTCCAAAATGTCATTAGAACTTCCCTCTCAATATGAAAATTTATTCCATATTAAATCACCAAGTGATAGAAGAGTAACTGAAATGTATTACCAAAGACAATTTACCACTGGAAGAAAATATATTTAAAGACAGTCCATTTTTTCATTAACAATACATTTTAATTATGTGAATAACTTTAAACAGTGATAATACAAAATTTAAAAAATCATTACTTTATGAGAGTATTTTTTAAGAAGGCATGGAATTACCTTTTAATAACTTATTTATTTCTATTTTATTTTTGTTCAATGCTTTATTTTTAATTTTAAATTAATGTACTTAGGTACTACTTTTGTTAACACAAGTGAGCAGTAGGGTTTGATTTTCAACAACATAGTGAAGTTTGCCTCATCTATAAGAAGTTGTTGGTTTAATACTAGTACTTACCACCAATAACATAAGAAAATAACTCCAGGAACAGTGGTTATAATTTGTAGAGTCTGCCAATCACGGAAACAATAAGCTAGTCCAGCCAAAATAACATATCCTATACACCAGAAAAATTCCACAGCAACTCCAGCCAAAATTCTCTTTTTTGGACCCACTAGTTCAATCCCTAAACAAAATGCTCTTAGTGAGATCTTTTTTCTTGATAATTTGCATTATTTTAAAGTTCATGAAGTAATTTACTGTTCATAGAAAATAGGTTATTACCAATTACATATGAAGAATTAAACACTCCTGCAGTTGCCATACCAATTAATATTCTCAATATCAAAAATGAGATAATATCATTTAAGAAAGCTAACATTAATCCAAATACCACTTGTAAGGTGAGTGCTAAGATAAATGTTATCTTGCGACCATACCTGAGGAACAACATATATCATTCTTAAGTGGTATCCTGTGAAACTGTTTAATAATAGTGTACATATATTCAGAAATAAATTTTATAAAACTTACTTGTCTGATAATGTACCAAACACTAAAGAACCTAAGAGATCACCCAACATAAATACTGATTGTCCTGTTGGAACTAACCACTTACGATCACATACCAGATTGTTCTAGAAAACGTAAAAAATGGGATATAGATACAAATTTGAATTATATTACAACAAAACTATAAGTAAGGTAACTATACAAAAAAGAAAACATGTTACTAAATACCTCTGTAACAATACTACTTGTGTATGTTGTATCATCATATACCCAAGATTCACATTTTTTTTTGCCACTAGCAGGTATACCAGTTTCAAAGTAGTCAAAAGTAAAATTAGTATCTAATCTTTCACAAGAAGACCATTCCTTGTCCTTTGAATCCCAAGGAATTGTCATATTAATAATTTCAGGGGCTAGGTTGTATAATCCAGTCTCACAATCACATGACAAGAGGCACCTAAATGAGTAAAACAATATTTCATGTACAGTGTGGTTGATTAATTTAATTAAGAAATAATAAAAAATTCCTTACCTGTGAGAAGGAACTGCTAAAAGAAACACCCCAACCAGTCTGTGGAATGCCACTAAAATACTTGGTAGGCAGAGTAATATATGAATACGTTTCTGATAGGGGCCATAGGATCCTAAGTATTGAAAAATATCCTCATAACCCATATCTACCAGGTATGCTGGAAATGTATGTATGTTTTAATTTCGAGAAGTTGTTGGAGAAAAAAGGTCTCTTTCTCATTCATCTCTAAATTTTCTGATTTTCTTTACACCTTTTGGAAAATATACTTCATTTGAAATTAGATTTCCATAATGAAATCAATATTTTGGTGAACCTTTTGTCCTTCATTCCATATAATACAAGTTTTTGATTTGTGATGAATTTAATTCAAGAAAGTATTTAGATACAATATATATTTTTAATTTTTTAAAGTTGTTGTTTTTTTTATTATGGATTTTTAGTGCAATTGTGTTATATTAAATAAATAATAAAATTGGTATTGATTTAAAAGTTTACAAAACATATTTGATGTTCCATTGTCAATTTATCTCCATCAATTTTTCTCCAAATTTGGATATTTGCCTAATGCGATATTTTTGTAGTACATTTTCGGAAGGAATGAATGTGCTCTTAAACAAAAGTTCAGATATTCCTGCTGTCATAGTTATTATTAAAAGTTCTTTCCATTCACATTTTTATATCTATTTAGAAAAAAACTAAAAAAGTGTATGCTTCAACCTTTAAAATTTTGCATCACAACGAAATGTTCTGCATTTTCTCCCCAAACATTTTCTAAAATTGGAAAGAATCTTCTCTTTCCAATGTTTTTATTTCTACAATGCTAGTCAGTTTGTTCCATTATCATCCATTTAAATTTACACCGTTATAGTAGTAGATTGAAGGCTAGCTACAGGGGCTCCTCCCTTAAAGCCAACATATTTGTAATTTTCCTCAATTTATTCAAAACCAGCTGAACCTCTACGATTACATTGCACAAGAGGAAGAACTGTAGAAAAGTTACCATTGAAAAGTATCATGTGTGCTCTTATAGGAAAATTGAAAAACCAAAAATATCATTTCTTATTTTCCAAAACAGATGAAGTGAGGAAGATTTACCATTTTTGGAACAATACAAGCACTATTCTTTCTGAGTTAAACATATTTAAGAAAATTTAGTTGAAATGTATATTTACCTAGATCTATACCTGTATAATGTAATGCACTATTGTAGGATATTCTGCTCTCCACTATTATTTAATACATAATGCACCACTTATGATTGTCATCACTGAAAAGTTTTTGTAAGGGGAAACATGTCAAATGATAGCTGGACATTACATTCATTTACATTCAGTTACTAATCTTTCCACTTAAAAAAAGTAAAACTTTGAACTTACAACACTCACTATTTTAGCTTCAGCAACTATAATATAATGATGCAATTTATTTATCTTTGTTTTGAGAGTGTATTTAATTGGTCTTGAAAATGTAATGAAGAAATGATGGTGGATAAGCGTCATTCTATTAATTTTAATCCATTATTAAAATTTTCTGTTTTAACTATAAAACCAGTTAACAAGAACACGATGTAATAATTTAAGGTCACTATATTTCATATGCAGAAAACAACATGAAATTAGGTTTAGTTCAAATCTCAAATTTCCTTATTAATCTTAAATGTCAGTGTGAAGCCTGGTCTCATGCTTGTAGATGGCTATTTTTATTGTTCTACTTTATTGAAAATGTGTGAGATAAACATACATGAAAATTATGAAATAAATTATTCTTGTTATTACTGACAAACCAGTTCTCTTTACTTTCTTCATTTTTATGGTTTGTGAGTACTCAACAACAACAAAAACAACAACAACAACAAACATGTTTTAAACTTGTCAACTTATTAAATGAATTAAAAAGTAAAATATTGTTTTCATATACAAATGGATGAAAACTGAACTGATTTTAAATAGTATTATGAACCATATTATACGAAATTTTCTATGTTTATCCAAAAAAGTTTTATATGTTAACGTATATTTGGGAGAAATTGCTATTTATTTCACATACGTTACTATAAAGATTATAGAAAACGCTAAAAAATTCAACTTTTCTCGGACGAAGTGAACAAAAGAAGAGGTATTACAATACATTAATTAGTGTTTTAAATAAATGAACTAATATGAAATCAGTCCCCAATAGATTAATCCAAATCATCATTTTTGTCAATTTAATTTACATAACTACTACTCACATGTGGACCTTGTAAGCAATTAATTTCGTATTACGTACGCGCGCGACATCTCGATTACGATATAGAATACTTTCGATTTATGAACGAATGTAAGCGTACGAGCCTTACATAATTGCCGGTAATTAGCTGCTGTATTAGTACCACGTAATTTGTCGGAACAATTTGTGGGGCTAGTTATATTTGATGCTTGTGACAGGAGGAAATATTGTTGAGATTTATGAAATTGTCAGTGAATAACATTTTTTGACCAGATGTTAACAGTAACAAGTACCCATTACTTGAATGATCGGGGCGGGATGTCAAAGCAGTGAATACCGGTGATTACATACATTGCAAACACATTATTTACTCAGCAATAACCAGGCACATTGTGAATGAAATGTTTTAAAGTATTTTTTATCTTATTTTATTACGATGTTCATCTTTAGTAGAAATGTTAAAGTTTGAGTTCATTCATATACGAGTGTCACGCATGTTGTTTATATAATTTTCAATGAGCTTATGTTACGTTAGTTGCATGAATTTTTTCAAGTTTGTAATATTAATTGTTTGTTGTTGTTTTTTTGGTCAATTGCACTGTATTGACTTGTCATTGTGGAAGTCGGATGATATTGAATAGTAATTAGTAGTACATATCTACAGTGTCGAACTTTAAAGAACATTGTAGAAATCCAATTCAATTGTCAGAAATTATTATTATTATTATTATTATTATTATTATTATTATTATTGCTGTTGTTGTTTTTGTTGTCAAATAACAATAACGAAACACAGTTGAAGAGAAAAAATTGAATGGTGAAAATAATAAAAAATATGTATTATTACTTACCAGTGTCTTTCACTAAGTTAGTGTAACTGCAATGAATGCCTAATACGTAGTATATGTGATATATCTTTACAAGAATCTTCCTGCAGATTATATGTAATACTGAATACACTTCCTCTCTTCTCTTCTCTTCTCAGTCACTGTGTCAGAACTGGTTCAAAGTCCTTGTTTCAAATTGGTTACATAATTTGCTACAACACATTTATCTAATGATGTTAGCTTGTCAACATCAATGTAAAGTTTTCAATTGATTCATAGCTAAACAACATTAATGGGCCTTGATACACACTAAGCAATATTATGAATAAAGGTGCAATTTGGAATGGATTAAGTAATAATTTTGTTAAAAAATCTCAAAATCTTTAATGTACACTTACAGTAATTGAAAGACTGTAAATTCAGATCTGTTGTTATGGTTTATCCATCAAATTGGCAAACATTTAATATCATTTTCGTCTTGGTTGATCAGGAATCATGTTCTTAGAAATCATTGAGCGCTACGAGATGATTCACACTGCTCCTGAATAACATCAATTGATACGCAATTGGCGATTCACTGTTCAGTAGAATAGGCAGCGTTTTGATGCCCTGAAGTAGGGATTACATCCAGAGATAAGTTGGTCGATTGAGGACGTTTTTTTCCAAATTCTTCTCCTTCTGCTACAGAATCGGGAAGAGTTTTGTGGGCGGTTTCCGGCAAAAGAAGAGCCAGTAGGCCAGCAAGTACAGTTATTGCCCCAAAAATAATAGCTGGAAGAGGTTGCCAGGTGTTTATCTGTCGAAAAAGATTCATTATATTAGAAACGAAATAATCTGTGAACCTGGACAACCAGTAGATCTGGCATCTATTAATTCATTTGAAATATAGAAGAGTCAAGGACCTTCTTGAGATTACATATCTTTACTATTATCTCGAAGACTTCTTATAAGGAGTGCACTTGCTTACCAACAGATTGATGTAGGGAGCGCTCATGCCTCCAACACGTGCACACGTAGAACTTGCGCCGATACCTACATTACGAATGACAGTGGGGAAGAGTTCGGCAGAGAAGACGTATATAGTGGCAAAGGAGGCGGTAATGGCCATCTTTCCGGTCATAACTAGAGTTATTGTCAACCAGAAGACATCTACAAGCAAAAACGACATAGATAAATAGGATTCTTTGAAGAAGCCTTGATTATAATATTTTCAATGATAACAATGAGTTGGATTCTTTGGAGAGGTCCTAGTATCTTAACTTTCACTCAACATTGTTTGTGCTCTAAAACTGTACAATAAACATATTGTATCTCTTGGTTCGTGTTTTTAGTTTACATGTATTGCTCATTCGTTTTATTAATCTAAGCTTGCACGACGGTGCAGTCTGGCAATGCCTGCCGCTGCTCCGCCCGTGCGCGCTGATTGCAACCGCTATTCATAGGAGAGCAAGACCCCGAAAGAGTACGTACATACATTATTTATTTGCTATACTACGTTTATTATCACTAATTTGTAAAACGCTTTACTAGATAGGAATTTTAATTTTTCATAAGTCAGTAGTAGATCGAAAGGGGAGGGGGTAGAGAGAATAGTACACACGTCACACATGGAAATTTTCATTAAAAAATATGGTGCCGTTTTTGAGATAATATTTGGGCGTTTCTAGAAATGCGCGTTTTTAAGGTAATTTCCTCTTCAAATTTTTGCTTTTGGAAGAAATTCACAAGAAATTATTTGAAGTAATTGTACTCACAAATCTAATAATTTATACAAATTGGTGGTAATACAAATAAATATTAACGGTGTAAAAGATATTAAAAAAATAATTTCGATAATTAAAAAACAAACAAACAAACAAAAGAATACGTGCAAGGGGCATTATATTATGTCATGCAATTCATTTAGCACTATCTTATCGGTTTTGCCTCACTTCTTCCCAACTACCGTCTATCGCCGCCCAAACAACATTTTTTTACGTTTTCATAATTTTTCTATCCTGTATCGGGAGAACCGAAATATTACTTTAAGGATATTATAGAAGAGTAAAACGTCGTACTTTATGGAAATTTTCGTTGAAAAATTTGGGGTGGTTTTTAAGAAACTGTTGTTTAAGTGTTATTGCAAACGCGAAATTTGAACCTCCTTTTCACAAAAAGCTTTTGGGTTTTGAGAAATTTCATTGGAAATCATTTGAAGCCCTTCCACTCACAAATGCAATAATTTATATAAATCGTTGGAAATGTACATATTAACGGTGAGAGAGATATTTTAAAAAATTGTTAATTTACGATCAAACAAAAGAATAAGGAAAATTGGTCTTTATCATATCTAATATGATGAGTTATATATCTTATATGATATCATTATATCTTATTATGATACATTATGTGATCATTTAGCGCATTTCACACAAAAAGTTTGCACAAAAAAATTGGAACCATTTTTGAGAAAATGGCAATTGAGCCTAAAAAACCTGAAATTTAAGCTCTTTTTCATAGGAAACTTGAATTGTCGACAAAGTGCATTGGATATCACTTGAAGTCTTTCTACTCACAAATGCAATAATGTGTAGAAAGCGCTGGTACTGAAATTATTAACGGCGTGAGAGACATTTCAACTAAATTACTTTTCTGCAATTTTTGAAGAAACATAATAATGCACCTATAAGCAATTACATCATCTTATTACGTTCGTTTGGCACTATCCGTTCCAAATTTAAAGAAAAAATTCTAGCAGTTTTCGAGAAAATGACGTTTGAGCGTTTCTCAAAATGCGGGATTTCAAGCTTATTTTCACATAGAACTTCTGAGTTTTCCAGAAACGTCATATATCATTTAAACCACAAGAACTCAAATGCTTTAATGTGTACAAATGTTAATGTAAATATAAATGACATGAGAGAGATGTCAAAAAATTACAATTGTGTTATTTTTGAAAAAATAAAAGAATACAGCAGTCAGTCCGGATGGCCGAGCTCGCTAAGGCAGTAGTGCCGTAGCGATCTCGGACCGAAGGATCGCGGGTCCCGCCTCGAGCATGGTTGTATTGTGTTCGTCCTTTCACCCCCTATCTTATCGTGTCATGCTCATAGTTATCATACCGTTACTCATAATAGTGGTCGCTAATGACCTAGAAGTTGATACGACGTTAAATAACAACAAAAAATAATACAGCAAAATGGCGTTTATGTAACCTTGTACCTGTACAACAACCCTTACCAAATGTTAAAAAAAATTGAGCTGGTTTTGAGAATTTTTTGTTTTTGATATTTTTTATCATATTACTCACATTTCACACAAAATTGCGAACTGCAATCGAAAACGACTGCAAGTTTTTAAAAAATGTCCGCCACATTACTGAAAGAACTAATTACGCAGAACAAATTTCATTTGAAGAAAAAATCTCTATCTTCAATTTGGTAATTTTAGGAACACGACAAAAATACAAACAATTGCAATTTTCAAAAATTCAGAGTTGAAAGTGAAAATCGAACCTACGCCACCAATATTAGTGGATTTCACTCTCTTCTTTTAAGAAACTTGAAAAAATTTAGTGTCATTTTTGAGAAAATTTTTCTCTGGCTTTGCCAGAGACTTCATGCAAAGTACCCCAAAAATTAACGAATGTTTTTCAAAATCGCAGAGCTTCGAGTGAGGCCAGATCCACATTGGCTTATTCAGTTTGGAAAAAATCCTACGTTAAGTTTAGGCGTTAATGTTGGTCACACACACAAGACAAACGGACAATACAAAAGAAAAAAAAAAAGCTCTTTTGCTGTATCAGGGGATTCCAGAACATGTATCTCCATCGAAATCGATTTTCCTTATCTTTAATATTGTAATTGTAGGAAAACGCAGAAAAAATCTTCCTTTTTCAACTTCCAAAATTTCAGAGTTAACTGTGAAAATTGGAAATATTATTTTAAGAATATCAAAGAACAGAAAAACCACGTACTAAATGGCAATTTTCTTTGAAAAAATTTGAGCGGTTTTAAGAAAATGGCGCTTAACACTCCGTAAATTTAAAATTTGAAGCTTTTTCAGAGAAAATTTTTGAGTTTTCGAAAAACTTCACATGAAGTCATTTGAAGCATTTTAACTCACATATACAATAGTATTTACAAATTTCTGGAAATGTGCATATTAACGGCATGAGAATTCTTTCAAATTAATAACATTTGTGTAATTTTTGAGAAAACAAAAAATATCCCTAAATGAACTTTACGTCACATTGATAAGTGCAATTAGTTCTACCCGTTCGAAAAGTTTCAAGAAAAAAAAAAATTGGAGCCGTTTTTAGAGAAAATAACGATTTTTGACAATGAAGAGTTTTGAGCTACTTTTCACAGAAAACGAATGAGTTCAGTGTGTTTGGCGGGCACACGGCATGACTGCGCCCTAGGGCAACGCACCTCAGCGGCAGCGGCGCCAGCGCGCTACCGGCGTCACGGGCAGGCGGAGGGCGAGTCTGGCCGAGGGCGCGCAGTATAAAGAGGGGCCCGCTAGTTGCAGAGAGTCATCCGCCAGGAAATGTAGACGTCGCGACGCCACGGACGCATAAGTGAAGTCGGCGCCGTGTCGAATAAATCAGTGTAAATAGTGTGGTGCTACCGTGTAAATGAATGTGTTTGTATATATAGTATAAGTATGAATGTGAGAGTGAATGAATATTATATATATATATATATATATATATATATATATATATATATATATTAACAAACTAGAAAGAACTATCCCAAGAACGTCTATTGAATTTAAGTAACGTTTATCTTATCTAGAATAGGCTATAGAGGCATTTGTATTGGTTTTTAAGTTTAGATTATAAATTGATATTTTGCGATTTGCCCTTATAACAGCTGCACAAGCTTTATCGGCTGTAGTTAAATATTGTACCAGGGCAACTGGAGAATGAAAACCGAAGAAAAATAAAGAGGAAAAAAGCAGAGTCACTCCGCCAGGGAAGGAAAAAGAAAGAAAAAAAAGAAAAAGAAAACAAAGGAGAAAAAAAGAAAAAGAAAAAAGGGAGAAAAAAAAGAAAAAGAAAAAAAAAAGGAGAAAAAAAGCAGAGTCCCAGCCAGTGAGTCAGGCAGTCTGCAGGAGTCAACACCAGCCTGGAGGGAGTCGGGCAGTCCGTGAACGCGGGAGTCGACTAGGCGGCAGTCGTGAGGGTCAGCGCGCAGGGTGGACCGCGCCCAGCCAGCAAATCGTGCCGGAGGGCGCTCGCGAAGCCGCCGAGAGAGGCGACTCCGCGGAGGTGACTGAACAGGTCGCTCGTTCTAGAGGAGGCCCAATCCTGGGGGCCGCGGGCCGTGCTGGCATCGCACGGAGGCACACGGAGGGTGCATTCGCGCTACAAGCACACTCCAAACTGGGAGTTGAACGTTGTGGACTCCGAGGATTTCTAATAGTAAAGTTCATGTTGGGTGAATAAAATGTGCTTGAGTGGACGTACCTCTTTCATGCACGGAACACACCATTTTCCATAAACTTTATATGACATTATTTAAAGCACATGTACTAATTAATATAATAATGTGAGCAAATTGTCGCTAATGTAAATATTCACGAACTGAGTGACAAGAAAACATTTTTGTAATTTTTGGAAAAACAAAAGGATAGAGTAATATGACGTTTGTCATCTTACAGAGTGCATTTACCACTACCCCCACCTTTCTCGCAATACTGCGTGAAATCTACTATATATTTTAAAAAAATGTACATGATCTCAACGAAAGAACTCACTGTGGAATAAATTTTATTTGAACGAAAAATGTCTATCTTGAATTTTAGTATTATAGTTGTAATATTATAGTTGTGATATTATAGTTGTAGGAAGCCTGCAAATAAAAATTCAAACTGAAATTTTCGAAAATTCAGAGTTAACAGTGAAAATCGGACCTATGCCACCTTTATGGATGAATTTTACTCTATTCTTACAATAAATTTAAAGAAACAATTGGAGCCATTTTTTGAAAAAAATTGAAAATGTCCATGAGGCTACATGTAAAGTACCCCCAAATTTTCAAAAAGGTTTTTCAAAATCGCACAGCTTTGAGTCATGCTAAATCGACCGGCGTTTATTCAGTTAGGACAAAATCGTACGCCTAGTTTAGGCGCTAGTGTTGTTCACATACAGCAGACGGACTAACGGATGTTTTGCCGTCAATAGATTTTTCGATATCAAGAACCCACAAAGCAGGGATTCTAGGTATACCTTGTGTTAGAGGATTTTCCTCTAAATTTAGCAACAGGATTTATCCATTTTTCGTTATCAGAGCCCGGCAATGATTTTTTTGTACTTTACGAGAAAGTTATAATTTAAGACTTACCAGATGGCACAGCCAGAGTAAAGAGAAGCGCAGCGCCTCCCACCAGCATGCTGACACATTGCACAAGCTTACGACCCCAGCGATTGAGCGTAAATAATAGGATTACGTAGGCTGGAAATTCTACGAATCCGGACAGGCAGAAGTTAATGAAGTCATTGCCTCCCAAGCTGGACGTATTCCATGATAATCCATAATACGTACAGCTGTTGACGAACCTAAAACATTTAATATATTAACATTTTTCTCAAGAATTAAATCCAAACTTAATGTTCGTGTTCGAGCAATTCGTTTTTTTTCAATGTTTAACTTCAATACTTTGCAAGTTGTTTAATCTTCTAAGTGATAAAATTGTTTAACCTTCGTTATATTGACAATCTAGCTATGAACTCTGCTTTTCTTTTCGACCGACTGCCTTTTTAAATCATGTTACATACTGCTCTAAATCAAATAAGGCGCCTGGGACTAAAATCTGTTTAATGATCGCAATGAATATTCTTAAAATTATTGCGAAGATAAGTTGTCAACGTCACTAATAAACATCACAGTTGCAGAAAGCATGTCACATTAAAGGGAATCTAAAATAGCATTAAGAAAATTAAAAATATATTACAAAAAAATGTACCATATTTTTTTTCAACAGTTTTTAAAGAAACTAAACTAGTTTACTGCATTTCATTTGGCCATCCATGGAGTTGTATAACAGCTCTCCAACCAACTGCCAAAGAACCGGTTCTGGCCCGTGAAGCAACTTGAACTGGCCCAGACAACAGATCCAAACTTTTAGATATTCTATTAACAAATTCCAAATAAATATTGAATATTGTTTGGGCTTTAGTTAACAGAAGATATACATACATTTGAATTTATGGAGATAGATGAAGCTAACTTATTTCCATCGAGAAACAATACAAAAAGGAAGCTATTGTGTAAGTTAGTTTCGAAGTTGCTCACAAGTAGCTGAGGAGGAAAAACCATTCACAGATGGAACTCTATTTAATACTTGCATTTTGAACAAATATCTATCTATCTATCTATCTATCTATCTATCTATCTATCTATCTATCTATCTATATCTAACGCCAGAATCCATGTTTTGTGGGTACTTGTTACCGACAAATCGATTGATGGAAAACGTGTCCGTCCGCCCGTCTGTGAACAACGCTAGCGGCTGAACCATTCAACCGATTTTCTCCAAAATTGATATTCCTCAATTGATCTGGCTAATGTGGCTGACCCTTGAATTTATTATAGACATTTTAATTCGGAAGGGTTCTTTACATGAAGGCCCTGCCACATTTTCAAAATTTTCAAAAAAATATATCTACGCTATTCATTAAATTTTATTATTGAAGTGTGAAGGACGTGCAACAGAATAGTGCAGAACACATATTAGTTCTAAACTCTGATATTTTTTTTGAAAATTGCAAAAGTTCAAAATGTTTTGGAGTCTTCATAGAGATTTTTGTCTCTTAATGAAATGTCTTCCTTAAAGATAGATTTTTAAATAAGTTTATGTACAATTTTTCAAAATTTAGAGTTCTTCGCGTAATATCGCGTCAAATATAGGATATTTTTAATTTTGATAAAACAATTTTTACTTTCTCGCACTTATTTGTTTATATTTGTATATTTGTAATGGACATTTTAATTCTGGAGGGTTCTTTACATGAAGCCCCTGCCACATTTTCAAAATTTTCAAACAAAGTCTCCGTTTTTCATTAAATTTTTTTATTGGATAGTGCAAAGGACGTTTAAGAGAATGGCGCAGGTTTAATTTTCGTTGACATCCCCACTGTTTCGAACATCGGAAAAAAAAATTTAACTTCAAATTTGGAAATGAGATTTTTGTCAGAGTATGTTATACAAATTTAGCTCTTCATCAAGCCCATGTAGAACTTTTTTAAAAATAGTAGTTTTCGCGTATTTGGCGATTGAAATTTACAACAAAAAAATCAAAACCTCTTCCTACAACTACAATTGTGACGATACTATTTTTTTTCTTGATGAAATGTGTTCATCAAAAACAGATCTACCAATAAGGTCATGTTGAATTTTTCGAAAATATGAGTATTTTTTGTGTAATTTGACGTCAAAAGTAGTCGCTTGATTCGAAATTCCTGCGCTTCATGATCGTAGAAGTGCTTGAAAACTAGTTGGATGCTACGTAAGTTAGAATTTGTATATTATTTCATATTTGTTTGTTTGGTTCTTGCATTTGAGCGTTTTTTATACGTTTGTTTACGAGTGTGTATACTTTGTATTTGTACTTTGGCACAACACAAGCTCTTTACGAGCTAAGGCCTACCAGCAACGACCCGACCTTGCGGCCATGGGTTAAGGGGGTTCGTGTGTTAGCACATTATCATCCCTAGGCTGTATTTCAGGTATTCTTAACATAAGAAGTGAGCTTCTTCAGCATCACACAGCAACAGACACTGACTCAATGCAAGGAAAGCGCACAATTAATTGTCTCGACCGGAAATCGAACACGCGGTTGCGCCGTGGAAAGCAAGCACGATAACAAACGAGCCACCGAGGGCTAATTTTGTAATACGCTTACAAAGTAATATTTTAAAAATTATTTAAAACCTTTTCGATAATCCATATTTTTTGTCAGTGTTGCTAAGAATGTATTTGCATTCTCAATGTATTGATGTATTTTCTTTCAAGCAATCCGCAAATCGTAATTGAAATTAGCTCAATTAGGATACTCTCTTAAAATTCGATTTAAATGTAATATGAAAGAAAAAATTGCTATCCTTGAGGAAATATCAGATTGGAATGCAACAATGGCATTTTACCCTGTGTCATGACACCTGTAGTTCTGTGGATTACGTCTTATTGTTGGGACAATATTTAGCTGTATGAAACGCAGTTATAACTGTCAAACTTGTGTTGATATCTGATAGAAAATATTTAATTTTCGCATCTAATGTTCTGCATTTTGTAATGAGTATTACAAACTAGTGGTGCAAAACAGCACATATTTTCTCGCCTATAGTAACAGTTATGTAATAAGTTTTATTCTAGTTTATAACGGTGGCACTAGTAGTGATATCACTAGTACTACTTTATAATATGATAGTCCCTGAAAGCTAAAAGTATTTCAAATAGGTTTTAAATAATTTCTAAAAGATTAATTTGTAAATATGTAATAAAAGTAGAATGTAAGAAATGAACACACATATATGAACTAGACAAATTCTAACATATGAAGCATCGAAATGTAGGCAATTATGACAACGAAGCGCAGTAAATGCGGCCATTATTTTTGTCCCCAAATTAGCCCAAAAATACTCATATTTTCAAAATATCAAATGTGACCTTATTTGAAGATCTATTTTGGATAAACACATCCTCTGCTGTCATTGCTTTGCACCAACACCACGTAGATATACAGTTTCTAGGTTGTATTGTCTGCACGCAACAGTTGTATGACATGTTAAACTGGACAATATAATTTTATGAATGCTGGTCTAAATAACCAGCTCTTTAAGAATTATTTGCCTCCGGTGTGAAGTAACGATGAAAGCCATTATACCGTCTGCAGACTATCAACTTTATGTACTCGTATATCAATACTTTGAAGATACGAATTGTAGGAGTATTCGAATTGTACAGTAAATGTGCGAGAAAACAAAAATATAATTAATATTGGCATTTTCAATAGGAAATTATTATTAAAATTAGAGTAATTAACAAAACGAACGTATAAAGAAGGTACGAGCGACGATAGGAGGGAGTTTTCTTATGTACCATGAGCGCAATTATACCTCTTTATCCACATGTTTTGTTCAATATTTTTTACGTTCCATTAGAGATTATTTTAATTTTAGAAAATTCAATCATATCTTTACCATGAGAGGTACGTGTTTGATGACGTCATATTGAATCTCAACAAGACCTATTTAAGTAGGCCTTGCAGTGTATATTTACGATCACCTTACTATCTTAGAGAGTAATTGTAATTGATAATTACGTTTGAAAGAGGAAATATTTAATATATTCCGGTTGAAATATGAGAAGAAGCTGACAAAGCCATGAAAACATTACCTCGTGCGAAAAGTAAGAGCATGTATGAGAGAACATGTGTTAACGTTGGAAAGAAGAAAGACGATTCTGTTCTGACTTTGACATTTATCCAGGGCGAGTAAATATAATTGACAATTATATTTTTTATATTTGTAATATTCTAAGACCAAATATTTTTCACGTAAAACATTTATTCATCTTAAATATTTTGTTATTCCATTAGTCTGCTAGTGTCAAACCAACATGCTTATGGTAATACTTGTTTAATGTTGAAGAAATGGCGTGTAAAGGAGAATACCGATATTTTAAATTATAAACAATTCAGTAGGTTTGCCAAAACAACTGCTCGCTGGGCCGTCACGTGAATGTAGGTGAATTATCATATCTGTGCAATATAAAACGACTTCTGGATGATTGATGCCCAGTATGAGTAGGGCAATAGTTTCTGGTGTAACGTATTGTACTACAAAATTTAACATATTTGTCTAAGAAGTAGTAATCATTATTCGTTTATAATTTTGTTTCATTCGTTCACTGATTATATTTTTTTTATGCATGGAATATGTGATATACATTTTTGTTCATGTTTCATAGCTGCTTGGAAACGTCTGTATTATAGAATAATAAATAAACAATTTCGATCAGTTCTCTAAGTTCTGATTGGCTGTTGGGGACTTTTAATTGCACGATTAAGTTTTACTTGCATGCATGCCATAAACATAGTGATAATGAACGATTTTTCATGGAATTAATGAGCATATTTAGTTAAAGAAAAATTTAATTATTTTTAAAAACATTCATTCATTTTTTCTCTAGGCCCGTAGTTGGCGTGAAACCTGTTAATGTCATTAATTTCAACCATAAATAACGCAAAAATACTAGTATTTAAAAAAAATTGTACCTGACCTTTTTAAAGAGCTAATTTTGTACAACAGACTTTGTCAGAAACAAAAATCTCTATCTTCAATTTTTTAGTTTTGATTTTTTGTTGCAATTTTCGAAAAAATCGAGCAATACCTGAAAATAAGACTTGCGCTATATTTCTTCCCGTTTCTGATTACATATGTGGAGAAAATTTAAAGAAAACTTTGGAGTGGATTTTAATGAATTTTTTTGTAAATATCAATAGCAAATTATGCAAAATTGTTTTTTTTTGCAAACATGCTTTCATAACTTTTTTTGAGGAGCTAATTTTGTACAACACACTTTGTCTAAGGCAAAAATTTCTATTTAAAATTTTGTAATTTTAAAATGTTTTGTGTTGTTTTCAAAAACAGAGCAACACATGAAAATGGGAATAGTGCCATTTTTTACCGTCTATTATTACATTAGTGAAGAAATTTTTTTAAAAATTTTGAGCGGTTTTTGAGACATTGTTTTGTAAATTTAAATTGCTAAATACGCAAAAATTACTCTTTTTATATGAGACAAGAATCTCTTATCTCCAATTTTGAAGTTTTTAATTTTTTTCAATTTTCGAAAAATTGGGGATGTCAATGAAAATGAGACCTGCACCAATTTTTTAAACGTCCTTTGAACTATTCAACAATAAAATTTAATCGAAAAATTTGGTGACTTTTTTGAAAATGTCCCAGGGGGTTCATGTAAAAACACACCAAAATTAAAATTTTGGTTTCAAATTCCAGGGTCCGTGACATCAGCTAGAACGATTAGAGAATATCAATTTTGGAGAAAAGCGGGTGAACGTTTTAAGCGCTAGTGTTGTACACAGACGGGAAGACGGACGTTTTGAAGTCAATCGATTTTTCAGTTTCAAGGACCCAGAAAACATGGATTCTGGCTACACCACGGGCAGGAGGATTTTTCCCCCCAAATTTAGCAACTGGATTTATCCACCTTTTCCTTACCAGGGCCCGGCAATAAGAGATTTTGTGTCGAAAATTCGCCCTTTTCCGGTGCACGATTACAATACTTTCTCTTCGTACATTAGTAAGTACGAGGAACTAAAAATGACTGCGATGCGTTAATTCGGAGAGAGATTGCGGTTTAAATGGTATTACATTACTAAGGACGAGAAAATATGTGCTGTTTGTGTACCACTAGTATATTGAGCTATAAAGTCGACCAATAAACTCGCTGAATATTTGAGTATAGTATGGTTTGAGAGCTCATCTGATCTAGTAGCCACTACGTACATACCAAATGAAGAACACCACCAAAGATTTCTGACGCAAGTTGGGCGTGCGCACGAGGTCCAGCATAGAGCCGCCTTCCAAAGCCTTCTTTTCCGGGTCCTGCAGGTGAGTGCTCCGGGTTACAGAGTCCAGGACGTCTTCAGGCACCGTCACGCGGTTCTCTTTCGCTGCTTTGTGAAGCACGCTGCGAGCGGTGTCGCTGCGTCCCTTTGTGATGAGCCATCGCGGTGATTCCGGAACAAACCTGTAAAGAAGCACATTAGCGAAGACTTTACTCGTCATAGCAGGCGAAATAACCATTTTCTCAGTCAGTTTGGAATTTGGTCCGAGAATCCAAACTCTTCTCCTTCAATATGGGGTCTGACTACTTGTACGCATTTTTCTGTTGTCATATGAAAGTGTGATATGTTCGTCTACTCGATTTCGGAAGTTATCAACTACTTTGTATTCACTTTGAAGGTATGCTCTATTCTTAACTCTGATTACTTACATATACATGTAGAGCCTACCAAGTGATTTGATGCAATTGTTTTAGAATGAATAAATCGTAGAAGGTTTGAAGGCACGGGCACCTAAACTGTAAGTCGTCTCTCGAATGGAAATAAATGAAGTTACTATTCTCTACGTATCATCAAATTTCGCTTATTCATTTTGTGAAAATAATTGTTAAAGATGTTACCTAACTTCTTGTTACGTGCTTTGCCAAGTTCTGATGATAGTTTTGTTATGGAATTAAATTGCAATGAAAGTAACAAGAACTTTTCAATTCGGAAGCGAATTATTGACAATGATATTTGCGAAGGTAAATATCATTCTGCGGGCACAAATTTATCTGCTTCAGAAATTTAAGCTTTTTTTAAAAGAAAACAAACAGGTTAATTTTTTTCTGAACTGTAATTCAGAAGATTCAGTGTCGACATTAAAACACCATACGTCAAAACAAACATCTTCAAAAATAAAATGAAACCTTGACGATAGACCTTAAAGAATTTTTTTAAAAGGCTATCTGAATCACCATTAGTTTCAATATATTCATCTTTTGAAATTGAATCGCTTTGTTCTGCAATTGTTAAACGTGATCGCAGATCAAACAATGTCATTTATGAAGTTCAAGAAAATCTTCTTTCGTCTTCAAAAGACCGATGAGTCTTGGACAAGTAAGGAGTATTATCGATATTTTTCAAAATTACCAATTTAAATATTAATGAAATAGAAATTCAAAGATTGAGAAACCCCCAAATAAAAAATCAGATACGAAATGTTGATCTAAAAGTTATATTGCTTGGATCAAAATGAGCATGGAAATATTAAAAAATAAAAATGTATTAAAGCGATGCTCGTTTTGCACCGAAGCATATATATTAAACAGAGAGAATACTTGAAAGGGATTCTTTCTCAACTGAAAGTTGAAATAGAAAAGGGTAATACCAATGCTAGCGCTCTATATAGGTAAATGGAGTTCCCACGCTATTCATATCACCAGCCAAAAACAAATCATTGTCCAATTTTGCTGAATAGGGAAATTATATTAAGGTAATCCTCAATTAAAATGACAGCTTATTGTCAGAATGTTCGTGGCTTTGAGAACCAAGTTGTCTGTCTTCAACATTTCGTGATCATCGTATATTGATACCGACCCTCTAATATTTACAGAATTGGCAAAAAGTTGAAATAGCGATTATGAAGTTGAATCTACCAAATCATATGATCTAGTTTGGATAAAAGCGCAACTATAAGCAATTTCGAGAGAGGGAGGAATTAAAGTAGTTGTTCACCAAAAATACTTTAGTACAATTTCATCAGTTAACACTTGCTGAACAATTTGTACTGGTCGAGAAGATTTTCATTTCAAGAAATCTAATTAGTAAGGACCGGATGTTTAGGTAATGCACCTAGAGACAGAGCTCATTCAGAGATTTCATTTTTTACTTTTAACATGTTATGTAACCCAATAGAAAGCATTGCAGAAACTTGCCTTGCTCCTAAACAAACCTTTTTGCCTCTACATAGAAGCAACGCGTCTCCAAGCCCCTTACATTTAAAATTACATTTGTTTTTTGAGAAAATAGCGTTTGAGCTAGCGGAATTTTGACCTTGGAAGTTTGAGAACGGTTGAGCTTGGAATTTCGAGAAACTTTATTTGATATTATTTGAAATACATGCACTCATTAATATAATAATGTGAACAAATTGTCGCTGATGTAAATATTAATGACTTGAGAAACAAGTAAAAAATACGTTTTTGTATTTTTTGAAAAAACAAAAGAATAGAGCAACATGACGTTTATGTCATCTTACAGAGTGCATTTAGCCCTATCCAAACCAAAAGTTTAAAGAAAAAAGTTGGAGCCATTTTTCAGAAAATCTGTTTTTTGTAATTTTTTAAAATATTGATCGCCATATTGCACGAAAACTACTAAAAGTTTCGAAAAACTGTACAGGGCGAGTTATGGGCAACAAATTTTATATGAAGGAAAAACCTCAATCTAATTTTATAGTTGTTGGAAGACGGGAAAAAATACATACTTTTGAAATTTTCGAAAATTCAGAGATATCCGTGAAAATTGGATCTATGCCACCTATATTTTACTCTGTTTTTACAAGAAATTTAAAGAACAAAATTGGAGCAGTTTTCGAGACAATTTTGAAAATGTCCGGAGTCCTTCATGTTAAGTGTCCCCAAATTTTGAAGAAGGGTTTCAAAGTCGCGGTGCTTCCAGTGGAGCCCGATTGACCGGGGAATATCCATTTTGCAAAGGGCCTCGTGGCTAGCATTTGGTCAGCATGTTCTCTTTCTACTACCTGGCCCCGCGTTCGATTCCCGGTCTGGCAGGATTATAGTGTGCGTTTTCCTTGCGGGCTGTCACACCAACTGCAAGACACATAAATAACTATTTTAGAACAAATGGTATGTATGGTTTAGGCGCAAATGGTGTTCACAGACGGACGTTAAAAAAAATAATTTTTTTTGCGGTATCAGGGCACCCCAAAACGTGTATTTCCGTTGAAATCTCGAAATCAATTTTCCACAGCGATACAAAACTTTTCTTACACTGCGCATATTACTCCGTACGAAACGAGAAAGTAAAAACTACTCGTTTATACTCCTATTTAAACACAGTGGCACTTAAAGACCTCGAGCTGCAAGGAAAAGGGGACATTACCATCCAATCGTGAGTTCCAATACCAAAAATTAAGACGTAATGAGGCTCCCGATTTGAATGAGTGTCTTCTCCGTCAGTCCGATCCCTTGAAGTGCCACTACGTTTAAATCGGAGTACATAAGCGATCTCTTCGAGCATACTGTACGTTCGCGAGTCACCTAGCGAATGTTTTCATCGAATTCCTCAGAGGATTCTCCAGCGAATTCCATGCGGATCTCGATTAAATAGCGAACCGAATGTTTGTAGAAGTGAAGATTTCTCTCACGTTAGCCTCTATCTCACCCACGAACACTACCATTCCATTCTCGCTCTACCTTCCTACTCGCGTAATATTACTGGCAGTGTTGCTGCGATCTAGTAGTACATTTTGTCTTATTGGTCCGTTACGGCGATCGTGTTGGGAGTTCATCTCGTTAGGGTAGCGAACCTCTGTGTTGCCTATGTTCTACGTTGCATTTAGGTGGAACAAAAAGTGGTCTTTTTCTTCTGTCGGGACCATACCCCTCCTTAATATTGATAATTCCCCGGAGGGTTCATCCGTTGTTACTGTCCGAATTCCTTTCGTCGCAGTCGATAACAGCGATCTACCCACTCCCCTCGGATTCGCAAGTAGGTCGGCGGTACCACGGCGACAAGTAGGCCGCTTCCCTTCTGAGAAACCACAAACCACTCAGTTAACTCTCCCTTCTCATGCCACGGCCCAGTCCTTTCAACCGCCTGCCTGACAAAAGCCGTACCTAATTTCTTACAGCGCAGAGCTGCCGTGCAGTCGCTGCACTTTCTTCTTGCACTTTTCACTCCTTTCTGATTGCTGCGCATTCTCATTTTCATGCAATGAACATTTGTGTTCCATTACACACACACAGTGTTAATACTCATTCACTAATCGTTCTAGTTGTAATTCTTATAGATGGGTGAAAATGATAAATTCAAGTTCAAAAATGAAACCCCCTTCTGGCGAAACAAATGCAGCTCTAAGTAGTTTCTTTTTCCCTTGCGATTCGATTCTTTTGAAGGTTTAAGTGCATAGATATTTTTTAGGTGTAATAGGGAAACATATTACTTATACATCTTGCTCAGGTTGATACAATTATTATCTTGGAACAAGATGCTCTTTCAGACATGTATTCAAAATAGTTTCCTTACCAAAAGCGTTTTGAATTAAGTGAATATAATTAACCCAATTTGTTTTCTTTTCTGAATGTAGAGTAAAACTGTATTCAAACATGTCTTTGTGATAGTGACAAAGTTGTCGTAATAGTACTCCGATTACGATAGTTGTATGTTTGGATAGACAGAACACATCTCTAAATGTAAGCAGAAGGTATCAATGACAGTCTTACCACCAATAGGAAAAGAAGACGATCCCTGGCAGCGATACAGCTCCCTGCAGTAGTCGCCAGTCACGTATGAAGTAAGCAAAAGCTGCTGTTAAGATATATCCCAAAGTGAAGAAAGCTTGTACGATGACTCCAGCTACAAGTCGTTTACTTGGGCCAACCATTTCCATCGCTGAAACATATATTTTAAGAAGACTTTATAAATAGTTTCGTTAGCGTATTTGCAAGACGTGCCAAGAAAAGTAATCAATTATCCCAGCAAGAGGAAGATGACAAGCGTTTATTAAAATATTTCTAACCATTCGTCTCTAAGATATATCATCCATGTCATTTGTATCATTATCATTTGATGATACAACGCCGATGGCGACCCAAACACCAGTTGGTACATTTCATGTCAAATAATAAACCCATGTGGGGAAAATTTCTTCACGTTCCAAGATAATTTGTTTAACTAGTGTTGTTAGAGAAAATGAAATTTATATATTTAGAAAGGTTTGCTTTAGCTCATACTATCAATACTGATTAATTTTCTTTACTTAAAAACTTGGTATGATTGCCTGACGGAAGTTACCACTAGTGATATGAACAGGTAAAGAATATTCAGAGCAAAAGCTCCTCCGTATCTTTTTACTTTCCCGTATATGTACGTATATACCGAGTAATATACGTAGTATAAGGAAATTTATATAATGCTTCTGAAAATAAATTTCCATATTTCAATGGAAATGCGTTTTCAGGTCCCCTGATACCAAAAAAGTGGTTCTTTTGAAAATGTCCTTCAAATTTTCACTGTTAACTCTGAATTTTCGGAAATTCTAAAAGTTTGAATTTTCTCGGCGTCTTCATACAACTACAAAATTGAAGATAGTGATTTTTCCTTCAAATTAAATTTATTGTCCATACATAGTTCTTCCATTAAGGTCATCTACATTTTTTAAAATTTTAATAATTTTCGCATAATTTCAAAAAATAACAAAAAAAAAGATTTTCTCAAAAACACTTCCATTTTTCTTTAAACTTTTGGTAAGGGTAGTGCTAATTGCACACTCTAAGATGACATAAACGCCACATTGCTCTATTCTTTTGTTAATTTTTTTTTATTTCTCTCTCACGTCATTATTATTTACATTAGCGACAATTTGTTCACATTATTATATTTACGAGTACATGTGCTTTAAATAATGTCAAATAAAGTTTCTCAAAAACTCAACCGTTTTCTGTGAAAACTAGTACAAAATTCCGCATTTTTCAGAAACGTTCTAACGCCATTTTCTCAAATCTTCTCCAAACTTTTTCTTCAACTTTTGGAACGGATATTGCTAATTGCACTCTTGAAAATGACACTAAGTTCATCACCAGATATTCTTTTTTTTTTTTCAAAAATTCCACAAATGTATTTTTTAAGATACCTCACGCTGTTAATATGCACAATTCCAGCAATTTGTAAAGACTATTGTAATTGTGATTAAAGTGCTTCAAATGACTTGAAGTAAAGTTTTTCGAAAATATTTCTATGAAAAAAAGCTTCAAATTTAGATTTAACGGATCATATTCGCGCTTAAGGATCATTTTCTTAAAAACCATGTGATATCGGCTCCAAATTTTCTAAAGAAAATTGCCGGTAAGGCGAGGTTTTACTGCGCTTTAATAATATTGAAATAATATTTCCGTTGTACTATTAGGAAACCGAAAAATTAAGAAATTGGCAAATAATGCACTTTGTGCGGCGATAGATGGCAGCTGGCAAAAGTATGTGGCAAGTCCGAATAGCTAGCCGACCCGAAGGATATAGAACACTAATACGAGAATGTCCTTTGATACGAAGTTCGGTACACGCTGCATAACTTGCCTGGATCAAGGGGACTGTGGTTTCGAGGAAAATATGAAAACAGTTAAATGATGCTACATGTTCCCTCACGGAGGGAATTATGAAAGGGAACTGTAAGAGGGAAATATGAAATGACAGACCGAGTCAAGTTAACATCTAGTTAATTAGAAAATAAGTAAATCTGAATAAATAAAATTATGTATGTACCACCGGCGTTAACTGATTCTAATGATCTCGGGGGCGAAAAAACCCTCGGACCGAAGGCCCTCGGGCATTTTGTCGCCGCTATCTTTAGAACTCTTGTAACGTCCTTGATTGATAATTAACTATTTTCACGGAAGTAAGATAGTTGTCTTGCCAACAATCTTTTTTTAACAGATATTAAAAAATGCGAACTTTACGTACACCTAGCGACGCAGTTACGACACCGCAGCGACCGCCTTTTTTATGCAGTTGTAGAAGACTTTTTTCCTGTTAGGGAATCCCCAAACCTTAATTCTGTTGCTTTTTTAAAGCATTTCACTTCTTTGTTTTACTAATGATTAGATAAATACTTAAATGGAAAACAGTACGTCCAATATGTCCGATAAAGTTCGTACATTGACCGCTGATTGCGGAGGCAGAAATTTTTACAAATGTTACAAATGTTAATGAATTATGGGCAGAGTTGTGCGTCATCTTTGTAGTACGCTGTAAACGAGGTTTCGTTTGTTTTGCTTAGCCTTCATGTGATAACCAAGAGGTTATCAAAACTCTCTTGTAGGTTTTGGAGCACTAGAAAATGCTTCCGGGTTGCTTTTTGCTCTTTTGAAGATATTCAAATGAGCGTATTAATACATCTTATCTAAGAATACTCTCATTATTATGAGATGTCAAGTTTATATGTATATTTATCTTATTCTTTAAGAAAGATTCCAACGATATTACCGTCGATTAATGAAAGGATATTAGTTGACAATGTTTTTGAAATATTTTTAGTGAATCTTGGTACAATCAAAATTGTTTTTACTCTGACGCGACATCTCCCGGTCAGCCAAGTAGTTATTTTATTCGCATCTACAGGTCCACAACAAAGCGAGCTTTAGATTACATCACCACATTATTTGAAAGTGAAAAGATAACTCTAATTAAGAACAGGGGTGTCTATTCAGGGAAAGTGGATGAAGTACCACTATATCAGTTATTTGTATAACAATTACATTACTTACTCCCAGTATGTAGAGAGTATTGGGTCATTCCACGTCAAATACCACAAATTTAAGGTAAATTTGATCTTGATGTCTTAGATTTTAAAACTTTTTTTCAAATAACAGTATAAGCAAAAATATGAAACACGTGTTTTTATTTTTTTTTCAAATATTATTTTTTGAGATTATATTAATTTTCAAAATGTTCGAAAAAATGTTCTCATCGCTCATTATCTCATCGTTATTCATTTTGAACTCGTGTTGTAATTGTGACAGAAATTTAATAATTTGCGACATTAAATAAAAACATATTTCTTTCATTTTATGTATTTATTAAATTCATTAAATTTGTTAAAAATTGAGAAAAGTACCATTGAAATTTCTGAAAAGTTTTACATAAGTCAGATAAGTTACAAAGTGGGACACCGAGATAACTATTTTTAAAAAGTTATTTATGGGTATCCCACTCAAATTTGGCAGATCTGTCCCACGTTCGTGTAGAAATACGTGAGTATTTTATACAATTAATATAAGTGTCGACATAATAAAAAATTTGCATTTTAAAAATTGAAATACATTTTAAATAATATATTTACAAAAATTATTTTGAAATTAAATGAAAGTACATTTTTAAAGTTAAATTTAAGTGACATTTTATTTTTCTGAAGGAAACAGTATTTGCGCAAAAACATTTTAAACACCAGCCTGCACCATTTTTTGGAAAAAATAATTAGTAATACTCTGAAAGGAGCGGGCTTAAAAATAAAGAAAAAGTAGTGTTGTTTTGTGAGTGTGCGTTTTGACGTGGAATGACTCACTGCAAAGCTGCAGGGGAAAACGGGAAATTTTCAACAGAACTCAACAACAAAACTCTTCTTGCCGGGCTCTTGTAACGAAAAAATGGATAAATATTGTCCTTATAAGTAGTAAATTTCTCAAACATGTTGAGTCGTCACGCTCCATGTTTAATGGGTCCTTGATGCTGAAAAACTGGATTACAGTAAAACGTCCGAGAACAACGTCAGGCAGTGGCTAAACCGTAAGCAGGATTTTTATCAAAATTAATATTCCCCGAGCGATCCCCTGTCTGATGTCGCGGTTCCTTTTATTTGAAACAGATATTTTGAATTTTGGGGGTACTTTATATGAAGCTTCAACGTTTTCAAAATATTCATAAAATGGCTCCACACTTTTCTCCTTAAATGTTTTTCTCTCATGGAGCAAAATATTCTTACCGAAACGACATAGGTCGCATTTTCATCGAACGTTCTGAATTTTTCATAATTGCATGAGTTCGAAGTTCAGATTGATCAGGGAACATCAATTTTAAAGGAAATGGGCTGAACGGTTTTGATGCAATGGCTGTTAGATGGGTTGATAGTGATTCCGGACGCGTCAACTGCTAAGGCCACTAGTCCCATCAGCGTAGTGCATGCTTTTGCTCGGGAGGTGGCGGTGATCTGGATGGATAAATCAGACGCCGACCTACCGAGGCCTAGCGGAGTTTTCTCCAACTAGTGGGGCATCGCCCCTGTCGGGGCAAGCTGTAAGCTTCCGACCGGTTTCCCGGCATTTGCGGTGGTAAGATGCATGTACATGTGTGTGTAAGTAAAGAGTAGTGTGGCGTCGTTAACACGAGGGCCAGAACCGTTAGGTCGGTGAAAGTACGCTGCGGGGGA
>BOPP01000014.1:10087146-10115419 GCA_017312745.1 Gryllus bimaculatus | reverse complement strand
CACCACCAAGTCAAGACGAAATCCACTCCCACATCAAAAGACTCAAAAACAACAAGGCATCAGGTGAAAACCCCGACTTTTGGAAAATGAAGAGGTTTTTGAAGAGTTAAATCTGGTTTTGATGTGCACCACAGCCGAGAATTCTGTTTGTTTACATTGCCGTCCAGATGAAACCAAGCTTCATCACTAATACACATGGCGTCAAGAACATAAATCCCTAATTGAATAAAGCTAAACCAATGTCAGAAATGCATACATGCGTCCTTGTCTGGTGTTTTCAGTTCTTGAACGATCTGCCACTTATAAGAGCGCATAATCAATTTTATCGTTGCAACATATACCCTGCTAAGAGAAACATTGCATTGCTGATGCAATGTCGACAGCGACATCTGAGGAGAGTGCTTCAAAACCTCCCGAATTTCTAATAATTTCTCCTCCTTCAAAACAGTTGCGCTGAGACTCTGCTCCCTGTCCATAACGTTCCCCGGGTCCTTGAAGCGCTGGATTAATCAACAAATTGTTGACTTGTTGGGAGCTGGCGATTCCGGAAATTTTTCTTGAAACATTTCCTGACTCTAAAAAAGATTTAGTGCCGATGGAAGTAAACTTCCATTAAAATACACGTTGATCCTTCGTCAACATTTTCGAAGTGATTCTCCTATCCTAAAGTGAGTTTCTATGATCATGAATGAAATGTGAATGAATGACTGCCCAGGGACAGAATAAGTGCTTTCTCTTTCTTTCAACTAAAATAGCCCGTTTTTGCCACCCCAAAATCTGCGAGCATTCGACTGCGACGGGGGGGGGGTCGCTAAAAGTGAAAGTGAAGCCAAAGGTATTTCACGCGTTACCAAATTGCCAAAACAAGTGTTTTGTGTAGGATAATAATTAAGCCAAAATATGTTTCCTTGTGAACAGAGTGGAGTTTTATTCACTTTCATCAACTAATATTTACTTTATTATACAAAAACTATTTACAATACTTTGTTCTTACCTGTAATCAGAGAAAAGACAACTCAAGCTCACTACTACCGCTTCTCTATTTACATCACTTATTTTAATTACAATATATCTTTCTCACAAACTTTCTATCTGTACTTGCGCCTATCTAAATTTCTTCTAATGATCGTACTTCTCATTCCATCTAGCAGGCCTTAGCCAAAATACGCGCTAAGCGTGGGAAACGCGGCATATTCGAATTGAAGAAATATATTTTTTTATATATATCGAGCTAAGTGGCTCAGTGTGCAGTGCGCTGGATTCGCAGAAAAGTGGTCGCGAAAGTGAACACTTCAGCTGCTGTAAGGCGTTATGAGAACTGTTAAAATTAGCTGCACCAGCGAGAGAGCGTCGTTAAGAACGCCAAAAACAAATACGCCGTTATCAAACACGCGTTAGAACTTTGGAATATGCATCGCCGTGCCACACGAGAAGGACGGTGAAGAAAGAGGAAGGGCGATTATATTGTTCTGGTGCCAGGCGTTTCAAGGATCAATACGGGAGAAGATTTGGCGAGGATCTGATGGAGGGCGAGAGAAGGCGGCGCATCGAACGACATCGCAGACGGCTGGTTTGCAGGGGAGCGAGGTGACGGCGCGGCCGCAGTAGGCCAAGGTCGTGAGTCCACGGCGCAGACGTTCCGATCGGAGGTTGGCGAACCCGGCCGCCCCGCGAGCGCAGAACAGAGGTTTCAAGACTTATTTAAAGACAACATAGTTTATGAAAGAAAAATTTTATATTCAATATTATAGCAGTAGAAAGACGCTCAAAAATATCGGTTTTTCAATTTCCAAAAAATCTATGATTTCAATGTATATGATACCACCACCATTCTCTTAAGCGTTGTTTACGCTATCTGAAGACAAAGATTTATAAAAACATTTGGAAAATGTTTTTGACGCTTCACGTGAAGTATTCTCAAAAATCAAAATATTATCTTGAAACTCGCAATGCTACGAATTGATTGAAGTGGAGAATATTAATTTTGAAGAGAATCGACGAACACTTTTGGCTCTAGTTTGACCACAGACGAACAGACAGATGTTTTGCCGTCAAACTATTTTCGGTATGAAGGACCCACAAAACATGGATTCTGGCT
Organism: Gryllus bimaculatus; assembly: GCA_017312745.1. Taxonomy (NCBI): domain Eukaryota; kingdom Metazoa; phylum Arthropoda; class Insecta; order Orthoptera; family Gryllidae; genus Gryllus; species Gryllus bimaculatus. The sequence goes on along the minus strand of BOPP01000014.1, from coordinate 10,113,321 downwards.
AAACTTCTTATTTCTAAATTTAGCAACACCATATATCCACTTTTTCGTCACGATGGCCCGGTAATAAGAGTTTTTCTGTCTTTTTCCTGCGCACGATTACATAACTTTCTTTTCTTACGAAGTTCCTTCGTAAGGCGAGAATGTGAAAATGTGTTATATCTACGTCTGTGATTATCTTTAGTCTTAGTGTTATATACAGCGGCAATAAAACATTGTGAATTTGAGTGTTTCAAAATTGAGGTAGGTCGAGAGAGTAAAATGCACAATAATATACAGTAATGTACAATGTACGATATGTAAGTATCGTATACTTTCTAAACAACCTCTTCTTTTACAGTCATTTGTGAACAATTAATTGTTTGAACAATAATATTATTTGAATTAGTCGTAATTTTTGTGAGCCAATAATTCGTGTTTAAGTAGTTTTTTCTAACATTTCTTCTTTGATTTTAGGTCAGCTGGCTCTATACTAAAGCTGGCTAAACATTGATTTTTGCGAAAACCGCCTAAAATTTGCGGGTAGAGCATTTAATTAGACTAAAATTATGACCTAGTTTTCTTTGTTCTGCTAGTGTGTCAGCCAACTTTATGGACATCCGTGCCTCCGTTGTCTATTCCAAGGAGCCGACACATATTTAGAGTGTATGGTGATCGCCGTGTTTTGTTGTAAAAACGAAGTTCGTTGGTATTTCATCTTCTATCAATAATTTTTAAGAAAAGCAAACCCGTTTTATAGATATCAAAACATTTGTCGAATTGTAATTGCAGCGCGGCCTCATTTTCAGTCACGAATTAAAATGAATTACTTTGGCAAAGCTGGCGTGCGAAAATCTTATTTTGATTCTGAGAATCTTGTTTCGGACATTCGTGTTTATTGCCCATGATACTGACAGTAAAATTGATCGGCGAATGCGACCACTATTAAGTGGTCGGTGGTTTCCTCCTGGACTTCCCCGGCCTGAGATACTTTCGTACTCACCGATGACGTAAGCGACGAGGAAGATGCCGGCGGTGGTGGCGCCGACTATCATCCGCGCAATCATGAAGCTAACGTAGTTCGGTGCCAGCGCCGTGAGCAGGCCCGTCACCACTTGAAGGACGAGCGAGAAGAAGAAAATGGGCTTGCGTCCAAACCTGGGAGAAGAAGGGATCGATGAGAATGATAATCACAGACGTAGCACTTAATATGCATAGGCGACTTCTTACATTTTATATTGGATTGAAATTTAATTCCCGTATTTTTTCAGTATATAGTATGAAATGGACAGTCAGAGACGGTGGAATAATGGTTTCAAAATGTACTTCAACGTATAGTAAACAGTATACCTCATTGCATTTTAGGCATTTTTGTCACAATATCGCTCAATACACGTGCACTGTAGCTCACAGACACCTACACATAGTTTGTACATGTTTCCTCAATCCTGCAACTAATGTTTGAATGCTTACTGCACCTTTTCTAATTATTTAGTGTATTAGTATAAAACAAGACAAAATGCATTGACAACTGGCATATTACTTTTAACTTGTTTGATATATCAATTTTACAATATAAGATTATCATGTTTATGTTTTCATTAATTTAATTATGTTACGTTAATTCTATGCACGTGTAACACGATTTCAAAAATGGTTTTGAAGAGAAGTTATGGGAATTAAAAATTGTTTTGGAAATGTTTTCCCAATAAATGTGTTTTATTAAAAATGTTTTACATGAAATGTTTTCATTAAAATGTTTTTCCATATGGATACATTTTTAATGACTACCATCTGCATAATGATTTGTAATCGTTTGGGACGCTTTGAAAACTAAAAAGTAAAAAAGATAATTTTGTGTATTTTATAAACATTTTATTGCACTAAACAAAGCGATATCTTTGGAAACATAATTTGCATGGAACTCTCACATTGTACTGTGAAGGTTAACACAAAGTTACGCTTTTTCAAGTAAATTATGCTTTAAAAATACTTTTCCTATTTATTAAATATTAAAAATGAAAATTTAGGATACTGTTTGATAAGTATGATTTTACAGGGCAAAGGATGTGTGGGAACAGCAATGTTTTATTCTGTAAATCTGCTCGAGCATTGAGTGCGCATACTTTATTTTGTAAGAAAATCATGATTACCATCCAAGGATTACACCGTAGTCCAATTGCGACTTTAATAAATTATGAAACCGTGATCATTTTTCAAAATTGAATAAATGCTAGAACTGCACGTACTTTCTCGCACATATTTTGATGCAAAATTACGCGAAAAGTACTCAGATTTGCGAAAAATTGTACGAGATTCGTACATGACATTATTTCAAACAACTATCTTTAAGGAACATATTTCGTAAATGGAAAACATCTCTATCTTTAATATTTTAGTTGTAGAAAGACTCCGAAAGAAGTTTGAACTTTTGCAATTTTCGAGAAACCAGTGTTTTCGAAGAACATGAGCCCTGCACCATTCCCTAAACCGTCCTTTACACTATTCTTCAACACTATTTTTTCAAAAACGATGGAGGCATGTTTATGAAAATTTGGAACATTCTTAACATTTTTGCCCGTCATTCGATTTCTTAGTATCAAGGCCCACCAAACATGGATCTGGCTACATTGTGTTTACAGGATTTTTTCCTAAATTTCGCAACTGAATTTATCACTTTTTCGTTCGAGAGCCCTATTTTTTTCTTCATACCTAAAATTCCTGATTTAAACACACTTTAGAAATTAGATTATGCTAATAATTGATTTATATATAATATATATAAATATATTATATATATATATATATAATATATATATATATATATATACACATTACTGACAACCTGAATATCTTCATCATTGGATTCCCTCGAAAAGTCCAGCAATTTAAATAACGCCTTCCCTTATTAAGTATATTCCGTCCCTCGACCCTTCAACCCTTCCTACTTCGCCAATTACCTCAGTCACCCTTCACACACACCACACACACACACACCACCACCGTTCCACCAGGTCTATTCTACTCAGCCCTTATCGCAAAGCCCCGCCTTCCATCGTTCATTCAACTAAAATGTGTATAAAAAATAATTTTGATATGAATTTTGAATAATGTTCTTCGTCCCCCCTACTTCCCCCTTGTCCTAGAAGATTGCAATATTTATTTTGAGATATTCAGTTTATATAGAATACACATACAATCGATGATATGTAGTTCCGAGAGCTCGTACTCGAACACAACAGTCGTTCTTGAGCTTTTTGCTTCCTCGAAGCAATACGCTTGCGGAATTATTCACTGTGATCCTTTGACAACACGAAACCGCTGGCAGCCAGAAAAACACCTGCCGAACCAACGGAGCCAACACCTGTGGCGAGGGAGGACGATTGAGCCAATAACGCGTTGGACTTCCTTAAGCTGCCCGTGGAATTTTGAAGGCAACAAACATATCTACAAACGTGTCTTGGAGGGGCCGCGACTGCAGGCGCTGCCCACAGGGAAATGGAGTTGGAGCGAGACATGGACGGACAGAAGGAGACAACAAAGAGGTAGCTTCGCCATCGAGCACTGATGGGAATAATACCACGACTTTCCACTGAAGGAAGGCCCCACGACTCCCATACAGGACTCGCAAAAAACTTATGAAGGACGTTGGGTACACCCTAGTAACCAAACACACAATACACCCCCCCCCAAAAAAAAACCCTGCCCAGTCAATAGAATCAACCAAACGATTTGAACCCCTCCAACAGACAGAATGCAGAGATAATGACTCCACCCCACCCCATCACAAGGAACTTCCCAAAACAATGAACCTAATTCCCAGCCACAAACGCAACCTCAACGCACAGAGAGCTTTGCTAAAATAGGACACTTCCGAATAGGCCTAAACACACTACTAACGACGGACCTAAACAAAGATTAGTGAAAGCCTGTAGTAACCAGCTGAACGCAAAACGAGGACCCAAGTATTCATACAACCCCAGACAATGACAGCATACAAGACACACTAGACAACACTGCAAATATTGACCAAAAAGACCTTTTTTTTGATAAAGCCTCATATTCGTTTAACAGAGCTACAGTTGAGATTAGAGACAAAATAGTAATAAAAGGACTTTCACCAGGATATGACAAATAGAATAAAAAGGAACCTTGAATACCTAAAAATAACACACTACCACATATCTGAAATGAACCGACGTGACAAAGACGGACACCAACATCTATTAGGAATATTTACCATAGATACAAACAAAAAGAACATGGCTGAGACTAGAAACAAACTCAAGTACATCGACGAATTTAGAATCAGACTGGAAAATTACAAGATAAGTGACAGAATATCACTATGCAAAAGATGCCAACAACTCTACCACACTAAGACCTATTGTAGACGACATGTGATAACTGCCCTCTGCGCTCAATCCCACCCCACTGAAGAATGCCCCTTCATTCCCCAATATCCTTCCCGTATGCTTCCACTGCAAACCGAACCATGCAGCCTTTGACCCAACCTGTCCCTACATCACCCACGCCAAATCCACCCGCCAGGATAAAATCCTAAAAACGCAATCTCCTAACATGAGCATACAAAATTTCCCGTCCCCCAGATCGTAAAAAAATACTCACTCCAATCCTAATCATTACTATCTCCCAACTAAACCATACAGAACCCACCCACCCAGAACCAAACCCAACAACAACCATCAACAACCCAAAACCTAAAAGATCTTTTCTCCCTCCTTCAATCCCCTTACTTACAGAAACCCCTTCCCTACCTACGCACATTGATAGAAATACTCTATGGCCCAGAGGATATCCTAACTAAATTACTCCTCACAGACATGAAAGTCGTCGAACTCCTTACCTATTTGCTCCCTCCCGTCGCTTCCTTACCTGTTCCTCGTGGAACGCACGTGGAACGTTACCCTATTCCTTGAAGATTACTCCATTAGGATCTTACTATTACAGGAGGCATGAGTCCCACCATCTCCATTCAGAATTCTGTTTCCCACTGGAACGACCGAACTTCGACCCAGAGAAGCGGTACGGCCATCCGACGATCCATACCGCACTACCTGCACCCACTCCCCTCGTCCTCATCCTTCAAAAGTACTGTTATTTTCATCGGAACCCCCACCACTCCCATTAACATCAATTCTACATATAAGAGATGCCGTATCCCAATCCCTACCTCAGATTTGGACATCCTTCAAAACTTACCCTATCTCTATATCCTAGCCGGCGATCTCAACTCAAAATCCACTATATGGGGCTGCGTGACTTGCAACACGACAGGATTGCGACTTAATTGACAATAAACCACAGATTAAACTTAATAGCCTTCCTGAACCCACCCACTCCATAGAAGGCAATTCAAATGACATATTAGACAATATCCTACTCTCCTCCCAACTGCACGTAAGCACACCGTACCCTAAACGCGACCTTTCTGATCACTTTCCCAAAGTCTTCACCTCTACATCCACAACTCCATGTCCCCCAAACATCACCACACAAACAGGAAACCCTATAAACACATACTGCTAAAAAATATCCACATCCCATGCAATATCCAAACAATCCATGAAATAGACACGTCCATAACCCAATCAAATCATCAAATCCTCCATAATACAAACGAACCACCTCACATACCTACTCTACACCTTACTTTTCCCGACGGCATAATACAATCAGACTGAAAAGACAAATACAACGCAAATTCTACAAACACGTGACAAAGGCAAATCATTATTAAATAACACACGAAGACGAATACAGACAATGCTACGATCCTATCAGACAAATATGACGTTGAATATGATATCAGACAAATATGACTAACAAACGCAGCCCCGGCCAACTCCACAAGACAATAAAAGCAGTACGAAACACCCTACCCCGGTCTCCTCTATTCTCACCAACTCCAATACTCTATCCTTTGACTCCCAAATTATAACTAACATCTTCACCCAAACCCTGGCCGACCGCTTCTTTCCCCGTGATCTCCCGATCCCTGCAATGTACTCCTTCCTACCTCAGAATCCCAGCCCTACAAACCCCGTCAGCAAGCAATATGGACTACCAACGCCAACGAAATACAATTGCTAACTATGACTGACTGTTCAGACTCCCGGACCCAGTGGGGTTCTTATCCTACTTCGTAATCTCTCTTACAACACCATCCACTTACCCTCATCTTTAAGTAAACTTTCCAACTATCTTTCCAATTACAGACCTATTAGCCTCCTACGTATCCTAAGCAGTGTCCGAAAAAGTAATCCTCTACCGCCTAACCTCCTCATTGATCCCATCCTCCATCATTCTCAATTCCGATTCCGCGAGGAACGGGCTGCGTCCCTCCAAACTAAACCTCTCTCTTTCAATAGCTACCCCTCTCCAAAACCAATAAGAAGTCCCCACAATCCTAACTGCCTTAACCCAAACCTATGTTACCGTCTCCCACCCAATCCTAATGGAAATCCGTCTCTACATTCCAGACCATATCCACTTTCAACTCCAGAGTTACCATTCCAATCGTTTCTTTCACGTTTAATACCAAACAAAAAAGTCCCCTAACAACCCCTTCCATGCTGGTGTCTCACAGAGCACCGTGCTCTCCCCAAACTTTTCCATCTACATCAACGATATCCCTCCCACTCCTGGAGTAAAGAGACTCCTATACGCTGATGACTTTGCCTTCCTTGTTTCTTACCACAACCTTAACCGTTCCCTTATCCAAGTACAAAAATCCCTTGACTTCCTCTACCTCTGGGCCACCCACAACTCAATAGTCATAAACCACTCTAAATCTCAGGCCATCTTATTCTCGAATAAAAACAACCAGTCACACACCCCTAACCATAATCCACACTCCCATTCCCTGGCAACCCATCGCCAAATACCTCGGAATTGCCCTATCCAGTCGACTCCTGTGGAACTGCCATATCCTCAATACCGTAATCAAAACCAACCGGGTCACCAACGCCCTATATCTCATCCTTATTAACCCATCCATCCCCATTTCTAAAACATTACAGAGTTATTACTCTTATTTACGACCAAACCTCTCCTACGCCCATCCCATTTGGTTTACTACTTCCCAAACTAACCGCAAAAAACTCACAACCACTGAAAACCGTGTAATTCGACTCATCTTCCGTCCCCTACCCTTAACCCGCTATAATGGCATCCGATCCAACCACAAGATACCCCAGATCCTCTCCTACCTGTACAACTCCTCCAGGTCCCAAATTCAACAATACATCAACCCTAAATTTTGTAACATTGTCCTAACCCGCCACCATATCATAAGAAATCTCCCCGGCACACAGGTAAAAAACATCCCCTGGAAATCCTTCAACTCCCTCCGATAACTTAGGCCAGAGGGCAAATTTGACCAGACTAACACACCACAGACAAATTACTGACATGACTAACGGACCTATAGAACGAACAAACACTGCAATAGTACATGCGCATTGTTCCTTACATCCCTCCCCTGCCATTCCCTTCCAACATCCTTCTTCCTTCCCTTCCCTCCTCCCCCCATTGTCCAAAAACTCTAGTAAAATAACTCATTCTTCCCTAACAAAGTAATCCGTCCGCCAAACACGCAGACTCCCAATCCCTGTCCCTGTACGGGGGAGAGGAGTGAAAAGTCATTTTTATAATTGGTTTATAAACTTATAAAATAAAGCATTATGTTTTTGTTAATCTTTCTATTTATATTACGTTTTAGTCAGCCATGAGTGAAAGCAGTTCTTTCAGAGCATGCATAGCGTTATAAAAGTTCCATTTTTAGCACTAGTGCTGAAAGAGTGGCGATGCTCAAGTGTTGAGGTAAATATGTGAATACAACCAAGAAAACAAAACACTTTCGTCTGACCTTCTCAGCTTTAATGTACCATTAAGTGATTTGTATATATAAATTAAAATAAAATGAGACTATAAGGCTGTCTAAAAATGGTATATGACATATGAGGTAAAAAAAGATTTTATTTTGTTCGTAGGTCTGCGCCACTCGGTTCCCACAGTTCCTACTCGCAAAATAAAATTACTTTTACACGTTTTTCATAATCACTTTTATCATAAATAGTTACACATAAAATAACTACCATAATTAGTTCTTATTTTTGACTTCAAATAGTATCAATTTGTAAATGCCGCCAACGTGTAAAATATTGAATTTTAATAATTTTTTAATTATTAATGGTAGATCTATAAAGATTAATTGGCACATAATATGTCATTTTGCAACATTTATATTGTAAAGGAGGCAGGCACACAGTACTCTTGAGTCCCGAATCCTGACTATTTTAGCTTTTGCAGATTCCCGCATCCATTTCCAACAATCTTAAACAATATACCCATCCCTACGAATCCAGATGCAACTCTTACCTGTCTGACAAGTCCCCGAAAACCAGGGATCCCAATAAGTCTCCGAGCATGAATATTGCATCCGCTGTGGCTTTGAGCCATGCTCGGTCGCAGACAAGATTCCACTGAAAATGACAAGATTCCAGCGTTAATTGATATGACATCACGTTTATGCTGTCAAGGGATATTCAATTTTAAAATAACATTCTGCTGCAATTTGTGCAACTAGTTATCTCAATTTGCTCAGGAGAAAGTTGATGTATCACAAGGATCGGCTGGTATTGATTTTAGATCATAAACGAGTTATTCGTTCAGTTTTACTTTAGAAATAGATTCTATCGAGAGCCGATGTAAGCCATTAAAAATTCGCTTTAATTCAATAACAATATCCTGCATCTCCGCGTGGTAAGTTTGATCAACTGGAGAAAGATAGAAGCTTATGCTGCCCAAAAATTCTTTGGGGTCGGATGTCGCCAAAAGGATTAAACTAGTAGTGCTCCAACAGCACGTACTTTCTGGCGATATTAATCTCAATCGTTTAAACAAAAACAGCTTTCTGGCATTAATTTCAATGTATTATCGTCCTATATAAATGTACCATAGATGCGCGATGCGTATTCTAACCATAAATAAAATTATTTTCAGTTAGAATTATTAAATTATTTTTATGTTAACGTGAACCGACGGCGGCATTATCGTCTTCTGTTATAAGTGCAATTTAAAATACATTTAATTATTAAATAATTTTAAACGTAATATTTCTTTTCAATGTCCGAATGACATCCCCCAATAACCTTTCACCTTTCCTTACATTAACAATAGAGATACAAAATTTAAATCCACTATTTACATCCTCGATGTCCCGGTTATCAATACCAGTTCTTTCACAAGATACATTCTTCTAGAAACGCCGACTGACAATGATAGATTATTCTGTGAACTTCATGTTGAATCGCAACGTTAAAATGGTTAAATTGCAACTTCGTGACCAGATCACTGAAAAATGATCTTCAATTATCGTACAATAAATAAATGATCATACAAAATTATCTTCAATAGTACACTATTATTAAAACAATAATTATAATTAAAGTAAGTAAAATATAGATAAAATGAAATGTAATGAAAGTAGGCAACAGCGCGCGCGTAATCGGCAATTTAAATCTTATAAATTTGAATGGTCTCTAGGCCCTGAATGAAACGCTCCAAGCAATAATTATTCAAAATTATTCACATCGATTTTACATTGCTCTTCGAGCAAATGGTTGCGAAAAATCATCTTCTTCCTCGCAATATTTGTAAAGTCTGTTTTCACCTACGATTTATTATATTAAGTTAATTAATATTGTGCTTCCTTTAAAATCTCAACATCGATTTTCCGCAACATTACATAACTTTCTCTATACTACGTGTACTCTTACAAGAAAGTTAAAGAAATTTTTTGAAGGCGTTTTTGAGAAATTCTTTAAGAAAGAATAGAGTATAATACACTGATAAATGTGGCGTAGATCCGATTTTCATGTTGAACTCTCAATTTTAAAAAATTGCAGAGTTTTGAATTTTTCCGCGTCATCCTACAACTACAAAATTAAAGATACCGGTTTTTCCTTCATATAAAACTTGTTCATAATTATTTATTTCATTGAAATCGTGTACATTTTTGGAAACTTTTTTGTAGTTTTCGTGCATAATATGCAATTTTTAAAAAAAATACAAAAAAATTTCAAAACGGCTCTGAATTTTTTCTTTAAACTTTTGGTAGGGATAGTGCTAAATGAACTCTATGAGATGACATAAACACATATTCCTCTGTTCTTTTATTTTTTCAAAAATTTCAAAAATGTATTTTTTTTACCCGTCTCTCACGTCGTTAATGTTTACACTAGCAGCGATTTGTTCACATTATTATATTTATGAGTACATGTACTTTAAATAATCTCAGATAAAGTTTCACGAAAACTCAACTATATTCTGTGAAAACTATCTCACAATTCACATTTTCATAAATGCTCAAACGCCATTTCCTAAAAAACCGCTCCATTTTTTTCTTCAAACGAGTATTGCTAATGGCACTGTCGAATATGACATAAAGTTCATTTTTGGGAATTTATTTGTTTTTTAGAAATTACACAAATGTAATTTTTTGAAGATATTTTACGTCGTTAATATGCGTATTTCCAACAGTTTGAAACACTATTGTATTTGTCATTAAAGTGCTTGAAATGACTTCATATGGAGTTTTTTAGAAAATTCAAAAATGTTCTGCCAAAAAGAGCTTCAAATTTCTAATTTACAGTAGCGCTTAAACGCAATTTTCACAAAAACGGTACCAAATTTTTGAAAGAAAATTGCCATTTACGGCGATGTTTTACTGCTCTCTAACATTCATAAAATAATATCTCCCTTCTAGTATTAGAAAACCTAAAAATTAAGAAAATGTCAAAAACATGCACTTTGGGCGGCGATAGATGGCAGCTGGCAAGAGTATGTGGCAAGTACGAATAGCTAGTCGAGGCCAAAGGAAATAGAAAACTAATACGGGAAAGTCTGTGCCATTCTGTAGCAACAGAAGTAGTTGCTGTTGCTATGCCATTCTGTAGCAACAGAACAGTAACTGTAGTTCTTTATGAAATCATTTCGAAGGAAATATTATCATGACCTTAACGATGTTACTAAGGTGCTACTTTATAATAGAATGAAATGTATGAAACAGTTGGTTCCACGCGCTCTTTCATCGGTTATGAAAAGTGCCCATGAAGTTTGAGCCACTGCGCTATTAGCGTGGAAGTGACTTCTTCCGTTTGTATAAACTAAAAGTTTTTTAAAATTTTTACTTTAGAAATTTGAGAAAGATTACCTACGTTAAACTTTAATAGGTGTTTGGAAAAAAATCCAGAATGTTCATAAACACAATCTCAAAAATGTTCGTAATTTTTCATAGAGTGGAGGAACTTTCAACACCGAGTTAACCAGAATTTAATATAGTTTAATTATTATTTTTTCAATGGATTAATTGTAATAAATATATGGTTATTTCAAAATATAGATAAATATTGCACTTTTTAACATATTTTTTTTAAAAATTGCAGAGTCCTGGGTTGAATTCAAATTTTGATTGTTGAATTTCAATATTCAAGTCACGGGCTTAAAATATTACTTGTTATCTCGAATGATTTTAGTGTTAACTTTTTTTATGAAACGTATTTTCAATGTAGTTTACTTGGCAAGTTTTAATGAATATTTAATAAAATTTCTTGCAATATATTTCGTCCACGGCTTGATAGCCCTGGTGGCAGAAGAAAACAATTGATTTGGGTACTAACGTAGTAATATTTGGGTTAATCTTTTAAACAAATTAAGTCTTGAAGAATATGGCTTAGCTTTTACACAAATAAAGTCTTGAAGATCCACATACTGGTTAATAATCCACATACTGGCTAATTCATACTTTGAATTTGTGTTTGCATTTTGTGTTCAAACACGTTTCAAACGTGTTTTCATAACACGTTCAGGCAATGCAAATAAATAACTTATTTATTGAAAGCTATGTTCTTTAGTGAGTTGTTTATATTATTGAAAAAATGTGGAAATCTACATTATACTACGTTTTCACGTGAAATAACTGAGAATTACAGACATGTTTAAACATGTGAATTGCGAATTTCGAAGATAGCCGGAACCTATAACCTACTATTGACGTGAAAAAAATCTAACTTTTCTTGCTTCAAAGGAGAAATCAACAAAAATTATTGCCCTAGTGCCATTTCTCTAAAGGCTGTTCTGCTCTAAATACCTCACTTGACTCATCTGTGTAAACGAATTGTTGAAACTATATTAACTATATAAAAAATGCTGTAAAACGTGTTCTCATGACTCAGGGCGAAGTCAGGGCGCAGTTTGCCTTTCACTTCCGAGGTTTCGGGTTCAATTCCCGTAGAAACTTATGTAAAATTTGTTACGACAAAACCTCCTTAAATTAACCCCTATCCTTATTCCTTCCCAATTCTGGCCGATGGGTAGATGACGCATGGGCCGTTGCGAGACGCGAGTTCACAAATCGGAATTGTGGGCATAAAATTTATATTTTATATGACTTATTGGGTATGAGCAAAATGTACCTTTTTTCATGGTTTCTTAATTTTTTAGATTCATATCGGAAGTTGACGGTAATACGGTTCCTTTGACTCGAAACATTTCGTTCACAAGGAAGGAGTCGGTTCTCAACAACGTGAACGTTCAACGTCACCGTTCATGAATGCGGCTTCATTTCAGATCGTATTGTTCATCCTATAAATTAATTTTAGAGCCAAGCAGTTTTATAACAAACGCATTTTGACGCCAAGTGATCCGCCCGACAAAAACCACGTGCTGCGTTCGCGTCCTTCTCGCGACATGGTTCGCTCCGATGCTCACGCTTTTTCATATACCTCTCACTTGTAAGAGAATTTCTTGTAAAAGGAAATACTATTATACAGGCATACATTTCTATATACTAACCAACGCAATTGTATAAATAAAACAACTTTACAAGCAACGCATTTTTACATTTATATTTTAGTGCATGTAATACAATTATACCAAAACGAACACCAACGAAGCAATGAAACAACAATGACAAAAAGGAACCGGTCACCGCCAATTTCCTATCAACCCAAAATGATTCCGAATGAATTATTTAATATAAGAACTAAATATTTTCTGTTGTGAGAATTTTTAAGAATAAAATTGGAGTTGTTTTTGAGAAACTGTTAGTAGTTGACCTTTTTTATATGCGCCATTTTGAGCTTAAAGACTTTTGAGTCTCTGAGAAACGTCACTATTCATTCAATTAATTTACACGATTATATCAGTATTAAAATTATTAAGAATGCGCCAGAGATTTAAAAAACTGGTGTTTAAATTTATTTTGATTAACACTTTTGAAAAATTATGGAATGATCTAAAGTGTTAAGCTAAATGACATAATTGTCACATAATTTAGTGCTCCATTCGTACAAAAAGTTCAGCGAATTAGTCCTTTTGCTCACGTTCTCGTGTGACGCAAGCGACAGCGCAAGATCTCACGCGCTGACGCCAAGGACGTTGACGCCTGCAGGCATCGAGTTAGTGCGTGTTACTAGAAGACTGAAAATAGAAAATAGTAATTTTGTTGCGCAAAAGTGAACTAATTGTTGAAAAACTCGCAGATGTTTTACTTAACTGCAACTTTCGGAACTATATAAAAAACGTAGTGTATCCAATTGTTCAACTATGTCCAACTTTCTCTCCGTCCCATGACTTTGGTATTCCAGAATATAGCCAAATTAACATTGCGAACATGTGCAGTTGAGAGTTCCGATTTGGCAAGACTCAGTGAGCAGCAGCCGACATCTCAAGATACGTCTTATTTACGTGTCAGTGTACGTTTGATATTTTTTAAATTTTGTACTAACATTAATATTATATGTTACTAATATTATTATTATTATTAATATTAATATTATATGTTACTTATTATACATGTTACTAATATTAATATGAACTCAGCTTCATTACATTTAATTAACAATTTATAATTAGTTAAGTTAATGAGGTATGATGCTTCTGACCTTCAGAAGTGCAACGCGCGCCGAACATTTACAATTCAAAATATAATTTGACACTTCGATAAATCTAATGTAACCAAGTCTAAAATAATTTGCGCAACTCTCTTCCTTTTAGAGCAAAATTGACGAGATTGCATTCAAAAATGGAGAGGGATCTTAAAATTACTATACGTAAGTTACGATGGTAAACATTTGCACTAATCATTTGTACCTCAGTTACGGCGCTGCTATGATATAGGGAAGTGTCGAACACCCATTCATCGCATAACTGGCTCGAGTTGGCGGGCTTTCCTATGTCCCAGTATTCAGCACTGAAATTAGTGTCGAGCCTCTCGCAAGATGACCATTTGTTCTCTCCTCCCGGGTCTCTCGGGTAAGATAAGTTGAGGATGTGTGCCGGAAGGTGGTAAGTAGCGTTCTCTGCCTCGAAGGGGAGACGACACCTGCAACATTAGGGCATGACTTTTAACAGCTTGTACAATGACTGTGAAGGTACATAATGGTGTGAATCTCTTTAAAATTAAGTAAATGCTAAATAAATTTATTTGAAATTACAGTTGTAGTCCCTTTGACTAGTATTTTTGCATGAAATTAAATGATTAAGGTGATTTTATTGATAATGATATTTATTATCTTTGATGATTGAGATTTACACAATCAAACATATTTTTTTGTGTTCTGTTCATATTTTCTTACTTGTCCATTCACTTATCCTTTCTTTTCATTTTCCTTTTATACTTACTATTTTGGATACATTTACTACTAATACAAAACTTTCACTCACTTTTCCTCTCAATTTATAACATTATATTTTGTTTTACAGTTTTTTTAAAACACAATGTAAATTACTTTATTAAAGTTTCATAATTGATTTTCTCATGGGGTTAAATAATGGAAAATAATTTGTAACATGTCTTCTTTTCTGTCAGAATTAAGTTACATGCAGGACAGAAATTAAGTATTAAAACTTTGAAAGATTTGTCTTACCTGTGACTAGCAGATGCTTGAATAAATACATTGACCAACTTGTGAAATGCAACTGGAATACCAGGTAAGCATAGTAGAAAATAAATTCGTTTTTGGTATCTTCCAAAATCTCCAAGATAGGGAAATACATCATCAAAAACCATTGTCAAACGTCACTGCAACAAGATACAACTCACTTTTAATAATTTAGATTATCACTTTTAATTCCTATTAGGTGGTGTTAAAATGTGAAAATATTTCTATTTGTTTCTTCTCACATGAACAATAAACTGGAAAAAACAGAATTCCTAGTTTTCAATTACTAAGCAAAATATTCTCATAGTGCAATCTCAATTCTAGATGCTTTGTAAACCATGGATTCCTCTAAACTGTGGTTGCAAGTCCATTTTTTGTGAGGACAGCTTGGCATGTCTTACGACTAATTGGTTGTTTCCTGTTTAGCCTACTTTGCTTCAAATGATGTGATTAATCTTTTGATGGAAGCAATTGCATGGAGTTGTCTGGTGAGCATTGTGATGAATAGTTGTCATTGCATGAAATGAATCTTCAAAGTGTGCTAGTTATTGTATTATAATAATTAAAATGTATGAAAATCACCTAAAATCACTATGATGTTAGAAATTAATCAGATACTCTCTTCAGCGTAACTGAGCACAGACTGAACACTTTTGTTTGTGTGTATATCCACCTTGTGTTTTGTTATTTCTTTTCTTGTTGGCTTCAGTGAAAGTACTGGTGTTACTTTACTCCCACTACTCCCTCTAGAAACCTGTTCTGTGGAGGAAATTCATACAAAGTTAGAAGTGCTAGCAATCTTCAGAATTAGCAATTTGTAACATTTTTTTAGAGATGGTGAATTCATCTTGTAATTTTAACTGTTTATCTTCATGCTGTAGGGAAAAAAAACAACAACTAGACATTCAAATCAAAATTTTTCAATCCTCTCATATTTTGACTTTTATCCACATTTCCTTTTGCAAATACTACAAAATGCTAGGATGACATTATCAAAACAATGACCACTTCTTCTAGTTCAATTGCAGGAGAGTGAACTCACCAGTGATGTGAATGGAGAGAGTGCAGACGACAAACTGCCAGGGGACTTCCCTTACCATCCACTAACAGGTGTTGAGCTGCTAGGTAGACTGGTTGGGCCATGACACAGGCAATGACCTACATTTTTCTGCAAAGGCTAATGGCCTGGTGGCAAAAAGGTACTCTGCAGTTGTTGTGTGCTAGCGGTCTACAAAGATTTAAACGGGGCTAATGATATTTTCAGTGTTATGTTTTGAGTATTTTCATTTTTTGTTGTTAACTTGAACTCTTTTAACATTCAGACAATTATTTTAGTTTAAAAAAATCATACATTTTGAAAGATACCCTACTATAACAGCTTAATTTTTATCAATATCTTAGTTTTAATATTGAACTATGTTTTGCAATATAATTACAAGCCATATTTTTCTTGGGTGAATTAATTTATATTAGAACTCTGGGAAATTACGATGTAATACAAGTAATTTGCTATTGTGATTTGTATATTTGCCAGAATTTATGGGGAAAATATACATTGATTTTATGATAGCATGAATTTCTTCCTCATTCATACAACAGGTAACTTCAAGAAAAGAGTAACAATGTTTTCAGGATGCCTTGTATTAAATAAAATGTATTAATGTAAATATTTTACAATCTTCACATTAAAATATAAATAATGATTGAGAATGATGATAGTATTGTATATTTGATTACATCACAGATAAAGCTCGTGAGAATACTTCTTAAAAGATGTCAGGGCATCTGTTTTGTGATCTTGCATGGCAGGTGACATCTCCGACTTGTAGTACTACAATCTGCTTTCTACATCTGGTTTACAGAGAACAATTTGTGAATTGTCCTTGCAATATCCTTTGTCTCTTGAAGGAAGTTCTTTATTTCATAATGAACTATTGTTCTCTGATGTCTACTGTTTCTCACTCTCTCAAGCAGTGTTTACATGACTGTATTTTTCACATTGTAACCAGATCTGACAAGTGTTCTATTGCACGTTATAAGGTAATAGTAGTGAGCAATTGTTCACATAATTGCTTACATAATACAGTACAAAAAATTTCAACTTGGATAGTAAGAAGATATTTGACTCCCTAAAAGATATAAAATTTCTGAAAAATAATTTATATGTATTGTAAAACACAGAAACATATTTCCTTGAGTACACCTGTGCACTTGGAGTGCAGTTAAAAATTAGTTAGATTCTTAACTCTATAAATGTTTTTTCAAAGGTGTCATTTCATTTATAAATATTAAATGAACATAATTGTGTTCTGCAAAATTTTCCTATACTTACAATAATTAATATATTTCTTTTATTACTATTACTATTAGAAAGATACTTTAGTTTTTGTATGTTTCTGCTGTCATTAACTTAGTTTTAAGAAAATTAGTTTATAACCAAACTCTGCTTATTGAAGAAGTATTTCAAAAGTTTCAGATACATTAAGAAGTAATGTTTGTTTTGTAAATTCATCAAAAAATTATATATCCTTATTAATGTTCATTACTAATATTCTACGTTTTGTTATTTCTTGCTTTCTTCAATTTGGACTTCAGATGCCTCTTCAGATATTGATCTGAAATTGTTGCTTTGCTTAATATACATGCTATTTCAAATTCAATAATTTAATGTAGATATTGGAAGGAATACTAAGATGGTAATTATTAGAGTAAGGTTGATTTGATACCACCAAAAGTGGACTTTTCGATACCAAAACAACCTTAAATTAAGTGCTCTTTAAATACTGGGTATTTACTAAAAATATTACAGTGAAATACAGGTGAAAAGAATTCATGAAACCAGTTTAAATGCTACAAATGAATTTTTTTTTAGCTTTTAATTTTAATTTGTAAAGGATTTTTATATTGGTATCTAATTTAACAAAGAAATATTTGTAAATTAATTGGATAATTTAAAATAAATTACTTACTGATCAAATGCTTCTCCCTCTTCAAAGGTATCAGGTAATTTTTTATTCGCCGTCTCTGGTAGTTGTAATGCAAGAAAACCTCCAATAGTTATTAGACCTCCAAATACCAGTAGAGGTAATGATTTCCAAACATCTGCCTAGATTTCCAGAAGAATATTGTTGTATAACTATTTTACTGTGTGTCTTGTATCAATGATATTTTCCTTTAAGGGAATGAATGAAACCCAACTGGTTCGAGTGTGTTCCTCTGTTTCATCAATTAAGGCCATTGTGTGGAGAAGAGCACATAGGAGCAAACAGCCTACACAACACAATTAACAGGAATGGGAACCAACATTAAATGAGTTTATGAAATCGATAAACAGCAATTTCTTGAATCATTTACAGCAGAATACAATAATTAATTCTTATTTTCGGAAAATGCTGTTTCTTCCTATAAGCCCTTCTTTCCTTCTTTTCTAGTTACTTTGCATGTTAGTTTGAAGAAAAGGTAATTTAAAAAAAGTAAGCCCTTGTTTAGTAGATTCTAAGTAATGAGAAGATGTAGACAAAAAATAGATTAGCAGAGTCTTCAATTTAAAAAAATAATACTTTTCTGCCTTGCAAATAAATATATTAGTGACAGGCTTTATTATAAAAACTTATAATATTCATTGCCCTAATACATGTGATGGGAAATAAGCTCAGAATCAATTTTCCAAAACAGGTACTTAACAACAGTACATTTTATTAGCTGTTTATGTTCAACTAAATTTAATTATACATTTTATCTTTTTATTCTACATTTAACACTATATCTGCTGGTGAATCTTTTTTTATAAGAAATGCACTTTCCACTGTTACATTGTGTTTGTGGAAAATTATGAAATATTTGCCTGTAAAAAATGTGTACTATTTGTTATACTTTACTTCCAACAATTATGAAATAAAAATAGGTCTTCAAAACATTTACATGAATGATGCAAAGCACTTTGGAATGATCCTTGCATCATTTTACCAACGTCTATCCTTGAACTTCCTTCCAAGTATATGAACACTATGATTTGAAAATGAATTTTAAAGAATTTCATTTTCATTTAAGTTTCATTTGTGTTTTTATTTGTAAGGCTATAGCATTCAAGTTCGAGTCACAAAATTTCCATTTTTAATTACTACCTATAGGTGCAAGATATAGAGAAAATATACTTCAAAAGGATCAAAATGTAAAATAGAAGTGATGCGTTCTTGTATATCTGTTTTAAAACAGATGGATTCCAATTCAAATATAATGTTCTCAAAAAACTTTCCCATTCCCAATGTTAGGAAATTCATTGTCATTTCTTTTCTGTTTAATTTTCATTTGCTTTATTGACCCATATTTGCACTGCAAAATAGAAGTGCTTTAATTTCCAGCAATAAAGGGAAATTGATATTGCAATCAATCTCAGTGTAAAGTGCTCTAATTCAAATCCTATGGAAATTCAAAGATAATTCGTGTAGAAGATTACATTTTTTACTGATATTATAATAGAAACGTCTTTCTATTTAGTTGTACTTTCACAATGGTAGAAATGCCAATCTATGACATACCTTTCACGCTAACACTGTTATGAAATTTGTATCGTTTTATACATCTATATTAAAGTTAGTTCAAAATTAAATTGACACCATTAATGTCGAAGAAGATTATTTTCAAGACGCGTTTTCCGAAAATATAAAACAACCATTGAATGTGACAAATATCCCACAAACTCTCACCATTTGAAACTAAATACTAATGGCTTTCGGGTTGTTTTATCTTTACTTTACTAACAATTCAATTGTTTTACGAACGGTTCTCTTGTTTTATTAGTTTTACTTCCTCTTGTACGTACGTATGCGCGAAGTGTTTTTACCTTCTCGTGTAGGTACTACGTACGTGTATACGGAGTAATATATACGTAGTATAGAGAAAGTTAAGTAATCCACCAACTATGTATGATGTGGGGTCCAAGGATACGAACTTTTTTTTATTTGTTTCAAAAGTCCGTCTGTAAACAAAATGAATATTCCTCGGTCGATCTCGCCTGACTCTCTGCTCTTTTCGGAAAACATTATTTAAACTTTGGGGATACTTTGCATGAAGCCCCTGTGACATTTTAAAAATGTTCTCGAATAAAGGTCCCAATTTTTTGTAAGAATATAGTGACGTACACTTGCAGGTATGGGTATAATTTTCACTGTCAACTCTTCCTTCAGCTAACCAGGTTCATTTATGTTCGGGCTTGTTTGCCTTGGACGTCGTCCGTTTCCCTCACATGTTTTATCCTCTCTCTCCCTCTCCCTCCCTCCCCCTCCTCTCTCCGCCTCTCACCGCCTCTCTCTCTACGCACATAGTTACTGCACATAGAGGAATACCATTGAAAGGCCAGGATTCAACTTGGCGGACAGAAGGACGCGCGCTTTGGTAGAGAACAGAACGATCTGCGTGATGGTCGAGTAGGGAATGTTTGTATTGCTGTAGAGTACAGAAAGTTGTCGGTGGTTGTAAAGTATAGAGCGTGCTGAGCAGTATATGGTATTCGTTGCGCGCTTTAATTACAAGGATTTGGTGAGGGAGTTTAAAATTTAATAGACGCTAGTAGTTGAGGCTGCGAAATATTTGGAAACCTTTTTGAAGAACTGTACCGAAGAAAACTTCTAATTCCCTGACTGCACTTTGGTCATAAGAGAAGATTCAGAAAACCGACACGTATCAAGCAAGTTAGCATACCTCACCGTAAGGATAATTAAGTATTGAAAAAATTATCAAGTATGACCTTGACTGGGTGAAAGGAAAAGTTTTCCTTCCTGATTCAATTTGTTATTCTCGTGTTTAATGAAATTCAGGAGAATCTATCGACTTGTGGCCTCTGAATGCGATACCAGCTTTAGGTACAGGACCGGATTACCAGTCTGTGGGGCTCTAAAAAGTAAAAGATTTGGGCCCCATTGATCAATTTTTTTATTCAAATGCATACATTAAAATCAAATTTTTAATTTAAAATCTATCTAAATAGGATTTTTTATAGTTTTGTTTTCACATTTGACAAATTGCAGTATATTTCATTTATCAATCAATAAATATACATTCATTAATGCTTCTGGTTTACACTTTACTATTCATATGTATAGTAGATTTTTAAAAATATAACTCATTTAAAGCATACACTTTCTACACTTTTGTCGAGGAAATTCTTTTATTAAATCATCAAAATTTAAGCGACGCATAACATCGGATTCAATTGATAGTAAAGCCAATGAACTCAATGTAGTGTCTTGTCGCGTTGTCGTCCTCAGAGGATATTTTATCCTTTTTAACTGTGAAAAAGACCTCCAGAACAGCTTGTTATCATCAATGTTAAAAACATTCTAAGGTAGATTTCGAAGTTCGGAAAAACTGTCTGGAGTTTATTACTAATGATTTTATGGAAATCAAAATCATTAACATGAATACTTTTATCTTCATTCATTTTCAAAAGAATGTAATGATGAAATTGCTTCAGTTCTCCGGCAAGATTCAAATCCAGATACGAAGCGACAAGCTTTCCAACGTTAGATGATAACTCGTTAGGCAAGTCCATGTTTAACAAAAAAGAAAACTTGTCTAAGATTTTTTTATAAACATTGCCTCTACTTTTCATCTAAGCTTGTAGAATGTCAGTGTTCACATAAAAGGTTGAAACCCGACATTTGTCTCGTACTTAAAACTACGTCACGTGCTTCACCATTATTAACCTGTTTTCTCCGTGTATGTCTTCGACTAGAGTTTTCTTTATAATCAACAGGCAGAACTAATTTTGACGCGTTTTCGAATTTGTCAAAATCTACGCGGAGATCTTGTAAGTAATTTGTCAACGATACAGAGAGATTACTCAAAAACCTTCCAAATTAATTTATCCACTTTGAAGAGCTTGAGTTGTGTGATGAAAATTATGCAAAATGCCCATCCACATTGTTAGCATAAAAACGAACTCAGGTTCTTGCATTTTCGTAGCGATATTTGTTGCCTCTCGCTTAGTACCTCTTTCTTGATCATTATCGTCGGTGATCAAATTAAACGCGCTACGAACTAGAGGATATGAATCAAGTATTGCTTCTGTGGCAACAGCGCTCGCTTCACAACGCGTATCCGAAAGTTTCTCTAAAATATTTTTATTGCCAACATGTATTTTAAGCACACTCCGTTGTGCGTTTCATTGCCAACATGTATTTTAAGCACATTCCACAAATGCGTTGAAACAGAAAAAATGTGTAGTGTTTGCACTAATGAAAACTAGTGGGGCTAAGAAGGCACATTTTTTCTTGCCCCTTAGTAACGGTAATAATATTATACCGCATTTCTGTCTATATTAACACATCTCAGCGATGGACGCTGCCAACAATGGTCACATATTTTATCAATTCTTCCTAAAAGCGGCATTTTGGCCATAAATCGAAGGTGGTCCGTAGTTGTTGAAAAAAACGTATATATTTAATTAATTTTAAGCCGAAATTTCCGCAAAACTACTATTTTTTTTTCTTCAAAAAATGTACATGAACTTTTTTGAAGAGCTAATTTTGTACAACGGATTTTGGCTGAGGCAAACATTTCTTATCTTCAGTTTTGTAGTTTTGAAAAGTTTTTTACAATTTTCGAAAAAAAAGAGCAATACCCGAAAATGATACTAGCGCCTTATTTCATACCGATCCTTATTACACATGTGGAGAAAATTTTAAGAAAATGTTTGGAGTGTTCTTTTTTAGAAAAATGGTTATGTAAATTTGTATCGCAAAATACGCAAAACCTACTCGTTTTTTCAAATCGTTTTACAGGACCTTTTTTAAAGAGCTAATTTTGTACAACAGACTGTCTGAGTCAAAAATCTCTATCTCCAAAATTTGAAGTTTTAATTTCTTTTTTCATTTTCGATAAATTGGGGATGTCAACGAAAATGAGACCTGCACCATTCTCGTAAACATCTTTTGCACTATTCAACGTCAGAATTTAATCAAAAAATTTGGAGCCTTTTTTTTAGGTGAAATTTTGAAAATATCGCAGGTTTTCATGCAAAATTAAAATATCATTTTCAAATTCCAGGAGACACGACATTAGCTATAACAATTGGAGAATATCAATTTTGGAGAAAATCGGTTACACGGTTTACAGGCTAGCGTTGTGCACAGACGGACGTTAAGACACGTTTTGCCGTCAATAGATTTTTCGGTATGGAGGATGTGCAAAAGATGGATTCTAGCTACACCACGTGTTCGAGGAATGTTTTTTTTTCTATATTTACCAACTAGATTTATGCACTTTTTCCTTACTAGGGCTCGGCAATAAGAGTTTTTGAGTCAAAAATTCGCCATTTTCTGGCGCACGTTTACAATATTTTCTCCCCTTATGTTAGTAACTGCGTGAAAGTGAAATGGCATAGGTCCTATTTTCTCTGTTTACTCGGAAGTTTTTTAGCGTCTTCCTACAACCACAAAATTAGAGATAGAGATTTTTCCTTCAAATAAATGTTTTTCTCTATAAGTTAGTTTTTTCATTAAGGTCATTTTTAATGTACATTTTTCTGAAAAGTTTAGTAGTTTTCGTGCTATATTGCGTGCAATGTGTGCAGGTTTAAAGAATAACAACAAACAAAATTTTCTCGAAAACTGCTACAATTTTTTTCATGAAACTTTGGAATGGATAGTGCTAAATGTACTCTCTAAGATGACATAAACGCCATATTGTTGTATAATTTTGTTTTTTTTTAATTAATGAAATTATTTTTTTTTCACCAGCATCTCACGCCGCATACATAGCGGCGTAACGTTCACGTGATTGTATTTATATGTGCTTTAAATAATCATAAAAATATTCTCGAAAACTGAACATTTGTTTGGGAAAATATGCTGAAAAACAAGCATTTTCAGAAACGCTCAAATTCTATTTTTGAATGCCATTCAATAATGGCTCGAAATTTTTTCTTCCATCTTTTCCAAAGGATAGTGCTAATTGAACTGTTTAATATGACGGTTATCTGGGCTGTCCGGGTGACGCCGCGTCTGGCTGAGTTGCCGACGTTTCGACCATCCTGTCGTCGTCTTCCTCAGGGCTGGTATGCGCCGTGATGGTCAGCTATCGTGTCTATATTCAAGTATAGGCCGTGTGCTATTGGCTGAAGCAGCGGCCAATCGGAGGCCGCCAGTTAGCAGCGCGGGGGGGGGGGGTCAACTACTAATTCTAATAATAGATTGATTGCAGTTGATACGTCATATTGAATCCCCTTACGAGTTCAGTCTGTTCTGCAGGTTGCTCTTCATCTAACAAATTTGTTATTCTTCTGGTGAGACATTTTAAAAATATTTTATACGTTGGACATCAGGCTGCTAGGTCTACAATTATTCAGGTAATTTTTGGATCCTTTTATATGAATGAGTAAGATAGTAATCCATTGTCCAGACTCATTGTCCATTGCTTCGGGATTTCTTCAGTTCTATTAACTTCATTGAACATAATTTCATCGTTGCCGGACCTCTTATTGATTTTAATATATTGTGTAACGAATTTCTTAGAGAACGAATGGTGAAATTTAGTCTCGTTCTTTGTTTCTATACTAAGTAAAATCTTTATGAAATATTATTTTGCACGTATGTAGAGCTTAGTGATATTGAGTTGCTACTGTATTTATGTCATGAGGAGACTCTCTGATTCTGGTTGTTTGTCACGTGAAGTATCCAATTTCTCGGGGGTTTGTATTCCTTTGATTTCTTTTATTGACTTTGGGTTTTTCATTTTTTCGTTCAAAGTTTTTATGATGGTATTTCTTCTGACACATCTTATCATTCTTTTTGTTTTCGAGTTCAACTCATCAAACGGGGCAGATACTTTTAGCGGAAGGAGCGAGGGGAGGGGAGGATGCACCAGAGTGGAAGGAGCGAAATGAGAGTGTAGGAGGCGGAATGAAAAAGTCGACCGACTGATGGATGGTGGCGGAAGCACGAAGAGTATGAAGGGTATGGCGAAGGGGCGGGAAGGCAAGTGTGGTCTGGTCGGCCACCGCAGTCCAAACAGGCCATACAGGGGAAGGGAGATTGCGATCGAGAATAACAGATGGCTGATTAAGAGATTGATATTTATAAATAAATACATGGGCATCAGCCAGTACCGTAAAAGCACAGTTATAGAGGTAAATAATTTGAAATGTAATAGTTTTATATAAACGTTAATAATTGTACGAGAAAGTTTGTGCCTTGGTGCAGCACCATAAGTTTCAAGAATAGTTCATCCATTACCCTTTCTAATTCACATTTAGCTGAATGGTTTGGGGTATATTATTAGTTTTAATTGGCACACATAATCGGGTTTCTATTTATTTCACAATATTTTTAATTTTCTGTATTTTATCCGTAATAATTGTTAATAACTAACAATAAATTATAATTTAAATTAAGCTCCAATTCTTTTTATAACCATTCTCATTTTGGCGAAGTGTTAGAGTAGACAGAGTAAGCTGAGCTATCCCAAGGAATGTTGAAAGCGAGAAATATCTCACTAAAAAAGAAAATTGCACATTCATAATGTCGCTTTTTAGTCAATTAGTACCGTACGCACGCGCGCCAAGTTATTGTTTTCTGTTCTTATGCATATTCCATGAGATGTGTCTTTTCGCCATCAGGAGAGGAGGGCGAGATGACGCATGATGGCGACTATCAAGCACTGGCCGCAACATCTAGCGGCACGACCGAGAAAGTCGCGAAATGCCACGAGATATTCCATTGTGAAGACAGGCACTCACGCACCAAGAACTAAAAAGGACTGGAAAGATCAAACAGGGTCCTTTCGTATGCTGCGTGAATAACGGGTTCAAGTGTAGTTTACAAGGAAAGTGTCGTTCTAACAATAATAGTATATCATGGTGTATAATGTATTAATTTTGTTTAATTTTATTATTGAAAAAATGAAATAGTTTTTGTTTATGTGACCAGCACCACGTGACGAAATGGGAAAATCAGTGAGTGTAGATCAGTGCTTGCCAACTCAATGCTCTGTGATGTCAGAAAAATCTGCTCTTCTGCTCTGAACCGAGACGCGGAGCAAGAGAAGTGCCCGACGAGTTCAGTGAGTACAGTGTTCCAACGATGGTACTGAAGTGGGAAGAAAACGTTCGCTCGATATTTCCTTTTATAATATTTAAATGTTTGATTCAATAAAAATATGAAATATAAAACTAGTGGTCCTACAGAATGGCACAGACTTTCCTGTATTAAGCATCTCCAGTACATCTCCGCGC
>BOPP01000014.1:10065763-10078551 GCA_017312745.1 Gryllus bimaculatus | reverse complement strand
TATATATATATATATATATATATATATATATATATATATATGTATATAACAAAGAAAGAAAGACTCTGTGCCATTTCTGAGAAAATCTTGTTTGCGTAATTTTTTTTAAAAATTGCACTTATTGCACGGAAACTACTAACATATTCAAAAAAATGTACGTAATCTTAATGAAAGAACTGACTATAGTGAACAAATTTTATTTGAAGGAAAAATCTCTATCTTCAATCATGTAGTTGTAGGAAGATGCCCTAAAATTTGTGAAATTTCTTCAATTTTGAAAAAGTCCTACGCATGATTTAGGCGCTAGCAGTGGTCACTGCTACCGGACGGACAGACGGACGTTTTGAAAAAAAAACATATTTTCAGTATCAGGGGTTACCCCAAAACGTGTATTTCCGTCGAAAACTCGAAATCGATTTCCGCAACATTATATAACTGTACCTGTACTTTATATATTACTCCGTATATACGTACGTACATGGGAAAGTAAAACTGTCTATATTTAAATTTATTTGATCGTGCAACATATATTTTATCATGGGATAAATCGACTAAAGAGTTAAAGGTTGCACTGATTTACCCTTTAATTGGAAGTAATGAAGCAAAACATCTTTGTTGAAAATTTGCACGTTCTTCTCACTGCAGTATGTTTTAAACACACGTTTATTTTTGTGTCTTTTCATTGACTTGCTAGGAACTACTTCCTACATCGCTTCTCCTGCCATTTCCAGAATATCTGGAGTAATTTCCATTTTTTTCGGCTACATTTACTTCGATACCTTTCATTTCTTGCTTGTTTCAATTGTTCCCTCTTTTGTTGCGAAATAAATCGATACAAATGGAACCTAATTACGAATTTACTACGAAAATAATTTATATTAGATAAATTAAGAGCAGTATGCAGGTAGGTATGACGAAAAATAGTATACGGGCGAAATAAGGCTTTTTCTCCCTCGATTTGAATGCGATTCTCGGGCTATCGCCCTCGTGTCGAATCATTCAAATCTCGAACAAAAAACCTTTCTTTCTACCCATGTGACGTAATATTCTATTTACGGCACCAGGTAGTAACAAGAATTTTTTGTATAAAAACCTGTACTTTTCAGTGCAGTATCATATAACTTTCTCTATATTATGTATTCTACTTCGTATATACGTACGTATACGACAAAATAAAAACTTTTTTTAGAGAAATTTTGTTGATCCTTGTGAAAGAATGCGCAAAAAATTGTCAGATCCCCACGACGGTAGGATACCATGATGCGTCGAGTCACACCTCGCTTGCGTCGATTGGGGAACCGGACATACAAACTAACGAACTGCCGGACGTACCTTACTCGATTTCTGTCTAATATACCCTACTATAAATAAATGTTATTCATTTATTTCATTAATATTATTAACTTTCGTAAAAATATATCCCATTCGATATGTTGATATAACCCACTTAATACGTTTAGTTGAAGTCTATTAAGATCTAAAACTGTCATCTAATGCTGCCAAAAGTTTTGTTTTTTTAATTTTCCCTTTTTTTGTTTTCTAATTGGAGAACCGAATTATTACTTTAAGAATATTAAAGAAGAGTAAAAACTCATCCTGAATGGAAATTTTATTGAAACATTTGGAGCCGTTTTTAAGAAAATGGTGTTTAAGCCATACTGTGAATGCAAAAATTGAAGCTCCTTTCACAGAAAACTATTGAGTTGTCGAAAAACTTCGTATGTAGTCACTTCAAGCGCTTCCACTCGCAGATGCAATAGTAATTACAAATCGCTGGAAATGCGCATATTAAAGGCATAAAATATATTTTTTTAAAAAATTTTTTGTAATTTTTTAAAAACAAAATAGCAATATGGCGTTTAAGTCATCTTATAGAGTGCATTTAGTACTATTAGCATCACAAGTTTAAAAAAATGCAGCCGTTGTTGAGAAAATATTGTTTTTGTAATTTGCAAATTGCAAATATTGCAAGCAATATTGCTCGAAAACGACTAATTTGTTTTAAAAAATGTACATGAATTTATTGAAACAACTGATTATTAACACTTTTTTGACAGATAAATGTCTCTCTTAAATTTGGGGCTAGTAAGAAGTCGCGGGGAATAATTCAAACTTTTGAAATTTTCGAAAAATTCAGAGTTAACCCTGAAAATCGCACCTATACCAACTTTATCTATGTAGAAAAATTTCAGCTATTTTTTAATTGAAAATTTCGCAGAGGCTTGTTGAAAAGAACCCCCAAATTTTAAATAATGTTTTTCAAAATCCCAAAGTTTCTACTAGAGGCAGATGGACAGGAGGATCTGCACTCTGGAAAAAGTCCTACGCATCTTTTATGCGCTAGTAGTATTCACAGATGGACGGATTTTCCGAAAAAAAGAACACTTTTTCGATATCAGGGGAGTCCAAAACGTATTTCCGTTGAAATCTCGAAATCGATTTTCCGATGTATTACAAAATTGTCTCTATACTACGTATATTACTCCTTATGTACGTACGTATACGAGGTAGTAACTAGTGGAGCTCCAACTGCACATACTTTCTCGCGTTATTGGAAACAGCTACGTAATATTGAAATATTGCATTTTCTGCGCTATTAACGCCTCGGCTATTATTAGAAAACGTACAATTCAATCAAGAGGCGAGCTGTAGCCAGCGCAGCGCTGTCAAAACTATGTGCATACGCTTGGCTAATAATATCAATACAGTAATTAAAATATATACAATTGACATCAAAATAATTACGAAAATTCTGGATATATATGGAAAATGATATATAACATACCTCACCGGGCATTCTGAGCAGTAATTTATAAAAAAAAAACTGCTGCGAAATTCATCGCAAACGGAAGTACTGGCTCTCGGTCTAGGAGTTACACCACCACCATCATCAGATGGACTTAATAAAACAGCTGTATCTTATCAAGCCCCACATCTCGACGTTCGACACAATTAACTTCTCAAATGCCGCATTGTTGTGAGATTTTTATTAAGCTTTGAAGTTTGCTTAAAAAGAAATACATCAATACATTGAGAATACAAATTGAGTAAAGAGTAAAAGAGCGAGTGTTAATATAAAATTATATTGGCATATTCAATAGTAATTAAATTAATTATTTTTCATATAATTCATTCAATATTTCTTGCGGAGTATAACCTGCCTATATTTTATTATTTTAAAGCAGAAATTATGCAAAAACTACTCATTTTTTCAAAAAATTGTACATGATCTTCTTTAAAAAGCCAAATTTTTACAACAGACTTTGAGACCAAAATCTCTAACTCCAATATTGAAGTTATAAAATTCTATTTTTGTTTTTCAATTTTCGAAAAACTGGGGATGTCAACGAAAATAAGACCTGCATCATCCTCTTAAACGTCCTCTGTACTATTCAACAATAAAATTTAATCAAAATATTTGGAGTAATTTTTTTGAAATTTTTGAAACTGTCCCAGGGTTTCAATTTTGGAGAAAGTCGGCTGAATGGCTAAGTGTTGTGCACAGACAGACAAATAGATGGACAGACAGACGTTTTGCCGTCAATTAATTTTGAGGTATGAAGGGAGCACAAAACATAGATTCCAGCTACACCACGTTTTAGAGGCATTATTTCTGTATTTAGCAACTGGATTTATCCACTTTTTTCTTGCCAGGGTCCGGCAATAAGAGTTTCTGTGTTGAAAATACGTCGTTTTCCGGCACGATTACAATACTTTCTCTTCTTACGATAGTAAGTGCGAGAATCTAAAATTGCGTAAAGCACGAGCAGACAAGTAGACCGACTGTCAGTCAAACGGGTATGAAAATTATACTTTTTTGGTATTGCGGGCCCCAAACCGAATATTTTGACTACACTCCTTGAACGTAGGAGTAAAACTGCATGAAACCGTGTGGGCACCAAAAATTGCGCTCTTGCCAGATGTAGGAATTTGCAATAGTAATGTTGCGGGACTGAGTAGTTTTTCATGTGATTACGCTTTTGAGATACTAGGAATTGAAGATTTTGGTTTAAAGAGTTTAAATAGCAAATAAATTACTTCAACCCTGGGTCGTAAGAGTCATAAATTGAACCAATGATTGCTTCTTGAGGTAGGCATGAACGGGGAGTTCAGCACTAACAGCGGTGGCGAGAGGTGACAGCAGCGCTACCTTGTTAGTTCAGTCGGCGTCAAGCTGAGCACTCAGTGAGTTGCGAGTGCTCGTGAAGTTACTACCGTGTTTTTGAATGCAATTCTTCATATTTAACCAATAGTGAATATAGATAAAAGTGATTTACCGTGCTCTGACCTGGGACGGAGCATCAAAGAAGCGATGCAGGCCGTGAACAACACTACACCAATTCCCCCATCACCTGCACCCCTCCATCACAACCCATAAAATACTCAGGACTTCACCTGGACACACAACTAACCTGGAAAACCCATATAGATATCAAAGTTAAACGAGCAAGAAATAAATTATTCCAACTCCGGCCACTAATCAACAAACATACATCCGCGTCATACACAAACTCTACAACAATTTATAAAGCTATAATAAGGCCACTAATGCTCTACGCTGTCCAGCATGGGCAAACGCTGTCCCCACAAATCCGAGTAGTTCAAAACAAATTTATCAAAATAAGCACAAATGTCTCCTGGTTCATTCCGAATTAAACATCAATACAATAATAAACCAAACAACCCATCTACCACACAATTTCTACTAAAACCTTACAGACATCCTAACAGACATCCATTTCAAAGTACTGAAAAATCCAACCCACACACGAATAAAAAATAGCTTCCCCTTCGAATGAATGAATGAATGAATATAAACATAACCTGATGACCATGAAACATAACCCCGAGGTTCTCTCCAATGTATAGATTAAGCTAGCTTAGATACTTTAACTAGCATAAGTCTAAAAAACACATCTGTAAAGTCATTTTACTAAACTATGTATTCCATCTAGAACGAATAAATATGTTAAAAAATCACTGCGCCAGACGCCATGTAATATTCATTGGAGTACCAACAACAACTCATCATAGATCAACATCAGCAAATACAGGCGCAGCAACATCGACTTCAGGAACATCACCAACAACTGCTACAATTGCAACAGCAACTACAGGAACTTCAAAAGCAAGTACAAAACAGCCAACGCTCTAGTTGGCCGCCCTTGAAACACAGTGCATCTGCGACAACAGAACGAAATGAGCCCTAAAGACAAAAAAACATTCTGTTTCACGTTATGCTATCCCTACGGGAAACAGATTCGAAACATTAAACAACGAAACAGAAGTAGACGAACATATCAGTTCCGCGGAAACAGTGATTAATTATTTTCCTATAATAATATACAAAGCGGAAAATGATCAACTATTAATAAAAAAATTAAAAGTGTAGTTAAAGAATATTTCACAACAAAAATAGAAGCAGACAAAGAGAATGATAAACTTCATTCAGAAGATTAACACATCTTCGTAAATTTTGCAACGAAAACAGCATAGAATATCACAGGTTTCGTGACCCTTGCATAAAAACATTTTCAATTGTAATTAAGATATTCACACATTACATAGTGAAACATAAATATTTTAAGAACTAGTGAAAAAATGCCCAGTAATCAAAGTCGCCTTCACGGCAAAGACAGATAACCTTTAACAAATTGTATTGTAGATTTAGAGGATAATAACAAGGGAAGGAGCATTCTAGCCTTAGGTAGATTTTTATATAATGTTTATTAGGGTGTTTCCTAGATTTCAAAAATAACAATTCAATGTAAAAACTGACAAAGATCACACTCAAGCTAAATGTGGGCGCCCTCCATAATGTGTTAGGTGTTTAGGTAACCACCGCTACTCAAAATGCACGGACCCTAAAACGGAAACTCGGAAATGCGTGAACTGTAAAAAAAACACAAGTCCAATTGGAAAGATTGTGAAGTTTATCAGAAACTGCTAAAAAATCAATCAGAGCGATATAACCAAAGGCAACACACTTTTAATACTAGAGAATTTCACGAGATAAAAACTTTCACCGAAAACAAGTCCATCAAAATCATCTGCAACAAACAAACCCAACGCTACACCCTCCCAGAAATGCAATCAGAAACCACTATGTACAGCTCCAGTAAATATAAAATATATATCCCCATCAGATATTAAATAAAAAATTAAAAACTAAGAAATCAGCAGGATATGATTTTAATTTCGAATAAAGTTTTAAAAGAACTAAATAACAATCTGATAGCAGGCATTACAGCAATATTTAACGCAGCACTCAGAATAAGTTACTTTCCCAACGATTAGAAAATTGCAACAGTGTTCCCCAGTTAATTAAGCACAACGAAAATTTTCCCTGGATACCAAGTAATACAGTAGCCAAGTATCTAGGAGAGCAACTTGATACAAAATTAAACTGGAAAACACACATCCACACAACAGGAACAAAATCAAGCACAACGTTTCCAACACACTAATTAACAAAAAGTCCTCTCTTAAAATAGAGACCGGAATGATAATTTACAAGTCTATAATTCGACCAACTATGACTTATGCATGCCCAATATGGGGAATTGCAGCCAAATCTAATTTAAACAATTTACAAACTTTACAAAATAAAGCACTAATAATTATAATTAAAGTCCCGTTCTAACAAGCAAGTTCACCACGAACTGCAAATTCTGACAATAAAAGAACACATCATCACACTGTCCGAAGACTTCTCATCTCCCAGCACCCCCATATTCAATATTGGGCGCACAGCAGAACCGAACATACACATAAACTCTCGCTTCCCTAAAGACAGATTCAGACCACCATAAAATAGCAGAAAATCGACCTCAAATGATATGATCTTCATCATATCAACGAACATTCTCTGTAGTTTAAATTTACTTTCAAAATAATTTTAATTTTTAAAATAAACCAAAAATAATTTCGCACCCATCCAGGACACCCACAGTTAGGAAATAAGCCAAAATTATGTTTTTCTTCACAACCCTAAAAAACATCTATGTTGAACAGGAAGACAATAAATTTTTTAAAAAATGCATAAATGGGACGAGAAGGGCGGCGAGAGAACTAACAAATTCACGCCATGTTTAGGAGTACAGAGGGGGTCAACTACATTCAATGACAATGACGGCAACGACTTTTCCTCATTGACAAGAGTCAAAAATTATCTCAGGCCCTACCTCAAAAACTGGAATGTTAAGGTCAACATCTTTTGTGTCGGAACCTTTCCGTTAGTACGTCATTTATTTAAAGTATGGAATTTGTGACACTAGTAATAACTAGTTACTTCTAGTAATATCGTGTTCTAATAACTAGTGGCTCCACAACCAGGTAGTTCTGATTCGTTCTCGACCGTTTGGAGGTATACGAATATTTATTACACGTGTCGGACAGGAGCGTGTCATGGAATCAGATAATTGAGCGACACTTCAGTTATCGCGAGGTACACGTGCCTTCTCTTCTCAGAGCAAAGTTTCTAGAAGGGAAATCAGATCTTACAACATCTTCAAAAAAATTAATAGTAATTTTTGTTGAGAAACATGAATGAATGATTGAAGTATTACCAATTTTGTTCTACAAATGTTTAGGCTTAACAAAATCTCAATACAAGAAAAGGATTTTGGTACAAAACTGAAACGTTACAACAGAACAAACAAATGTATAGGAAGTCCCTTCAAACTCAAGATGACATAACAAAAATTAGACTTCATAGTGTCATTACCAGACCAGCACTCCTCTACGGCAGTGAGGTGTAGGAATTGAAACGGAGAACGAAAGACACATTGAAGTAGTGGGAATAATGTATCTCGGACCTTTATTAAAAGTAACAAGAAAATACAAAATAGATACGAAAAAACTTAAAACATCCAAGACGATCAAAAGGAAACTGCTAGTTCACATGAAGAGAATGAGATGAATTTGCCTACCATAACGAACCCTGAAATACAAAACGAATACGACAAGAACAGAAAGAATGTGATAAAGGAAAATGTAGGAAGACGAGGAACTCATTAATAGTGACTAATTGGACCTGAATAGTGGGAGATACTGGATTGGGTCTATCCATATGGTGTAGTCTATAAATAGTGATGGTAGAATTTAACACTTTAATTTTTTTTAATCGCATTTTGAAAACCATGCTATAGCATTATAATTTAGATTTAGGATGTAAATTTGTTGAGAAATTATTATTTGAGGGAGGACTCGTAGACACAGCAAAAATATTTTTAGGTTTTTCAGTTTTCCCATTAAAATCATGAATAACGAAAACTAATTTAATATCCACCCCCCCCCCCAGTGTAAACTTCAACAACTATAAACGCGTAAGAAGTAACGTGTGCGTAGGGTCTACCTACTCTCGTGACCTTCTCCGTACAGCGAGCTGAGGAATCTGATGACCCTTAGCGCTCAGGTTTTCGAGAGCAGTTTTTTTAATTGTTGTTATTATTTTTTACTTTGTTTCAGTTAATCTTAATTATAACTTAATAAACACGGCCTGTTTAAAGTTATATGTTTTGAAACATGGATGTGTTGTCGGTGTTGCAACGCTAGTGAATATGAAGGAAACCAGAAAATCCAATTTATCGCAAGTTATATCGCAGATTCACGACCATTTCGTACTTTGTACGTGATTTCGCAGTTAACGACCGATTTCGCATTCTATCGCAGATTGAAAACCTTCAGAAATGTACTGCACCGACCGCCAAACATACAATTACTATTTTTTTTTCAGCGTTTGGTAACATTTTGCATTTTTTGCAATTACTAAAACCTACCATCTCTCTCCACAAATTACGCCACTTTTTTTTTCTATTTTAGATACCCCCATTCCGTCACGCATCGCTAATGTCCTAAAAAAAAACACTTGCGTCAACTCCCCATTTATAAAAAGGGAAAATAAATTATATAATCGTAAAAACAATTTCTATTTATTTTATTTTGTGTTATACCTTAAAATTCATAATAATTAAATAATAGACTTGAAACTAGTTTCTTTTTCAACCGATTTCACTTTCAATTCATTTTTTAAATTGTATTTAACAGGTATACAATGAAATTAATAACTTTTCTGTGTCAACATTGCAATATAATGACAATAATATTGTAATTTCTGTGACTAAATATATTTTCGTTTTAGAGCGGCCGAATAAAAAAAATCTTTGAACCGGACTTTTTATCAAAATATTTTATTTTATCTTTCAACAGTTAAAAAAAAGACTACGAAAAATGATGAAATGTTTATTTAAAAAGAAAATATGGGAGTAAATAAAGATCTGAGTCTTAGTTGACTCAAATGCTCTTATCGGAAAAAGCGCTGCGTGCCGCTTACGATGTACTACAAAACAAAACACGGCAGCATATGCGTGCGCACGGGAGAGGAGACAATCGGGCCGTGTCCTTCCTAAAAAATTTCAAAAGGGGCCCAGTAGCCCTACGCAATGAAACATTTTATTTCAGTAAATTTGATCAATTCATGTTTTTCTCTTTTTTAAACTTAAACTTTGGAATATGAATACATTTGGGAAAAAACCTTTTCAAATCTGAAAACCCTAAAAATTTTCAAACGCTGTTCTCCTTGTAGTATATTTTAATTATTGCCTAATAAAATGTGTCTTGTGTAAATAAAAAAAATTAATGGGAAAGAGAGCCCAAAGGAACCCAGAAATGTAGTTGTTCTCCCCCTCTCGTTTTAGGCTGCGCACCCCTATGTACAGCAGTGGCAGATAATGACGTTTGCTTCTTAAATACTATTCGCGTGAAATTCGCGTGAAATTATAAGCGATTAAAAATTGATATCAGCTCATTCAGTTACGCACAGGAAATGAAACTAAAATATTAGCGTCAGTCACAGTTAGTTGGCGATGCTGACTGTAACTAACAATAAATAATGGGGAGATAGGCGGCTTAAGTGAAAAAAGTTTCTGCTACTAAGATGGGCAGACGACGACGTGGTTGACAAAGAGTGGGAGGAAATCTCCAGTACTTATTTATGTGGATTCTAGAATACACTATAGATTAGTTTTAAATATTTTGTTCATAATCTAACCGATTCAATAAATATACCATTGCTGAAAACTTATTTACAATTATTTTAACAATTTATGCAGCATAACTTTTTTATTTACTTATATTTTTTTAATTTTTAAAAAAACATTATGATGTATTGTTGTTTTATTATCAGACTCAATAAAAGGAATTATTTCTAAAATATTGAAATGAAAAAAATTGAAATGGTGGTAATGACAATGAACAATTTCTTATTAATTGATTAGTGTTTTCAGGCGCGTCAACTGCTAAGGTAATTTGTCCCGTAAGTGCAATGTGCAAGTGCTTTTATCGCGGGAGGTGAACTTCCCCGGCTTGATGGCGAAACCCGCCGCCGACCAACAAACAGGTCGGTTTGCGAGGTTTCCCAACCAGATATCTCCCAACATCGGGGCACCGCCCCAGCCGGGACAAGCTCTGAGCTCCCGGCATGTGTTATCACGAAAGTGTGTGTGTGTGTGTGTGTGTGTAAGGGGTGAGGAAAGGACAAAGGAAGAGGAAGGAAAGATCCCGCGTGATCCGTGAAGTGTTAGGATATTGCTTCGGTCTTCACCTAGTCTTCATCGGCGAAACCATGGAAAACTTCACAGGGCCGACAGAATTATCCTCCAAACAACGGCTGAATTCGAGTATCTATCGAATGTATCTAGCTTGTGTCATAAATCCTGCTATATTTGGGACTTGAACCTTGGGTTCCGGTCAGGATCTGCATTAACATCAATTGATGCCCTGAGCCACCTAAAACTGTTTCTTATTCATTCATTTCAGTATTAAAGCAAATATTATTTGAAGTTCAATGATGTTTTTTTTATGTAGTTCTTAATGAAAAATCGAAATAAAAAGTCTTAGTGAGCAAAATTGTTGAGGAATGAGTTGTGATACTTTGATGAGCATTCTTTTGGTCATGTAGAGAAGTGAGGATGATAATGACCTTGATGTCAATTTGTTAGACACTAGATACTAAGATATAAAGAGAAAAAATCTCTATTTCAGCTATTATAAACTTACCTATTACAAAAGCCACCAGAAACATTCCAGAGGCTGTTATTCCCACGAGGAATCGAGATAACATGAAGCACAAATATGTGGGTGATACAGCCACTAAAAATCCTGCAACTAGCTGCATTGTCAATGCTACAAAAAAGATGGGACGACGACCAAATCTGCAAGTAATTCAGGAAGTTTGTTTAAAATCTGAACTAATTCAACCTTTTTGGAAACACTGCTAACTTACAAACACAGTTATTATTCCAATTAAAATAGTTAGCTCTCTAAAAAATACAGTTAAAATTCTAAAAAATAATGTAATTCATCAATATATTATGAGGTTTGTTTTGTTGGTTTGACAGAATATTCTTTGAAACATTTTATCTGTATTGTGTGGATATTTTCTTACTTATCAGAGAGAAAGCCAAAACTAACAGATCCTAAAGCATCTCCCAACATGAACATTGAATCTGCAGTTGCTCGAAGCCATGCTTTATCACACACCAGATCCCACTGAAATCACAAACTAGAGGTTACACTCTACACTACCCATACAACAATTAAAGATGTATGTCAAATATTTAAGTGCTTAACATTTAGTTTGGAAGCATCTCTTAAATAAGAAAATGTGTATTCTTAAGCTGATTTTAGACATTTTGTTGTCTTTATCTAAAATTTTGTTAAGTTGAAATGTTTAATTATCATGCTGCAGCCATATTAGGTCTTATTAAGATGCACACCATTCACCTCAATTACTGTGCTGCTTTGGTATGTGGTTTTGTCATATATCCAGCCGTTGTCACAGTAGACACTGTGATTTGAGGGTAAGTTGTTGATAAAATATTCATCTGAAAAATCACCATCAAGTCTTTGACATGATGACCATGCTTTAAGCCTGGTGTCCCATGGATATGTCATGTTGTACAGTTCTCTGGGAAGTTCCTGATAAGTAGCATTGTTACTTTCAAAAGGTAGAGAGCATCTACGTATAGTAACAGAATGTAGATGAAATGAATTAATAAGAATAATTAGGTTTCAAGTAATAAGATGATAGTTTTGAATTGTACCTGTGATCGATTTTTGCTTGAAGAAATACTCCTGCTAACTTATGAAGTGCACAGGAAATATTAGTGAGGCATAAGAGAAAATAAATATACCTCTGGTAAGGGCCAAATGCACCTAGATAAAGGAAAATATCTTCATATGCCATGTTTTCCTAAAAGCATTGAAATAATGAACAGAAATTAACAAATAAATCATAATATTGTTAAGTCATACATATAATTTAGTTTTTATTTTTCATAATGAGCTGTGAAATTAGCTAAACAATTTGTTAATATCACTGAATTAATGAAGTTCCTGTTTTCAGTGAAGTTGTAGGTCTCTGCATCTAGAGTGAGGTGAATGCTCTCAGTTTTCCAGATGTCAGGGAACATTATTGTTCCAGTGATTATAGGATTTTTCATATAAAAATTTAAAAGTGATAGGCCCTACTGTTAACTGGTTATTATCAGATGGTAATGAAATTGAAAAAATATTGCCAAAATTTCCTTAGACTCTGTCTTTGAATATGATTTATTCCTATCTGCCCAAAATGAATGCCTTGGTGGCTGAAGAATGTATTATAATTTACTCCCTTTCTTATTCAGCTGCAAGAAATTAATAATTTATATTTTTAAATGTATGCATTTCTGTCTCATTAGGTTCGTTCAGTCCATTAATCTTTTATAAACCTGTTTTTATTAGATTTT
>BOPP01000014.1:9966368-10065526 GCA_017312745.1 Gryllus bimaculatus | reverse complement strand
TATAAATAAAAAATATTCATTACACTTACCTTGTACTCCTAGATTGAAAGACTGGTACTAACATTCAAAAACAAGTATGCACTAGTATTTCTACAGATCATTCCCTCAATCTCTGCTCTCAGACAATAGTGAAGCATATAAGGTCTGTTGTTGTCATTTATCCCCACTCTGCACCTTCCACCTCCATTAGTTGGAGAGATAAGGACCTCAGTTAACAGTCTTTTGTGAAAAGACAGTGCATCACTTAAGGAGGCTAATCAATCACCTCCAGAAATCAGAGGCAGAGTTCAACTGACCAAAAAACAATGGAGCATATACACACAATAAGAAAAGCTGTAACTAAAATTTTCTTTTTAATTTATTGTAGATGTGACAAGACTCTAAAAAACA
Organism: Gryllus bimaculatus; assembly: GCA_017312745.1. Taxonomy (NCBI): domain Eukaryota; kingdom Metazoa; phylum Arthropoda; class Insecta; order Orthoptera; family Gryllidae; genus Gryllus; species Gryllus bimaculatus. Next base: position 10,065,136 of record BOPP01000014.1, on the reverse strand, counting down.
TTTTAGCATGTAGGCCAAAGTAACTTTAAATTTTTACTTTATACACTGACACTTCACTTTGGTCTCAAAAATCATATTTTCTTTAATAACATAACTCCAATTTGATTTTTAGGGTATTTAACTCTACACAGTTTCTAGGAATGACTTGAGGTCATGGTCCTAAGAGTATTGATGTACTGTCAGGTTCCACACTCATAATTCGAATCAATATTTCACAGAACTAGATATAATTTTTATGTAAGCATTGGCTTACAAGTAACAGATTGCAATGTAGTGAATGCATTGCATACAGTGAATTACTCTGAGAATTCAAAATAATTTCCTTCATTTCATGATTTGTGTATTACAGTTTCAATATTTCTCCATATGGTTTTCACAAGAAATTTATAAACACTGTGTTTATTTCAATCTGTACGCTTTTTAAGTGCTTAATTGACACTCAGAAGTAATAAAATAAATGTTGTTGAAAATAAAGGATAAGGTTCTTATTTTATTTTTAAGAAAGAGGGTCAACTGAATTTACTAAATTCTTTGTTTTTTTCTCCTTTCAGTATGCAAGGAGAAGATGAAGTAAGTGGGTAGTATTTGCAAGTATTTATGAAATCATCTCCATTTAGTCATTAAAATTTCATAAATTTAAATCTTTTGTTCAATCAATTTCAGCTGGAGCTACAGTAACTGTACATGGCTAAGGAAACTAAGTAGTTTAGAAAAAATGTTTAGTAATTCATTACATTATATATCAACAGTACACGAGTATGGTAATAAGATTATTTTCCTTCACAGCTAGTATACTTCTCAAGTACCCTGTAAATCTAGTTTTAGACAATGGTTGCTAATGAAATACAGTTTTTACTTTCTTGTTACCGCTTTCACAGTAGAGAAAACTTTATGTAATGTGCAAAATAAATAAATAAATTAATTAATTAATTAAAAAAACGGTGAATTTTTGGCAGAAAACTCTCATTGCCGGCCCTGATAAAGAAAAAGTGAACAGTTGCAGTTGTTAAATTTAGAAAAAAGTCTTCTAACACGTGGTGTATCCAGAATTCATGTTTTGTTCCTTGATTCCGAAAAATCGATTAACGGCAAAACGTCTGTCTGCCCGTCCACCTGTGAACATTACTAGCGTCCAAACCATACGTAGAATTCTTCCCAAAATGGATATTCTCAGGTCGATCTCCCTCGACTCGAAGCTTTGCGATTTTGAAAAACATTCTTTAAAATCGGGGGGGGGAGGACTTTATATGAAACCTCAAGAGTATTTTCTAAATTTTCTGAAAAATGGCTCCATTTTTTCTTTAATTTTTTTGAAAGAATATAGTAAAATACACTTATGAAGTTGGCTGAAGTCAGTTTTCACTGTTTATTGTGCAGATTCGAAATTTTCAAAAGTTTGGATTTTTTCGGTTTATTTTCAAATTGAAGTGAGTGAGGTGATTTGTTTTTTAAAAAAATTTAGTACTTTTCGCGCAAATATTGCGGAAAAAATGTGCAATATAAAAATACTTTTTTTTTCTCGAAAACGGCCATTTTTCTTTAAACTTTTGGTATCGATAACGCTCAATGTACTCTATAAGATGACATAAACGCCATATTGCTCTATTTTTGTGTGTTTTTTATTATAAAAAAGTATTTTTTTCGCAGTCAGTGCCTTTTATCCTTTTGGTGCCGTTAGGAACTGGTGTTCCCATACTGTCAGATCACCAGCAATTCGTGGTGAATCAATTTGCTTAACTTTCGTAACTTCACGGAGCGTAGGAAATTCGGTAAACGCCGCCGCCAGAATTACGATTCTAGATTCTCAATTGTCGCAATATTATATCGCCTCTGATAAGTGCTTTGTGTCCTGATAAGATGATAAATTTCAGGATCGTTTTTTTCTTTTTTCTGTGTCCGTCTGACTGTGTTTGTCCGACTGTGCGTCCGTCCTCCTGTCTGTCCGTTCGTCCGTCTATCCTCCGTTTCCATCTGTCCGTCCGTTGTCCGTCCACCCGTCTGTCCGTCAAGCTGTCCATCTGTTCGTCCGTCTGTCCAATTGTCTGTAAACACTACTATCTCCTAAACTATACGCAGGATTTTTTATAAAATGGATATTCCCAGGTTAATCTGGTTCGACTTACTGCTCTGCGAGTTTGAAAATCATTCTTTAAAATTTGGATGTACTTTACATTAAGCCCCAAGAATATTTTCAAAATTTTCTCGAAAAAATGGCTCCAAATGTTTTCTTTAAATTTCTTGCAATATAATGACAAAATACACTTGTCAAGACATATGTTTGATTTTAACTGATAAGTCGAATTTTCGAAAAGTGTAAAAATTTGAAAGTTTTCGAATTCTTTCTCCAACAAATATAAGATTCTCTTAAAAACGGCCCCAACATTTTTCTTTATATTTTGGTAGAGATAATTCTAAATGTTCTCAATATGATGACATAAACACCATATTACTCTATTCTATTATTTTTTCAAGAATTAAAAAAAAAAAATACTTTCTCGCTATCGCTTACTCAGTAGAAGACGTAATGCTGCGTGAAAATTGCACGTTCGCCTCACGTTCGCCTTCGTATTACAAGACCCTGGTAACTAAAAGGTGGATAAATCCAGTTGCTAAATTTAGAAAGTCCTCTAATAAGATGTGTAGCCATATTCCATGTTTTGTTGGTTCCTTGATACCGAAAAATCATTTGACGGCAAAACGTCTGTCCATTAATCCGTTCAGTCAATTTTCTCCAATTGATATTCATCAATAGATCTGGCTAATGTCGCGGCTTTGAAATATAAATTTTGATTTTGGGGTACTTTACATGAAGCCCCTGGGACAATTTCAGAAAAATGGCTTGATTAAATTTTGTCGTTGGATAGTGTGAAGAACGTGCAGGAACGTGCAGAGAATGGTTCAGGTCTCACTTTGGTTGAAACTGTAATCTTTGGACAATTACAAATGTTTTCGTCGTCATCCTACAACTACAATTATGAAGATAGAGACTTTTGTTCTCACAAAAAAATATATTTCTTCAAGGTATATTTTGGAGTAAGGTCATGCACAATTTTTGAAAAATTTGATTATTTTTCTCGTAATTTTGTGTGAAATATATGCAATTTCTAATATTATTTATTTTTTTCAAAAATGGCTCCATCGTTTTTTATTAAAATTGTTGTTGGATAGTGTAAAGAACGTTTAAGAAAATGGTGCAAGTCCCATAATCGTTGAAAATCCTAATTTTTCGAAAGAGTAATATACGTAGTATATGAAAAGTGATGTAATGCGGCGGAAAACCGATTTCGAGATTTTAACGAAAATGCACGTATTGGGCCCCCTGATACCGAAATAGTGTTGTTGTTGTTTTTTTTTTTTGTTTTTTTTTCAAAACGTCCATCCGTCCTTCTGTCCGGTGTATGTGGACAACACTAGCATCTAAACTATGAGTACGATTTTTTTTCCAAAATGAAGAAACCCCTGCCGTTCTAGCCAGAGTCGGAGCTCTGCGATTTTGAAAATCATTCATTAATTTTGAAGGTACTGTACACGAAGCTCCTGTGACATTTTCAAAATTTCCTCAAAAATGGCTACAAATTTTGTCTTTAAATTTCTAGTAAGTATAGAGAAAAATTGTACACTCATATGCCCGATTTTTACTGATAACTCTGAATTTTCGGAAATGACAAACGGTTGATTTTTTGGCTTTTCCTTCAAATGAAATTTGTTCTATATATAGTGTTCTTTCAGTAAGGTCATGTACATTTTTTTTGAAAATATTACTATTTTTTCCAACACTGCTTGCAATATGTGCAATATAAAAAACAAGATTTTCTAAAAAACGTCACATTTTTTTAAACTTTTGCTATAGATAGTGCCAAATGCACTCAAGATGTCATACAGGCATTTTAGCAATATTCTTTTGTTTTTCAAAAAAAATACAAAAGTGTATTTTTTTTTACTTGTCTCTCACGTTGTTAAAATCAGAGACGATTTGTTCACATTATTGCATTTATGAGAACATGCGCTTTAAATGATGTCAAATAAAGTTTCTCGAGAACAAAAGTTTTCTGTGAAATTGAGTTTAAAGTTCCCCATTTTCAGAAACGTGAACCCTATTTACGGCAAGCATTCCTTTTTTTCGGTGTAGGCACCATAAAATTCGGTTGTAACACTCCTATTCTCCTATCATTTGGTTTTTATAAAATGGCGCGTCAGGGCCTATCTTCACGATCGAATCTCTCGCGGTATTCCGCGTCTTTCTCGGTCCTGCCGTTAGATGTCGCAAGATCGCGTCCGTATCAAGTAGTGCGATGTTTTTCAATTAAATGCCTTTTTTAAAATGCCTCAATGTTGCCTCTTCTCGTAGTTATTGATGAAAATGCAATTACTCTTAAACAAAATTTAATATTTTTTATGCAGCAGAGTACAAATAAATCCAATTTGTCATCGATAAATATATGTTGCGTTTTACTGTCACCACACTCTGTGTGATGTCACAACACTCTCGAGCTATTTCTGTGCAATTCCGTGTATTTAGTGAGTTGCGATTTTTGCGAAGCGAGTTTGAGTGGGTGCATATTTAATTCCTCAGTTACATTTTTTATTCGAATGAAGAAACGCCGAAACCAAACCCTTCAAAATCATTAGTAGTTTGACATCTCTGATGCTCCAACCTTTCCAACAGATATCGAAGTTGTATACATTGCCGTGCATACTCCAAAAAAGTAATAAAATTCATTATTATTGTGTTGTCCTTTACATTTTTACTTTCTTGCCCTTACTTCGTTAAAAGATAAAGTATTGTAATCGTGCGTCGGAAAACGGAGAATTTTCTATAGAAAGTTCTAATAGTCGAGAAAAATTCTTGCTACCTGGGTCTGATAACAAAAAGTGGATAACTCTTCTTCCTATATATAGTAAATTACTTACACTATATAAGTACTCGTTGTGTAGTAATAATTAATTTCTTGTGAGTTCTTGACAGTGGCGGCTCTTAATCACAGAGGGTTCACAAGGATTATAACTTTAAAACTCAGGAACGCCAATCGTCTAAGATAATATAAGCAATTACAAAAGTCTCATTTGAAAAATAGTTATAATATAGATTATAAAATATTTACTTAATATTGAAATTCATTCTTTTTGGAAGAGAAAAAAATAGCTCCTGTACAGAACTTTACGTAAAAATCCTGATAATGATGCAGATACATCAACAGCAATGCTGCTTGAACTGGAAGTCCATTCTTTCTAGTCCGCGAATATATCAATTACTTTCTCATTGAAGTCTCTAATTTCATTTATTATGTTCTTTTTAACAGATAACATGGCAAGAATAGTCAGTGCTTTCTTACTCATTGCACTTCTGAGGATCTTCTTGATTTGCTTCAAAGTTGAAAAAAACATCATTCTGCTTCCGATGTCATGGGAATTGTAGCAACTAATTTCAGTAATCCAATCACTTCACTGAATGACTCGCCGAGGTTATTTTCAATGAAGAATCCAAGAAAAGCAGTCACGGTAGCGGGTTACTAAAAAACATCCCTCGAGTAAATACCTTATAATTGTACAAGAAATAAATAATTGCAAAAGGCATCTATTGTAGGAAATGTATGAAATACTTCCATAGTAGCTGCAGTAAGAAACTCGATAGTAGAGATGAGCTTTTAAATTGTGATGGGGATAGAGAAAAGTATGTTGTTGAAAATGATAGAAATATGAATGTTGGAGGAAATTGAAGTGGAAGCATTACGTTAGAAAGCAAATTAATTTAATAATTCGTATCATTGAAATTAAAAATAAATAGCAAAGTATACATAAATTGAAAGAAATTGACAGAGAAGTAGTTTTTGACGATATAAATATAAAAGTATTGTACAGTTGCCAGAAATAATTAAAAAAATTAATTATTAATATTGAGGAGTCATTTGGAGGACTTGAAGGAGTTCAAAATTACACCAGCAGATATTACTGAGCGGTTTTCAATGAGAACCAAACTCATGAAATTCCAAGGATTTGAGGACAAGCCAAAAAAGAAAACTGGGGCCATTTGGAATTAGAAGAGGAAAGAGAAACATTGGGCCAGAATGAAAGAGTTATGGAAACAAAGAAAAGCAGAAACAGCCAGAATGTTGAAATAAGCGTAGTCCATAGTGGCTTATTCCAAAAGAAAGAGTCCCAAATAGTAACTTATGCCGAAAGAGCAAGAAGAAAAAAGCAATTCTAATAACACCGAAAATACATCAAGATACTAATATAACGGAACAAACTCTTAGGGAGAATGTTAATATTAATAAACTCCCCCTGGGTGTAACTAAAATAAAGAAAGGAAATAAGGGAGCAGTAATTGTAGAATCATGACCAAGAGGATGCAAATGAAATAAAGAATGTGTGAACTGTGAAGACAAGAGTAGAAGACTAAAATTGTCGGACATTTGACTGATCCTGAAGCAACAGCCAAAATTGTCCAACTTATGTAAGAATGATAAACGAAAAGAGGAAAAGAATCGATTATACTTCTGAATAACAATCATTGAATATAAAAGCTACATTAATAACAATAAATGTACAAAGTCTTTTGGCATATTTCCATCAAAAAATTAAATACGGTCAAATCCGGTTATAGTGATCTGGGGAATAAACGTTTTTCTCATATCTGAGATTCACTATATAATATGATGTCAAAATTAAATAGAATCCATAACGTTTAATTTTGTTAATATAGAAATTCAGCAAATATATTAACAATACGAACTGAAAATCTCAATATCCTTATTTGTTCTTAAAAAAATATATTTTCTATTGTTCGCTTTATACTTTTTCATTAGTAATTTCTCTAGATACTTCTTCAAAATTCGTGGTCTTTCCATACCTGATTCTGTATCAAAGTATCGTAATGCAGACTTGACATCCTTCAATGCTTCTTGTACTGTTGGAACACCGCCCCACTCTCCGAAGGCCCCTTCACTCGCCTAATATACTATGAGATGCTTTCGGTAGCGGGATGGCGCAAGCGGCTAATGAAACTGATCGATTTTCCGCGCGGATATTGCCAGGCTGTGGCTGTCGCATGGTTTATGTCGCATACGTAGAACTCAACGCGCTGTGACCCGCGGTATATCAAGGAACACCAAGGTTGAAACTGAAGGAAGCAGACCCGCGTCGCCGCCGCCAGGTGTAGCCCATGCTGGACACGGCCTTTGTTTCAGCAGAGAAACTGAAAGACAAAAGGTCGTCAGTAATGTGCCCATTCCCCGTCCGCTACCGTCACCTCAGGAAAGACTTGTTGTTGAATTTCCTATGTTCACTATTGCCGAGGTTCAGGTTCACTACAACCTAATCTTTTTGTGCTTATTTTAGAATTATTAAGTGAAACTGGACCAGTGACGTAAGTACACTATAACCGGAGTCGACTCTACTCAAAGTCATTAATGTAAATTGTAAACAATATTGGACCCAAAACAGACCCCTGAGGACCACCTAAATATACGGTAATTTCATGTGATATTATTATTATTATTATTATTATTTTACTTTTTGGTTTCTCTTGTTGAGATACGAAATAAACCACTTTTTAACGTCTTAACAATAGTTACCAATGTCCATTATCCAAGAATATAACTCTTTTTTTCTGTCCTGCATTGATATTAATCTTCCATTCGTCTAAAACTGCTTGTAACCCAGTTTCACATGCTTGCTTTTCTCTGGAGCCTGATAGTTCATTTCCTGTAATTTTATTTGTTTCAGTATACTTTAACTGGTTCTTTGCATCTTCTTCTTCTTCGAATTGTATTTCAGCCCGGTATACGCCTGAGCTGCCATCATAATATGCGCCCATTCTCCTTTTCTCTCTGCCTTTCCTCCTGCTAGTAATCATCTCCTTCAGATTTCCGCCCACATCGTGGATCGACCTTGTTCTTGGTCTGCCTCGTTTTCCTACTCCAACTGTTTTATCCTGTTGCATAAGTTTAGGCATTCTATCAGCCCCTATTACTTGCATAAGACCCAGCCAGGACAGTCTGCGTGATTTCACAAACCTAAACCTTTCAGGTCAAAATATTATTAATTTCTTCATTATTCCTTCTTATATTACTATCTCCTTCTTTAAGTCCACCACAGGTTTTTCTGATCACTTTTCTTTCAAATCTACGCAGGATCTCCATGCCGTTATTGGTTAAAGTCCATGCCTCTCCTCCATAGGTGACTTCTGGTCTGATCATTGTTTTATATAGTTTGACTTTAGTTTTCCTAGTCAAAAGTACAGATTTTAGGAGTTTCATATTTGCATAATAGTCTGTATTGCTACGCATCTCTCTGATTAATTTTTTTCAGATGGTATTTGTATTATTTAGGCTTACCCCAATATATGTAAATTCATTAACTCCTTCAAAATGATATCCATTCATCCTTATACTCTACAACCTCCTTGTAGACTCATATGCTGACATGCGTAAGTATTCAGTAGTATCCTCGTTTTTATAAAGGCCGATTTTCTTACTATGTCTTTCCAATTTTTAAATGTGTATTTTAGACATTTCTATTTCTTGCTATTAGCACCACATCATCGGCATACGCAATATATATCATACTTTGTACAGATTTATATATTATGCTTCCTCTAAACCTTAGTTACTCGCGGTATATTATGTCACACAAGTACCCACGCGGCGTACTGTGTACGCCAAGCCTATTTTCTTAGAAAAATGAACTCTGCAAGGCCAGAATAATATTTAGATATAATTTTTATTTCGTTTAATTCGAAATGTTCTTATTACAATAATAATTATTATAATTATTATTATTGAGCAAGCTCGTGTTTGCCTTTAAGAACAATTTTTGCATTTGATGGCTTTAAGAATATGTTCGTTGCATGCAAATTTGTTGCACCAGTGGTACCAGTAAGTGTAGTAATAATTCCAGTAATGCTGTTTTTTTTGCTCTTCTGCAAATGTGACAATGATTTCTTAATTTTGTTAGTGGTTATTCTTGATCATCACTACTTCCAGTTTTTGTAAATTTGCTGACTAGCAGTGTTTTATTCGATTTTGTAATCATGCCTCTGCCAATGAAAACATCTCTACACTACATTTTCGCTTGAAAAATCACTAGCATAATCAAGCTCAGAACGTGTCATGTTCACTTTTGGCCACTACAACGTCTTCCTCAGAATCATTTGCAGCATCTCAAATTTCATCTTCTGACAATTCCTCGTGTAATAATTCACCTATCACCGGGATAGAAGGTCGACACACATCGACCTACGTGCGGGATTGAATAATACTGAATTGTTGGATAGACGAACCTAATTGATATTCTTGCTCTGCTTTTTGTATTTGGTGAGAATTACTATTTTACCACCGTACAGGGACAATGCCTCCTCAGAGAAGACCGCAGGAGATACTTGGGGAGTTGCAGTTATCGTTTGGCAACATGAAGTAGATTTAATTGGCAAGGCCACAGCACTGGAGAAGGACCGAGACAAATCAGTATTTTTCGCCAGGTACAGACGTTTCGCTTCTTGAAAGGAAACTTTCTATGATACTAGATATATTCTGTCTCTCCCTCTCCTTCAGAAAGGTAGGGAAATTCTTCGAGTTATCCGTGTGGTCTCCTTCACAATTTACTCAGTGAAAAGAATTAGCATAAGGTTCTGGATCGTGTACAGCGAAACTTCCTTCTGCATGGAAAATAGAAGCGATTACACCTACATTGAAAAAAATGTGAGAAAAAGCTAACACAATCGCAGGCCAATAAGTCTGACAAGCACTCTTGGAAAAGTGATGAAAATACTAATAGTCCAAGAGCGACCACACACAAAGCAACAATCTAATACCCAGAGAGCAACACGGATATGTATCAAGAAGATCAACCGTCACCAACCTGATCAGCTAACTTGATGTATGGACCAATTTGTTAGACCGAGAACAACCTAAGGACGTAATTTACTTGGACTATGCTAAGGCTTTCGACAAAGTCCCCCCAGAAACGACTAATTTATGAACTAGAAGCAATGGGGTTACGATGCAAATTATCGTGGATTAGACATTGTCAAATAGAACTTATCAAGTTCGTTTTCGAAACACAGCATCGACATCCCGACCTGTTACCAGCGGGGATCCGTTTTGGGACAGATACCGTTCATCCAATACACAAATGACCTGAGTGAGAGAATAGCTACAGGATGGAATTGCTATGCAGATAATACAATACTGTTTGCAAATCCATTGAACGATCACCAGGCATTACAGAATGATCTTACAATGGAAAACTGAAACATAGTTACTCCTGCTAAACACTGAGAAATGCAAAGTTTATATAGGCAAGAAAAGCCCCAGACTATTCTATGTAAGTTCAAAACATAACTAGGAGACTCCTGCACAACAAAACAAGTGTACTAATTTCGCAAGTTTTGAAATGGGAAAGTCAGGACACCAAGGTCGCGAAACAAGTAAATGGCATACTATATGTGATGAGAAAGCCTTTCTCTAAACTGGACAAAACAACGATTAAGAGAATTTATACAATTTACATCAGATCAGGAGCGGTTTCAGCAGATTATTTTCGAAGAGTCATGGTACATTTTTTAAAAATATTAAACATATTTGTCATTGTCTCCTATATTATTTCAGTAGTATACATACCTTTTGCGGTTCTCACACGCGACCAATCTATATAAATGATGTCTACAAAATATAATTTTACGGAGACGTGACGAATTGCACTTTGACTTTAAAAATGTGAAAGATTTGTTTAAAAAACGCATTTAAATATTCATGTCAAATGCAATCCGCGGCACTCGGCTATCAAGAAGCATTCTAGGGCCTTAAAAGCTACAATTTTGAGGCCGAAGGCCTCAAGGAAACGTCCCGCAAACCATAATCTATAGGATGAAATATTCTTAGAAACTCTTATTTAATTTGGTACCGCACTTCCATAGCTTCCACGCTGCTCTCTTGATAGTACGAATGCCACCTATTTTTAACTGATGGTGGCTATCTTTGTGATGTCAGGATAAGAATGCTTAGATTCCACTATCTTTTACTCTTTACGGTTTCTACGTACTCCGTGGTTTGCGCAGACTGACGAGGTTTATTTGCATAATTATGAATTCAAGGTTTGCTCTCGCAGCAACAGCTAGAAGTAGTACTATTAAAAGTTGCTTCATTCCGATGAAGATTGTTTATGTGTGAAGTGAAAACACTCATTCAACGTTTTGCCGAGGTCTACAAATGCTGTGCACCTAAATGTGGAAAGATGTGGGAGTACAGTGAAAAGTGGAGAAGTGTCTTATTAGGTTTGGTTTGTTTTTTACCTGTACCAGTATTGTCATTTATCAGCAGTCACGTAGCTTTCTCAAGAGTAAAAAGCCTTTTTTAATATTTTTGTGACCGTCGCGAAAAGCTAACTGTTAAAGAATATTGAATAATTGCTTAAAATATGTATAAGGGTGTGATGTGAATTGTTCCAATAAATCTCTCTGATATTGTTACTACAATGGAAGTTACCTTTATACACTTTAAAACAAATAAGTTTCGTTAACAACTTTCCCTGTTGAATGGAAATAGAAGAATAGGGAAGAGTGCGGGGTTTAACATGCGAGAGTTCTCGCACGATTACACGGAGGTCGTAGTGGAATACTTGTGCTATGGCGCAACACTGTTTAAATTAACTGAACAAAAATAAATGAATAACAAAAATCAAAACGCGCTAGCCTAAAATACTGAGTGACTGAATTTTAAAAAGCAACCAACACTATAGAAAAAATAACGCAAGTCACTCGACAACTGCCAACAATCACAATCCAGACGCACGATTTAAATAATGGCGATATCTGAAAGTCTGTACAACAATGCCCAGCTGTAAACTCATAGTAAATAATACACCGTTTTATCAAGTGTTTATATTTAAGGTGCCGGTTCTGTAAGATATTCAATACGTAATCATTGTTTGAGCAACATTCCCATGTAACGAAGACTACTGAATCGTTTCTAATTGTAACAAGTGGTATTTATTACTCAAAGGTGAAAATATTAGTTTTATTATTTTTTGGTTTGGAATTGCTTTTCTTACGGTACGTAAGAACTAGGAAAATAATCCATACTTTTAAGTATACAATTTTTTTTTCAATTTTCGCATCCCAGCAAGCTGGCGTCCTGCCCCACCAAAACACCCTCTATTCCTCATAACAAATCCAGGAAAGTTAAATAATATTACATAGGGTATGGTTGTACTTGCCCGATTCTGTATTATTATATGGAAAATGTACTTGGCTCCAAGAGTAAAAGCCTTTTCTAATAATTTTGTAACTATCAAGGAAAGCTAAAAGCTGTCAAGGAAGATTAGTCCAAATCTTGTTTTTAAAAGAAGTGTGAATGGTTTGAAAAAATATCTATATAATGTTGAAAAAAAACGTTATTGAAAATTTGTTTCAAATATCAATTGCATTGTTTTTATTTTTGTTTGATATTCCGTGAGTACGAACATATATACATTTTTTAACAATTAAACACGTTTCATAAAGAAGGGAAAGGGTGGGCATTAACTTGCGAATTCACACACGGGTACACTAGTGGTATATAATTTTTCATTGGAATTTATCACATTGATAATTATTAACATTAGTTCTTTCACAATTTTCAAAAGTGAGTGTCCAATCCACTATTAAGACTTGCTCCATAATAACAGAGAATTTGGCGATTTTATAATTGCGAAGTGCAATTTTCTTGACATTGATGGAAGAAGTAGAGTACTGGCAATGCACAAATATTAAGAACAATATTACGGGAACGAAGATGAGACAAGAACTGCGGGTAATATGGTGACATCAAGGTTTTTTAATCGTTTAAACAATTGAAAAGACATTAATATATATAATATTACATACAATAAATATTTTTATTGAGGAAATAGGAAATTTAAATTCCGATTTTGCTATATTAGTTATTAGGTTTAATAATTTCTGAATTTTTCTTGTTATTTCATTTATTTTCTGCTTTGAACGTCATAATAAACCATTATTTTTTAAGTTCCATGTGTGGTTTTTATTTAATAAAATTATTAAAATTACTTTCCGATGTTCCCTGAAGGACGCTATAACTTATGCTACAAAAGGCACGGGCTCTATGTTTCGTATAACTGGTAAGTTGTCGATTCAGTACAATACTAATTATAATTTATCTTAATACTGCTTCTTAGACGTCCTTTGGTAAAGGTGTATCGTCTTACCTTTCAACTAGCTCAGAAGGTAGAAAGGTGGCCTAAACACGAAGGATAACAGGCGGACGTTGTTTCGATTGAAATAAAAAGAAATGTTAAAATAAGGATAACGAAGTTGTAATGTCTCATAAAATTTGCAATAATGATAAAAGACATATCTCGAGCTAGTAAAATGTTCCCTACAATAAAGCCAAAATAAATAAATTCTTAAAATTAAAATTACAAAATTCTTTACTCTGATTCTTTTAAGAGCCAACGGGCGGCTTAGAACCCTTTCTTTTTTTAAACACAAATTGAGAACTGAAAGTCTGAGTCCAAAAGTTCGTTTTATTTTGGCGCCAGAAGGGCAGATGAGGGCTTAAGGCCCCTTCACAATGCAAACGTAAACATAAGCATAGCGCATACACAAACATTAACATAAGAGATAGACTAAAGTATTCACAATGTCTAACATTATTGTAAGCAAAATAAGAATTGGCTGCGAGACATTCTGGTTAACTATTGGTGGGATGTGAGAATCGATTTCAAGGTATCGACTGAGTCCATGGCACATATGGCGTTAGTTCTTCTATCGACTTCGCTTCAATTTCGATTCATTTTGAGTTACCGTTCTGTGATTGGTTCATTTCTTATGTTTTACTTAAGCATAAGCACAGAAGTTTGCACGCTTTTAAGTAAACGTCTTACGTCTTTTGCGAACGCATTGTCAATGAGTCCGCTTTTGGACGAAGTCCTAACTTTCATGTTAATGCCAGGCTTTCACTAGTTGCATCTGTTAGCGAGAGCAGATTTCGTTGCAGATTGCTTTGTAATTGGATTTTACAAAACTAACGGGCTCACAGACGTAATGAATTTAGTGAATAATTACTTTGTCCAGTAAATTGAAGCCAAGCCCGGCATATAAAAGCTTGTGAAACGATAATATTGCAGTTCGAAAATTTTAAAAGTCCGAGGCGTCCAACCTCCGCAAGCATATCTCTATCTCTCTCTAGTATCTTCTAGTGTCGCAGAAATAGGCCCGGGTGAACATAATTCCTATTAATTGGTACTGGGTGGCGCCTCACAGGCTTGAAAGGGGTGGTTGTATCACTTTCTGAAAGGACGCTCTTTGAAAGATGTCGGGGATTTTCCTACACAAGAAGTGCGTCGCAGCTGCGCGTAGCAAATTGGAGGGATGGAACGCGTGCGCGTTGAAGAGGCTTGGCGCCGGTGAGGCTCGCGAGAGCTCGTTGTGGCAGGCTACTTCGAGAAAACTACAGAAATTAATACTATTTAAAAGTAACGTATTCCGTAACGCCCCCAATACATAAATTTAAACACACCCATAGCATGTACTTAACAAATCAAATCCAAACATCTGTATCTTATGCAATTCCCCACTTACTATCTTTGTTCTACTATTCTTGACTGGAATGTTCAAGAATAGTAAAGGGAAGAAAAGATCGGAAAAAAATTGATTTTAAAATAAATATTAATTCACTACACAGAATCAAAATATTATATTGTTAAACGAATTAAACCTATATGATGAAATTTAAATTTATTAAATAGTATATGTTTATGTGCATTTGTACTTAAATATAAGCCAATGAAACATTGTCATGTGGCCACTCATAACCACATAGGTTGATGCGACTTTAAAAAAATGTTCTAAAAAATAACCTTTAAATACAGAAATGAAGAATGTTTTGAAACAATAAGTATTTTATTTCTACCTTAAGTTAAAAAAATTTAAAAGAAAAATCTTTCTCCAAAAACATCTCCAAATTTATACTTTAAATGTTTTCTATGGCTAGAGCAAAAACACTTAGAAAATGATGCAGATCTTATTTTCATTGTACTATGAATTTTCCAGAATAGCAACTTAGAAATAATGCACCAAATTATGTGCTGTTCAAGCACTACTAGTTTACTTTTGTTGGGAAAGAATGTTCAAAAGATTGATATGGTCGAACGCGCACCATTGAAGTTGCCGCCGGAAAGTGGTTCCGGCGCCGCTCAAGAGAAGGGCGCCGATTACTAACGCCGCAGCTCCGTCACGCCTCGGCCAGGCCCAGAGAACTCCCTTATCGAGCAGCTGGACCGGCGACCTTCAGCCCGGCGGCTATAAGAGCGGGCCCGGCGAGTGGTACGGCAGAGTGCATTCGCTCCAGTGACCGTCACAGGGAGGACGCATTGAGGAAGAGCTCCGGCAGCAGCTAACAACAGTCCTTTTAGGACTTAAGAGCAAGCGAGGCTGCCACTTCTAGGGCAAAAGCAGCCATGTTGACGCCCGAGTCGTCTCCGCGCGGCATTCTTCACCCCTCACGGAGAAGAGAGCAGCGAGCGTGGCAGGGGCAAGGGAGAGGCAGGCAAGGGAGCTAAGCGACGCTTAGGCTCGCCCTCAACAGAGCCGCATTTGCGCTAATTCTTCTCCTGCTTCCAGGAGGAAAATCGAGGAAGAAGCGCGCAGGCCAACTCGCCGCGCCAGAGCCGCCTGCTGCAGCCATGACGACGCGCCGCGATCGACACCGCCGCACTGCCAGCCCGAGGAGAAGAAGCAGAGGAGAAGACGGTTTCGAGATCGTCTCTCGACGCCGCCGACGCCCACCCCCAATCTTTCTTTACGGTGGCGACATTTCGGGCCTCGAAGGGCTGAAGTCGCCTGCGGTGAAAGCCGAAATCCACGCGCGGAGGTGGAGCGACGCGGTCAGGACGTGCGAGTCCTCGAGGCGCAACGGATGCTCTCGCCGCCCTGGAGGAAGAGCCGTGGAGTAGCCCGTACTCCACGGAAAGCGAGAGTGCTGAGGTTGTCTGATGGGATACCCTAGAACTCTCGTGCAGAGGTTGCATGAAACCTTGCATTGATCAATTTTCAGGTGCAGAAGCTGAGGCTGATTAGCCAGGCGGGGCAGAGGGCAGACCTGCTCTTATATCGCACGTTACAGGACACGGAGCGCCACCGCGCGCTCGTGAGTAAAACATCGGGGCGCCCGCGTGCGCGTGGAGTTGTATCGCCCGCAGGCGCCCACGCAGTGCCACAATTGCCAGGATTTCGGGCACGTGGCACGGATTGAGCGCGCCACGCGCTTGCAAAAAATGCGGGAACTGCACGACGCAGCGCAAATGCCCATGGGGGAAACCCGCAGCGGAAGAGCGCGCAATGCGGCTAACTGACGGGACACCACGGCAAAGTACAAGGGCTGTCTCCGGAGTTACAAGCGCCGCTGTTTCAGAGGAAGCAGCAAAGTCCAGCAGCAGCGACAGGAGCGGCAACAGCGGGACAGACAGCGACGCGCCCGCATCCAGAGAGGAGAGCGCCGACACCAGTCGAGGCGTCGCCTCTCCCTCCCGGGAGCGCGAGCCATCGCGCCGCGCCGCACACCCACGCCGCCGCCGCGGGCTCAGCGTTCGCCCAGACGCGAACGCGCGCCGAGACGCAGCAGCAGCAGAAGCAGGCCAGGAGCGTCATACGCCACCCGGACCAACGCCCCCGCCCACCCAGGAGCACCAGCCGACGGCGCCGAAACTGCTTGGGAGGAGCGCGCGTGCGCGCTCGAGCAGAGTAGGCGGACGGCGGCGAACGTACCTGTTCCCTCTTCACTGAGCGAGCAGAAGCGTGTGCTGCACAGCGTGGGACGATCTCGTCAGGAACGGGATCGCCCGGACAAGGTTTGCATTACGATATGCGAACGTCACCGGCTGCGAACCCGAGTGGGCGTCAATCATGCTTAAGGTTGTGCATAACACTACTCCACTGAGCATGCACATACACGGCGGCGGGGGCAACGGGGGGGGGGGAACGCTCATTCCTCACCCGTCACGACTTCCTTCCTCACCCTAAATAATGCTAGCTCCGTTTTTTTACAGGAACACGCAGCACCGTTGCATTTTGGAATGTAACGGCATCTGCTCGCGAGAAAGCAGTTCAGAGCTACACAGCTTCTCTGCTCAGCATAATGGTTCTCAGTATGATTTGGGAGACCATGCTTATCCCGCATCTATCTTTGAATATTCCAGGTTTCTTCTGCTACAGAAACGACAGGGCGGCGCAGGCAGCGAACGCGACAGCGCCAACAGAGGAGGCGGACCGCTATTAGTTAGACGCAACATAAATAATTATGTACAGAATTACCGCAGCTGCAGCACGCCGAGGCCACTGCTGTGTCGTTCAGACGGAGCGAGGGCCGCTGCGACTCGTATCTAGTCTACGCACGCCCCGATCGCAAGCGCGGAAACGTGCGCACCTACTAGCCGCAGACTGATTGCAAAACTAGTAGAGGCTAACACAACTCCAACAATTGCTGGCGATTTTAATGCCAAAACACACGGCCTGAGTTCGCGTATTACGTGCCGCTCGCGGCCTGTAGCGTGAAAGCAACTGCTGATGCAAAGCGCTGCGAGATTCTAGTGCACCAAATACGCCCACCTACTAGTCCTAAGTAGAGCGAATGCAAGCCCGTACACTAGATATCGGCGCTACTGCAGAAACTCCGACTACCCTCCTATACTGACTACCATTCCAAGAACTCCCTCTGACATTTCCCAGTGATCAGGCGGAAATGAGGCGCGGCGGGCTAGCTTGGTCGACTGCACCCAACGACACAGAAAGGCGCACGGACTGGAAGAAGATTTAGACGAGCTGCAGCAGCGCCATACCAGACGCACGCCCTGACAGAACCGCAGCAAGATAGAAGCTGGAGAAAAATCGCCGAAGCTGTGACTGGACACCTAAACGAGGGCAGCAGAGAAGCAGCGTTCATTAAGAAGGAAGCAACCAGTATACCCTTACTTGTCAATTTAATTTCTAGGAAAAACAGGGCGCGCAGATTGGGCTAGAACACGCGAGCATCCAGCTGTAAGCGGGAGCTAAATCGATTGAAACGCAAAGTAGAAATTCGAATAGCGGAATACCGCAATCAGTAATGCCAAATGTTGTCAGGTCTCAAACCTTGAGATAATTCCACTGTGTGGCGCGTTACACGCATGCTTTCCAGGAATACCTATACGGGTGCGCGCCGCTTCAGACCAGCAAGGAGAAAAAAAATCGCTGAATCCATGCAGAGGAAGGCGGAACCCTAGCTAATTCTAGAAGTCTCAGTTTCATGCCGTGGCCAGAAGGCGCCGCGATCCGGCACGTTGTCGAAGTGCAACAAACGGTATGGGGCCTTTGCATGCGCCGCCGACGAGCCGAGTTTCACTACAGAAGCTGAAGTAAAGCCGCCATCTCGGAGCTGAAGACTAGAAAAGTCCCGGCCCCGACGGCATCACTAACGACGTCCTGAAAAGGTGCCGCAGGCAAGCCACAGTGTTCTTGGTCGCACTGTTTAATGCTATTTTTATGTTTCGAGATTGCCGACGTCAGTGGAAACATGCGCATGTATTAACATTTCACAAGCGGGGAAAAAAACCCGAAACACCGAATCATACAGGCCCATTACCTATTTAAAAACACGTCGAGAACTTTGTGAAAATTATATGCAAAATAGAATTCTAAGATTTGTTACAGAAAACAAACTTCTAAATAAGGAGCAGTTTGGCTTTCGGCGGGACAGTAGGCACAACGCATCAAGCTTGTGCGGAATCACGGACAGCATTATAGACGCAACTTCATGAGCGCCGATTTACAGGTGGAGTTTTCTCGATGTTGCCGCCGCCTTCGATAAGGTCTGGCACGTCGGCCTCCTTTAATAAAACTCCATTCCATAACCTTCCTATGTACCTATATACACCTAATCCAATCATACTGGCAACAGAACGTATTCAAGTAAGCTTCTGAATGCTAAATGCTACCGCCGGCCCGTACGGCCGGGTGCCGCAAGGGAGCCGTGATTGCTCCTACGCTCTCTCAGCATGTACGTGCGTGATATTCCTACACCCCCTCAAACAGAACTCGCCTGTATGCAACGACACGGCTTATAGCCACGTCCCAAGAATATCGGCTCCTTCAGAAGTATTTGATCTACATTTGTTTACGATCCGGATGTGGCTGAACTGGTGGCGGTAACAGTCAATGTGAGTAAGAGCGCGCTGTGATCTTCACACGGGACGAAGATTCACGCGGCGAGGGCATCGCGGCTTTGCGGGGAGTGATAATTGGACAAAAATGTCAAATATTTTGTAGGAGTTACTTTAGATAGCTTCTTTAACTTTTCAACCGCACTTAGAAAATGTGCGACAAAAAGCGCGGCAGACCCGAGCAGATTGCGAAGCTGTTTCACAGGGCAGCAACACTGTCAACGCAAAACTGCCTACGCTTATATAAGTAAAATTAGGCCGCAAATGACTACGCAATGCCCGGAGCTGGCAATTGCAGCAAATATCACTTAGAAAAAACTGCAAGCAGTAGTTCAAACGAGAGTGTCTCAGGGGCGCCCTCTGCGCCCTAGAAACTCGTATAGAAACTCTACATGCGAAGCATCAGTGCCACTTGCTAAAAAAACACATAAAACTTTAGCTAAAACTTTTTGAGAAAGCAGTTTGACTCGGACAATGAACTCATTTCCGCGGAATCGCCTCAGTACGAACCTGATCTAAGCGGCCGAAAAGTAGGCGAGTCCGAAAACTTTCTGGAGTAAGAGCATCTGAAACAGAGAAGTGGGATGGGGCATAAACATAGTATTACAAAACACGCAATTGTCGCGCGCCGTGTAGGCTAATGTCTTTCTGACCGTTGTTTTATTCTCTTATGTTACAGGATAGGCCATAGATGCCCGTAAGGGGTAGGAATTGGTCCATGCGTGTGGGTGAACGCGGCATTGCACTTTAAGTTGCGTTCACAAAACGCACCAGATTTGCTCCTCGAGTGTCAGAGTGTGGAAAGGCGGCCTGGAGTGGTGTTATAGTGCTAGTAAAGCGTGTTACAGAAAGGTTAACGAAATCTGACTTTTCCTGCGGCGAATCAGTGAACATCGCAACGTCCCCGGTATATCTCCTGGAGTATGTTCGAAGCTGGCTGTATTAGTGAATCTCATGTTGGCTTGTGGTAATAAAAAACAGTTTTAAAAATCACTGTTCTTTTTTGGATATAACAAAGATGTTTTATAAAACCCTTCCACCAAAGTCCACATCAAGAGTTGCAGCAAACCACTGTATTAAAAAAAGTAAGCAGCCAAATTACTGCCCTGTGAGCCCTTGAGAAAAACGCCAACAGGTGCAGGCAGGAAAATTCAAAACTCACAAGAAAAGTTATAGGAAATAAAATGTATAATTTTCTATTACGCAAATATAACATAATTTATGCCACAATAATTATTAAATTGATTTTACACACACTTTAGTAGTCAAAGGAAAAAAAAAACAATAAACAAACAACTAGATAATTAACTCTGAGAAAACTTTGCTTTAGTCATTAGAAACCAGAGTAGTGCCTGAAAATTGAACTTATTACCGATTACAATTTTGTGATTCATTGTCATTATTTTCCATTGCCAAAACATTTGAAAAATAAACACTCACCCAAAAAAAGGGAATGTTTTCATGTTATGTTGCTGATAATGCATTCTGAGCTATAAATTATTCACTAATATATGCATTGTATGCTTTGTAGCTGGGAAGAAATTGTACACATATACATCTATCACTCTCACTCTCACATGCACGCACACACACACACATTTTATATATATTTACGCATGCAAAACTTCTGTAACACCCAGGGATCTAGAATGCTCAAAACAACACAATGATTAACTTATGATGTATTGGAAAAGTCTAAATAAATTCACAAATTTATAAGTTTAGTGGTTTTCCAACAGATATATGCTTCAATCTGTCCCATGGAGTGACACCGCGAACTGTAGGTTCTAAGGGATTAGCATACACATCTGCTACCAGTTCTTCTAATCCTATTTCTGGATCAGATTTGGCTTTTTTCGCAGCTTCATCTACAGTTGCTCGGATTTTTGCTTCAAGTTTCTGTGAACAGAATGATCAAACCAATATCAACACAGGTTCATTAATGATGATTAACAAATTAATACTTTGAGAAGTGAAAATAGTGGAACTTCAAATTAGAGCATTTCTCAATTTAAAAAAAAAAATTATAAGTCTTGCTATTACAGATCTGTTCAAATTATTAGACTTGCAAAAAAAAAATAAAAATTAGAAGTTATTATTTTGTGATATAATAGCAGAGACCTAGAGAAATGAAAATCATTTTTAATTATTAATCTGCCATCTTCCAACAAATAACATAACTTTTATAAAGCGGATGTGTCACTAGTGAACATTAGGTAAAGTACTATTGCGATTACCTGCAAATGGCTTTTGTGTGCAATAGTACATGTGTTGTGTTGTGTATAACAACATTCTATTATGTGACATTGTTATATTTCTTTTAAAAAGTGATACATTCATGAACTTCACTGATGTGGTAGATCAGTTTAATGGCTTGTTAATGTGAATACTTATTATAATTACAGAATTTTGAAGGAATATATGTTAACAGTGTGAAATAGGAAGGATCTTTCCTTTCATAAGTTGCAGTTCTTGAAACTCTTCTGGAGAAAGGCATCTATACACAGAGGCATAGTGATAAAATACAATAAGTAACACATTCGTTAGAGTCAATTTTGCAATGAGAAAAAATGAAACGCATCAACAGAAAGGAATAAGAAAATCTGGGAGAAAACCAAAGTTCCCTCCTCGAGGCATAAGAAAACCAAAAAATTCGGCTCTGAAGAACAGGAAAGCTACTTCTAAAGAAGAATTAAGTATGAAGATGTTTGAGTATGGTTATGTGCGGTGATCGTTTGAATCTGCCGCGCGCGCGCCATAGACAACGCGCGCTCCGTGAGCCGCTAGTAGGAGCAGCAGCACGGCCATGATGCGCGCCAACGTGCTCCTGGCGAGGAGCGAGACTATGTCAGCGCTGCGCCCGCCACATAACGTGCCAGCCATGAAGGCCAACGTGGAAGGCAGTTCCCGTGGTACAGTGAGTAGCGTGCAGTGCGGCCTCAGGCAGTGGAGAGTACGGTCGTACGAGGAGTCCAGCCATTAGAGGTGAGTCGTCAGTGATAAAAGCTACGGGGCGGCGAGATCGCCCGGAGAGAGATGACTTGGTGGGAGTGGGAGAGTCACCCTCCTGGCCGGAGGCGGCCCAACTGGGGCCGCGGCCCTTGCTACGACAGCCGGAGCGTAGGGCCGGGCCAGGGATTACTGCAACATGGCGTTTCCGCTCTACAAGATGATCTGGCGTGACAAGAGACGCGGCACACCGCCGAGAAGTTGAAGATCGTTTTCAGAAAGACATTAGCGTGTGTACAGAATTTTAAGCAAATGTAACAAATTTAGACTGAATGACTGACTGACATTAAGTCTATGTTCGACTTTCATTTTTGGAACATAACAGCGCGCGTGTTCCCCCAGGAAGTGCGAGAAGTATTCTGTGTAGAAAGCATAACAACACAACGCTCCAGAAAAAAAAGAGCAAAAATTACATCTGCAATGTCAAAGAAGCACGTCGAATGGGCACGAAGTCTGAACCACTGGACGTGCAAGACAGGAGGAAAGTGTGTGCTAGAGATGAATCCTGTTTCACCGAATGTGACAAATCTTCCAGATTTCTCCGGCGTTCTAATTCGAATGAGTACAACAAGCTGTACGTAGAGAGAATAATAAACCAAGACCAATACTTAAGTGTTTAAAGAAAAATTACTACCACAGGCAGCTACAAGCAATCTGGTTTAATGAAGACTTTTACATATTTAGGCACGACGACCCACCCTTCATCTCTTGTATGATAGTCAAAGGGCGCCACCTTGCGAGCGCGCCAAAAATAACCGCGACGGTCCGACATCAGACCGCTCGATACACAGACGCCGGACACGCGGTGACGAACGTGTTACGCTCGTCTCTTACTCAAGCTGTATATTTAAAAAATTCGTTAAATAAACGCCATTCCCATTGAGTATCGTTTATCGTTATTCTTATAGCATATTAAATTAAAACCGTAACGGAAAAAGATATTAGCGTATTTCCATCATCGGGAAACATTCCCGACATAAATCCCACAGAAAACCTATGGGATGTTTTAAAAAAACATTTTAACCAAACACCACTTGATTGAGGAAATAAAATTCATTATTGCATACAAGAATTGATTTTAAGCTCAAGTGCATGAAAGTTGTGGAAAGCACGTCGCAAAGATTGAACGCCTTGAGAAAAAAATCCATATTAAATACTAATTTTTGTGATTGTTCTTCAAAAGCAAATAGGTATGTACTATATCTATATGAAGGAGTCAGCTGCTATGATCAGATGTTGTTTTTTTTTGTGGTTTCTCCAACCAATACTGGAGCAGTATCCTAACAAATGGGCCATCTACTGAGCATTGCTTATCCTTGTCCTTTCCCTTCCCCTGACGTATACACTACCCTGCACGTCGGGAAGCCAGTTGAAAGAAATGCTTGTCCTGGCTAAGCCAATGCCCTGCTGGCAGAGATATCTGGAGAGGGAATCCCCACACTCTTAGGCCAGTAGGTGTAGTGATGGAAACATTTCGGAAATGATAACATTTCATAAAATAGAGCTTTTCATTCATGAAATAAAATATGAAGATTAAATTCTGGTGGTATTACTACATTTCAAACATACTATTTCTTCTGTAAATCAACTGTTTTCTTCTTAAGAATCAGATGTCTGGTGCTAAAATGCAGAAAATCTTTAAAGGTTTTATATCATTTGATGGCGAATATCTGTTCATTGTTTTATCTTCCAAGTCTTCACAAAAGTGGCTACTACACCACACTATTTCTCATTAATATTTTTCAAGGCATTGTGCAATATCTTTATTTAATATGAAATTTCCGCTACCAGTTTTACAGATAGAAACTACCTACCATTATATGGAATCACAGACAACTCTCTATAAACCAAAACACTACACCAATGGGTCAACCCATTTATTGTTGATTTATTGTTAGCTTCAGCAGTTCACTTTCATCTTGCTTAAGCAATTAGTACGTCAATATGCTTTAATTTTAATTTTTCATACAGTTATTTAATAGGATTTATCTATGGGACTTTGTATTATTGAATAAATAAAAATAAAATAAAATGATATAATACTGTGACAGTAACCAGAAATTAAATTTTAATTTAAACCACTACCACTACTATACAGTTTCTTGATGAAGAAAATTTAATGTATATGAAAGACTGACAATTCAAAGTTATTTTTACTGCAACATGAATAGCACTGAGGCAGTCCTTTCTCCTTGATAATACTTTACCTCTGCTTTTAATTTAATTTCATGGAAATTCTCTTCTACACAGTATTAGTATTATGAAGGAAAATTATTTGAAGAAAATAATAATAAGTATGAAAACAAGTTGTTCTTTTCTTATTCCATAGATCCAAGAAATAAAATGTTTGATTTAAAAAAGAAAGTTATTTGATTTATTTTACCTTAATTTCTTCTGCTTCAGCAAGGCCAGAAGAAATAATTTTTTCTCGAAATGAAGTTATTGGGTCTCTTGACTGTCGCACTTCTTGAATTTCTTCTCTTGTGCGATAGCTAGTACCTGGGTCAGACATTGAGTGACCACCATATCTGTAAGTGGCTGTTTCTAATACAATTGGACCTTTTCCACCCACACAGTGATTAATTGCATAGCGAGCTGCTTCACGAACCGCTAAAATATCCATTCCATCAACCTGTAGCAAATCATAAGCATAAAGAAAAGAAAAGAAAACCATGGAAGGGAAATAGATCACTGAAAGATTGTTTATCCAAGCTGTAAGTTTTAAAACCCATCAAATTTTAAACTTTTCATTTAAGTTTAAACCACTCAACACCTTCAAACTATGAGTTCACACGAATCTTAAAAGTGAATTTAGAAACATATGAAGAAGTACTAATTAAACTTATAAGTACACAAACTTTGCTGCAATATGAGAATGGTTAGCTTAATTTCCTCAAATGAATCTGGGATGAACGATTTCTGAGCAGACACGGCAGTGCAAGTTGTACACTCTCTGGGCCGAGCTAGTGGGGTGGTAGATCAGAGAAGGCGGGTGCGGAGGAGGAGGAACAGTAGACAGAGGTGACATTCATACACGTGTATTATTTGTAGCACACCTTAAAGTTGTAAATCAACAGTTCGAAATTCGAAATCTTCTCTGAATAAACCCGATCTTACACATGGGGACTCAGCCAGGTTCGTGCGAGTGAAGAGAGATTCGTCGCGTTGCGAATTGGAGGTTAGAGGTCGTATGTAGTTCCAGTCAAAACTAAATAGGCGAATCGCTAAGTTGGGCAGTTCATTAAAGTGAACCGAGAGTGGCAAGTTGAACTAGGTTTCATCAAGATAACCAGTAGTGAAGAGATGGAGATAAAGAATGTAGAGGTGGAAACTGACGAGAACGTAGAAGGTACGGCCATGCCGTCCAAGAAGAAGAAGACGTAGCAAAGTGGGCGATGAAGCAATACAAGACTATAGAAGCCCGTAGGGCTGTCAACTACTAGAGAGAAAAAGACAGCTGATAGAACACTGCAAGACCGCATTAATATGTGTCGACCTTCAGAAGACGAAAAGCCTGACAACTCGAAGAAAGAAAGCATGGAAAGGAACACAGGCAAACTGATAGACGAGCAAGACACAAGCAGTAATCTTCCCCCCGGTGAGCTCGAGCAGAAAATGGGTGGGAACCTGTGCGAAAGCGAAGAGGAATTGGGCATGTCGCATTTCCATGAAAAAGGTGCAGCTACAGCAAAATTGCGATCGGCAAGTTTGTCGAGCGCGTTGTCAGGTGAATGCCATAACGCCCACGTCGGCATGTCGCGAACGTACAATAAACGCGCGACGGCGAGGAAAGTGGCAAAAACCGAACGCGCGAATTTGAAACAGAGGACAATGAGAATTTGTCGACGAAAGATGACAACGTTGATAACAGAACGTTGGGAACCGACGATGGGAACACGACCTCGAAGAACGATGGGAACGAAGATGGACGCCACACACCATGTTCACCATCAGGGACGCTGAAGAAGGTTTATCGCACTTCACCGGGGATGATGGAATGTCACAAAAAAAATTAATCCGCGAGTTTGAGGACGTCAGCAAGCTCTTGCAATGGAATGACTGAAGATTATACATGCGAAGCGTATGCTGCAGGGGTCCGCAAAAAATGAATGTCGTCGCACAAGACGTCCCATTGGAACGCATTCAGAAGTGCGTTGTGTCAGGAGTTCGCTATCAGAATCAATTCCGCAATAATCCACAACCAGTTGGGTCAACGCAGACGGGCGACCAACGAAACAGGACAACAGTATGTACACTCAATGATGGAGATTGCCCACCATCATTGAGTCGAAATCGAAGAGGAAGCCTTCATTGAGAATTTCGTAAATAACATTCCGGACAGCGAGATCAACAAGGTAATTCTTAACGGTGTGAAGAGTTTCAAGAGTTTAAGAAGAAACTTGAAATACACAACAGAATGAAAGAAGACAGGACAGCCAGAAGTAGCGTCAAGAAAAGAACACAAGGAAAAGTGGAATATCCAGCAGCACGGAAACGAAGGCTGAGGAGAGACTACCATCAGAAGACAGTGTTTTAATTGTATGTATACTATGAGTCGAAATGTTTGAAGTGCAACAGACTTGGACATATGTCTCGCAGATGCTCGGAGAAGAGAGAGGTAGGTTGCATCCAGTCGAACGGGGATAAATATATTCTAAACAATAACTGGAGTAGAATGTCGTGCACTGATGGATACCGGAAGTGATATAAACCAGAAGCAGTGGGACGTGTACAAGAAACTGGGAAATTGGGTGGTTATTGTAAGAAAGAAAGACGGTTTGCATAGGATGTGTGGATTATACGATGCTTAATAAGATTGTTCGCAGTCACTTCACAATGCCTCTATCAGATGATGTAATCGACAATTTTTTAGACGGTGTGGTGGTTTTAAAGGTTGATTTGAAGAAAATGTATCAACAAATGCCTGTACATCCAGATAGTATTAAAAACACCGCGTTTGTTACGCAAGACGGACAGCTAAAATTCGTGATGACTCCTTTTGGTTTATTTGAATGCTCTTCGTGTTTTTGAAGTGGCAGCGTTCTGTATTTCGATATTTGGAAAGAGAGGGATCGCAGTACGTTTTGTTGACGATATACGAATCAAGGCCAAAAACTATGTTGAGGCTGACTCTAATCTAACCAAAGTCTTACAAGTAGCGGCAATGAACGGACTGCAGCTGAACTTTAAAACGTGTGAGTTTCTCACAAAATCGGTTGAGTTTTTAAGCCATATACTAGGAAATGGAACCGTGAAGCCAGCACCCGGAAAGATTCAGGAGGTCCAGACGTTTCCTGAACCCAAAACAAACATGTCCAAGAGATTTTTGGGAATGACTAATTATTTCAGGAAATGTATAAAGGATTATGCTAAGGATTGCTGTTCCATTGTGCGAGGTTAAAGACGAGACACATTTCTACTTCGGCGAAACTCAGAAGTTAGCTGTTAGGCGAGTGGAGGAGACCTTAGCTAGTGAACCGGTGTTGCAGATCTATGATCCGGAGGCGATCACAGAGATACACAGGGATGTAATCAAGTTAGGATAGTGTGTGGTGTTACTGCAGAAACGGCCTGATGAGAAATGTTTTCACTCTCTTTATTACATAATCCACAAAACGATTGAAGCTGAAAAGAAATGGAGTTCCTATGAGCTCGAAGCTCATGCGTGGTTGAGGAGGTGAAAAAGCTCCGTGTCTATATGATAAGTAGAAGTTTAAAATCGTCACCGATTATCAAGCCTTCCAAACTTTAAATAAGGAGAAATTATCACCAAAAGTTACCAGGTGGGCTTCGGCTCTCGATGAATATGATTATGAAATCGACCATCGAATGAAACAAGGATGCACTGAACAGGAACCCTGTAATGGCCGTGTATTCGGTGTCAGCATTAATCAAGAGAGAACTAGATAAAGAGGAACGTCTCAAGGTGATCAAACAACTAGTGATTCTAAGAAACCGTATGAAGGTTATTTGATAGACGACAACATTTCAAAGGAAATGGTGAACGGGAAGAAAGTTTTGCCACCATGCAGCAAGAGATACAACGGAAGACACTCATGACACTGGTCACTTCGGGGCGAAAAAGATGCAGGAAGCCATCCAAGAAGAATATTACATGCCCAAGCTGAGAGAGAAAACAGATCACTAGATAGTGTTGCGTCCTATGCATCTTATCGGAGAAGAATAAAGGAAAGAAAGAAAAGCGTGTTACAGCCGATACCTAAAGGAGATATCCCGCTGCATACATTTCACGTAGATCATTTGGGATCAATGAGGGCTACCGCGAAACAGTATAAACACTTCTTAGTGATAGTCGATGGATTCTCCAAATTTACGTTGATATTCCCCACTAAATCGACAGCTAGCAAAGACATTATAGCTAAGTTATTACCGCAGATATTCGGCAATCCTAGAAGGGCAATAAGTGATCGCGGGACTGCCTTCACATCCACTGACTTCAGGGAATATTGTGCACGTGAGCACATCGATCGCATTTTGATCACCCCCGGTGCTCCCGCGGGAATGGTCAGGTCGAGCGAATTAATCAGATTATGATTCCGGTTTTAACCAAGTCATCACTGGAAGTCCCAAATCGGTGGCAGTGTCACCTTCAGGCGGTCCAGATGTGTCTCAACAGTACTTTCCCGCGCAGCATCGGAATGAGCCACTTTGAGGTTCTGTTCGGCTCGAAGATGCGACAGTGTGAAGATCCAAAACTGATGCCCATTTTAGAAGCCGTGATGGTTTTTGTGAAGAAGAAAAGGACGCTCTGCGAGCCGTCGCCAAGAACAAAATTCTTAATATTCAGCAAGAAAATAAGGCCATGCATAACAAGAAGGCCGTCGAGGCTTACAGAGAGTGATTTAGTGGCAATCAACAGAGCGCAGTTTGGGCCAGGACTAAAACTTCAGAAGAAATACCTCGGTCCATACAAGGTCAGTGAAATCAAAGGTCATGACAGGTTAGAAGTGGTTCAAGTCGACAGCGAAAAGTAAGACCCACAAATTACGACAGCTGCCGATCACATGAAGTTCATTGAAGTCCCTTCGGAGAGTTAATACTTTCCAGGATGGCCGACTGTGGGATGAACAATTTATGAGCTGACGCGGCAGTGCAAGTTGTATACTCCCTGGACAGAGCTAGTGGGGTGGTAATCCTGGGAAGGCGGGAGCGGAGAAGGAAGGAACAGTAGACGTGACTGAGGTACATGTTGTGAGGTGACAGTCATACACTGTCTGTGTCTATTATTTGGTATACACCTTTAAGTTGTAAATAAACTAACAGCTCGAAATTATACAATTCTTTGAATAAACCCAATCTTACATGAATCATTTTAAAATCCAAAACTTGAAATATGTTACAGTTGTACTGAATCTTATTCCTTTCCTATGAGAAAATCTCAAAAGAATTCCTAAAGTAACTTATACTGTTTTAATATCACGGAACAATGAAGTGTTTTAAAGAATGCAATAAAAATGTTGAATAACAATGTTGTGTACTTTATTTTCAACTAACTGGAATAAAAAATTCACATTTACCTCACTTGCCCTCGAAATATTCTATGGAAAAGAAACAATTAAAAAGCAGCTGGGAAGAAAAATAAAATATAATTTATTTTGTTGCATGTTGGAAATGTTCCAACGATTTTGCCTTTTTCAAAATAAAAATAAAAAAGTTTAAAGAAATTCAATAAGTAAATATCCTCTATGAAGAGAGTGATAGCAAAAGGAATTATGTGGATAGCACAAGCTGTAGCGTTTAAAAAAATAAAATGTAAATTGCCACAATCATACTTGTAACAAAAGTTGAAAGGGTTGTCCCCTTCACTTTTCTCCACGTGATATGTTTGCTACCAACAGAAATGCAATTTCTAATAGGAGACATTGATTCGGCACAGTGCGGAAAGATTTTCCTGGCATACTTTATTATATCTCATTGGCATTAAAATCAATCTACTATAGTAACAGTAGAAACATTTTGTATTTGTTCTTTGTTTCCAACAATGTACCACAACATTAGAATTACTTATGGTTTTTTATTTACAAAAACTTTTAAATTGCACTCCAAACATAATAAAAACTCAAGACTATTCAACAAATTATGAAGTTTGTTAACAAATATATGACTTATTAAACATTAATATTAATTAAAAATTCTTACCACTTTCATCTGTAACAATAATAGTGGAAATCTAAAAGATATTAATAGTGCTGGTGGAAAATTTAGTTAGTCAACCTAAATTCATAATTCAACTTCATTTATTATTAAAAATTTAAGATTATGTGTGTTAGTGTACACCATAAAATATTTGCCAACCACATTTGGCAAAAATATTTTAGAGGCCAAATATAAGAAATAATGTAGTTGCAATTCAAAATTATACCCCCTGCTTTTAGTAAAACAAAGTGTGATATTTGCTCTCCCGAGAATATAAGGTGAGATTCAGCTTGACCCTCCCCTAAAAACCTCACATATTTTGAGGATGGCCCCTGAGGTGACCAAATGACAGAGGCGTGTTTCTAAAATAGGACAAATCAAAGTTTTATAAACAGTTAATAAGTTATTGATAGACTGAATCTATCAGGATGGATTTGGTGTTGCACAACTTATTCTAATAGGTATAATTTTATAAATATATTTTTACTTCCTCACGTACAACAGTGGTATAGAAAAAAGTTTTAAAATGCTCCGACAAAAAACTGCAATTTTTCAACCTTCGATACATAAACATACTGAAAAAGGGGATATTCCTCCCTGTTATTGAAAAAGTAGGCAACTCCTGTTCCTTCAGGCAGTAATTACTTCCTCTAACATTTACAATCAGAATCTACGTTTTATGGGCCCAACTGAAATATTGATTGACAGTATATTATCTATGAATAGCGTTATCTAAACTGCAGGTAGGAATTTCAAAATCCACATTTCCCAACTTGACCTGGCTGATATCATGGCCTGTTGTATGTGACACGTATATTTGGTTTTGGGAGTATTTTTTTCATGGATACCCCAACAACATTTTCAAAATTTTCTCAAAAGTGGCTTCACATTTTCTCTTTTAATTTTTTTCAAATAAAGTTCACTTATAAAAACATCTGATTGTCATTGAATTCTATAAATTTTTGAAACTTGCAAAGGTATAAACCTTTTTCAGCATATTTCTACAACTTTAACATTGAAAATAGAGATTTCTAATGAATAGAGCCCAGAAATTCAAGCATTTACTTTACCTAAAACAGGCACACAAAAAGGCATTTATTTTTACTAAAATAGGCATGCAAACCAGGCATTCTGGCTAAAGTAGATGGTAAAATACAGGAAACATTAAAAAAATCACCATTTAAAAGTAGTGTAAAAAATTGATAATTAAATTATTCACATTTTTATTTTAAATCTTAACTTTAGAATAGGAAGGAAACTACTTCTTCTATGTAATCTTGAATGTACTAGACCATTTGGTAAACGACTACGAATTTATTTTACTTCCAACCCTTCCTCCCAGCCTCCACGAAATGCAATTGTGGACTCCCTTTTGAATCTTGAAATGGTAACAGTGAAAATGGAATTGCAGATTTTCTTCTTCGCACTTGTGTGATCATCAGAAGGGAAAAGAGAACAAGAAGGAACAAAGAAGGGTATGTACAGACAGCTCTGTCCTCCAAAAAGGATCCGAGGTCACACACAAACACATGATGAGATTTCTCGTGAACAAACAAGTCTATAAGCATCAATGAAAAATATTAAAAATCTTGACTGGCATCATCTTCCTTTCCCCTATTAGATTAGAATTTAACCATGCATTAAGATTTGTGTGTCCTTTGTTTGTACATGAATAATCTGACTGTCATTTTAAAAAATTATGCCCTTTTCCATGTCTGCCATTCAATTAATCTTTAAATAAAGTAATGTATAATTTTTTCAAATAGGAGTCGTTCTTGCATGATTTTGTTTGAAAAAATGGCAATTTTAAAAACAAGATTTTCTCAAAAACAGCTCCTTTTTCTTTAAACCATTTGAATGCTTGAGCTCAATGCACTGATTAAATATGACAAAACATTTTGATGTATCCCTTTAATTTTCTAAAAATCACACATGTCAAGTAATATAATTTGTGTTTGTTTGTGTGTGTATCCACACACACACACACACACACTCACATGTAAAGTACGAATAAATAAGTAAATATGTGTAGTCCCCATGGAGCGAGCAGAGCAAGGGGAGGCATCAGAAGGGTGAGCGGAGCAAGTGGGACTGAAGGAGCAGGTGCAGAACAAATGAAAGGAGTGAAAGGAGAGGGCCAAGCAAATTGGATCAGGAAGCAGAAGGAAAAAGCCGATCGAGTGGATGGAATGGGTATGGAAGAAGAAACGGGCACTTCACGATGAGCAGAAGGAAAAGATAGAGCAGAATGGACTGGATGGTTGGGGCGGGAAAGGTGAACAAGACAGCCACGCCAGGCCCAGTGGAGACTTAACAGATGATTGTGATAAATCTGGGCAATGTCAGAGTAGTATAGTATAAGAGCAAGGGTAGGGATTCCAAAGCTGAAGAAAAAGTGCAGAGAGCTCTTCTCCCTCCATAATATGTTCCACTGTTTTTAACTGTTTTTTATGTTAAATAAATACAAAAATTCTCTTACCCAAATCCCTGGAATATAATCACCACGAGCAAAATAGTCTGTACTAGCAGCAGCTCTATCACTGCTTGTACCCATTCCGTATCCATTATTTTCACATACAAATATGCAAGGAATATCCCACAACTTTGCCATATTGTACACTTCAAAAACCTGGCCTTGATTGGCAGCTCCATCACCATACAGTGTAATACATACTGCATCAGTGCCATTGTATTTTGCGGCAAATGCAATTCCAACACCTAGTGGAACCTGCAGATAAAAAGTATGCTCATTGTAAAACTTAACAGAATGTAACCTTTTTTATATTCATGCCAAATATTAGCATTCAAATGCTTTCATTTCAACAGCATTTAAGAAATAATTGAAGATTTTAAAGATGGCATGCAATATTGACTAGCTTTTCAAAACTATCAACAGACAATTTTTGAGGAAGAACATAATGATCCACAATGCTTTAAATGGTTTTAAAGCAATACATTAAGAAATTCTTTCTCACTTAATAATGAGAGTAGATAATTTTCTTCCTCTACTCACTGTTTTTGTAATTACCTCAAATATTGTAATACTTCTATGCACAAGATCTGCAAATTTCCGTTACAAGTTCTCTCCTATGAATGCAACCTTAGAAAAACATCATTTGCTTTATACTTATTAAGGGCATTATCAATCAATGTACCTGGGCTCCAACAATCCCATTTCCACCATAAAAATTTTTGGCATACATATGCATGGAACCCCCTTTGCCTCTTGCACAACCAGACATTCTGCCTGTGAGTTCAGCCAGTACTCCAAGTTCAGAAATGCCCATTAAATATGTCCAGCCATGAGCACGATAGGCTGTAATTACAGCATCATTAGGACGCATAGCAGCCTTGTACCACAGCACATGCTTCCTATTAAAATTACATATAGAAAAATTAATTCAAATGAGATTGCATGAAGTAATAAACACAACAATAGGACTCAAAAAATGTAGAAACTGCACAAACAGCTTAAAATTATATCAAACTAAACTATGCTTTTGACATTTCTGAGAATGCAAATATGGTTAGAAAAATTTATTTTGCATAGTGTAACACTCCCCCATTATCATTACTTCTGGCATGCTGAGCCAAATTAGATTTAGATTTACTGAGTCAAAAAAACACACACACACACACACACACCTTCCCGTCATTTTAACTACAGATAATTGAAAGATGAGTAAAAGTTTAAAATAAATAAATTTTAAAAAAGCGTGAGATTAGCAATATTTGACAAAAATAGACATTTTCATTCCTGAGTTATAGGAAACTTATTTGCATTGGTTACCTCAGCCATAGCACAGTTGCTTTAGAAGAACCTTCAAACCAATGCAAGTCACGAATACATCCTAGCCAAGAGTGCTCGATACCAAACTCAGTTAAAACAACATCTAGCATTCAGGAATTTCAAAACATGCTTACATGTTTCTTTTAGGATGTCTATATCCAGTAAAGAAATAACTTAACTTGTTGTTACATTTAGTTACATTACATGTCCAACAATATTGGAATCATTTTCAATCACTATAATTAATGCATACACCAACTTCTTACACAACTTCACTTATATCATTTACAAAACCCACATATCCACAAAGTACACCCACTAATATATGGTGGTAAGAAAATCATTTATCAACCTCTTTTAGACTAAGAATCACAAATACTAAACTTGGTAGAATTTTGCTTGTGAAATGGTGGAAATTTGCTAGTTACTCCTGGTAGACTTTAATCGGATTCCTCTCAAGGTATGTGAACTTGTAGTTTCATACTGCTTTATATCCACTATACCCACACCACACATTCTGCACTATACCCACACCAAACATGTAAAAGGGTTTCTTGATGATATAATTAAAAGGAAGTGGTTCATAATCTATGCTGTATATCAGCAATTTAGGGTGATAAATTCAATGAATAAACCATTACACTATAAACTTCCAATTAAGCATTCCATGCCAATTGCTATACCTGTCCAGAGTATAAATGACAGAATCCTCGAATGATTTTCTCTTTATAAAGACTTCCAGCTGCTGTTTCCAGCCTCCTAATGGTTGTCATTTGAGCATAGTATTCCAGAGCTTCTTTCTGTGTAACAGTTACAGTTTGAGACGGACCAGTTTGAAGTTTATGTAGACGAAATGGCTAAAAAAAATCACAACAAGATTTAAGAATTTTAATATTTCACAAGAGAAAGTAATAAAAGTGAAATAGATTCGTTTGCATTCTTACCTTTGTTTCAAATGTTGCTTCTGTTGCATAAGTATTTTTTGAAGAACCAAAAAAAGAAGACAAGGCTTTCTGAAACATTAAGAAAATCATATAACAACTACACTGTAGCCACCAAGATTGAAATGGGATTACCTTTAAAATCTCTCATATAATTTGTTACCATTGACATTTCCATGAAATCCGGAACCATTCTAACAGCAACATCCTTACCAGTTTGAAACCAGGTTCCATACTAAGCAGCATGGAAAACAAGGAACAAATTGACAATTTTCTATGGCTAAATCAGGTTTTGAATTACTGCGCATGGTTTTTAAATAAACCGCCATGTATGAATTTCAATTTTAGCCAATATTATTACGATAAGCGCTCCAGCAGGATTTCCTATTTAGTGTAATTGAGAAATCAGAAAGTGATTTACCTTCCTTTGTGTTGATTTTGTGCTCAAGCTGCGAATACATCTTGGAATCATTGTGGCTCTCGTCTGAAATATTTCGTAACAATCTACACTGCGAGAACGATCGTGTTTCTAATGCTTTTCGAAGGTGACCTACAATCTCGTGTCCTGCACACGTCAATTATTAACCGAGCCAATGATCGCTTGTTTCTCGAACTGCAGTGCCGGCCGATCTCTCGCTTTCTTACATCGACTGAACGGAGTCGAGTAGTCTGGCCTTGGAAAACAAGATCTCTCCTATTTATAAATTAAAGTTCTTTCTATACCGGGTCTCGGACCAGTTTGTTATTTAGTATCATGAAACGTTCTTCCATAACAGAACAGCACTGCCTAGTTGTGAGCAGATATACTCGTGGACACAACACTCGTGAGGAAAGTTGAGAACGACGTAATATAGACATGCTAATGCGACGCGTGGACGAACTACACTTCGATTTATTACAGAGAACTTTGACGTTTAATCAGCTGGTACAATGTCATCCAATCGAAAGCATAAGCGACACTACTATAGGTTTTATTCAAGTTCCTGATTAGATGACATCACAACAGCTGATTTACGTCAACGGACTCTATGTTTAAATCAAAGTATACCATGACCACCACTGCGACGGACGTCGTATGGATATGGCTATTGCGCACGTGAGAATGTCGTGGGAATGGGGTGTCTAGATTATCGCGTGTGTTACGCGTGATCGTGTTTTGCGCTGTGTAGTGATGTTGGCATAGGCATTGGATCATGATTGCATAGAATCCGTGTACTGAAGATGACACCGGCATCACACGTGATCGGTTAGGATCACCCAGGATGTTTGGGAAGGGCTTCACTTTCCTGGCTAATGAAGGTGTGGCAGGAACATTTTCTCTTTGATCTTCGCAAATGTAAAAGCTCTTGAACACTGAAACTATTAAAGATCTCGGAATCCCTGATACACCTGTACTTCCTCAGATGTTTCCATATTTCCAACAATACCACATGACTTGATAATAAATAGTTGGGATATTTGAATATGATTCATGAAGATACCTTTACCAAATAATGAAATCATATTAAGAACTAATCGTTAAATTTCTTTCTTTTTTATTTACTTCTGCTTGGCCAGAAGGCTCTCAGCAGCCGAGTACGATACCTGAGGGTACAATGAATTATATTGGCCTTGTTTAAGGAATATTATTCACTGATGAATACATTGAGTACGTGGATTGAATGTGTGAAGCCACATCAGGTACTTATGATCAGGTCGAAGATATGTCGCGGTAGTATCCGCTGTAGTCTGTTGTTTTCGATCGTAAAATTTCTATTGAACTGAAAATTATTTTTTGACAATGAGCATTAACTACAATTAAAGGTGACCTAACAATTAATTGATGGATTCATGAACACCCTATTCACAGAAATTATTTCAAGACAATTGGAGAGTAAGGTGCTTGAGAGAATGTGACATTTTCTTTTGTAAGGAACGGTCTATAAATTATGTAACGCAAATTTGGAGTATTTACTGTTAATGTTGTATTCTTTTTATGTTAATTCGCTTGTTTACAAAGAGTACTATACATAGAGCCGCCACAATTGCCCGCGCCGCCATAATGTTACAATCATCCTGGCGAAAGTTACGTAATAAGCAAGCAAAATGTAATATATTTATTTCGTGACGGCGAATATTTCATTCTTTGAGACAGTTCATTGCAAAGAGCACGATAAATAATGGTTATTACGATTGCAGTGTAAACAAGATTCTACAAGTAAGCTTAAAATTCAATCGCCAAAACAAAAAACACACTTTGACAGTTAGTGTCTAGTAATAAAATACAGAATGTCTTGCTAATTGCCACTACTTAAAATCAGTACACAAAACTACTGTCTGTACTTAGCATTACAGTACACAGGTTATCCTAGTTTTCTTTCTTGTATGAAGTTACCATTATTTGCACAGTTATTCTAATGTAATATTTATACGCACCTTTACCTTAAGGTTACAGCTAATTTCGAGAATATTACATTGAAATAATAAATAAAATACGGAACTTACTATGTTAGCCTGATTATTAAATAATTCCCCCGTCCATGTAGAACTATTACTTTAATTCTGTTGGATGACATAATTGTAAGGCAATTTAAATAACATACAATCTATAAAATTTCGCAAGGCACCGGGCCCCGACCAGATCGGTTCCCCAATCCTGAATGAAGAGCTTCCGATCATTAGTTTTGATCTAACACGCCTTTACAACAATTGTATCACACTACGTTATTTCCCGGAAAGCTGGAAACACACGAGTATTTCAATGCTCCCGAAACCGGGTAAGGACCTTACCCTCGCGACGAGCCATAGGTCTAACCGCCTGCTCCCAATCATGGGGAAAGTTTTCGAAAGGCTAATCCTTGCGCGAATCCAACCAGATCATCTCACAAAACTTAACGAGATGAGCAATTTGCCTTCGACCGGGACATTCAGCCCCTCAGGCACTATGTATAGCCCAGCGATCTCCGCTGATCTCCATACTCTCACCAGGATGTACCCAGTCGTATACCTCGGACATTGGTACAAGTCTTTCGACAAAGTGCAGAACAATACACTTTTTTCCAAACTAAGACAAAGCCTCCTAAAGATATAAGCGGAATATGATTGCATCCTTTCTCACAAACCGCCCTTCGTGTCAAAAAGTGGGAAAAGCGAAATCGTCAAAGCGCGGGATTTTTTGCAGAAGTCCCCAAGGCTCCGCTGCTCTCCCCCGTACTGTTCTCGCATATGTCAATGACAACCACTTGATACCACCGGATTAGGCTATTCTGTATGCTGACGACATAGCAAGTCCCTAGCAAGAGGCATGAACCTGAATCATAAGAACTGAAAAACCACTACAAAAACAGATGGAACCTTGACTCTGAAGTGGGCACAAGAAAACACTTGAACTTTCTCAGCGGAAAAGTCCCAGGCAACCTGTTCCTTTCTCGCCGCAACACACAACAACAGAGCGTTTTACGCGCCCAAGCAAATAAAAATCGGAAGCGCAAAGATTCAAATGAGCGACGCTAAGGCAACTTAACCTGGGTGTCAACTTTCGACGGGGCATGCGCTGGCAGCTTACATGTCAGACGAATCGCTCGGAAACTTCACTTAAGGGGCCGTCTTCTACACCTCAAGGAATTCTCTACCTTGGATCTTCGCCTGCCCACTTATAAAACGTCGCTCCGGCCTGTGGCCACCTACGCCGCGGCGACGTGGTGGACACTGCTCAGAGTACGAGGGACACACTTGAGATAATTCAGACATAGAGTCTGAGACTCATAGCTCGCCCTCCGTTTCGGAAACGACGAGTACTGAGGAGGAACTTGATATCCAGTCCTTATTTCAATGCTTGAGACCGGATATCATTCAATTGAAGCCTACCAAAGCCTTTCAATCAGCGAAGCTCCGGCTTTACGCTTAAAAAAAATTCACAAAACATGTTCTAACCATTAGGGCATGAGATGGCAAGCTCTCCCTCAGACATAACTAAGGACATAGAAGCGAAAACACATCTAATGACAAGTCACAAACATGACTAGAACAAATCGCCTTAACTGCGCAAAACTACTAAGGTCCGTCGCAAAACCTACACAAACAATTTACACCTAGGCAGTAACGCAAAAGGCGTGTGGCACGCATTTCGATCAAGTATCCTCTGATCAATACGATCATGATGCGATCGAATAACCCACACCGACCTTGGCTACGCCGGAAAAAATCCGGCACACCAGGCCCCTGAGGAAGACCACGACAAGATGGTCGAAACGTCGGCAACACAGCCTTCGACGCGGCGTCAAACTAAACTGGACAGCCAAGATCACGCACATGACTGGCCGCGGAAGCTAACGACATTCAAATACTCATTTC
Organism: Gryllus bimaculatus; assembly: GCA_017312745.1. Lineage (NCBI taxonomy): Eukaryota > Metazoa > Arthropoda > Insecta > Orthoptera > Gryllidae > Gryllus > Gryllus bimaculatus. The sequence continues at coordinate 10,025,716 of BOPP01000014.1, read as the reverse complement.
TTTCTTACAAAGTTCTTTGACATCGATTGTTAACTGCGTTCTGTCAGTTCGAACAGCCACCAAAAGATCGCATCAACTCCTGGGCGACCACGACGAAGATTTACCCATTATCAGATTTCTCGGAACCCAACTTTTTCCACGTTAGACGCGCCGAGCTCGCATTGTCATGAAAATCAGAGGAGCCGCGAGCATTTCGTAGCCATCGTGCACAGAAGCTAAGTGAAATGTATTGAGCGCATTGAAAGTTTGATTCGGAGCGCTGTCAGGCAATTCCAAGCACCTTTCTGCATTCTACGTTACATTAAACGCCAATACGTGACGAACGTGTAAATGCTAAGCGTAAAATTAGTTAGGAAAACGATTATTTTCGTCCGGACATAGGTAACCATGACAATCTCTTCAATGCCTGTTGATTCTTACGGCAATGTAGCTATCTTTGTCAATTATGTACCGTTTCTTTTCCATATACTTTCGTCTGGTGGGAACTTTCGATGGAAAAAAGTGATGTTCGTTGCAGTTTCTGCTAATGCTCTTCCAATTTATCTAAGCAATATTTCGCAACCTCAACAACTCTCTTCACGGAGTCTTCTCGAGCGGTGTGATTTGAGAAAATTTGACTTGACAGCAACAAGAGTGCACAAGATTTAGACGTTGAAGAGCCGAATTTGCTGCGAAAGAATCCCAAAACCGTCAATGCCTTCGCGTCAGCTGGGCAATATTTAAAAAAGGGTGTAGTTCTACGAAGTTTACGATCAAGTGTATTGCTCGTTCAAAAGTAGATTCTATATGTCAGCTAAAGTTTTCAAAACATTGGAAAATTTGGATGTCGATGGTAGAGTCAATGTGAAAAATATTGACGATTTCCACGATGTTGCCGAGTTTTACAAATGGAATTTCGATGCTTATCGACTAGAGAGCGATAAGCATATTGCCTTGAGCATCCTCAAAAGAAGAGGGATAAATCCGGCGAATTTGCGTGAGATCGTAGATTTCATGCGCGGTACTCAGCAATGAATGATATGAGTCTTGTTCCCGAGTATTTGCGCTTTATTCGTCTGCTTATGACCATTCCACGAACGAGAGCTTTTCTGCGCTACGCTGGGTAAACAAATTACTTGCGTTCGACAATACTGCTAAACCGACTCAATCATATAGCAATCTTGCACTTGTACCCAGAGATAAGTTGATGAGATGGATGTTAGGGAGTTTGTGTACGCCATAGCGTCAGCACTAACGATCTGCGCACGCGCAGATGCAAGAAAGTGGTGGGAAACTTAAACTGCGAATGCGCAGAACATCGATAGTACTTCGAGGTGGCACAAATTCTCTATTGACATTGGATGACTTAATTTCTAAAAGTTCCAAACGAGTGTCGTTTACACACTGCGACATTTCGAGCGTTGATCTACTTCCATTAAAAAATGCTGAATAAACTATATTTGTATGCCATTATCATAAGTTTAAGAAAACTTAAATACAATAAAAATGATATGATCCACCCACCCTTGGTACTACCCACCTGAAATTACGTTTCACTTGCCCTGCTTCCAAGTTAACTCCTTGTTTCTGTAAAGTACAATTAGCAATAAGATAATATTCTATAGTAACTCAAAATTGAATGAGGTTCAGACCCATGTGTATATGATGTTTGTGTGTGTGTTGCTCTTGGTATATCATTCTTGAAATATTTGATAAATATTTATTTACATTTGTAAATGTTTGGATACAAATTACACACAGTTTATACTGCATTAAAGCGTGGTTTTATCTTTTTTTTAGGTTATAAGAATTTTAAATAAAATGCATTTTTAGGTAAAAAATGATATGTAAATTTAATGTCATAAATATGTACAGATGATATGATGTTTAAATTTTTTTTTGAATCGAAGGCCGATGGATGCCATTCTTTGGTGCATGTTTAGATGTAAATGCTGAGTACCCTGAAGATCCTCTGGTCATTGCTTCTGAGGAGATGGTTTCATTGCATTTTCCTTTTCACTAATTCCATTTTCTACAATATCTTCTTGTAGTTCAATTGGATTATCATGCCCTCTGAAAAATGATATATTTTAAAAATTGTTTCATAGTTTAGGAACATACCATAAAAGACATACTGAATATAACTTACAATCCAAATTTTTCTCCTTCTTCAATAGTATCAGGTAATTTCTTATCTAAGGTTTCAGGCAGCAACAACGACAATAATCCACCAGTAAATGCAAGAGCTCCAAATATTATCAGAGGTAGAGGTGTCCAATAGTCTGCCTATTAAAGATTTTTTTTTTCAATTTTTTTAAGAAGAAATTTCTTAATCAAATGCTTACTGCTGTTTAAGTAATAAATATCATTGTCACCACAAGTAAGTATCAAATGTAAACATTTCATTTTTCATATTTGTGGGTACAACCTCAAATACTGAGTTTAGAAGATCAGTTCATTCTCTCTTCAGAAAGACTGTTAGCTTACTTAGCAATACTATAATAACCTGCTAATTTAAAGAAAATATGTTCAAGAATTGAATAAATATAATAAATTATGTACAGTGCAGTACAGAAGTGTTTGTTTTATTATTAAAATTGCAATGTTTTGAATAATCTATGTCCATAACTCTCAATATTGATGAATATTTGGTAGAAACTAACCAATATGATATATTTGTTATTTTGCAACATTGCAAATATTGATTGAAATGTTACATCTTAATAAATACTACTGAATGTGGCAACTGAGTCCTTGAAATATGACATTAATTAGTGAATATGGCACATTGCTAATTTTCCATCAAAATTATCCATACTTCAACAAAATTCACATAGGTTGTAAAATTATGAATGTTTTCAGTCAATTTTATTAATTGATGGTTGTTAACAAATTTAAAAGTGTTAAACACAAATTACAGATCAAAAAGTTGATTTTAAATTGATAGAAAAAATGTATGTACAGGTACATTTTTAATTAACTTTAAAACTGTTTTTCACTGCTTTAATCATTTAACAAACATTTTCAGACAAAAAATAATACATTTAGCAGTTTTTCTTATATAAATCTGTTTTAAAAAGTAGATCTTTAAATAAGTCATGTACAATTTTTGGAAAAAGAGAATTATTTGCACGTACTTTCTGTTTGAAGTTAATGCAATTATTATTATTATTATTATTATTATTATTATTATTATTATTATTATTATTATTATTATTATCAACTCAAAACTTTTTCTTCAGATATTTTTTACAGATAGAACAAAGGTTGCTTATAAGGCGATGCAAAGTTACATACAAAATCAGACCTATTCCATCTTTATAAATATATTCATTCTATTCTAACAAGAAAATAACTTTTGAAATTTTCGAAAATTAACAGTGATAAGCACACCTATGCCGTTTTTGGAAGTGTATTTTGCTCTTTTCTTTCAATACAGTGTAAAGAAAAACTTTGGAGCCATTTTTAGAAAATATTCCAGGAGCTACACGTAAAGTAATACCAAAATTTAAAGAATGATTTTCAAAATCGCTGGTTGGTCCGAAGAATACCTATTAATTTTGGAAAAACGCTTTGAAAACTCGAAATAGATTTTCCGCACATTCCATAATTTTTTCTACATTACGTAATTTCTCCTTTTATAGTGCAAGGTATGCGTCCACCTATTCAAGAAAGTAAAAATATATCTATCTTTAATATTATAGTTGTGACGTCGAAAAAATCTTGAACGTTTCAATTTTCGTAAAATCAGTGATTTCACGAAAATGAGATCTGCACCATTCTCCTAAATGTCCTTTACACTTTTAGAGGGCAAATTTTAATCTCAAAAGTTGGAACTTTTTTTACAATATATTTTCAAAATGTTGAGGCGTTATGTAAAGTAACCCCCAAAATCAAAATATCCGTTTCAAACTCGGTGAGTCTCGAGCTCCTTACTCTCATAATATGACCCCCTGCAACTTATGCCCGTTCCCCAAACTCAAGAGGATTTTGAAAGGAACGCGATTTCAGACCAAAGAGAAAATTATGGCTGCAAAGACAGCCGAGCTGAACTCCATTCCGAAAGAGCCTTCCAACAATGGCGGCACCGCTGGGAGAAGTTTGTCGAGTCCCAAGGAGACTACTTTGAAGGCCTTGGTTTCCAATGCTCCAGATATCCAATTTTCCCCCCCGGCCGAAGGTCAGATACTTTTACCACAGACTTCGTATAACGATATTACTGCAATATCATGAACATTAAATGGGCAAATATAGACTACCTAACATTATACAATTTTTTCAATAATTGAGGGGGGGGGTGCAACCTTACCGTGAGCCGCTAACTAGTACCAGAAAGTCTCTGTCATTCTGTAACATTAGTAACATTCCTGCATGCTACTTACCTAGTATAGAAAAAGTATTATAAAGACACAGCAGAAAACTGCGGTATTTTTATAAAAAAATCGTATTGTGAATCCCTGACACCGAAGAAATGAATAGTAATTCTTGTTCCTGTATGTAGTAAATACTTTTTTCTAATATGTGCAGCTGTCAGAATCCTCATTTTATGGGTCCTTGATACTGAAAAATTGATTTTCAGCATAAGTTTTCCTGCCCGTACGTCTGAACAGCGTTAGCGGCTAAACCGACGGCAGGATTTTCACCAAAATAGACATAATCGATTTGGCTGATCGTAGTCCCTGAAATTTAAAACGGATATTTTGATTTTCGGGGAGACTTAAGATGATGCCCTAAAAAGATACAATTTTCTCTAAACTGGTTCACCGGCAAAGGTGGCTCAGGGCATCAACTGATGTCACTGCAGAGCACCTGACCGGGAGTTACTAGGGATCGAATTCCAACGGTAGCAGGATTTCCGACACTTGCTAGATAGCTAGGTCGAATTCAGCAACTGTCTGGGGGAGAATTCTAGCGACCGGCGGCTCTGCGCGGTAGTTTTTCGAGGTTTCTCCGATCATCATCAGGCAAGTAGTACCCTAACAAACGGAGCATGAACCGCGCGCGATCTTTCCTTCCTCTTCCCTACCCTACCCTATCCTCCCTTTACTTACACACACACACTTACAATCACACGCACTACACTACGAAACTTGTCGGGAGACCAGTCAGGCGCTTGGAGCGGTGCCACGCTGGTCGGGGATTCCCCATTGGGGAAAATCCCCGCAAGCCGACATAGGTCGGCGCGGGATCTCGCCATCCAGTGGGGATGATCCCCCCTCCAGTGAGAGCGTAGGCTTCCGCGGCCGGAGTCAGTATTTACTTGGCTGACCGAGTGACGCCGCGTTCATGGTAAAGGTGCTGACGTTTCGGTCGCCATTCTGCGACCTTCCTCAGGGCATATAAAGCGTTACGAAACGTCGGCACCTTCGCCATGGACACGGCGTCACCCGGACAGCCAAGTAAATAAGATCCCCCATCTCCCGAGGAAGAACACGCACTACAGTGGCGGGACTAAAGACCTCAGCAATTGACCCTCCCGGAATCACTAATCAATCAAAAGTGGTTCCTAATTTTATCTGTAACTTTTTTCCTCGTTTTTTCCCCAACGTACTATTGGTGCAGATCCTATTTTCATTAAATTCTCTGAATTTTCAAAAATTACAAAAGATTAAATTTTTTCAGCATCCACTATTGAAGAAAGTGTTTATATCATAATAAAATATGTTCTTCAAAACTACCACAGATCTTTAAATAAGACCATCAACAATTTGTTTTTCAAATTAAAAGTAGCTTTTGTGTAATTTTGCATGCAATAAAAATTGTTTTAAAAGTAAAATCTTCTCAAAAATGCCTCCAAATTTATTCTTTCTTTTTCCCCCATTAAAATACGCTTAAAAATTGGCACAGGTCAGACTTTCATTGAACTCTGAATTTTCAAATATTGCAAAAAGGTTTACAATAATGTGAGAAAGTATATGCTGCTGTTGGCCATTTACATTTACAAGATTACAGTCTAGATCTTTCTTCTGACGTGTTTCACAAGCTTCAGCTCTAAGCTTCGAAATTCAAGAAGGTTATATGAAAACACATCCATCAAACCCATCCAACTTTGGGGTACAAAACTGTGTACTGAACTTAGTACCACCTACACTAGTCTTAACCATTTTTGGAACAGTACTAAAAGACTTTAATCATGTGTATGAAGTTACAGAACAAAAAATCCTTAAAACGGATAGTACAATTGAAAATTCAAAATTGTATGGTTGAGGTGCTTCCAATACTTTTCCTTCTTCTATTATAATATAAGGAGAAAAAGTTAAAAAAAATTACTTACAAGTATATTGGCATATGGAGCCAAAATTCCTCCAACTCTAGCACAAGTCGAAGCTGAGCCTAATGCCACATTACGAATCACTGTTGGAAACTGTTCAGCTGTGAACACATATATGGTGCCATATGATGCTGTAATGGCTAATTTCCCCACCATAGCCAATGTTATCAATAACCACACTGAATCTGAAAATAGCATATCATATTAACAATAATTAATATTTATACTAAATAGCATTATTAATGGTATATTTCCTGTTCACTTTGTCAATATAAGTCTAAATAATTTATGAAATACTTCGCATTTTACTCTTATTTATTCATGTTATTTTTCTCTAAGTTCAAAAGTTGTAAGTAGAGCTATGTAAATTTTTTTAACATGATTATTATTCTTAAATTTTGTTGTAGATTTCTGAATAAAATGATAAAAAAACAGGGAAAGTACTGGAGTAGTTGTATAATGATGAGTAAATAGAATGATCAAACTTTTTAGCCTTAGAAAACGATTTTATCATTTCTTGTAAAACAAATTAGACATTTTCATTTTGCAGAACACAATTATTATTTTCTGAGCATTTACTAAGCAAGTTACAAGCATTATTTTATATTTTCAAACATGAAATTGCATCTTTTGCCTCTTAATATTACTTTGAAATAGCTAAAACTCTTCGCAACATTGGAAGTAATGTATTGAACCATTATCTTGTGGGATTAAGCACTAGAGCTACTTCTCATCCAAAATTGCTGTAAATGTTAATAATAATTTAAAATTAAAGAACATAATTTAGAATAATTTCAGAACAATATAACATGAAGCATATTGCAAAATACATGTGCTATGATTGTGAGTATTTTTTGCATGGAATGATATGTTTTATACCAGAAAATATGGATTTGCAAATATGTTTCAGATCATTTCAAAAACCTTGATTGTAAACATTAAACAAAAGGTAACTAATGAACTAACAAATATGTATTTTACAAATTCAAGCCCTTATAATAACACATATTTTTATTTTACTACTGGTACTTCTTTAAGGTCACTGAAATCTATTTCTCCTTTTCACATGATTTTTAATTGAGGAAATTATTAATATAACATTCAAAGCCATACGACCCACTCTGGCTATCGATAAACATACATGTATTGTAATCAAAAATATATCTTACTATAGAATACTAGCAACGTACCTGGCATTGCTAGGGTTTTCTTCATATCTGATCCTTATGAAGGAGGAAAACAAAAAAAAAATTTCTATAAAGATTTACGATTATTATTTTTAATGTAATTGGTTCAAATTGTAATAAAATACTATCATTTTCTTTTATTTTATATTACAGTCCATTGATTTTAGATTAAAAATCTTTATCATATGCACTGCTACAGGCTTATGGCAGAATATATTAGGAACCAATCTAATCTTAGTGACAGGTAAAAAGTAATAATTGTAGTACATGTAACAACTTTATATATATATAATATAAATTGTCTATCATAGTACGGGTTGCTCTTAGCAGCGTCGCCGTTTCCCGCTCGGTCAGTCTATGCCCTCTCTATTGGACGTATAGATCAATCATGGCATTTCTCTTGCCCGTCATAGCTTTGCACTCCTGCTGACCATGCACAGTCTTGGTCTTCCTCTCTTCTGCTTTTCTGTGGCACCACCATTTCGAGGACTCCGTTTTGGCGTCCTCTTTCGGTCTGTCATTCGCATAACATCGACCGCTACAGACGATTTCTTTTTCCTCTATTTCGTCAAGGATATAGACTTTCTGACCGCCAATCTTTATTTCTTGATGTCGTCGTCTTCCTGACTTCTGTCACGTCTGGCTTATAACACAGCTTCTATACGAAACCAGTAGTCGCTTTCAAGAGGCCCAGCAAGCTTCGCCTTTTTGTTCTTTATCGATCTCCTCCAGACTTCTGAACCGTTGTTTGTTAAACACATCTTAACTAGGCGAGTGAGTAAAGACGTCTTTTAGTAGTGGGTTAGTGATGGTTTTGTTTCCAATAAGACAGAGTTTTATACTTCGTGTCACGTAGTTCTCCCCAAGCTTATTCGTCCTCCAATTTCATATGGCTATTTCCCTTATTGTTAAAAAGTACACCATGGGAGGACTAGGTATTTATATTTGTTTACCCACTTTCATTTTCCTCCCTTTCTTACAAGAAGACCTACTATTTCATATTTTACGAACTGCCAGTATTCAGATTTGTCCATATTTAAATTTGTCCTGCTTTTAAAAAGTGTTCATTGAGTTTACGGATCAAATAATTTATTATTCTGCCATCTTCCTGCAATTACTACCTGGTCATGCGGCAAAAATTATAACGTAACAATTTATTATGCCTCTCCGCATCGTCCATTCCAATTACTTCTGGCATTGTTTCTCCACTGCTGATAAAATTTGATGCAGATATTTTTAAGATCCGTGTTGAGAAAGATAGCAAACACTGCCGCAGACGCTTTGCTGACTGGGAATGGAATCCAAGAGCCTGCTGATAAGCATCTTATCTGAGAGGTGTTAATTCTTATACTAGATTCTGTGTGGCTCCAATGTTAAGTTTTCACTTCATTTGAAGTCCATCCATTTGCTTCCTTTTTTTCCCATACTGCTTTTTAGCAACCGGTACATTGTCATATAGCGCTTCTGAAGAATCAATGAAACGCAGATGAAACTTTCCCTACCTCTCCTTGTCTCTCTTTTCTAGAAGTTGTTTTAATGTAAATATATTTGTCTATGTGACCCGGACCTGCCAGCAGTAAAACCACATTGTATCCTTGTCCTATTTTTTGCCTTTTTCTCTTCTTCTATTTTTATTAACGTATTATTTTGCTATAACAGTCCACTATAGATCCAATAAACTGCTCATTCCTCTGTATTTGTTTCATTGGTCTCTAGGTCGTGTTCTTAAATGGTATTGTGGTTAGGGTAAGACGCTTCGCCCACTCCTGGGCGGTTTTGCTCCTTCATTGCCACCTTGAAAACACCTGTGTTTGACCGCATTTGGTGCGTTTCTACAGGGACCACTACTTGTCAAGTAAACTCCCTCCGCGTTATCTCCCGCACCGGTCCTTAATTGGACTTTCCTTGTTTTAACGGAGCTTTTCTTCCTAATCTTTTTGTCACGCTACCTTTGCTTCAATTTACTTCCTTGTGTGTTTGACAGCTTTACTGTTTTCTTAGCCAGTCGCTTTCGAACCTACTCTTTTCACATTTATCTGGTGTTCGCAAACTGTTTGTAACTGCGCTACTTGTTTTTTCTCCTCGACTTTAACTTAGACTTCTATTCTTTCCAGGCTTCTGACGGCTCCGTGCTCCACCTATGACATTGTTCTACTATACATCGGCAATTTATCAGCCATAATTTTCTTCTTCCTAGAGATAATACTTCGTTGTTTTACCTTCTCTATCCTTATTGGCTTTTGTAACTGTTAAACTTAAGTTTCGGTTCTTTTGGTCACTACAGCATTTTTCTAATAGCTTTCTCTTTTGTCTCTTAATCTTTTCTTCTACGCTTGTGTCCCCACCAAATATGTTTGGTTTTAATTTACAAACCGTACAGTAAAGCCTCCTCTGGGCTTGGTGAACTCACGCTGCTTTTATTGTTCATATTTCTTTTTCTAAATTGGCCTGAGTGTTATACCCATACTTCGTTAGTTTCGCCCTTGTTTTCTGTAAGACGATATGCTGTATTTTCCAGTGACAAAGAACTGCTTATATTTGTATTTGGTACGTTTCTCTGACAAAATCCTCTTAATTTCTATATCGTGCTAATTCAGTGTAAAATGGTATTGACAATATTTTTAGCAAAATTACCAAAACAATGGTCGGCTAACATTGGCTCCCGCGTTTCACTCTAACAGTCTTGGACTTTGAAGTGAAGTTTTTTTGCTTAGTTAACAGAGTTCTAATTATAGGAATTTTAGTTTTTTTGTATGTTGGTACCAGGTTACTTAGTAATATACTTATGTTGTGAAGAAGGTTATTAAATTTTCATTTCATACTCTCTAAAACTATTAATAAAGTCTTTTCATTGTCATTGAAGTTTCTCACCAATAGCTGATCTCCACAATTGTTCTTAGTGTCTTCCAATTCTGCCGTTAAAATCTCCTGCAAATATATTATTTCATGGACTTTGGAATTCCGTCAAGAGTTTCTTTGACTGTCAATTCAAAAATCATCTTTCTTAGCATTGGGGCCATGCATATCTCAATAATATATTCTAATACTTCTATGTCATTTGTTCTTTCCTCTACCTGACTTTTCCTCTTTATAACACTACTTTAAATAGACGTCGTTTTATATACTCCCACTTTTTATAATTTACCGATCTTTCTCCAATAACATAAAAAATTTCGGCTTATAGGATTTTCATGTTTGTTTACAGCACTGTAAATAGTGCACAAAGTTGTTCAAGCTGTCCATCGCTTCCACCTTGCGTTTCCTTTTTTGATTGCAGACCAAGACGGCTATTTCTATGTTTCTTCTCTACTTTCCTGGATTACTTCTTGTTGTTTAATTTGATATACTTTGTACTTCTTATACCAGTATTCAGAGTCTTTTGTCTTTGTTGATGGTGTTTTCTTTTGAAATAATCCGAGGCTATTCTTAACTAGAGATTTTAGCGGGTATGATGTTTTAACCGTGGGCAGAGGTGCTGGCACACGCACAAACCCCAAAACTGGAGGACCGGAGCTTTATTTCAGGGGTTTCCCATCCCTTAGGCTGAATTGCTCCACCATAGTTTAAGAGAGTTAGCTACCCCTGATCCACCTCTTTAGGGATGAATTAACTTCCAAAGGTTAGTGAATCCACCTCTCCTGTGGAGTCTGACACCATGTCATACTTGGATGCTTCTGGGGTGCTACCGCATATACCACTGTCTACTACACTCCTAAGAAATAAGGAAGGAAGATGAGGAAAGACTCCTAGCCTTGAAAACTAATAGCGTCGGGGTCAGGAAAAAAAAAGAGTTGACAAGGGAGGCGATAGAATATGATGAAAGCATTGTGGTAGCAAGAAGTTTAAAGATGTACAATGGTAGATTACAGGAACCATAACGATATGAAAATACGTTATGGAAGGACAAAAAGATAGGAAAGAATGTACGATTGAAAGATTGGGATAGCATAAGGACAGTATGGTACGGGACACGACTTAGTCTGGCCCCTCAGTTTTGGCCTGTCCGGGATGGGTGACCCTACCAGTAGTCATGCGTAGAAAATAGTCATACTACCGCCGGCTTAGCCCTCCACCTCACCGAAGCACACTTTATATTTAAATTATTTATTTTCTGAATTTGTATTGTATTAATCTTTATCAAACCTTACAAGGACACTGCGCACAATCCTGAAGAGAAAATAAGGAGGAGCCTGTAAAAATCTATCTACTCATAGACTTCTTTTTAACGAATTTATGTCCATTACATATTTTGAATTCACTTTTATTGACAAAGTTGACATCAAATCAAATATCAAATTTTTTAAAGAATGTGACACTGCTTAACTTATCTGCATTTTAATTGTTTTTTTAAGGCTTATGTCTGAATTTAATCATGATAATCATGATTGGACTAGTATTAACAAAGTCAAAATATTTGTGTAAAACAATTATTTCAATTATTTCATCTGATTTGCCCATTTTCCCTTCCAAAAACAGGGTATAATTTGAAACATCATAACTCATGAACCATTAAATATTTTTTATGATTGTTTTAAGATTGTTACTTGACTTGTACTTTAGAGCCTAAACCTAAATTTGAAGATTCATAAGGGACTTTTATATATATTGCAAGGATTAGAATTATAACTTTTGAAAATCACTCGTAACACAGTAATTTATTTTATGATCTGCATTTTCTATAATAATTTCAGGTTTAAACCCAAAAATTGACTGTCTGCTGCTAAATAAAAAATGAATCATAAAGATATCTAAAATTAGAAGAGTTATGATGTTTCTAGTCAGGCCAAACAAGAGAACAAGTAATTTGGCAAGAGAAAAGCCAGATAAAGATTTGTTAGCTCCAAAGTGATAGTCTGAAAATATTAGTTACAAACTACAAGAAAGAATTTGTCCAAAAGCTTATTTTGCTTTTGATGTGAAGACATAAGAACTTAACATTGGTTTAAATTGCGTTTTTAAAATTTCACACATTTTTTTCTTTCTTTCTTTTTTTGCAACAAAAAACTTAAATTAAAAAATCTAATTTTTCACAGAAAAACCCTATTTTGAGGTACATGAGGACCTTAAAGAGATTCACCAGACTGATTACTTCATTGATCTACAAAAATAAAATGTCAAACGAGCAGAGAAGAATTTCTGAGAAATAGAAATTTGAAAGAACAAATGAATCATTTAATGCCGCTTAAGGAAAAGTTTTGAATGTTATTACAAAGCCCTAAATAAGTGAATATGAAAGATGTTAAGAGATTGGAATTATTTTTTGAAGGAAAGACTTTCCTGTAATAGACTACACAAGACATTCAAGACACACTATCACACAATTTTTGTAGAATCAGAGCAAGAATTTCAACTCATGATATACAATGTTGTGAGAATGGGGGAAGAATTAAGGATGAATGTAAATATGAAATATTAAATAGTGAAATATTAAAATAATAAAATTAAATGTAGGAAAACCAAAGTAATAAGAATCAGTAAGTCTGAAAACGTAAGCACATGGAAGGAGAGAATGGAAATGAAGTCAAGTTGTATGTGCATGGTGTGGCTGTTAAACCAGAATTGAAGTTGTACACAAGAAAGAGGAACTAGGACAGCAATGGAAAAGAAAGCCTTAAAAAATTCAATGTGTTGTTCACAGAGAAAAGTATTCAGAAAAATACAAGAAAGATATTTGCCAAATGTCAGAAGTCAGTAAGAAAAAAGTAAGAAGAGAAATTCATACAAAGTTTAGAAATGTGGTAATAAAAGATAAGTAGCAATGAGAAAAATACGAAAAGAAAGGCCACTGATACATTTCATAAAGAACAGAAAAGGCAATTTGAGTTGGCTATATTTTGCACTGAAATTGCTTAAAAAAAACATTAGTAGATGGTAAAAGAGGAAGAGGGAGGAAAAAGATCAGAATGCTTTACGATGTGAGAAATGGATATAACTATAAGCAGTTGAAAGCAGCCCAGAATGGAAGAATATAGAGAAGGTACAGTAAAAACAGACAACTTATCAACAAAGCAGAAGAAAAGGAGGAAGAGGAAGAAGAAGAAAAGCAGGAGGACTATAACTTCATTAAAAAAAAGAGATGAGACATTTGATGATACCTTTCTTACCATTACTGAAAATTTAAATATAATTTAAAGAAAAACACAAGGAAAATAAAGATTGGCATAGCATGTTCTGGTTTATTGATCATCTCAAAAAACTGTCATGGATAAAAACAACCACTTTCTTAAAGTTCTCAAACAAAATTGAACATCTATGTGGCTTTAAAATGAATGCACAAGATCTATTAAAACCTTTGGCTCATACTTCACTATCCCAATATATTTTTGATCCCATTCCACTCCACATACCTCATTCATAACCTCCATAACTGTTTTCTTAGCAAGATATTAGCTCTAGGTAGCCCATGCTTTTATCTGGGATTTTTCAACAAAACACAAAAATTCTTCATTTTGCTTTCATTTTCCCATATGCATAAAACTTTTCCTAATGGCTCTGGTGACTGACTAGACATATTATCTGCTAATGACATACTTTGGACATCTAGTGCCAATATTTTTTTAACAAAAAAAATATAGTATTCAAGTGTAAGTATGCCAGGTTCTGTTTTAAAATAGGTCTTTCTACAAAACATTTGGCTTTTCCTACTGCAGTAGTATGAAGCCTTCTTGCACTTCAAACCACCATAAAGACTTGAAATGACAAAATAAGTCAAATATAGAAATAAGGTTTAGATATACAAACATGCTTTTTTAGCGATATAGAATGCAAGGCAAAAATTAACTGAACCTATAAGCCTCAAAATTTGTAAATATTTTTGACACTGGATGCAGTACGAGAATTCTGTAAATAATAGTTAATAAGTAGACAACCAAAATAAATTAAAATAAATATTCTGAAAAAGACTTACTGCTTGGCACTGCAATAGTAAGCAGTAAGGAAATTCCTCCAAGAAGCATACAACCACATAAAATGGTTTTGCGGCCCCAACGATTTAATGTAAGTAGCAGAAAACTGTAAGCTGGTATTTCCACAGCCCCAGAGATGAAAAAATTTATGTAATCATTTCCACCTAAATTTGAAGTATTCCAAGAAAGACCATAATATGTACCACTGTTGACAAACCTAAAAGGCAAAATTTTACATTTGTGGATGTGAAAAGTTCTTCATTAAAAACAATATAATAAAGGTTACCTCACATCTCATTATTTACACATATTTGTGTTCAAAGTTAAAAATATTATATTCATTTTAATTCTGCTATTTTACTCATTTTTCAATTTTTGAATAAACCCCATTGAAAAGATGAACCCTATTTCTAGCAGGTTTTTCATCCAGTTTCCCTTGACATACATGCATGTACACAGAGGTACCATAGTCCCCTACAACTTGTAAAAGAGCTCCAAAGCTTTGGTACAGAGCCAATAAATATTTAAAAAATAATTCAGTAATATTAACAAATGGATTGACACATTAGTCTATTGGTATTTTGTCACCAGATCTGTATTTTTGAGAAATTTATATTGCCTTCATGGCTATGGGATTGAAAATTTGAAAAATTTAGAATTTTTCTTAGTCATAAATGTCAACATTTGTGCTAACTCTTTGAGTTGCTATTTTTCAATAATTAAAATTAATTTTTTATATTTAATTATCATGTCTTTCATTTTTTGCAAAACACATTATATTTGGCCTTTGCAAAAAATTCCAAAATATTTCATTGTAAATTTACTTTCTATTTTTGATAGTTTAAATTTTACTTCTGAAATAGTGTTACTAGAAATAATATTTCCAAATTCATAATTTGCAAGTACAGAGAAACAAATTAATGTCAGTTTCCCAAAAAATAACAGACTTGTTACATCGAGCATGCTTTTACATGTAATTTTAAAAGTGTTATGAAATGATATTGAAGGGTGGAATGAAATAAGTGAAAAATTTTCAAATTTTCCAATCATTATGAAAAACTGGAAATTGTACATTGTGTACCTCCACTATAACAAATTGAAGGTCAAATATAATGGAATTTTTTCATCTACCCATAAAAGCTGGTCAAGTTATCATTGATGCACTCTCTCTACCTCTCCTTGAAACTTCTTAAAATGCTTCAAAAATACAAAATATGCAATAAGCAGCTAAAAATTACAGAAAATGACAGAAACTATTTCAAAATATGCCATTATTGGTCTCTCCCACAAGTGCTCAAAAATACAATTTAAAAATAGACTGGAAACTATAGTATAAGTAAAATTTTGTATGTAAATAAATATATTTTTTCATTTAGCTAACTAAATTTGCTTATTAATTCCATGAAAAATCATTGTTTATCTCTATGTTAATAGCATGCGTGCAATTACAATTCAACTGTGAAATTAAAACTATACATCTGCCAATCAGAATGCAAAAAAGAAGACAAATTGTTTAATTAAGAAACTGTAACACAGATGTAGCCAAGGTATTTACAGTTGTCCACAAAACATGAACAAAAATGTCCATCACAGACCACGTACTTACAACAACTACAAACAATTAATGAATGAATAAAACTAAATTAGGAAAGTAAATGTTAAGCTACCTAACTTATGGAACAACATTAGATATTTAATGTGAATAAATTAAATGTTTTACATTTAAAACATTCGGTATTAGGATTACAAGTGTAAAAAATGTAAGCATCAGTTTTGTTTACCAGTTCTAAAAAGTATACTATAGCAAAAATGTGGCACACATGACTAGTTTTTCCCCCCACTATTTATACATATTTTATTCTCTGTCAAACCTGTATTCATCCAGTCATAATTGGAGGAAACATTAATATTATATATCATATTATTTTAATGGTTGTTTTGTTATGAAATTCAATTCCCTCTTTCTTAAAACATTTTACTATATTTACTATTATACCTTATACATTTTATTAATTGCATAGAAATGCAAGCAAACTTTATTGTAATTAGAACATGAAAACTTGCCAGCTCTTATGGACATTTTATATAGTACTAATTTCTTTAATCACTTATGTTCCTGTTCAGTTTAAAAAGAGAAATGATATGTTTCCCTTTAAAAATTATACATTCACATTTCATTGTTCCATTGAGCATGGTAAATCACTTGCAATGAATAAAAATGCATGATAAATTTTAGAATTTGCTTGTATTAATCAAGAACTTACTCCCTTTCATACCTACCAGTTAAAGAATATAAGCATAGACTTGCGTCGCAGATTTCTATGACGCATAAGATCTAGTAACGATGGTTTTGGTGTTGAGTCTTCTTCATTTGCAGTTGCAACTTCAGATTCCAATAGCTCATCTAGCAAATCATCAGTAATGGTTACATTATTTTCTTTTGCTACACGTTGGAGTAATTCTTTTGCCTCTTCCTTGTGTCCCTTTGTGAGAAGCCAACGAGCTGACTCTGGGATAAACCTTCAAAAATATTTTATGAATTTGGAATAAATGATTTCTTTATAGTTCACTTAGTTTAAAATAGATATCAATACATCATTTAGGGATAACAGTAAAACATACTATGTGGTTTCTATTTGTGGTATTGTATATCCTAAGATATACAGAAATGAAGAGAAAACATCATCTTATTGCTTTTCTCACACTCAAACTCACAGAAAAATCAGAGCAATGATTCAATTTCCAAAATTGGTCTCAATCTCTTCAACAAAGTCTCTGGTACAAAAATAATTGTAACACAATTATTTACTTTTGTGTCAACCATAATATAATTTGACTGATTTGCTCACATTTTGAAGATTTTGCAAAGCTAGATTCTGCATACAAATGAGTCATTGCAGATACAATAAATGAACTTAACACAAAAAGCAATGTAGCAATTTTTTGCATCAGTATATCTCTATTTTTGTAATAATGTCAAACACTCATTCAAAGAAAACAAAAATAATAGAAAAAGAGGAAACAAAACAAAAGGGAAAAATTAGGGAAAACTTTTTTAGTCTGATAAAAGTATAACTTGTTATTATTTTTTATTGGTTTGGCAGTTAAGTCTTAAATAGAAATTAGTAAACACAGCCACACTCAAAGTAAATCCCCTCCCATGAGAAAATTAATGGTAAAGGTTTATTAACCAGTTTTTAAGATATTGATGTTTTTAAACATCAACATTGATGCCTTTCTCATTGAGTAGCCCCATGAAAGTGAAATAGAATTGTGATGTTACTTTTTGTTTTATATAAAATTTCACTTTACGACACATCTGTTCTTCAATTATGAAGAACAAATTTCAGTTGAAGAAGAATGAAGTTGTCCAAAGGAATCCAAATAATTTCAAATATATACAAGTAACATTTGTAAAAGGCGGTACGGTACAGTTAACAGTTAAAATTTGACCTACGCCTCTTTAGAAAAGTACTTCACTCTATTTTTTTTTACTTCCCCATATACGTACGTATATATGGAGTAATATAGTACATAGCGTAGAAGAAGTTATGTAACGCTACGGAAAATAGATTTCGAGTTTTCAACGGAAATATTTGTTTTCAGTTCCCCTGATGGTACTGAAACAAGCATTGTTTTATTCCCCCCCCCCTTTTTTTCAAAAAATTTCTCCCGGCGTCTGCTTGCCTGTCCGTGTGAACAACTTCAGCGTCTAAACTATTCATAGGACTTTTTCCAAAATGGATATACCTCGGTAGATCTGGCTCGATCTGAAACTGCGATTCCGAAAACCATTCTTGATTGAGAGTGAATTAAAAGTGACGAAAACACGTAAACTGAGAGTGACTGACAAGAATAAAAAAATTAACAAGTAAAAATAACAAAATTATAGAAAGGGATGTCTGCTTTGAACAATATTTGTTCTTTAAAATCACCTCTTTAAAAAAAAGTCACGTATCATTTTTTGAAAAACAAATAGTTGCGTAATTTGTGCTTGAAATGTATGCAATTTATAAAAAAATGTCATTTCTTCAAAAACCATTATGGTTTAATGTCTCCAATAATGCGAGAAAGTATGTGATGTTGTAACTTTAAAAACACGTTGCTTCCTGCATTGGTTATTGTCATAAGAATGCAAGCTGTTGAAATGTTTTTGTAGTTAGTATAACGCCTGAAAGTGAATGTTATTACTATAAGAGATAAACAAACAGATCACTAATATGGCGGCAAACTTGAAAAATGATATATTTGTGGTTTGATGGCTTCTATTTTTACAGATACACAAACTCAGTTACACTTTCATTTTAATTACTAATGTAATTTAAATACAGATAAACGAAAAGACAACAATATAGAAATAAAATCAGATACAAACAACACATCGATTCAGTCTAACTGTTCAACACGCCACCATCGGGCACCTCTCATGTTTTGACTACAGAAATCACGGCGGCCCCTAGTTCGGCGAACGTCCACAAAGAGCTCTGAAACCTAAGGGCCAGCCACTCTATGTAGTTTATTCTAGCTCGTTGATTTTAACACAGCAAGTTAGAAAAAAAAGGTTAAAAAAAGTTGAGATCACGTTCACGAGATCAAAGAAAAAAATTATCGCGCTATGCTTGTCCTAAAAGTAACTGCTTTTACCAGTGGCTGTCTAAAAATAACTTATCCTTGTAAACCTATATTAGTAACAAAAATATTTATTCACAATGAAAACAGCATTTTTTTAATAGATACATACCACCAATAACAAAGAAATAAAATTCCTGGCAGCGATAGTGCAATTTGTAGGTAGCGCCAGTCTTTGATGAAGTATGCAAACGCTGCTGTAAGGATGTAACCAGTAGTGAAAAAGAACTGGCATACAACACCTGCCACAAGCCGTTTGCTAGGACCCACCATTTCCATAGCTGCAAAATAAACAATTATATTAGATTCAATATAAATTGGTTGTCTGGAAATTAATTAATGAAATTGAAAATTTAAGTAGTAGTAGTAATAGTAGTAGACGTAGCAGTAGTAGTAGTAGTAGTAGTAGTAGTAGTAGTAGTAGTAGTATAGTAGTAGTATAGTAGTAGTATAGTAGTAGTATAGTAGTATAGAAGTAGTATAGAAGTAGTATAGAAGTAGTATAGAAGTAGTATAGAAGTAGTATAGAAGTAGTATAGTAGTAGTATAGTAGTAGTTGTAGTAGTAGCACGTAGTAGTAGCAATAGCAGCATTGGCAGCAGTAGAAGCAGGAACAGTAACAAACTAAGTCGTATTGGGGGCATTCCATGCTAAAGAGAGCATTTTTGTACAAAATATAAACTCACAATTTTTAATTTTCTTGGCTTAAAAAAGTTCTACATAGAGAATAATGAGACAAGTGTTTTTCCAGTCATCATTAATGGAAACGAGTTTGCATCCACATTGTATTGATTGGTAAATGTTACTTTGCGGAAAGGCTATGGGAAAATAGACGCCATAAAGTAGTTAATTTTGGGTAAAACAGCGCAATGACACGAGTGTTCTTTTACAGTAATTCATCTGTTCCCGACACGTCGGCAGAGTACTGGACAGCGAAAAGAGCAATCCAAACATTAAGGGAGAAAGTAGTCCAGCCCGGCGAAACTCCAATAAAAATCTTAATTTTAAAGAAAAAAGTGTCCTCTTTAAATGAAAGACGAAGATGCAGAAAGATTTAGAGAAAAGAGTAAGTAATGAAATTACCTGAAAGACATGAGAGTGGTATTGTAAGTAGTAATTGGATAGAAAATCTGAGAAAAGTGTTCTGAGCAAGGCAGAAATGTACAAAAACTTCTTAAATTATTTGAAGACTAGTCTAATAGCCAAATTTATGTACTCTCTGACGTGTCATTTCGCGTGATAACATCGCGTGATCTAAACAAATAGAAATACACAAGCGATTTTTCTCAATATCGGATGTGAAAAGAGGAAGGTATTAGGATGTGGCAAGTACAGAAATTTTATGAATCTCGTGTAATAAGAAGCATATTGCTATAATGCTAATAGTAATAAAATAAAATGCGTAATGCGTATACATTACGTAATGCACGTAATGTAATATAATGAAGTAAGGGATGATGATTGAGAGATTGTAAAGGAGAAACTTCAGATAAGTGGCACTTCTGAGCCACGCAACGTCTGTGTTGTTAGCAACTACAAATATTGTCCGCAACGTTTTCACACTGCCATTGAAGTGGAACGTGAATTAACTAGAGCAAGCAGCTCTCCCCTGTTTCAGCAATTGTGTTGGCACACTAACCTTGGGTTCTTCAGATTTAAGAATGTTTCTTTTCCTTGGGTTCTGTCCTACATACGCATTAATTTTATAAATACTTTTATATTTATGAAGAGCCTATACAAAGGATTTTTAATGATTGTTCTGAAACGCTATAGAAGAAACAATTTTTTATATAAGTTACTTTCTTCTACCTTCGGTTTAACGGCATGCATGGCATGTATACGTGTGCATGCTCAAGTCCGCACGCGCGCGCACAAACACATGTACAAAGTCATTTCGGGTGTAAAGAAAACACATCTTGGTGTACTTCTTATTATTACAAATTCCTCTAAAGTTTTGTTATCAGACTCTCGGAGAAAGAGTTTTGTGTGATTTGCGAATGCAGTTGCAGGAACTTCACTTGAAAAAATCTCAACTTTTTTGAGACACAAACCGCTGCTGTTACTCTGGAGGTCATTTGGGAACCCCGAAACGAAGGAACGCTTTGCAATTCCTAAGGCTCGGTCGCAGAGGCATTGACTAAACTTTAACGAACTAGAAACAAGGCTGTCGTCATTTGCTTCCCTAGTTTTCCTTCGTTTGTAACTCATCAAAGTGGAATTTATCTCCAGTCCTTTGCCGAAAAAGAGAAGCTTCTGAATGTTTGTTACGAAAGAACAAACTTCAAGCTACAAAACGACTCTCTGACATAAACATTTGTTTATCTATGGTTCATTTCATTATACAAAACATGTTGGTGTTTTCTACATCCGAAATGACTATATACAGCAGTAAACAAAAACATTTTTAGTGAGTATTTTTGAACTAACCAATAACGTAGGCAACCAGGAAAACGCCAGATGTGGTTGCGCCGATGAGCATTCGAGCCAACATAAATCCAATTTTTTCAGGCATAACGGCGGCTCCCAGGCCACCGATTACCTGAAGTACTAGCGATATGAAAAAGATTGGTCGACGTCCGAATCTACAACATATCAGGCAAAAGAGTGGTAACATTTCTAACCATCTAAATTATTTTCTTGCTTGAATACAGAAGAATATTTGTGACATGAATAAAGAATATTAGCACTGAAACACACAAAATGTTTTATTAGAGCTATACCGATTACTGATAATACGGTGTGAAATCACGAGTAAGAGAAAAGAATAATTAGGAAAGGGCAGGTACGAGCATTAGTCACCTCCACAAAATTGAAAAGTTACAAAATATTGAGTAAATATTAATGATTCAATAAACAATAAAACAAACATAAAAGATTGAATAAACCATTTCAAATAACAAATTATTTCAACATACATTATAATCGCACATAACTCTAAAACAATGCATCCTAGCCCTATAAAAACCAGATTTTTTTGTTTTCAAAGGGACACGAATTATAGAAAAAAGGTGGGGGACGGGTGGGGAAATGATGAGTAACATATGGGGAAATGAAGGGACAGGCGAGACAGGTATTATGTCTTACGCAGTTTTTTACAAACAGACTATTTTGAAGGCGCGCGAGAACGTACGCACACACATACATACAATAAAATCTTTCAAATTTTATCATGGCAGATTACTTCAATCTTTTTCCATCAAATTATCCAAAAATGTCATAGAATGCCCCATTTTGTAAAATACTTCATAAGAATTCCTGCCCGCCTGACCCTTTATTTTCACATGCGTCCCTCATCATTTCCCCACCCGTTCCCCACATTTCGCCCAAAAATTCGTGTCCCTTTGAGGACGAGAAAAACTTGTTTCATCCCTAGGACGCATTGTTTTCGAGTTTTGCGCGATGGCTGCGTATGATGAAATCATTTTATTTGTATGCCGTAATAAGAAAACTTCAATTTTGTCGTTTTAAATCTGTTTGAAGCAGGACTGGGGAGTAGTTGACTACCCAGGAGTAGCAAAATTTTAGGTTTCTGTTTAGATGATTTGTTATAAATTGTCAAGGGCCGTCATCTAGCCTTAACTACACAGCTGGACTGGTGCGAACATTTTACAATTTGTAAATAGTTGTTTTAAAAGTGAAAAGATCTTCGTACTGGATTCCAGCTTCGAACGGCTAGCCCCTGAAATATAAGTTAAAGCATTACAGGCCCGACATGACATGCGGGCCTGTAATCGCATCAATTTAATATTACATAGATATCTGCTCGCTAGAGCTAGCTCTCCAGGAATGTAAAAGAAGGTTCAAAAGGGTCTCATTTTCTAGAACACTGCTTGAAGGAACAAAACTCGGGTTTCACTGGGCCCTCACAGCTTTTCCTGCATGCTCCCTTATATATTCCCCGCAGGTTCTAGGAATGTTGCTCAACATGCTCCCCGCAAGTTCGTTGCAAGTTCCCCAGCATTCTCCCACTAAAAGTATACGTGTATGGTTTATAAGTGTGTATGATTTTGTGTGTTTATAAGTATAGCTGTTTGTGTCTAAATATAAAGCAATAGAAGGAGAAGCGCCTCGAACATTCAGACTGAAGTTTACGTTGTACAGTGTAAATAATGTAAATAGAGTTTGGTATTAGACCTCCTATTCTAATAATTAGATGTGTATATAATTAGAATAAGTGAGGATGGAAGAAAAAGTAGATTTAGATTATTTCTTAAGTATCTAGTTTGTAGGCTAGTCCGTAAGTGTTCAGTGTAAATAACATTTAACAACAAATATGAAAGTTGTTTCACAAAGGTTTCCCTACATGTCCTCCCAGATGCTTCCTGCACATGTTCCGCATGTATTCCAAATGTTTCCCTGTGTGTATCCTCACATCTTCATGGCAATTTCATTTTCGTAGAATTTTGGATTAGGCGGGACCTCCTATGTTCTCCATTTGCTCTCAGATATTCCCGTAAATGTTAATCTGGAAATTAAACTGAACTACAAAAATTAAATTTGAAGGTTTTTTTTAGGAAATAGTTTTATAAACGTTATGGCACCTAATAGTGTATACGTAGTACGTAGTAATAGTGTATACGTAATACGTAGTGTATTGCATTCTTGGCCAGATGAAACTGGCAGTTCTGAATAGCTGATTTCCCTAATGCGCCACAATTTACTCTCTCTTTTGTTTCTAGTCTTACTAAATGTTTTTTCACGCAGGGCCGAGGGCACTCCCATATCTGGAATAATACACTTACGGAGTTTTGTGTTGAATTGAACACATAGTAATAAATTTTAAAACAGGAGTTACAAATGTGATATATGCCCCTTACGTTTAGGCAACCCTGTATGCACATCTGTTCGGCAGATACATAAAACCCCCTGACCGTCAGAACGTGACCTTCAGAACACTTGTTCACAAGAAGTTGCCTAATAATCAAAGACAAATAGCACGAGTATAACCCCGTTTTACGAAATTTCCCACTATTGTCAAAAAAGTATCTTTTCGTGACGCAAAAAGTGACGATTCTCGTTTTATTGCATCGTTTCTTTGCTAACTTAAAATTGGATGAAATCTTGACTGCAATTTTGAATCATGAAACGAACGTTATTTTAGTACTTGTTTTATTTTGCACGAAATTGCACTTTCAGGGGGTTACTGCACGGAATTGCACGTTTTGGGGAACGCTACCTGAAAATTACACATTTTGAGTTTTTACTGGATGAATTTGCTAGATGCATAGTTTTATTACATAAAATTTAATTATTGTATTATCAACTTTTTAATTTACCTTTCTTAAATGTTTCAATAATAAAGTATGACTTAAGCAAGCAGTGCATTCGGGTGGTGTGTGATACCCGAGCGCCGTTTAATGTGATTCAATTTTCCTTTTTTTTTCTTTTCTTTTTTTTCCTCTCAAAAGAAATGAGCGTCTATATCTTTCATGATACTAATTGTCTACTTGAAATTTTTGAGGAATTGCAGTTTGGAGTGCGGATACACGGTATTCGCAAGAACACTGCCCGCAGCCCTTCGTTGCGGTCGCTCAACCAACGCTATGATCAGGGTGAGTCTTCCCAATCATCCAATGTATCCGTGTTGTCGCTCTTCGCTGAACTAAGCAACACGAGACTGCATGCGCGACTCACATTTGACCTCACGACCTGACGCGAAGCCGTGGCAAGATGCACTGCGTGTCAAATTCATCGAAATTCTCGAAACGGATGTTGTTCTGCAAGATACGAGAGAGAGAATGGACGCAGTTTTCGACTACTTTTATACTTCTGTTTTTATATTATGTGGTCTCGTAATAAGGCCTGTCTTCATTATGAAATATGTCACGACACTTAGCATCTTTCTCAGTCGTGCCGCTAGATGTCGCATGATCGCGACAGAATCAAGCAGTGCTTGTATTTACTTTTTTATGCTAAAATAATTTTCTGTGTGAATTTAAAATATAAAATAGGATTTGTTTAAATAACATGTACAAACTTTATATTATAATAAAAACTCTAAAATCATATTTTATTCACCTTGAATTCTAATCCAAAGTGTAAAATAAGTTTATAAGTTGATTAACTGGAGTTTATAAGCTACATAACATCATTTTGCCAAGTTTTGATATTTTTATTTCATGTTTTTGAAAGTTTTGGAGTTTTTACTGCACCTTTTACAGAGTTTTACTGCATGAAAATCCAGTATTTAGTTTTATATATGTGTATATATAACTCTCGAAGGAAAAGTGGAAGGATTATTCCCTTTGATAAGCACATTACTTTCGGATAGAGAATTACCCCCCCCCCAGTGATGCATCGAAGAGATTTAAGACGAAAAAAGATGTTCGCAGACTATGAAATAGTTGGTATGATGGGTTATCGCATGTATAGATGAAGAAGAACAAAAAAGCATATTAAATGTAAATATGGACGACCACAACAATTGGAGAGAGATGGGAATCGTAATTAATAACATTACAAAGGAATATCAACCCAAGTAATAACGGAGGAAGGAGAGAATAATTTAATAATGAAAATCATAAAATAAATGTGAGTAATTTCCATGGGTGTGGAAATAAGTGACAAGAAATATTACGAACAAGGAACCAAGGAATAAATAAATCCAATGTAAAATTGCGAAGGACCAATCAGAAATGAGGTCATGAGTGAGGTACCGAATGGTATGCGCAATAGGAGGGAAGAAGATACACGTTTGTGGACGCTCTCACGCAAGAAGAGACAGCTGATGGGTGCGCAAGATAAAGAACTCGGACAAACGGACGTTCGACGCGGAAGGGGTCGGAAGTAAAGGCCTCGAACTTTATGATTTCCCGGTCAGAAGAGCTGCAGTGACAGCAGATGATGCCCTGACCTCAAATATATAGCTTTACTAATTTTCTATTCTTATGAAAGTCATCCAATGTATCAATTGAACATTAAAAATATTATGTAAGTAAACAAATAAAAATACATTTTATATTCAGTATAAAAGAAATATCCTTTGTAAGAAAATATCAAGTCGGCTGGACACTATACCTGTAGCCTCCGTTTCCACCCACCCCGAGAAAAGTCTTAGGTACGCCTCTGCAATTAATTATTTTTAGTACTATTTTGTACACGTAAGGAGATGGCTCTGCGTTGTATAAAGTTCAAATAAATAACGTTTACCTAGGTTTATTCGTGTATGGCTTTTGAAATATTTTAAGGGAGTTGTTGAGTTAATGATACTTGAATGATGATGGTGATATAATAAATGACACTGAAAACTCAGTGATCTGTCGGCAACCCCCTTTGTTCATCTGAAATTTCAAGCCCACTGACCGTGATTTAAATCACAACCACAGAGGAAGGCGAGCACAGATGTACTACATGCTCCCTTTTTAAAAAGCGAAATTGAACCAGAAGACATACGGAACTTCTAATAATAATGTTATTATTATTATTATTATTATTATTATTATTATTATTGTTATTATTGTTATTATTATTATTTTGTCTTTATGACTGGTGAGGTTGACCAGACTTACTGCATAACCACTTGGATGAGTACACATTTATACAAATTTGAATCATTACGAGGGGAGGGCAAGCTTAAGATTTACGACTGGGAGTGCAAAATAGGTGACAATACCGGTTTACGCCTGAAGCGGTTGAGTAAACCCAGAAAAAATAAATCAGGATGGCGACTTAGGGCCGATCATTAACACTACGTAAATAGAAAATACACAGACGTGAATGAGAAGAGAAAATAAGTTCAAGAAAGGAATCACAAAAGAAGCGAGAGAGAATCACAAAGAAGGGAGAAGAGAGAAAGAAAAAGAAAGGGAAGAAGATAAAAGCAGAAAATACAATTATTACAGTGTCGATACATAACCACGTACTACTTTTGAAACGCATTAGAATTTTACGTAATATAATAATAACTTTAATAATGAACATCTAAACATAAAAGTGAGTACAATATTTTACATGTAAATTACAATATTGAAATTATCAATGGAACAATAAACATAGACAAATAAATTGAAAGCGATTATATTCAAGGGTGCAGCTAATATCAGTGATTTGATGACAATGGCAATTATTGTTGTAAAAATATACTAGAATAGTAAACCTGATACAGGTATCAAGATAGTATTTCACAAGTTCATCAAATTTATCTGGAATAACACTGTACCTTTCCTATAGTTCCACTCTTACTTCAGACCATTGAGTGATTTACGTATTGTTAGTAGAGTTACTAGGTATCTGACTCAGGAAAAAATGGAAGTTTTTTTCTAACAGTTCCATATGTTTTGGGGGTTCTTAATTCGAATTTAATGTTTGCTACCTCGAAAAAGGTAGCGTGAATAAAGGTAGAGTGAATAAAGGGGAGCGTAAATTACCGCGGAAGGCCCTGTTAGGCGCCGAATAGGACAGGAAGGAGTAGGGGTAGGAAGATGTACGTCAAATCGAAAAGGTTGATCAGATTTAAAAGGAAGAGGATCTAACAAATTCGAGGAAGTCAAGTTTCATTTCGTATAACTTCAAGTTTTGTTTAGCGAACAAGGTGTTATGATCTACCGAATCAAATGCTTAGCCGATATCCAGAATTATCAGGACAGTTCTTTTGCCATAATCATTTTAGACCAGTCACCTAGTGCTCAAAGAGACTCCATCCAGGAAAAAAAATGGACGTTTTTATTTCAATGGTCCAGAGTGTTCTTGGAGATGCTAGATTCGAATTGTGTTTGCCATTTGGAGAAAGACACGGATCATAGTACAAACAAAAACAAAAATGTGCTTTTTTTCAGTTTATCGCTTTCATCTCCACAAGTGTGCATTTTATCGAAATACCTACATCGTCTGTTCAAAAAATACGCAAACTATTTAAATTGCGCGTCTCCAGTTGATTCCAGAGGAATCTTGATGTCGTTAGGTTTGCTCAGATCTACTGATTATAACGCCATTTTACGATTGGTTATATCTGCATTTGTTTATTAGCTACGTGGATTTTAGAGAAGTGCGATTTTTTCGTTTGGCGGATTTCAAAATGAATGAACGACTTGCTGTGAAATTTTATGTTAACCTAGGAAACTTAAAAAAAAAAATATTCTTGCTTGGCCTGTCTCCCTTAGCAGCAGTCAGTGAACCAAAATTACTATATTGAAGTTCTGAAACGTCTGAGGGACGCCATCTACTGGAGAAGGCCAGAAATGTGGAGGAGAGGCGACTGTTTTTTTTCTATCATGGTAATGCTCCAGCCCTATCAGCCCTCAGAACTGATGAGTTTTTGGCGGAACACACAATCACTGTTCTTCCTCACCCTCCCTACTCACCTGACCTTGCTCCTGGTGACTTTTTCTTGTTACCCAAACTCAAAAGATCCTTGCAAGGAAAAAGATTTGAGACGATTCCCGAGATTATGGCAAATGCGATGAAGGAGCTGAGGGACATTACAAAAGAAACATATCAGAAATGTACAACAAGTGGAAACACCGTTGGGATAAGTGTGTGCGTTGGGGAGGAGGGTAATTTGAAGGCAATCCAAACTTCTAACTTGTACGTAAAATAGATTTTATTTTATGACTTCAGCCCGCTTATTTTTTTAACAGCCCTCGTACTATTTACAAAATTAAAGATCACAATATTTCCTACAAAATACATATTTTAACTTTAATTTTCTAAAAAGTAATTTAGCGTTAGAGAGCGCTAAAAACGGTAACTTTTCGGCCATTGGACAAAACGGGAGAATGGCTTTTTCCCTCCCTCCCCCTTTCTCTTTCTCACCCCCCCCTTCCTCTCTCTTGCGCTCGGTCTCTATCTCGCTCTGGTCTCTTATCTCGCGGCGGTGCTGTAATTTTACTGTATCATGCTTGAAAGCAATTAGTGTGAACTAATTATTGATAATGTTAATTGACAGGTCTCAGTAAGGACACATTTACTTAAGTCGAGTATCTATATAATTGAGCCTTGGGTAACCGTAATAAGAAAAGTGAAGAGACAGATTAGGTTCCATACGATGTGTTTGTAAAATATTTGTAACAACAATACGTTTTGTCAATAAGGACCAAATTATGAGATAAATTAATAATACTAACACGTAAATTTAGGTAAGAAACAAAAATGTTCAGCCAGAGAATCATATTGCATCAGAGTATTTATTCTAACAATAGTTTTTTAATACATTAATTGAATTAGTGAAACTAGAGGGGTTACAAGAGCATATACTTTCTCGCATTGTTGTAGTTACGTGCTATTGAAATATTGTTATTTCTGTCCAATTAATAACTCAGCTGTAACTTGAAAAAGTCCAATTCAACAAAGCAAAGCTGAAATTTGATGGATATAATATAAATATAAATTTTGCTGGATAGAAATTAGAATATAGAAAATTTATGATTTTTTGCAGTTTTCGAAAAATCAGGGTTTTTAACGAAAATTAGACTTGTGCATAAATGTCCTTTATACTAACGAACGATAAAATTTAATCAAAAATATTGGAGCTATTTTTTGTTTTGAAAATGTCCCAGGGTCTTCATAGAAAGGAAAAAAATATGCTAAAATTTTAAATGATTAAACATTCATTCATTTTTATAATTTATTAGAAAAATTGAATAATTTAACTAGTATAAAAAGTATTACATAACTAATACTAAAGGCGAGAAATTTTGTGCTGTTTTAACATCACAATTTCATTTCCAAAGCGCTGATAGTTTTGTATTTTTGAATAAAATAAATTTCTGTTTATTAATAAAAGTAAAATATTTAATAATTATTCCATAGGCAATAAATAAATAATATTAATTAATTCTTCTTAAAATTTATTCAATAATATTTGGTATACAAGTTAATGATTAATTATGCACAAAGGGCATTATACGAGTTTTATTGACACTAGCAACAAAAAGACATGTCGTATTATGACGAGAAGAATTTGCTCTTGAAAAAGTAAAAAGTACAGTGAGATATTTCTGCATTATTTTAATGTAATAGAATGTGAAAGTAATTGTCAAGAACGCATGTACAGTAAATTGAATATATACGTACAGTACATTTAATGAACGTGTGTACATTAAATGTAATTGTAAACGACACAATGTAATATACACGTACTTTAAAGTTACTGTACGTGTATATTACATTTAACGTGCGTTCATGATAATGACTTGTAATTACGTTTACATTAACAGTAACACAGAAATTTCTGCCAGTGTAACTAATTATCGAGGAAATAAAAGCAAGTTATATTATTTCACAAATCAGACCTTAGCGGTGATTGATTTTATGTCACCTTCTCGGTGATTGCATGCAGTCAGTGATGTTAGGCGATTCTCTATTGTCATTTAATTCTAATTATCTGTCCTTAAATTGTACTTTTCTAATTAATGAAATTATCATTTTCATAAGTAATACCCCGAGTGTTTTGGAAATTGTCGATAAATCCCCTACTCACGAAGCGAAGAGGGGACTTCCATGAGAATTTCCGAAGTACGAATGGCATTTAATAGGACTATTCTACGAATGAAATTACGTCTCACAGAGTTCAAAAATGCACCAAACATTGAAAATAACGGGAAGCATGTTATAATCATGAGATTATGTTATAGGACATATGCGGTTTATAGAACATCAGCACAGCAATCGATACATCGATACACAGCACGAGTCGCAGTTTATAATTGGCTAGTAGGGAGAGCCGCTAAGAAAATCTGATAGAAAAAACCTTACATTTTTTTGAGAAACAATGCCATGATTGGGGCATTGCATGTATATAGTTAAGCACTATTTGTTTCAATTTCACGAGTGGATTAGTTTGGGTCAATAATTTTGTTTCTTACCTAGCATTTTCTCTTTAGTTTTATTCTTACTTTTACATCAGAATTCGGGACATATTGATGAAACATATCGTTGAAACAATTATTCGATTAACATATTGTATTGTACAGAACGCAGTGTCTCTTTTGTTTTTTTGATTCCATGGTATCGTGATGAACTTAGGCTGGGTTTAAAAAATACTTCATGCAAGAAAACATATCCCTACTGATTCCGTTTTTCGGAGTGTCAATCATTTAACAAAACAAATAATTCGTTCACAATTTTTTTCCAGCATTATTCAGTGATACTAGAATGCTGCCGTGAGATAGCAAGTGAGAGCTATTCTCCCGTTTTGTCCAGAAGGCCGAAAAGTCGATGTTTTTCAGAGCGCTTTAGCGCCTAAACTGCTAAGAAAATTAAAGATAATATAGGCATATGCATTTTGTACGAAAATTCGTGAAATTTAATTTTGTAAACAGTTATCGTTTCGATAACTGAAAAAAAGCGTATTATTTAGTTTTTTTGCAATTTTCTCTGGGAAGCCGGATCTTTTTCTAGGTGTCAAACATATAATTCGAATTCAGTATCCCGTAAAACACATGGGGTCTTAAAAAAACTTCTGTATTTTTGTTTCTGAATCAGGTACCTAGGAGCCGGACTAATTGTCGTTCTCGAGTCTTTAGTAGCATTTTATTCCCTACAACAGGGAAACTGCTATCAGGACAAAAATAAATTAGCATTACCTGTCTGAAAGATCGCCGAAGATAATAGACCCCAGCAGCACACCCACCATGAACAGAGAATCGGCTGTAGCCCGTAACCACGCATCGTCACATACCATATTCCACTGTGGACAAATATTAGAAATAATGCATTAATCTCGGACCTCCCTTACACTTGCAACAGGAAAATCTCTCCGCGCCAACGGAAACATATTAAAAATTGTATTCACATTGGTTGCAACCAAATCATTGGGTAACAAGAGAAGGGAACAATGCTTCCAGCATCTGTTATGATTGTGATTAATACGCAGTTTACGTTTTCTTTTGTTAGAATCTGCAGCTCGTGCTGCAATCATAATGTTGCTAGCAGTGTCACCAGTAAGGTTTCACTTCGGAGAGACTTTCCTTGAGCGCGTACACACACCTTTGGTCCATTGACCAAACAGCCCAGCCACCCACGCAGCTGCGGCGTCGGCGGAACGCATGATTAAGACGGAAGCATGCCACTGCAGTCAGCGAGGAGTTCGCAACCTAGTATCCTCTGACCGGTATTTGCCGGAGAGGTAAACGCGAGGGATCAGTCCTGAGAAGGTATTACTCGCGCAACTTTTCTTGAACGATAGATTGAAGAAATATGGGTAGAGTGAGGGTATTAGTTACGAAATCGACCACCAGATTTTATGAAGCAATGCCAATCTCTAGAGTATCAGTCATGCCTTCGCAACATTCTCAATAATTTGCTATCTAACTTTCTCAGGAGTTCGAGGTATCTCCTGTGATAGATCTTTATCTGCTTTGGCGATTTATTTAGATATTTGGAGAAAATAACGGAAAGAAGTTCTCGTCTTCAAAAGAAAAATGTTTCTATTTCGCGCCAGTGAAGATGTGTTAGGAATGTCATCAGTGGTCGCTGCGAGCTTTTGCCTCAACAGTTTATTGTGCCAGTGAGGGGGAGCAAGGTCATCGTTCAAGAAAAGTTGCGCGAGTATTATGACGTGCTAAGTCCCCTCCGCGTAAGGGTCGTCACTTTAATACGCCGGACGAGAGACCGGCAGCATCTTGGTTGCGTCGTCGGCGGTGTTGGGTGGTTGGTCGTCTGAATACGTTAAGTGGCCAGAAAGGAAAACGCCATCTTCAAAGATTTTCTGAAAGTATTTAACGACGATAATTAGCGTGAGATCCGCCATTACACATTGAACCATCTTAGCATTCGCCTGTATAACCGAAGTAAACCACGAAAACCTCGGTCAGGATCAGGATCGCATCCGAGCCTCTCGAACACTTTGTCCACCAGGAAGAAATGAAATTCGAGGAAGAAATGAATGGTAGAAGCGTCCCAAGCTCGCATCGCTTCCTGAATAGCAAATGACCGAAGTTTATAGCGTTTGAAATTACGCCTGAACCTTAACCTGTTGTCCTCGGAAGGCATCTCAGAGATGACATAAGGAAATGGCGCGCTGTCTCGGAAGACTGGCGCGCTGCGCACCTGCGTCAGCTCAGCCATTGATTCGCGGTCTGGGAAGGAGGCGAGTAGCACTTCATTCTATTGGCATTTTATTTTAAACAATCTTGTGTTCGTTCGTAATTTGTTTGGTAATAGTCTCACCGTAAACTAAATATTTGAATACTTGTTTCTAAAAAAGACAATCATTTTTTAAGCATGGAAAATTGCATACTAATACGCCTACATTTTCTTTGACATTCATTGACTATAAAATATATGGAATAAACAACTCAATACAATGAGAAAATAATAATTATTTTATTTTTAGCACAAATTATAATACATACAGAAAATATATATACATTTGAATTTCCTTTGAACTTTTTTTCGTGTGGAATAGATCAAAACATTCCACAGTGTGGAGGACCTGATTGCCAGGACAAGTCTGGCAGTACACATTTGTTGTTTTACTTCGTTTTTTAGTCGCTGCAGACTATTTCCCTTTTTAAAATAAATGTCATGAAATTTGCCGTTAAGTCTGGCGGTGTTCAATATATCATTTAAATTAGAAGAAGAGCGCTTCCGTTGAGTTGTTGCCATTCTCCTACTCGTTGGTGTATTAGCTTCTTTCTCAAGTGTCACTGTGGTATTTCTTCTTCCAGAAAAGCCTGATTATACACATGGTACGCGTTATTTACTGCTACATCCAGCAGCCGGAAGAATAACTTCCTCCACCACTTTGCACTTTTACGCCCGAAAGCGTATGTCGTTGTATAGTGATCGGTTACGTCAACCACTCTCATGAATGTATTGTATTCACATGCAGCAACGGGTTTCTGAAGTTCACTGTCTTTCCATATTCCACCGCACTTTTGTTTCCGCACTATGGTCTTATGTTCATTATCATAATAACTACTTAGGGTTACAACTACTCGTTTGTATTTCCATGCAGCCACAGACATTTTCGATGTTCTCATAGAAACAACATAACCTTTTCTAATTTTTTTAAATTTTTGGGTTTTATCTCAGCCAAAATGCCTTTACTAAAGGTATTTACAGTTCCTCTCAAATGTACACCCAATTTAAGTAGTTCCCGTAACAGTTGTGGGCTGGTATAGTACCCTTCTGTGAAACTGTGAGCCCCTCTTCATCCTCAGGGTATTTCAGATAATAATGTAATTCAGATTTGTCACCAGGTGTACAACTTCTGCATGTGAATAGCAAGACAGGTCTCAACATATTAACACATACTTGTGCTTCGAAATGCGGTTCTAGAGCATAAACATATTCATTTTTGGCGTCAGACAATAAGCACTTTGATACCCCATTTTGCCGGTTTATCTTTATTATATGTTGTGAATGAAACTCTTCCTTTAAATCCAACAGCACTTTCGTCTACCGAAACTTGTTTGATTGGAGTATAATACCTTTGAAAATTTGTTTCCAAACAGTACATTACCTTTTTCATCTTCCGTAAATTACTTGACAGAGCATTTTCTGACATGTTATTCTCTGGAATGTTAACATGTCAGATAATTTGAAGAAATCTCTCTCTACTAAAAACATCCCCCCAAAACGGCTGATAGTCTAACCAACCTGTACTACTGTCTTGTACTTCTGGTTTATTATTTAAACCCATGTTCAATAAAACACCCAAAAATCCCTTAAATTCTGAATTGGTGACGTGACGCCAATTTGACCGTATACTGCGTTTTGTAAAAGGCATATTTCTCTTTACTTGGCCTTCATCGGACCTGTTGGTTTCATTTACGCCTTCGATCACGTCATCGGAAAAAAATAGTTGAAACAATTTTAATGGTGTTTTAGGCTGATTAACTCTTGGTGGTTGATATCCTGGTTTTAAAAGAAATTGAATTTCATCAAACTTATTGTCTCTATCACTCCAAGCAGTCCACACATCATCACCATGTACAATGTCATTGCTGTCCTAACCCCCTTTTTGCATCAGAGTCCAGTTCATGTGAAGACTTTTCCTCTGCTTCATTACATAAAAAATCATCATCAGAGTCACTGTCAGCTTCGTTAGCTCCTGAAAAATGTATTTATCTCTCCTTCGCTCAAACTGTCCATTTTCACGTGCTAGCAACAACAACCGGCTCACTGCACCTCTGAAATACGCCCTAACTAAACAACGAAAATGAATGAGATAAAATATTTTTGATCATATAGCGATGACATTAATTAAGACAGTCAATCTATTTACGGTTCCAAGCGCAGTCACATGGTTGAAACAGATAATGTCTAGAAAAATTAACGAAAAACATCTGTCATCTCTGCGATGCCCTCCGACTGGATCCGGAAATCGGTGGTGTCATCTGAGAGATGCCCTCCGTCCTATAGGACCTTCCTCCTCTGACCAACCTCCGAGCTGGAAGCCATCTTTGAATTGAATTGACGTGATCGAAGGAATTTGGAGAGTCATTTGAGAGGAAATTTTCGCAAATTTTCTCTCAAAAATCGCTCAAAATTTTTCTTTAAATTTTCTCTAAAAATATGGTGCTGTTACAACGTAACTCCTAGGCCGAGAGCTATTACTTCCATTTGCACTGAATTACAGAGCAGTTATTTCATAAATTACTGCTCAGAATACTCGGTGGAAAGGGATGTATTGCGTTTTTTTATGAAACATCATATACAACAAAGTAGGTCAGAAAGTTTTCTGTTTGAAATATAAGTACAAAATTTCATTAAGATTGAAATAAAAAAGATTTCAATCAAAGAACAAAAATAAAACAATTATACAAAATGATAGTACGAGTATACTACGAGCTAAAGTTATGTCCCACAAAATACTCTCCCTTTCAGTGAAACCCCCATAGATATCGTTTTTCCTCTCCAGAGATTAGCCCGAACAAACAGATAAAATTGTAAAAAATAATTGAATTAATTTTTATACTATTTGAATAATTATATAAGACTAAAAAAGCAATCATTTTAAAATTATAGACAGACACAGGTCCTTTAATTTCGCTTTCTCATTTATACAAGTTATTTTTAATTTCATATTAGAGAAGTTGTCCAAGTATTGTGCTCCACATGTTCTGATAGCATACTCAAAGAAAATTTGAATGATTATACCAACGTTCTCCGATAACCAGTGTGATTCATTTCTGAGAAAGATAAGTTAGTTTTATATATAAAAAATTAACCACTTGAAGTAACTACATCAAATTGCTCAACACTCATCAAAGTATCCTTAACATTTTCTGTGGCGTCTTACCTCAGTGACCACACTACTGTGGTACTTGGAACGATCATACACCCATCCGCCGTCACATGGCATGGAGGTGTTCCCACCCCCGCTCATGCATGTCCCTGGCGTAAAATTAGCGTCCAGTCTATAGCAGGAGGACCAAGTCTTTGCTTTATAATCCCAAGGATAAGATGTATTCCATACACTGTTGTCCAGTTGGTAACTGGCGTTGGTTTCTTCGCAGGGTAGTTGACACCTGGAATATGAGGAAGTGGAGTTAGATGGTCATTGAAAAATACGTCAAAGGCAGTTATTTGATAACAGGATGTGTAATTTATAGTTTTATTCAAAACCAATTAAATGTGCAAAGTTATATTTATTCATGTCACATTAAATCAATCGTTTGCTTCTAGTGGGCCTTGGACAATATTTTGGTGCTCCATGCGTGCATTTCTTGCCAAATCTACTTGCGCTAACTATTGCATTTTTTTAATTTGAAAAGGAAGTTATTTTCTCTACACAATATTCTATATAGGCTTAAATAAATTTGTTTTCAATTTGTACAAATAAGCTATCAACTAACAGTGCTATTTATGGATTGTAAAATTACTTCGTCAGCGTCCTGCGTCAGATTTAAGACGAAACTAGTTGTTCTAGAATAGCACATACTTTGTCTCTCTTAGTAATGGTTTCGTAATATTATTATACCGCAATTTCTACTTATATCACCCAGTAGCGGCTCCTGAACAAATGATGAGGGTAGGTGAAAAAGAATTCTGAACAATGGCAGATCATGGGAATAGATCATAGAGGCCATTCCCCACTTCAATCCATTTTTTTGTCATTTATTCATAAAAATTGTCTCACTGATATCATTCCATTCCAAAGCATTATTTCTACGGAGCTCGTTCAGACCAACATAAGAGTAGGTCAACCATTGCCCAATATGTGAGAAATATACTACCATTGTCCGAGAAAGAGGTGTGCGTAGTAGTTCATTCACTGTGCCATAATATTAACGTAAAATCATACTCAAATAAAAACCAGTGGTACTAAACAGCACATACTTTCTCGCCCCCTTACTAACGATTATGTAATATTATATCGCATATCAATTAAGCAAAATGAGGTATAATTTACTGATTAGAGCATTATGACGTTCATTTACTGTATTTTCTTGTATCTTAACTTCAATAAATCGAATTAGAAAGTAATTGTATTTGTTGTGTTGGTATTAAAGCGGGTAAAAAGTATTCAAAAGGCCCACGCAGCCATAAAAAAATAGAAAGGCCCACAAGGGTATTAACTACACCGTTACTTGTTTTTTTATGTCCATAAACATACTGCAATGAACTAGTAAGCCATAATAGTTATTTATGGATCTAGGGCGTTAAGTATATGCTTTTTCCCAGAGGGCGACTTCCAAACCCGAGGGGTTGGAAGTCGCTTTAGGGCGAAAAACATCTAATAACGCCCGTAGTGCAAAGCAAAACTTTATGGTTTACTACTTCGTTGCCAAATCAAAAATAATTCGAAACATTTTATAACTTTTCCTACGTCTAAAATGAAAAGACGCATTCTGCGTCTAATAACTACTGCATACTCGTTGTTGGACTGATTTGTTCATACAAAATGAAAGAATATAGTGAAGTTCCAGTAGAACTTCTTGCATAAGTTAACAAAGCTACGAACAGTTGTTTTCCAGTAAAATCGCTTGAATTATATGACAATGATAATGGTGTAATTAAGAGTTATATAACAGTGTGAATTGCGCTGTTGAAGCGGTACTTTTAGATTATTTGCCGCTATCACAAAATGTTATTTAGAATATTTCGTAATTAAAAAAAATAACATTTCGAGGATGTTAGCCGATGTGCCTTACACATTTTATTACTACTAGTAGTACTCCCACTCAAGATGCTCATCTATCTCCAAAAAAGGCGATACATAACAGTGAAATATGAGAGACTGAAGGCAATTATAAATTCAGGGGAACATTCCAAAATTGCAATTTTCATATCAATTAAGCAAAATATGGTTTATAACTAGTTATTATACGTATTTGAGCGACGTATCATTTATTTATTGTATTTGTTTGTATCCAAACTTTAATAAATCGAATTCATAACAATGTTTGTGTTGGGTTGGTATAAGTGCGGGTCATACAGTATTCAAAAGGCCCTCCGGCATAAAGAATCAGAAAGGCCCGCAGGGGTATTAACAATACCGTAACGTGTTTTGCTTCAGGTCCGTAAACACACAGCAATGTACTAGTAAACTATAAAATATATTTTCAGCATTTAAGAGAGAATGTTTACACCGACAGTGAGGAAAATAATAGTATTAAAATTATATTTATTATAGGACGATTATAATATCACGAACATGTGTATTTTTTCCACACATTTTTGAAAAGTAAAAAATAGCTGTTTTTGAAAAAGCTGTAGCTTTATTACTAATTTTGTTGAAAGAATGTTTGATAAAAAAGATGTAAACATTTTATTCTGTTTTAAAATGTATTTGAAATTTTTTAACGTGACTTAAGGTAAAATAGAGTAAAAATCGAAATAAGCCCGAAAAAATAAAGATATTTGGGGCGTGCCGCAGTTAGTACAGGGCCAGAGGGCGAAAATATGAAGTTTTAACTAGTACCTGGGTCCACATAACATACTCAAAGAAAATATTTTTATGACCTTTTCCCACCTTTTCAGTACCTGCCGATTGGACTACCGGGACAAATGTCGGAGCAGGACCCTAACAAACGAACCACGGACCGGGTGCGATCTTTCTTTCCTTGTCCTTTCCTCCCCCTTACTGACAAACACTAACACGCACTTAACTACCACACATGACGGGAGACCAGACGGGAGTTGAGAGCTACTCCCGGCTGGGGCGGTGCCACGCTGGTGGGAGATACCGAGTTGAGGAAAGTCTCCATAAGCCGATGTAGGTCGGTTTCGGACTTTGCTAAAGAGCGGGAGAATAATCATTTCCAGGGATAAAAATATGCACTACACTTACGGGACTAATGACCTTATTAGTTGACACACCAGGGACCACCAATCAATCAACCGAGACGGGACCAAAAGATCACATGGCCAAATGTGAAGAATACTGAGACAAGTCTATTAGATGGGTTCGTAGGCTTCCGCGGCCGGAGTCAATACATTCTTGGCTATCCGGGATGAGCCGCGTCTCGGTCAATTGTACTGACGTTTCGGCCATCTTGCTATAGCCTTCTTTAGAGCTATGGCTTCAGAACATAGCTCTGAAGAAGGACACAGCAAGATGGCCGAAACGTCAGTACAATTGACCGAGACGCGGCTCATCCCGGATAGCCAAGAATGCAAGTCTATTAGATATTCGGGGAGCGCGAATGTGCTTTTCACTGATAATTGTCAACAATTATAATTGTTTCCAGAGGAGAGGTAACTTCCGCAAAAGGCCCTGGCGATTCTTTTAGGAGCCGGTAGATAACAGCTGCGAAGAGAGTTAGGCAAAACCGAAAACGTATCCCAGACTGAAGCGAGCAGGAAACCAACGAATACCGGAAAGTCTGTGACAATCAGTAACAGAACTTGTTTTCTATGTTCCATTCTGTTTTAGATTTATTAGCGTTAAAAAATCACTCTCAAAATGTCTCATGATTTTGATTCTACTACGACGTACCCTAAAATGCTCTTTATTTCGGAAGTATTGATGGAAGTTGTGTGATACGTCTGTGCGTTCAAATATAAAATAAAGAATACGCGTATTATTCATGTTCCAATTCCTCATTTAATCCAATAATTGTTTTTAGGTGAATTGTTTAATTTCCTCTTTTTTTAAGAGAACAAGACATACTTGCATGAAAGAAATTTTTTGGAAACAAATATGTCGTTTGCAATAAGATTATGCCCAATAACGCGATTGTCAAAGATTGATGATATTGACAATCTTTGCTCACTGGTACAATTCGCTGATTTGGCCTGTAAATTATACTTCTCCCGTGCTTAAGGCCGGGGAAATCGATATAAATTTCGTTCCTTACCTGTGATTTGCTTTTGCCAACAAGAAGACACCGGCGAGCTTGTGTAATGCGCAGGAAATGGCAGGCAGACAAAGGAGCAAGTATACTCGCTTCTGGTACCTGCCGAACACCCCCAGCCGCACGAGCACGTCGTCGAAAGCCATCTCCGGAAGCTAAGAGACAGCTGCAGCTGCAGACTTGCCCTGCAAAACAACAAAGAACAAAAACGTTCACAAAGATGTTTTTATCCCCAGATGGCGTTGTGAAAACACTAAAATTCGATATAAACCTCCATATTTAT
Source organism: Gryllus bimaculatus (assembly GCA_017312745.1). Taxonomy (NCBI): domain Eukaryota; kingdom Metazoa; phylum Arthropoda; class Insecta; order Orthoptera; family Gryllidae; genus Gryllus; species Gryllus bimaculatus. The sequence goes on along the minus strand of BOPP01000014.1, from coordinate 9,985,277 downwards.
CTGGTGGTGTATAAATCTAAACATAGTATGCAAATTTTAAATTCAATACATAAAATGTTTAGACTTTTTAAAAATATATCTTAATAAAGAGGGTGCATAATTAAATAAAACTTCTTTCTTTTGTGATGTGTTATCACACGTATAGCTAAATAAAAAGAGAAAAGGCATATTAATGTGAGATAGGAAATACTCGTCCACAACAATCATGTGCAACAATCATGTCCACAATAAGAAGTGATTTTTGTGAACGATTATTTCCTATCTCACACTATGGATTACCACGAGATATCTGCTACCACCACCTAATTTAAAAGCGTTTTAAATGTAATTATACACAACGGCACCAATGGGAGAGATGTGATAAAGTAGTAATCGTAATTAATAACATAACAAAGGAATGTCAACACAAGTGGTAACGGGAGAAAAAGAGAATAATTTAATAGTTAAATTCATAGAATAAACATGAGTAATTTCTGTGTGTGTGTGGAAATAAGTGAGAAGAAATATTACGAACAAGGGACCAAAGAATAAATAAATCCAATGTAAAATTGCGAAGGACCAATCAGAAATGAGGTCATGAGCGAGGTACCGAATGGTATGCGCAATAGGAGGGAAGAAGAGACACGTTTGTGGAAGCCGCAAACAGGCGACCCCAAAGAACTCGGACGTTCAACGGAAGAGGTCGGAAGAAAAGGTCAGGTTCCGATATAGTGAAAGTCGAAGTTAAACTTTCGTTTAATTGTACGTGATAGCAGTTGGGACATATAACCTTTAATTTATGAATAGTAACGTCATTGAGAAGTAAATGGTATAAATAACGCGCAGTGGGAAGGGGAATATAATCGCGTGTGTGAATAAAAGGGACACAATTGTTTGTTTTTAAATGAATGAAGCCAAAATGGAAATGGAATGAACATCTCGACGTTCAAGAATTCAGTTGCTCCACAGAAAAGTGATGTAACAAAATGAGGGACATTTTAAATTCGTAATTATAGGAAGAACAAGTAATTCTGTAGTAGTTTTACGAATTCTACATTAATAATTAAAAATGGAACATTGTCCGTACATGCAAGCGGAGGGAATTATTAAAGAAATATATTAGAAGATAGAGGGGAGCTTGACAAAACAAATGTATTTGTAGAAATTGTGTTTATTATTCGATGAATTGAGATAAGTGTATGCCAAATGTACGTTTACATCACAATATAAAGGCGATATTGTAAACAAGAGTAAGTATTTTTATTTCTAAAATAAAATAGCAACAAGGAGGGTTCCTACGTAAATATTTCGTCCGTGAAACTATGTACACCCGCAAATAAAAAATTTATGACGACAGAACAGCTTCGGTAGAACCTTTGGGCTACGATCGGATAAAGATTGAATATAATAAATATTTAAAAGGTACCAGGAGCTGGGAACGTCTCACTAGATGATCTGCAGTAATGTGAAATATAACGGCGAACATTCTAATTAAGGAAATTACTTTCAAGTTTCTTGAAACCTTCGCTCGTCCGTCATAAATGATTAATTATTTAAAAATAATAATTAACATCTTAACCATTTAAAAATCCCCCCTAAAAACACGTTCTCCCTAACACCCAACAAAGATGATCAAGGAATGCCACACAATGGCACAGACTCTCTCTTATAGTTAGGTTTCCCCTGAGTCTGGGCTTTGTCCCATCCCCTTCCCAGGTGCTATATATTGACGCCTGAAAGTCTAATGGTGAGTCTGATGGTCTGGGTGTTATGAACCAGTTTCTCACACAAACAGATTGTACACGCATCTCACATTCTGTAGCTTGAGAGGAACAGGAGTTCACGGACGAATTAGGGTTGAAACATATGAGGGAATCGGAATGCCTCCACACAGCACGCCAAAAAACTGAACCTAAAACATTCAAGTTTTACGAGAGTTTCCAACCCACACCCTGACTTCTGCACTATTTGACCCATCCGACCGTGCTACGATTTGCGAAGCAGGTACATGCGCTGTGGGCCACAATCGCGGAATGAATCAATACCAAGCAATTATGAAACAAAATATAATGAAGATACAAGAAGCCGTAACTTTGAAAACTGACAGTGAGAGGGAAAATACTCAAAAGTCGACTCTCATTCCGCTTTGGTGCAAAAAATAAATAAAGTAAGTCTAATAACCATGACTGTAAAACATAACATAATACACAAAATCTAATTTCGTAAATTTGCCTACAGCAAGTCATAAATTAGAAGCAGAAATTTTACATCGCGAGGAGGCATTACAATTTGTTTAAGGCTTTAAAATCTGTTTGGAGTTATGGGTGTCTATGTTAACGAGAATTTATTTAAGTGTTAAATTAAAATTCTGAATTGGAATTTATCCAAAATGTAGAAAACATTATTTATGGTGGAAAATCAGAAAATGAAGAATTTGCCTTCACATAAGATCAAATTTCATCTTTGAAGTATGCTCCAATTACGTCTTGTATAGCATTTTCTGCATTTAAAAACGTTTGTTTCGGACAAAACGAGAAATTTGACAGAGTAAAATTGAGATAAATTATAAATTCTTACAAAAGGAAAACAACAACAACAAAATAACAACTGAAATTTGATCGTGCGTGTATTGACAAAGTTTGTTGTGCATCGTGCATGTTTGGCTATTTGATAATGCATGTTTATATGCACATTTTAGCATTTGACAGAACATGGAAATCCTGTCTCTAAATATCTCCATTCGTTTCTATAGCATCAACGTAAACCAAGTTATTTTTTGCTTTACGATTTATCAATATCGCGTCTCGAGTCGAGACAGATAGCTCAGGAACATTCATTTTTGAAAAAAAAATCACCTACGAATAGTTTAGGTGTGAGAGTTGTTTCCAGATGACAGTCAGACTGGTAAAAAGACAGACCGACGTTTTGAAAATAAACAAACCTTTTTGGGCATCAGGGGACCACAAAACGCCTTTTTTGCGGTTTTAATTGTGTACTCCTTAGCATATCCAACTGCTTTACCCATTTTCGGATGTTCAAATGAGATCGACGTGGAGTTTACTTGCGTAAAAAGCCACTTGGCACGCCTCCCTTTGGAGGGGAAGACAAGTCGGCTGCCTCAAGAAGTACATTTAATGCATGTAAAAAATCCTACTTAAAAGAAGATTTTGAGCTAAATTAAAATCGCTTGATTCATCGCCCAAGTGATACCTTCTTTGTCTGCTAGATGGCGAAAGGAGCGTTCCAAAATTTCTTTCGAGCAGGTTTGACGGTCTCAGCCTCACAACGTTAAAATAAGGCATTGTTTAATTGAACTGAAGAAAATAAATGACCGCTTTTACGCAAAACATAACTTTCTCTAGTAGTATATTGATCCGTATATACTGAGTTGACAAAAGTCATGGGATAGCAATATGCAAATACACAGATGGAAGTAGTACTGTGTCCAACGGTATAAAAGACCACTGCATTGCCAGTGATTTCATTTATACTGTAGTGATTAATGTGAAATGGTTTCTGGCGTGATTATGGCCGCACGACGGGAATTAGCTTTGAACACGGAATAGTGGTTGGAGCTAGACGTATGGGACATTCCATTCCGAAATCGTAAGGAAATTCAATATTCCAAAATCCACCGTGTTAAGAGGGTGCACGTATAACCTCCCATCACGGACAACGCAGTGGCCGCAGATGGCTTTCATTTAATGACCGAAAGCAGCAGCGTGTCCGTAGAGTCGTCAGTGCTAACCGACTAGTAACACTGCGTGAAATAATCACAGACATCAATGTGAGACGTACGACGAACGTAATCGTTACGACAGTGCAACGAAATTTGGCTTGAATGGGGAATGACAGCAGAAGACCACCTCGAGTGCCTTTGCTAACAGCACGACATCACCTACAGCGCCTCTCCTAGGCTCGTGATCAAGTCAAAATCAAAATACTCGTTTCAAATTTGCAGGACTTCGAGTTCTGCCAGATCCATTGGGAATAACAATTTTGGAAAACACAGTCTGATTGGTTTAGGCTCTAGAATTGCACACGGACGGACGGACGGGCAGATAGACAGAAAAAGAAATAGACGTTTTCATTAGCAATTTTTTTCGATAACAAAGACCCACAAAACATAGGTTCTGAGTACACAACGTGATAGAGGAAGAAATTGTCTGTCCCCTTTCTGTATCAGGACCCCACAATAAGAGTTTTTTTCTTAAAATCATCATTTGTTTTCGTAGCATTTCAATATTGTCTGTATAAAATGTAAGAAGTTTGTAAGGAAGTAAAAACACTTTTTCGGTATCAGGAGACTCTTAACTTATATTTCTGTTTACACCCGCGATTTTCCGCAGCACTGAATAACTTTCTCTATATACTATGTTAATTACCCCGTATATACGTACGTATACGCGAAACCCCTCCCCCCTAAATTCAGGGGGGAACCTCCTAACCTGGCAACACTGGCGCCTGAGCGGCGTGGTGCGGCGACCGCCAGGCGCGCGCGGGGTCGCGGGTCGATGCGGAGGGCGCCGCTCGGCGCCGTGCGATCTCCTGCCAACGCACTCTCCGTTCCGCAATCAGGGGCACTCACACAAGACTTCAAGTTTGGGTTTCAAGGGTTTATTAATCGATCGAAAACGAATTCAAGAAATTAGATAAATAGTTGGGTACACAACGGAATAAGAACTAATGGTTCAGGTACTTTCTTGCTTTAGTAACTGCTACGTAATATTACAATTTTGCAGTTTCTGTCCATGTTAACACATCTCAGCCTTTTCATTTGAAAATGGCATTATCAAACGAAACGCAATAGTTGCGAATACTCTCTTAAAGCGAATACAAATTCGACAATCTCAACACAATCTACTCTAATCCGACAATTCAAAACTGTTCCATACACTTTGAAGTCCATATAGTTAAACATCGCCCAACATTAAGAAACAATTCTGAGAATTTCAAACTGGCGGGCCGCGGGTTTGTATTGCAACCTGAGATCTCGATAAAAACTCACAGGACGCAATAGAAGCGCGGGGAATTCGAATTCGCCTTTCGAAGATGCTGCAAAAATACGAGCAACGATACAAATTTTTAAAACAATGTTCATGATCTTATTGATAAGCATAATTTTGAAGAATAAACTCATTCAGTAAAAAATCTCTATCATCAATATTGTAGATTTAAATTTAATTGCTTAGTATTTTAGAAAACAGAATTCACAGAAACTACGTCCTGTATCTATTTTGATAACTGTACTTTACTATATGAGAGAAAAAATAAAAGACAAATTTGAAGCCGTTTTTGATAAAATATTTTAAACAAAAATTTGACTTATAACACAATTGTGTGAAAATTATTCCTTTTACAACCCTCGTACCATATCTGAGGTATTTTCAAGATCAACACAAGATCTTCAAATGCCCTTCACTCCTCATATACTACATGAAGACATAAAACAACGCAATATCACCTAATACGTGCGTCTAACTCTAAAAATACTCGACCAGCTGGACAATAATGGAAATCTTCGACGGTTTTAGAAATATCCCAGGCTCGACTTTGCGATTCAATTGATTTTATCCTAGATATTCTCTATAAATTTAATGTAATGTCTTTATAATGAACGACTAAAGAAAAATTTACTGAATGCTTAATTAAAACAGATCGTAAATAAACAGAATATAAAACGCAATATTTTTTTCTTGAAGTACGCTTATAAAATGAAGCATGTCTGATTTGAATAAAACCTCTGAAATTAAGAAAATTGCATACGTTTTAACCTTTTTTGGACCGCCTCACTACAACTACATTATTGAAATTTTATTTTTAATAAAATATGTTCTCCGAACTTAAATCTTAATTCATACAGCATATAGTTTTCAGGAAATATTGAATTATTTCAATTTTTTAGTTATATCGGGTTTTTCAGGTGATGACTTAAATGTTAGAAGGATAGAAGGTTCAACTATGTAATTATGTAATTGTTACTAATAATATGAGAAAGTATGTGCTGATGAATCACAGTTACTTTCGACTTCTCCTTCATCGTAAATATTTAAATTATAGATGTATTTCATGATTTGAAGCCTTTATAAACCCAAGACCGTCAAATGATCTGTAATGAAACCGAAATCTGATAATGTTATTAGATCTCAAAAGGTTTCCCCTAACAGCATATTTTCAGTGATCAAATATCATTTTTGTATTTGAGTATCATATATCATCTCAAATTGTTTCCTGAAATATTCCTTAAGAAAAGAGGTCTTCTATGATATTCTGAACACCTCATTTCTTTTATACAAAAACTAGGGAACCGAAACATTGAGAAAGTGTCTCTTTTGACAAGTCATAATATCACTATAATATAATTATATAAACATAACTTTCTCTCTGGGATTGGAAATAGAAGAATAAAGTGTGAGGTTTTAGATGTGAGAGATCTCGCAAGGGTAGCTAGGGGAAAACGTATGCTATGGCGAAACACAAAGAACAAACTTTTTAAATCAACTAAGGTAAAATAGCTTGAAAGAGATGAACAACGAAATTCAAAACGCGCTAGCCTACAATACTACATGAATTAATTTAAACAAGCAACCAAATTTAAAATTATAGAAATAATGTCATTCGACAACTGTCAACGTGTGGTCGTCCAGACGCACGATGTGAATGTTGGCAGTATCTAGAAGTCAGTACACCAATGCCCAGCTGTAAACTCATATTGTAAAATATAGTACACAGTACGATTTTAAACTTAAGGTGTCGGTTCGCTACGACATTTAATACGCTAACATCATTTGAGCAACATTTCCACGTACCAAAGTGACGTCTAAGCGTACAGAATTGTTTGTATGCTTGTTAATTTATTACTCAAAGGGAAAAATATTAGTTTTATTATTTTTTGGCTCAGATTTGTTTTTCTTGAGGTACGCAAGAACGCAGAAAATAATCCAATATTTTTTACTATACAAATAATTTTTCAATTTACGCACCCAAACAGACTGGAAAGTAAAATAATATTGCTAAGAGTAGGGTTGTACTAGCCCGATCCCGTATTTTGGCATGGAAAACTTTACTTGGCTTTCTCAAGACCTTTTCTAATATTTTTGTGACCATCAAGGAAAGCGAAACGCTAACTGCCAAGGAAGATAGAATGATTACTTTAATTGTTGTTTTAACGAAGTGTGAATTGTTCGAAGAACATATCTCTATAATACTAAATAAAACTCTATTGAAAATTTGTTACCAACGTCAATTGGATTGTTTTTATTTTTGTTTGATATTGTTTAAATATGAAGTTACATTTATACATTTTTTAAACAAATAAGCACGTTTCATTAACAACTGTCCTTTTTAATGGAAATGATTAGGGAAAGGGTGGGGATTAACATGCGAGAGTTCTCGGAAGCGTACCCTAGTTTAAGACTAAAATCTCCACCATCAACTTTGTACTCTTGCAGTATTATCATTATTAATATTAATATTAATACTATTATTACTATTATTATTATTATTATTATTATTATTATTATTATATTTGCAAGTTTCGAAAATACGGAGAGTTTGATTTTGCGAAGTGCAGAGGTTGCAAAAATGGGACCAGCACAATTTTTTTATCCTCCCTTTGCAATGAACGTTGAAGAAATTGAATTTTTTTATAAAAATAACTGTTTAGAAATTGCTTTTATTTGACGCAAAATTACGTGAAAGTTACATTTTCTGAAAATTGTACTTGACCATATTTCAAGATGTCTTTCAACAAGATTGTGTTAAGAAAAATCTCTATCTTCAATATTGTAATTGAAAGTTGCCGAAAAAAATGTCAATTTTTTGGAATTCTCGAAAAATCAGAAATTTAAGGAAAATGAGACCTTCCACGAGTTTGCTACCCAAGGGCCATATTTCATACAAAATTGACTCCATTTTTGCGAAAATTTCGGAAATATTGAGTCGTCATGTAAAGTACTGCAAAAAATTGACATATCTGTTTCAAACAGGATCTCGAGTTTCTCCAGATCGAGGCTATATCATTTTTTAAGAAAACCGTCTGAACTGCTGAAGCGCTAGCGTTGACCACAAAGCGACGAAAGGACGGACAGAATAATGCCGCCCTATAATGTTCTGTTTATTTCCTGTGACCGGTGAAATAAGAAACTTTTGGATAAGTGGTTATACTTCCACGTAGTTTACTAACTCGCAGGGATAAAAGTGTATTGCTCTTTGATATTATTTGCCAGATAGTATTTTGTAAGTAAGAATTATACTCGTATTATTCAATAATTCCCCATTCGATAATATTTGCTGCTTCGTTCTTCAAATTAATTTATGGTTCAATGTCAAAAATTTACAAAATTCACCTGAATTCAATTCTCACTATTTATTATATTCTGTCATAACATTCAAAGAATTGAATTACATTACAATTGTATTTCTTTCTACCTGAAGTGTGGTAGTGATAATGCACAGCTGAATTAAATTGTATCTCATGTTGTGTATTGAATAAGGTAACAATGAAATAATTATAAACGTTGTCATTGCCAACAATAGTTGTTGGCAATGACAACGTTTATAATTATTTCATGAAAAATGCCAACGATAACGCACCACAACACCTATAAGATAGCAATATTTGGAAATGTCTTTATTTTCTATGAGATTCTTGCAATTTGTAGAAATAAGTAGGCTGAGAGCTCTAGGCTACAATGGCCATTTCTACCCTAATTTGAAACCGGCGCGCCAAAATAATTAGCGCGCCGACTAGTGCCACGTGACTAAAAGTCATGGAACTATATGTCAACGCGTAAACGCGCACACTATCGGTCGCGATCATGCTACCTCTAGCGTCACGGTCGAGAAAGACGCGAAATGTGACATAAGTCGACGTGAAAACGAGCCTCAAGTGAAAGAGAGAATTCACACACGAATCGCGCGGCAGATTTCATTTTAATTTCCGACCGTATTACCATATTTACAAAAATTAAATTTACAAACACCTACAAACAGTATTGTCTTGGAACTTACTAAATTTGCAGTTCACAGTCAGACGAACAGCAGTCGAGTAATCGGTACCAAGGACCCACAAAACATGAATTCTGACAACACAATGTGTTAGAGGAAGTAATTTATTATATGGAGGGACAATATTTATTCACTTTTTCGTTACTAGGACCCGGCAATAAGAGTTTTTCTGCCGAAAATTCCCCTTTTTTCCTCCTCGCAGCATTACACTATTTTCTCTATACTGTGTATTAGTAGCGAGAAAGTAACAAACATCTATTGCACAGAAATGAAAAGTAAGCCATCGCGTTAATTCAACTGATCTCAATTACTTTGTCTTATAAAATTTTGTTCAATGTTTGTAAATTTCAACGAAAATGTTCACTTTTGTGTCTTTGCGCGCCTGAGATTTGGCAGGTAGACTGAGAAGAAATTGGTTTCCATGGCAAATATGTCAGATAAACAATGTGTATATTTTGACGAAATCAAATAGATGAACATGAAGATCAAGTTTCAGAGAATAATTTAATGAATAAAGTGGTTCAGATGTGTAATATAGAAATAATAATAGTTTGGCATATCCTACCTCGTAGTTAACTACTTTTGTCGTGACTATATTGAGATTTATTCAAGATTAATTCAGAAAAAAATAAAAAAAATAAAAATTGTATTGCAAGTGCATTACTTGTAATTGTTTTATAACTAAAATGGGTTCATATAGTATATTTTTATTGCAAAAACGATATTGCCATGTGTCTTATACATACGTTAGAATTTAAATTTCCTAAAAATAAACCGCTAAAGTGTAAATAGTTGAGAAATCTATGTGAACAACGCTAGCGGCTCACAATGAATGCTGAAGCTATATTTTGAGTTCATCCTTTTCAATCGTTCGTAGTAATATTTTGTGATTACTAAAGGTATTTCCGTTTTAAATGGTCGACGTGTGTGCCTCATAAAATATCAAAACTACTGAGCTATGACAAATCTCATTATTTTTTCACATTAGCCGAATTATCATCCTATAAAACTCAACAACATAAGAAAATATCCTAAAGATCTTAATAAAATTCTCCTCTTATTATTGTAAAATTTCTTGTTAAGTCATTAATATATCACACCGAATTTTGAATATTTTGTGTCAAAATATAAAATAAACTTGTAAATCTTTGTGCCTTTTTGCTAGTTATGAAAGATGGCAATGTTCTTTCCACCAAAATATAAGCTATTGGCTGCACTTCCATTAATTTACATTATTTTTCAAATTAGCAGTCAGCTAAAGGTGCGTTTTGCTGGCCTGGGTAGCAGAGATCGCCAAGGCTGAAGGGCCGTAGTTGTCTCGGCTCGAAAAGTCGCGAGTTCGAATCCCGCCTCGGGCATGGATGTTTGTGTGTGTCTGTGTTGTGTTATTCGGATAAATAACACTATGAAAATAACGCAGGTGTCACTTTCATTGATCTCCGAAAATTGCAAAAGTTAGAAATGATGCGCGAACGTAAGTGCTGTTGTAGATGACACATATTGTTTTACTAATACGGAACCGAACAAATGAGAAAATGTGAAAAAATGAATTTTAGAATTAGGAAGCATCAGGGAGCAGGATGGAAGCAAAACCGAAAAGCTAGCCCAGACGAAAGAGATTAGGAAACTAGTACGAGAAAGATTGTGCCATTCTGTAACCGCACTCGTTTCTTTTCAGATGGTTTCGTTTTCTGTTGTTACTTCCACCAAAAATATTAAATTCTGTGTTTCCGTTAATGTCAATATGTTGTGAATGAGATACAGTGGTTGGGACCGGAATGTAGTATGCTATGTATTGGGGAGTAAGCCATCGAGACATTTGATCGAATTAAACAACCGAGTTAGAAAACAATAAAATATAAATATATTCTGTAAGAGGAATCAATATCATTAGAGCCTAATGCGATGAGGCCGCATGTGGCTATCCACATTTTAATACGAGTAACTTTTCTTGCAATCGATAACCACTATCAGTATTCTAAAATTATGAGTGAACCTTTATCGACAAATATTATCGTCACAGCTTCCTCTTTTGAAAGCGTTCGATGTTTCACCATCCATTAATCTTTCGACTGCTACACATGTCACATATTAACTCATGTAGATTACAACATGTATTCCTTGGTTTGGTTATCTACCTTCTGTGGGTCGTTCCTGTCTTCGTAGGTTCTCCGTGTTCCTGCTTCTCTCGATGGTGTGCGCTATAGCTCGCGACGCAATTCCATGCCACGTTTTCGCAACTAACGACCAATGTACGCGTTTATTTTCGCTTCAGTTCACAGAGCAAGGCTTTTTGTAGATATTGTGTAAGCGAAACAAATTTTGTGGTATTAGCCAATTGATTACGCGCCGTGAGCAGAACAGAACACAACCTAGTGTACGTAACGTGATTTGTTCGGGTAAGCGGAATCACCACGAACTACTGCCGGCGACTGCTGCGGCAGCTGGGAGACGGCGGAGCATTATCAGAATACGCGCCCCCCGCTCCCCGCGGGTTATCGCCGTGACGTGCTTTCAGATACATTGGAAGAGGGAAATGGGTCCCTCAGACTACACTGCGATTTTCGACACTCTGCCCCTGAAGGTATCAGCTGATGACAGTTTCATCCAATCTGGAGATAGAACATGACCATAGTGACGTCACTATGGAGACGTTTAAGCTCCCCATTGGATGAAACCGTTAGCAGCTGATACCTGCCAGGGGCAGAGCTGCATAAATCGCAGTGTAAGCAGCGGCCCATTCATGCGGCCGGTGGCAGGCGCCGTCAGTGCGCTGCAGCAGGATTAAGCGGGCAGCTTAATATGAAAGCATATAATATAGCGAATATAACTCGTGAAAAACCGAAGAATTTGCATTTACATCCTGTTTAACGTGTACGCTTTATCGTATCACATCGCCGCAGAAAAAGGCCTTCCTTTCCTTGCTAGTGCCGCGTGAAAGTTCCGGTGGAGTCGGAGTTGGACGTTCTCTCTGTTCCACAGCAATATTTTCTTGTAAACGGACTTTTAAATTTTCCAAATAAAAAATCCAACACTTTTGCTCCTTTTTTACATAATTAACACAAAAAATTATAGTAAACAATCTCAGAACAATTCAGTGCAGCCGACTCTGACATCACACGAATCAAGTTGTGAAGAGTGAATCAACTTGTAAACTGCACTGACTGCATAAAAATGCTTCGTATAGTAATTGCACAATGATTCGTCTTGGGTTTGAAAAAGGAAGGGAGAGAGACGTCGGTTCGTTTCGCCCTTTCTCCCGGATTTCCGCCAGCCCGGGATGCTGCCACGGCGTGAGACGAGATAACAACGCGTCTAAGGCCTGCCTACGTCCTGGACCTTGGGTTTCACATGATTGACGCACATGTGGGCGCCCAGAGAGCGCTCAGCGCAGAGTTGTTCTAATTCAAATAGCCGACACCAAATGGCAGTTCACAGGAGGAAGTTTTCTCCTCAGGCCGTAAGCCTACATTGAAAAACGTTTATTCTTCCGGCCGTAGCAGCGCTGTCTTGACGATTACTGCACGTGAGGAAATGCTGAGAGTAGAGCTATCATAACAAAAACCAATCTCTAAACCAATAACGGGTAAAGTCGAGAAAGAGGTTTTGCACAAACGTTGAAGTCGAATTGGAAAAAGTTCTGAACATGACGACAGAATGTGCGTTAAATTCTCACAGTGCCGTATCCTTCTGATTGGCATTTATTCAACTAGGGCAATCCATGAACCACTGACATGCACTGCTGTGCTAAGCACAGAGGTCTGATACTGAGCTCAAACTGAGCAATGGAAGTTTAAAGTTTAACAAACTACTTTAGCTGACCCACAATTTTCCCGAAGTGTTCAATTCATTCTCATTGTTACTTAAATATATTATCAATTTTATGAGAGTGATTTTTTTGGAGAAATTCTTTATTTGTAATTAGCAAATGCAGTTCAATTTTAAGCAGTAATCAATTTCATTTTAAATAAGCTTTTGTAAATACTAGGCTGTGTTGGCCGTACTTGCCAATTGCTAGTTATATTTAGGAGTATTTGCGCCAAATTAGTTAAGGAAAATGTACTTAAAACTAAAAAAACGCTAATAATGATGGTTGAAATTATGTGTTAAATTTACGTTACGTTAGGTTTTTCATTATCAAAATACTAAATTTAAGTTTATCCTAGTATCTTTTAGGCTTATGAAAACTCTGAAAGTTAATATATTGTGGTTTGGTATTGAATTCTTATTCTCATGTGGCTTACTTTCAAATGCATTCTTATCTAATCAATAGACAGGAATTCATAATTAGTAAATAAAATAAATGAAAATTCAATTTGTTTTAAATTATGTAACATAAACTTGAGAGGAACCCCTAGTTATTCCTTTTTCATTTACATGCAACTGATTCCAAAGTGTAAAGTGACCTCGTCTACTGACCTTAATGACCTCGTCTATTCAGACCGGGCCGACTGAAATCATAGTTTTACTTTAATTGTTTTTTTGATCGACAATGTATCATTCAAAATCCTTCTTTAATAGGTGAGTCACATGCGGAACGTGTAAGAGCTGCATTAGCGTGAAAGGCGTTAGCCGCATGTACCTGCCAGGGGCAGAGCTGAAAATGAAGCAGTGTAATAGCAGGCATCAAGTCAGCGCGCAGAATTCGAGCAGGGGCCAAGCTTCAGGAGAGTAAAGGTATATTGAAGCCAAGGAGGAGGGAGAGGCAGTGGGCCCTGAAGCAAGGAAAAAACGGCTAATGCGGCCGGGATGGCCGTGGGCCTGCTCACGCGCTTATCGTTAAACTTGCCCTGTACGGTGGGCCGGCGTGGGGACAAGGGACTGCGGACAGACACGAAGCGGAGCTCCACCCATCGAATTCCCAGCCTAGTCACATCCAGATGACTCTCCTTCCAACTGTGTGGTATTAGAAGAAGGGCGTAACGGAGCCTCTATCACTCATCGACCCAAAGGCATCCTCAATACATAACAAGTGCAGGACATTCCACTTTAAGGTCGTAGAAGCACACCATTTCAGATGCACGACCTCTGCGCTTTCCTCACATCTGCTTTTCGCAGGTGTCGAGGCTTCTCGTTCATACACGATGAACGCACCACGTTATTATTTATGGTATTGGGCTCACGTTTAGGCGGGCGCAATATAAGAGGCTAAGCCCGCGCACGGCATCGTGTAATCGTGCTGCACTTGAAATCCACAGTTAACTTGATCTTTCGTTTTAACGCCTATTTGAGGCGTGCCGTTCCGCGGTGGTGCGGATCGCGGACGATTGAGTGTTTCACGAGCTCTCTGTTCCCGCCTATTCTAGTCCGGTCGTTAACGCATTGGTTATTGAAAATCTAGACATTTCACAGCCTACTCGCCCCACCTCAGATATTTTTCGCTGTACTTTTTTGCCTCATCCTTCACTGCGATTAGTTGTGATAGGCAGACCAATTTCTACGTCCGCACACTTCTTCGCATAGGCATTCAGTTGCCGACTGCTCGCCTGCACAACCGGGGATTTGCGGGGGGAAGGCGAATTGGAGCCGATTCGCTTAGCCAAACGAAACCAAGGTGGGACCCACGGGCGCACGACTCCGTTGTGACGCGTGCCATAACTTGTAAACCTGCCGTGGCCTGATAAACATGCTCTCGTTGAGTCGTTTACTGTGGGACAACGGCTTCGCCTAGCTCGGGGTTTGGAACACCAAAAGGAAATCGGGGAAGAGAAGAAACGTCGGGCGTTCGTTTGGCCTGTTCCGGTCGTCCGCGCGGGCAGGCGCCGGCGCGGGCAGCCGACAAGCCTCACAGTATACCTTCTCGCAGTGCAGGAGATTATTCGTAACTCGAGCAATCCGGGATGTCACTGCGCACCGAACGGTGGCCGACGTCACCGGGTCTCCGGGCTGGCATCCTGGCCTTGGTTATCACCCCACTTTGGACGCACATGGTGGGGCCAGAGCGCGTACCCGGCGCGTTTTGTCTCCTTCCCCTAGCGAACCCCCCTGGACAGCTATCCAGCAGAAAGTTTTTCCTCCGCGTCTCAATCGTAAGCTCCATGTGGGCTCCACCGCTTATATTATTCCCTTGAAAAAGAGGCCGTCGCAGCGCTGCTGTCTTGCCAGATTTGCAGACGTGCGGCATGCTGCGCTAGCGCTCTCTCGACCACACAACTACCTTCTCCCCCTCCAGGGTCACGTCGAGCACGAGGTTTTTGGGCCACCGTTGCAGGTCGAACATTGGGCCCGTTTGCCCTGTGCCCGATGTGCGTTCATTCTCCCAGTGGTCTTTAGCTGCTTCGCATTTTCTTTCCCAACTGGGCATACCACCTGATCCTAATCTGACGCACAATGCATGCTGTGGCTAAAGCACCGCGGTCTGATAATAGGAGGCTCAAACACTGAGCCAATGGAGGTTTAAAGATTTAACAACCTACTTTAGCTGCCCCACACATTTTCCCGGAATAAGTGTTAATTCTATCTCAATTGTTATTAAATAACCATTATCAATTTATGAGAGTGATTTTTTTGGAGAAATTCATTTATTATGTATTAGCAAATGCAGTTCCATTATTAAGGCAGTAATCAAATTTGCATTTTTAAATAAGCTTTTGTAATTATACCTATAGGCTGTGTGTGCGTACTTCGCAATTGGGCTAAGGTTTATTAGGAGTATTTTGGCGCAAATTAGTTAAAGAAAAAATGTATAAAACCTAAAAACGTTAATATTGATGGTTGAATTATGTGTTTAAAATTTTACGGTTACGTAAGGTTTTTTTCCATTTCAATATAAATTTAAGTTTATCCTAGTATCTTTTAGGCTTATGAAAATCTGAACGTTAATAATATTGTGGTTTGGTATTGAATTTCTTATTTGCATAGTGGTTACTTATCAAATAGCATTCTTCATCTAATCAGAGACAGGAATTCATAATTAGTAATAAAATAAATGAAAACTGCAATTTGTTTTAAATTATGATAACATAACTTGAGCCGGAACCTAGTTATTCATTTTTCATTTACATGCAACTGATTCCAAAGTGTAAAGTGGACCTCGTCTACTGATCTTAATGACTCGGTCTATTCAGACAGGCGACTGAGAAATTGTTCTGTTCTATTAATTGTTTTTTGATCGCACAATGTACTATTCAAAAATACCTCTCTTCTAATTATACTTATGTTTTTAGCAGTTTAACTAACTTGAGATGGTTGTGCACTTACGAAGTTATCATTATATATGAATATTTTCTAGAATACCACATGCGCACCTAGACGTAGAGAGCAAGCCACGGAAGGGAGTCCGCCAAATTACCACTTCACCGTAGCAGGCCAGATCCGTAAGCGGGTTTTATGCAGATCTGCTCGTGAAGCGAGCTAAAAATCTAGGGAGCAGGATTTTCAGGGTGCCGAGAAAAGGTTGAACATTGACACATCTAATAAACCGGCAAGATTGGCAACCACAAGCGAAGCGTATAACTTTAAACATCATAGACCCAAACTTTCTCAGGTGGCCCATAATACCCACGTTTCATCCGACAGACAACCACATTCATAAGGATGTTATAAACACACCGAATCATAATGAATGAAACACTAATTTAACTTGAAGATTGATACTGCTGAAATAATTAACCGCAGTAATAAAGCAAAAACTTACCAATGGGGGGCAATTCACATTGAATATTAATTATTCTAATTTGTGCTATTCTATTACATTGACGTGATAATTCAACATGTGTCCATCGGGATCACACAAGTCTCCAGCAATTCTCAACTCCAGATTATATTAATCCAAGGATATTATAATTCAAAGCATTGTAACTCGGAGCCCGCAAGTGTTGGGTGCAATTTTGTTGTTCCAGACATTTTGTTTACATAATTTCATTAGGAAGATTGTTTCACTAATTAAAACATGGTCTGTTCGGTGACTTGGGGATTTCCTAAATTTAATGGTGGGTGTGAAAATAGCATTGAAATATAAATGTCCTAGGGTAGATCATGTTTTTAGGCAGGCAATAGGCAATCAAAAACGTCTCCTATAATAATATGAAAATATATACTTGTTGCGCACGTGTTCAAAGATTTCAACTCTTTCTATATCTAGTTTTCCCTCGGAGACAAATGTCGTCTTTCTTTCTACGTGGCTTGACTTCTTTATTTTCTGGCGGCTTCCTAAAATTGTCATCGTGACCTTCCCCAAATTTTGGGCCTTGATGGTGATGCGCATGTCGCTGCGGTGCGCCCCCAGTCGGTCACTCTGGGTGTAAAGAGAAGAGGGTTCGTCCTCTGTCTCTGCGTTGCTTACTTTGCGTCTCTTTCGTTCTTACTCGTTTCGATCCCTTCTTCTTCCTGCGTCTGCTACGGCGCCTCTGATGCGCAAAAAGAGTTCAGAAAAATGGTCACCTATGACACTTTCGAAATACGACAGGGTGAAAAGTTCTCGAATCGTTGCTACTATTGATGAGGCTATTTACAGGGCCAAGAATTTATAATGTTTTTGCGTCTTACAAAAAGGCAATTTTCGCGATCACTATTTATCGTGTTGTTAATTGGAAGAAACTATTAATCTGACTATTTCATGCTTCCGGTACGACTATAGATGGCGGGTCTGTGACGCCGAATATTTCCTACCTGTTGGTCGTTGAGGCCGGCACCTATCTGACAACTAATGTTTACGAAAGCTGGCTTGGAATCGGCTATCGGTGGTACCGAGTGCTTACTTTCGAGCGAGTGGTGGCTAGAAAAGAGACTCGGTTGCGGTTCCGTATTTATGGCGGCAGGCTGCGGAAATTTTGGAGTGTAGGCGGCCTAGATTCCTCTCTTTTTAACCTATACACAAGAAACATTACTTGCAGTTCGCTTCGTTTAGTGGGCACGGATACAGGCGGGCGGGGGTTTTTTTAAAGGTACTTCTGCATTACGCGTCTGTTACCTTTCGTGCTCCGAGTGTTTTCACACATGAGAGGTTGTGTTTGGGGTTGACATCCAATAAGCCAATTATATATATATATATATTATATAATATATATTTATATATATATATTATTTGTGGTATCCTTGGAAGCGGTCTCTCAACGAAAATAAATTTTAATACAAAGGAAAGGTACATTTTCGTGAATAGGGCTTCAGGGTTTGGCGCTGCAATTGGAAGATGATCATAAGAATTCCTGGGTGATTTTAAATTTTTATAATAGGAACACTCCTTCACAGACTTCATCTATACAAAACGAACAATAGCGCAGCCTTGGTATAAGTGCACACAATCATAAACAGCTACTGTTGATGATTTTAGTAACATATATTCTGCTGGCATGGAAGACGAGCGGGGGGCAGCGTGGCAACGGCGGAGGGGTCTTTCGGAACCTTTCGGTCTGCCGAAGTTCCACGTCGTGAAAATCGTTTTCCCTCGGCGATTAAAATGAACACAGTTGGTCAAAAGCAACGGCGAACGAATTCGCGGAGTCACACCCCATTACACGGGTACACATGTTTATCTGGGCACGGAACACGAACGGACGCGCGGATTGAGGTCCCATCAGGCAGTTCCAGTGTCAGCAATCTCTCTCATCTCGGCCGAATGTTGACCAGTACGGCTGTGTGCATTTAACCGCGGGCATTTAATATAACAAGTGATCCGTTCGGCACTTCGAATTCCTGTATTAATAAATTTTTGATTTGGTTCTTGGTGCTGTGCTTCCCCTTTCAATATCATGGGCTGATTATTTACGTTCACTTCAAATCTAGTCTGTCTCACATTACGTAATGTCAATCCAGACTGTTTTAAACACCTTAATTTGTTTGATGTAGACTGCCGTACGTGTTTTACTACGGCTTTCTTGCGACATCTCCAAGTCGCTCGCCTGCCGTCTCCCGATTTGACCGTTGGTGAGCGGGTGGCGGCGGCGTTACTGCTTGATCCATTCAGTACTTATTTTAATTATA
>BOPP01000014.1:9949207-9959664 GCA_017312745.1 Gryllus bimaculatus | reverse complement strand
GCCCGGCGATATTGAATATTAGACCCCCCGAAAAAGCGCTCAGGGAGGGTGCGAGAATTTAATAACATGAGGGGGCGACATACCTATGAAACCTTTGGTTTTAGAGTTAGAGACGAAAATACATCGGGCATGACCTATAAGTCCCCTCTAGTCCCCGACCCCGGGCGAGGCTTCTGTTAATTGGCCTAATTCCATGTACGTATTAACGGATTTAGGAATATTAAAAGCACAAAAGTTGGCGATAAATGTCCTTGATGTTGGTTACCATTATACAATATGGAACACCCCTCCCTTCCGCAAAGTCTATCAACTGTGGCACGCCCCCGGGTGCTATATCCCGTCCAGCATAATGAGAAAAGAGTCGAGCCACGTCTTGTAAATGCTTTGTAATAGTAATATTCCCATATCTTGTAAATATAGGAAAATGACAACACAGCATTGTTCATGTTAATGATCCCCTCCCTACCATCATTCGCTCCAAGCAGTTATATACATTTAAGAATAAAGCAGACAGTGGTTTAACATAACCTTCAATGTTCATAAATGGTGGAAGCGAAAAGCAGTAGTGAGCGAGGGTTACACATTTCCTTGCAGTGCCAACGCCTTGTTTGTTTTCTCGTTCTATCCACAATTTCCAATTGCCTCCTCCGCCTCTCGTTTGTGCTATTCATATTCATAAAATGATTAATATCTAACTTGAATTCGCATTCACACGTACATCTTTTTTAAAAGAAGGATAACATTCGTCTAAATAAGTTAGACCAAGAACTTGAGTTGGGCTTCTTTAGTATCCCCCGCTAGACATCTAAGAGTATGCCTTTCTGCGCCGCAGACCCACACTCCCTCCTACAAACCCACTCCATTTCTGGTCCTCTGCCCCACCCGCCTCACCCCAGCGCTTCAACCCATATCTTATACAAAAAAACCCCCACCCGCCGCTTACACCTTCCGCCCCGCGCGCCCAACCCACACCTCTTCCCGCCCTCTCCCCCACCCTTTAGTGGTGTCTACAACCGGACAACGGAAAAAAAATGAGAACCTATATAACAAGATATTATAGGAGCCAAATAGTAATGAGCAAAAATACAGATAAAAATGACAAATTAAAATTAATAGTAAATAAATAAATTAAAAATAGCTTAAGTCAAAGCAACAGTGGATCACACTTAAAAACATAACAGGAAAAATACATAAGAAATAAAGAAAAGAAAATGAGCTGGGAAACGATAGAGAAGGCTGCACAGATATGAGATAGAAATGGGGGAAGGAAAGCCACATAAGCCCGCGAGGCGCGAAGGAATTGACCAAGAGTAGAAAGGCCTAGTCAATAAAAAAAGAATTTGAAATGGAGACAGACATTATACCCCCCCCTTCTACCCCAGGAACCACTTTCATCTCACTAATACGAAACCAACACCATCTAGCCGCACTTCTTAAAGTCTCCCTCCAACACACCACTGTCCCTAACATATTTGCAAAAAATGAATCAAATTGTTTTTGTAACGACGCTCTATTCAATGGAAGGGATATATTGCTAATTCGGAACGGGAAAAAGAAAATGTTTAAGTATTTGTAATGATAATGAAATAGTTGTGTTTTGTTGAAATATTGGCTTATTCGTTTTAGGTATACTGGACTTACATTTCTTAGCTACAGACAATGTTGAGAAAAAAAAACAAAATAGTCAATAATAATTTTTACTTCTTCTTGACTGATAGTTGTATTTATGAAGGAGTATGCAGACGACGTCGCCGATAACGAAAGCCAGTGCCTATTAACCGGTGTTTCACGCCAACATAGACGTGGACCGCGACCACCTACACCCCGTTAATTTATTATTCGGTTTGGAATAAAGTTTCATTGGATACTGAAAAAAGATGAAGAGTGAGGTTTTGTGTGTTCGAAAGAGACCCGCCCAGTATCCGCCTTCTTCAACCCACATCGCCCCCAACCCTCACCGCACCCGACGTCATTGCCCCGCTACCACCCGCTCGTCGCCGCGCTGGGGCGCATCCCCAAGCAGAAACTCCCCACGCACAATGAAATCACATTTGCAGCAGCTCTGCAGCATAGCCGCATGAGCCTATTAATTAGTGTGTTAGTCAGAACTAATTTCGGTATTAGGTTATACCACTGTATAATATATTTATTGTTTCTAAAATTTAAAAGTCTTCACTCGAAAATAATATAGATATTAAAAGATTGGAAGAGGAATTAAAAATTGCTGAGTTATAGATAAAGAATCGGACGATCGCATTTGATTATCTTAAGTTATATGCTATTATATAATTATTCATATTGTTATTGAATCCATTAAACAGGATCTAATTAACTAGTTACCATTTAAAAAATACGTAATTATCAATTTTCCCAAAACTGAGCCTTTCCCTCCCACCTCTGCGACACCACTCGCGCCCCGCCTCTCTGCCGCGCCGCCGCTCCGCCTCGCCCTCGCGCCTGTCTTCTGTTCCGCACCCTCCAGCCCCGCAGAGGCCCAATTCCCTGTCTCGCCACCGCCCGTCACACCGCACCGCCACCTGATCCTGGCGCAAAAAATACAACAAGCCCTAAAAAAAGAAAGAATCTGGGAAAAATAGCATAATAATATGGACCCCTTGGGCGGCTGCCTGGGCCCAGAAAATCATAGCAACTATTTATTCTAAAAGCAAGTTTATTGGGATAACACGATTTCTGCGCGTTTCCGATCGCAGAAAGGAAATTTGTGTGTTCACTAACAACACGACTCGCCCACTGTCAAGTGTTCTCATTGTAGCCATCAAATGAGGAATGACGGAAGCTCTTGGAATACATCCTCTTCCCATCTACCCCGTCTTCCGAGCAAAGCCCTCACCTACACCAACGCACTAGCCCAGCCTCTCTTTCCGATGGGGAAATGCTGCCCCCCCCGTAGGAGTAAGCAAGTTCATCACCCCGCGAAAATCCGCCAACAAAGCAGAGCAGAGAAGAAGCGAAAAACAAGAAGAGTCACAGAACCAAAAAAAAAGACGAGACAAAAAGCATGGAAACACAAGAACAGCGGGAATAAGAGACCACATAGCATGATACAAAACTCTCAAGAATGGAAACAAAGACTTTTTATGGGGCCATCGGTGCTGTCATCCGAAATAATTTATTACTTGCTGACACGCAAGACCTTTGGGCTGCAATCATCGAAAGGTGGCTGGAGTTTTCATTGCCATTTTGCATATTTAATGGCGAATTTTAAGGTTTGAGATGGGCTGTTCGACCACCTTCAGCAAAGATTCCGTCCGACGAAGCGAGTGCCAAGTGCAATTTTATTTTGTCGCGAATCGTTGCTAATATTAATGAAATTTAAAAAAGTTTTTTCATGTACACACGGGTAGGGGTAATATCTAAGAAAGTAAATCCCTTCCAGTTTCATCATTTGTTACTTTCATACGAGCCTATCAGAATGCATACTTCTGTCTGTCGTTCACCTCTCAACCCCAAGTGGAGAGTTTTTTGTATTTTCAACTTTAAAGTGTTGAGATATACAGTTTTTCTCGATGATCACAATTCTGTTGGTTAAATCATCATGCTTGGCACGATTGGGATGCAGGCCCAGGACTATTGAATTAATAATTTTTATTGGGTACATTACTTTATTTTTTTTAAAGGGCTTGGACACAGTTTGTCATCTCATTGAAATCAATAGCTTCGTTGTAAATTTCTTGACTAGTGATTAATGATAGCTTAATGATAAGAAATTGAAGATTAGTGACGCATCTTTAACTTTAGGTGACAGAAACAAATAAAGATAATTATTGATTAAATGCTATGAGAATAGAATACCTTGAAAGTTGGGCATAAAATTTTGCCGAACATACTTTAGATGACCAAATGAAGTCAATTTGAAAGCAATTGTTATAGTTGGTGTTGTATATTTGTCAAAAGAAGTGATATGAATCTGTGTCCTAATTCCTCAAACCAAGAGTACAATAGTCTGGTGGGGGTCCAATGGTATCAATGTACAGCTTTACATTGTGCGCAAACACAATCCATTAGCTTCGTTTTATATTTCAACTGCCTTACCAATATGACGAAAACCCGACACGTTCATCAAAACCAATAACCAACACAAGTGGTAGTTACTGTAGCCATTGACAACATTCGATAACTGAAAAGCAGCTGCGATTTCAACTTACGTGATTATAGTTGAATTAGTAGCGCTCAGCGGCTTCACGCTTTGTGATATCCGAATTCTTTCACCGTTCATTTGCGATCGTCACGTTCGTTGGTGCAGCCATGATTGATCGGTAATTAGCTTGGTTTGTAGCCATTTCGGGCTGTCCTTCTACTAAACTTCCCGATTCGGTCTAATAGGAGGTCATTCTTATATTATAAGATTATTTTAGTTTATAGTTCCTGGAACGGCGACACTTCAAATCCTCCACACGATGTTTGTATGCAACACTTTGCACCTCTTCTGACGCTTAGGGACATACCTACATTGTTTAAACAATGAGTGCTTTATACAATAGCTACAAAGCTCAATTGACTCTAAGTTTTAGTTAGAAAACGTGTGTTGGAAAAGAAAAGGACTGTTTTTAGTTTTTTTCCGGCAATTATTTCGATTTCTCGGCATAAAAACCATCTGAACTTCAACGAACATTTTAAAAAAAAGGAAATGGCCAAATTGGTCCAGGCTGTTGTTGAGTTATGCGCTTACCAACACATTTTGACATTCATTTTTATATTATAGATTAATAGAAGATTAATTAATTAAATGCCTGCTTAGCATTTGCAGGTGAAAAGAGGATACATCTACCTTTTCCTTAACTAATTAAATGATTTTCTTTTCAATTAAACAACGTGATTGCATTATTTTTAATCACTCACACGTAATTTCGTTAATTTTATCAATCTAATATTTTTAAAATCTCAAATCTCTTGTGGGGACATGAATTAATCGCATCTTGTATATCTTCGTGCGTATCTGAAAGGCGTTTAGAATAAAATAGTTGTTTAGAATAAAAAGGAAAGGTTGAATCATTAAAAAACAGTCATAGTTGTCGCAAGACAGAAATTGTTTCTTCTATGCTCCCACGAACTACTGTGCTCTGAGTAATGGTAAAGACAATCATTTCGCTCCGGCGCACCGTTTCTCGCCACGAGGCGCTTCCGAGGCCGCTATACTACCTCTGCCCTCGGCCTTGAGCATATGAAGCGAACAATTGAAGCGAGGCATTGCAAACGTCTTTTTTCAGTATACTTGTGTGCGGCGAGCGAATGGAATGAGTGCAAAAAATGGAGGTGATTATGACGTGCTAAGTTCTAATAAACAATTAAATATATCGAGAACGGAAGTTGATAGCACCGATCGGATTACGGAATTTTGTATTGCGTGTAATTCAGAGGAGACAATAAAAAAATTGTAACATTTGCAAATTTATAAACAATTTCCAACTTTGGTAGATATAAGGAGGGAGAGTCTCCCAATGTCCCAGAGCTGAAAACCGCGAATTAAAAATTTTGAAACAATTTATAATTTTATAAGCAAATCCGAAATATGAGCTACGAATATTCGTAGAACGGCCGGAAAGGATCAGCAAATTGTGCCTGAGATCAACACTTTTGTAATATAGCAGTTTGATAGAGTCCAACTGATTGCTAAAATTTGGTATAATTGTTGCTAAAGTGATAAATATTTACTGGTCCATTGACCGTAATTCTGGACGGAAAACCACGCCCAGAAGTAATTTTTCGTCATGGCGTACGCGCAGACAAAAATCTCTCCTTCGGCAGAGAAAGATTACGATATTTCTACCTCATACGTAAACAATAGACGCCCCCCCCCCAAGAATAGCGCCTTTTTCGCCCCACGATACTTTGCGCCAATCACACAGACACTAAGATTCTGACTGAATCGATTGGTCAACACGCCTCTCCCCCGGATGGAAGGGTGTCCAAGTTTGTCTGGACGGTTAGGAAGATAGAATTTCACCCGCCACTTTTTGTGGGGGCGGGGGGGGGGACTTTACGTTACAAATTGCCATGAAGATTTCAGATGACCGAAATGGAAATATACACTTTGTAAGATTGTTGTATTTCTTGAGTAAAGCCTATGTGTTATAATATATGATTAACTCTAATCCCACTGGATACGTACTGGCCGACTTAAGTGACTCAATTGGTTACAATCTGGTCTACCGAAATTAACATTAAAGGTTTGGATTGTTCAGCGCTTCTCAGCTCACTTGGCCTGCTATTCAATGATTGAAACCTTCCGGAGATCAAATCAGCGGTGAGAAGATCACATCTCATTCGTGCAATGTTCTGTAAATAAAAGTGTGGATTTGAGTGAATGATAAAGAATGGATCATTATACTCTAATATTGTAACTCCTATTTGCGCCATGTATAACGTAAAGCTAGTTATTATAGTAGTTATAGCATAATTATTGTTATTTTCATAATAATAATTATTATTAATTTAAAACTAATACAATAATGATTATTAGCATCACATCACTTGCCAAGCAGTTCTACGTGTAGTGATTTTCCAAAACAACCTCCACAAAAAATAAATTAAATTTATTCAAGTCGCGCAAGTGACCGACTCAAGTTCCGATGGTTGAGGATTTTCGGCGCTAGTTCAAAACTATGTAGGTCGAATTCATCAGCTCGGAGGTCTAGAGGAAAATTATAGTGGCAGCCTGCGCCGATCAGTAGCTTTCCGTGATTTCTCCTATTCGTTTTACCTTCTTGTATACGTGCGTATATAATAATAATAATAATAATAATAATAATAATAATAATAATAATAATAATAATGCCTTTATTATTGGCGAGGCCTGCTTTTCCGCCTAAACACTGAATTTACATACATACAGAGTAGTGACATTTTAAGAAGGGAGGGCAAGCTGTATATTTATGTCTGGGAGTACAAAACTAGGGACCATCCCGGCATACGCCTTAAGCGATTGAGTAAACCCAGAAAACCTCAATCAGGATGGCGGATTAGGGCCAAATATATGGAAAAATATACGTAGTATCTAGAAAGTTATGTATTTGACTTTATTGTGCTGATTTCAGATCTCTTTACAGAACTTTTCCATCATTCATAGTCATTATGTAATCGCATGATAAATATTTCTAACAGTTGTGCATTACATACAAAATGGAAAGATTTTTACTTACTAAAAAGTACGTAAATTAGATTTTCGGTTGCCCTTCGCTTGAGGAACACCTCCTGAGTGTCCAACAATAATCTGCCAACAAATTTGGAGACCATTTTAAGCTGGTAGCGCCTTTCCATTTCAGCGATGTCCTGGTAGAAACATTCGCCATGTTCAGTGCTGACAGCGCCGAGGTTTGGAGGAAAGAAATGAAGATGAGACATTTATATTTTCAAGCATTTATATTACATCCCATGGCCCTCAACTTCTCGATCATTTTCAAGCGACGTCATAAAATCAACATTATTACTAGGAATACTAGGTCATCCTTTTGAAAAAAAATGCTCAAATTGTTTTGGGAGAAAATACCTAACTTTGGCGTCATTCTCCAGGAGATGTCAGTCTTTCACCCCTTTCAAGGAGTATTCTTTTGTTGTTTTTCAAAAATTATACAAATGCATTTTTTTAATACCTCTCACGCCTTTAATATGCAATTTTTCCAGCGATTCATCATTGCATTTGTGAGTGGAAGTGCTTCAAATGACGTACAATAGAGGTTTTTGAAAACTTGAAAGAAAATTGTGAAAAAGAGTTTCAAATTTCGCATTTACAGTAACACATAAGCGCCTATTTCTTAAAAAAACGGCTTCAATGTTTAATTTGAATTTGCAACGGACATTTTGATTTTTGGTGGTAGTTTACATGAATCGTCCAATTTTTAAATTATTTTGCCAAAAAAAACAAACAAATTTTTTGTTTAATTGTTTGGGGTAGAACAACAAAAGCATACAAAAATGACTCAGTATAAGCAAGGTTTATTCATATTCGGGTTTTAATCATATTTACAAGAGTATTAAGACACATAGAAGGTACTCATATCAGTGGCAGCTCGTGCCTAAGTTGCGCAACCCCCTGATATAATTTAAAAAGATCTCTTAATATCATATTCATTTCATTAAGAAAAAAATCTCTATCTTTAATATTTCAATTGTAGGAAGACACCGAAAAAATTTTGAGTTTTTGGAATTTTCGAAAAATTACGGTTTTTAATGAACAAGGGACCTGCACCATTCAATTAGAGCGCCATTCAATTTGTTCAAAAACGATGGATCCATTAAAAAAATGTCCCAACGTATTTATGTAAAGTACCCCCTAAAATAAAAATAACGATTTAAAATGCAAGGGACCGCGATATCAGCCAGATCTATTGAGGAATACCAATTTTGTAGTTGTACGACGACGCCAAAAAAATTGAACTTTTGCATTTTCCGAAAAACTTAACTAAGCCATATATTCATTTGACGCACCATCCTGTTTAGCGTCCTTTACGCTACGTATATTATATATATATATATATATATATATATATATATATATATATATGTATGTATGTATGTATGTATATAAAATATACATACGAGGGGCGTTCAAAAAGTTCCCGGAATGGTGGTTCAGCTTTGTTAATGATATAACCTATGGCAATGGTAAGCTAATCACCTTCTAAGTAAGACCCTTGTGCATCTTTACAGTAGCTCCATCCTTCCTGCCATTGTTGGAATCAGCGGTAGAAGGCTTCTTTTGGCGCGCCTGTCGGAGCGGAGCCGTCCCTTTCGATTTCATGTTCTTCAGGGCTGCAAAACGTTTGCCTTTGAAGCCCATTTCAGAGTAGGAACAGTCAATAGTATCGGGAAGCGATATCCGGAATGTATGGTAGTTACGGAAAGATAGGCATGTTCTCGGCCATGAATTTCTACGCAACAAGCGCTGTGTGACATGGCGCGTTATCGTGATGCAGACGCCATTCTCCACTTGGCCCTGTGCGTCCTTCGAACCGCATCACCAAACCTCTCCAAAACTTGCACATTGAAATTTTCAGTAACAGACAGTTCAGGCCACTGTGTAGCAGGGCCGATAGTGTCTATAAAGCCGATTTTCACAGTTTTGCACATGAACTTGATGTTCGCGCGCTGTTCGACTGCAACTTTACGCCGACGGGCTAACACTCACCTCCACGTGACACGGAGCAGTGGCACCACTGCGCGCTGAGACATCTCCAGACCAATTTTGCCCTCGTGCCAACAGGCGCATTCGCCTACCACAAGAATATGAACCCTGTATTATTGCTAGTTGGGCAACGGCAAGCCCATTCCGGGAAGTTTTTGAATGCCCTTCGTATATTAGTGGTTAATATTCCGATACACCGCATATACCGGTGGTATACCTAATAATTCGAAATGTATAAGAAATATTTCATTAAAACGGAAATCCCCTAAAAAGTTATTGAGATTTTGTACGTCTTTACAACAGATACGAAAAATAATATTGTTTTGTTCCCTGGAGCCGGTCTTCCGCATCCGTCTGCGCTGTGCAGACGTCAGGGAGACGTTTCAAACCATTATCAATGCTGCCCAGAGAATTCGCTAGCGCGAGGCAGGCACCGCATGCCAACCGCGATAACCTTCGCCTCATGTTTCAAGGGTGGGGTGAGGGGAGGATATGCGGCTGGACGGTGGGTAGGCACCGCAAAATATTGGGGTGATATTCTTTCCCTAGTCGTTCGTAAGCTCCCCTTCTCTCACGTTTTTGTAGAAATGGCGTGTGTTAATGATACAAAAGATAGCTGTTCGTGTGATGGTGGTATAGAACAATTATTAAGGACTGAAGTTCACAATATTGGGTTTTCAGAAAATCTCAAAATAAACCACAGTAGAACCCACTTCAGAACTTCCAGGTTTCACTGCAAAATATCAAGACAGGAAGCGACAGTACAGCAGACCCTTCTGTACTTCTAATTATTTTTTACACAAATGGTTATCGGTTTACCATAAATTGAACAAACTTTTGCTGTTCGTGTCTTCTTTCTATCAGTGATAAGTGTAGTAACGTTTGGTTAAAAAAAAAGATTCGACAAAATATTTTCCCTTGCTAGAATTTGGTGGGCCGTAATGATTGTTCATGCAGGCGGACTTCAGGCTAAAGTGGAAGAGGCCTTTCCACAGGAATTATTTGTGCATTGTTATTGTCACATTCTGAATTTAGTATAGCAGTAGGCAGCAATGTGCACCCACAAGTGTAGACTTTTCTTCCAAACTTTGTCCACCCTCTCCAGTTTCTTTTCACATTCAACGAAGAGAACAAAGCTTTACGTTTTTTTCTGAACAGAAAGTTACCCAAAATGGCACCAACACCTGGAACTTCAACTCCCGTCTTGTGAACACCGTACAAAATCCAGGGGAAAATTTAATATTATTATTTCAGCATTTGAGGTAGCATCCATTATGTGAGGTATACTTAAAATAATGTTCAGGAATCGCCAATG
>BOPP01000014.1:9922491-9947900 GCA_017312745.1 Gryllus bimaculatus | reverse complement strand
CTAGGATTCCTAGATCCATTTTTAGTTGATAAGGATACGACTTAACAACAGACAAATGTAAGATCCCAAAGTCATAAGAAAGGGCAAGTGATTCTAATACGAGAATCTAAAGGTAACTATAACATTGTAACACAAATGACTTTTACAAGTATCTTCAAATTCAAGCAGAGGGCTTGCAGTACTTACTGCGCAGATAAACAGAGGAACCAAGACCAGAGGATTTGATTGCGCCCCCTGAAGTCAGTGTGAATATATATAATATAATATAATATATATATATATAATAGAAGTCTTATATATTATCATAAAAAATTAAGAAGTCTATTAGCAGATATCAGTACCTTCACTAGTACAATACTCTTAGTATTGTCAAGTGACCAATACCGATATCGAAGCCGTTCAGAAAGATGTAAAGAGTGCAATGACTCGCTTCAGATCCACTAGGCCCAAGCATATTTATCGCTTCAATATCTCTTCATCTATGGAGCGACACACATTAAAACTATACTAAAAAACAAATTATTTAACTTTCTTAGTAATAGCAACAGCAGCCAGTTGTTTCACCTCACAAGTACTACTAGTCTTTCGATATCATGGAGGGTAATAAGCCAACATCAGACCCCAAGAGGGAAGCAAGAAGGGCCGGCGTGCGGATTTGTAGCTTGTTATTTAAGGTACTGCTGGTGGAGTCTGCTGGAATTTATGCAGAGTATACCGTAGAAATTACCAATCGAAACTGTTGTCTCTAAAATACTTCATTTAGTCACTGCAGTATCGCGACCACGTTAGCTGGGGTCTAAGTATCTGCTGCACCGCAGAAACTCGGAGTTAAGAGCTTTGTTGGCCACCCGCTTTTCCCGTTCAGGCCTTTTGTGTTTCAGCTAGCGAACTTGCGACCAAACGCTATATAACCTGGTAAATAAAAAACAATTTAGATAAATGCTGGAACTTTCTTATTTTTCCCTCGGAGGTTTTGGATGTAATTACGAAACGAATGCGACATTTCATAGCCTTCCTATGCCCTGATGTTCTAAACAGTTTTATCCTTACCAGAAATTGTGTACACGTGAATTACCGAAAATATGCATAAATTTGTATGATTGCAGGTGTAATCAGAGTAAATGTTGGCAAACTTCTAGGATATCCAGAGCCCGGTCGAATATGAATAACTTTTCGTCCAGTGTAACATGTTAGGAAATTTCATACAATAAGTTCGCGTGGTATCATTTTCCTCTGATTTTTAGGCAACTCGTTATGCGCAGACGTTCGACATGTCACATTCTGGTGCCAGTCCAAGGCATTTACATGCGAATATCATCTTGCATTCCGAGTTGCCTAACAATCAGGGCAAAATTGTCATATGTATAACAATGCAATGTAAGCATCTTTTCCCTCTGACGTTCATTGACAAACGTGATCATTTTCTATCCCTTCTGTGTTGCTAACACTGGAAATTTCTCAGGTTCTAGAGAGAATATAAACCTAATCTTTGATATGATGATGTACCTATGGAATACTGGGACGAGCAGAGGAGATGTTAACTTTTTGCCAATTAACCATATATTGGGCATTTCATTCAACGAACGTTTTCCCATGTGACGTTTGCATGAAACACCAAGAGAGTCATGGTTAGTTGCATCTAATCAGAAGCATGGAACAATCTGTAACTTCATTATATGAAATTTTTCCACTTATATTCATTGTCGGAGAAGAGATTTATTTGCCATCACCTACATGGCACAGTAGTTAGTAACATTTATTTCTCGTCATTTTAATGTGTATTTACACATGTTCCTGAAATGTTAATATTTCAGCCAATTCATCAAGGGTTAATATTTAGCACTCGAATGTGAGAGTTACAATTTTTAACAAGAATGTTACCAACCACTTGGCCGTAAAGGATTGTGCTTGTACAATATTGATACTTCTTTCTCTCCAATTACGTTAAATTCATTTCAATATATGGAATTGAAATGCGAAACATTTCGCTCTCCTTCTCATTTTACTTCTCCCTACGGAGCTGAAAGAAAGTTATTTAATGCCGCGGAAAGACTGAGGATGTTCGATAAAGAAAAATCTATTACATAGCCGTAGTAACGAAAAAAGTGATTACTCCAGTTGCTAAACTTTGAAAAAAAATCTCATCTATCTCGTGGTGTACGCCAAATCCACGCTTTGTGAGTCCTTGACACCAAAAAAAATTCCGAATGACCAGCAAAGTGGTTTCGTTCTGTACGGCCTGTGCACAACGCTAAGCGCATGAACTGTTGTAGGCCGATTTTCTCCTCCAAAACTGGTTACTTCGTAATGCCCGCACTGATGATGTTGGCGGCCCCTGAAATTTGAAACTTCTCTCATCCTCTCTCTCCTCTCTCTCTCCTCCCTCTCTCCTCTCTCTCTCGCTCCCTCTCTCCTCTGCTCTCCTCCCTCTCTCGCTCTCTCTCCCTCCCTCTCTTCCTCCCTTCTCTTTCTCTTCCTCTCTCTCTCCCTGATCTTCTCTCCTCCTCCTCTCTTCTCTCTCTCCTCCTTTCCTCCATCTCTCCTCTTCTTTCCTCCCCCTCTCCTCTCTTTCCTCCCCTCTCCTCTCTTTCTACTCTCTCCTCTCTCATCCTCTCTCTCCTCTCTTTCCTCCCTCTCTCCTCCTCTTTCCTCCCCTCTCCTCTCTTCCTACCTTCTCCTCTCTCTCCTCCCTCGTCCCTCTCTTTTCCTCCCTCTATCCCTCTCTTTCCTCCCCCTGCTCCTCTCTTTTCCTACCTATCTCCTCTCTCTCCTCCCCTGCTGTCCTCTCTTCTCCTCCCTCTCTCTCTCTCTCCTCCTCTTCCTCTCTCTCCTCCCTCTCTCTCTCTCCTCTCTCTCTCCCTCTCTCCTCTCTCCTCTCTCTCCTCCCTCTTCTCTTCCTCTCTCTCCTCTCTTCTCCTCCATCTCTTCTCCCTCTCCTCTCTCTCGCTCTCCTCGCTCTCTCTCTCCTCTCTCTCCTCCTCTCCTCTCTCTCCTCCCTCTCCTCCTCTCTCCTCCTCTCCTCTCCCTCCTCTCTCCTCTCCCTCTCTCTCTTCTCTCCTCTCTTTCCTCTCTCTCCCCTCTTCTCCTCCTCTCCTCTCTCTTCTCTCCTCTCTCTCTCTCCTTCTCCTCTCCTCTCTCTCTCCCTCTCTTCCTCTCTCTCCTCTTCTTCATCTCTCTCTCTCCTCTCTCCTCCTCTCTCTCCTCTCCTCTCTCTCCTCTCTTCTCTCTCCCTCTCTCCTCTCTCTCCTCTCTCTCTCTCGTCCTCTCTCTCTCCTCCTCTCTCGTCTCTCTCCCTTCTCTCTCTCCTCTTCTCTCTCTTCCTTCCGTCCTCTCCTCCTCTCTCTTCCCTCTTCTTCTCTCCTCTCTCTCTCTCTCTCTCCTCTCTCTCCTCTCTCCTCCTCTCTCTCCTCCCTCTCGTAACTGTTCCAAACTACATTTTGAAGATGAGTGCTGTTTGATGCAAGATGTGTATGTCTGTAAGATGTGTCACTTTATATTTCACAGTGCGTTTTAATTCAAATCGTGACCCATTCCTGCCAGTAGGTATATTGCAAGGCAAAATCAGAAATGACTCAAACTATCTCCCTGGAAGAAAACAGGTTTTCAGTCTATTGTCTTTGTTATTTATTGATATTTTATATTATTACTATTATTATTACTATTATTATTACTATTATTATTACTATTGTAATTATTACTATTATTATTACTATTGTAATTATTACTATTATTATTACTTTTAATATTACTATTATTATTATTTGTTTATTTGACGAATCTGTTACGAAGTAATACAAGCGTTTGATTTCATTCGCTGCAAGTTATTGAAATAAAATGCATGCAATTAATTTAAGCGTGTTATTTCATCTAACATGCAAACCGTTTTGATTACGTTTAGAGTTACATCACAGAATTAAAAAATACTGTAATTCCATGAAGTGTCGTAAAATTGTGTATGCAAATAACTTTGCAATGAAATATTTCATTTTTATGTTTCTTAAAACAGAATCCTTTGTCTTGTTACATATCCAAATTTCAAACATCCCATACCTATCTCATTTACAGTTTGCTAAAAGATTAATTCATTTGCAGTTGTATCTCAAACTCATGATCGCTAGTGATTGGCAATTTTCTAACACACGCGCAAAAGCAGCAATATCGATAACTTTCTTGATGAAATTGAAAGACTCCATGACATATCAAATGATTTTTCGAATTCTCGTCATTCTTCCTATTTTTTATGCTACTCTCGTACGCCGCAACATCAGCTTTAAGACCTTATCATATTTTTGGATTCATCCTTCGTCTTGTCGACTCCGATAACTCATTCCACTGATCTTAGCCTTGCGCCTTAGACAATTTTTTTAAATCATCAATTTTTTTCTGAGACTACAATGCACCGAATAAATTAGAGAACATCTTTCCTGTGGAAAATGCACATGTGAGAAATGTATCACCGTGGCCAATTATTGTATTAAAAAAATTAAAAACGGAAAAACATACATCACACGTTAATAAACTGAGTACGATTCATAATAATCGTTCTGATTGTTATTGAACAGACACAAATAATCCTCGACTGCGAGAAAAATATGTTTTAATACATTCATGAAATTAAAGTTAAAATAATTTGGAATTTTGGGATATGAAATAATGAATTCAACAGCCATTTCAGGAGAACATCACATTTTGTTGTTCTTACCTTTACCTCGCATGATCCTATATTTCAACTTTGAACTGAGCTTCCGGGCCATTAACATGAACGATGATTCAAGTTCGTCATTGTTAGTCAATGCCTATAAACAACCTGGCCCAAACCTGTGACCGACTTCATTGTTCAGTAAGTCATGAATACGGACGTGGGTCTTACAGGCTGCCAATGACACGGCTCGTTTACGCAACGGGGATCGCGCCAAGGGAAAGAGCAAGACAGGGGCTGGCGGCGGTGGATCCCCGCCGGGGAAGGTCTGAGCCGAGTCACACTGATTAGCATGCGCTCCGAGCAAGCCTTCCCCGCTACCCGAGCGCTAACTCTTACGGCAACCTCAGACCTCGCGCTCCGAGAGCCTCTATGGAGAGGAACCGGTTTTGCACAACGGCGACGGGATTTTCCTGGTATGAATGGGCGCAATTACGATAAACTGGTTTCCTTAAAGAAGCTGTGATCCTCTGATGAAATACGAACAGTTCCCCGAACACCATTCACACCAATGCGAGAAGTGAAGTTATATCAGTTGCATAATTCATAGTCTAGACCACCCCTAGCATGGAACGAATTATTTAGAAAAGTTTTACCCCCTTTGAATTTTATGAAAATCATTCTTAATCATTTGATTTTTTCGATAAAAGTTCTTCTAAAATGACCTCAACTTTAAAAAAAAAAATTAAAAAAATAAAAAATAACGAATCGAAATAGCCTGTTGAAGATGAATTAAAATGATCTTTTACGATAGGATAAAAACTAAGTAAAAAACTGCTAAAGCAGACATATGAACAAATAAAGCGAAACATAATACAACAGTAGGGAAAATGACAATAACCAAAAACAAGTTAGAATATATTGAATTGAGAATATATTACTAGTAGTAGGCCAAACCCGGGTGTGCATGAAGTACATCTTACAAGGGCAACTTGAAGAGCGTCACAGATCTCGAATTTATTATGTGGCCAATAAATGTAACTTGGTAATGTCTGTACTTATCTTTTGATTGGACTTACAAACGTTTTCCCAATTACCTCTGTCTCATAAAACGTTCAAATATATTTTAATGATTCATTAGTATTTTATAAAGTGTTAAAATATATAATCATTATTTTCAGGACTTATTATTCATTGGATACTATCCAACGATTCAGTAGCTGCCGTACTTGCTTAAATTTTGCTGTCAACGACGTGCACATATTTTAAAATTTAATCATCGTCCAGGAAATTTATTTTGATGTATATTAATGTTTTACAAATAAGTTAGCACAAACGTTCAAGACTAAATCAGATTTCACTGGTCGCAAATATGCAATTATAAAACAATGGAATACTGTGATTTTGTGTAATTCAATTACTTTCTTATAATTACTACCTTAAGTTAAAAATCGTTACTACGAACATTAATATAAAGGCAAAAACTTGAAAACGTTTTAAACGCTTTAATTTTCAAACTTAAAAACGTTTACAAACATAAATTTGGCTGCGTACATAATACTAAATAAATGACAAAATGCAATCTGACTAGGTCTAATGAAATGCACCCCTACACGTACGAATGAATAGTTCAAGGAGAGAACACTAAATGTTTTTCATTCTATAACAAAACGTTTCGGCAAGTTAGAATAATGTTACAGTGAACTCGAATGGAGTCGAATGGAACATCCACCTTCCCGCCAAGTCGAAGACACATATTCACAAACATAGACTTACTAATTTTATATGTATAACGAACGCACTTTAATATTTCCATTGAATACATTATAAACAACTATAAATTAAAAAATAAAACATAAATTTTACGTCTGGTATTGTGAGAAATTCTTTATAAGAAAACATCAAGTCGGCTTGTCACGTCACCTATCGCCTCCCCCTCCGAAAAAACCTCATTCGGCCACGAATAATAATAATATTAAAAATTAATAATAATAATAATAATAATAATAATAATAATAATAATAATAATAGGAACATATCTCTTCAAAAAACCTGGGCTCAGTCGGCTCCGGCGGTCAATATCTAGTAAGGTCCCCTGCCAAGGGTTACAGGTGAAGAGGATCAACGGCATCGATGGCGGAAGAAGTCGTACGAGTTCATCTTCATAATCTGACGGTTGTCAGATCCCTCCCAAAAAATTGACCTGGGTGGCGGGTCTTCGTCAGTTATCCAGTACTGCCCCCCCCCCAGAGAGTATAATTATAAGTAGTGCTTTAAGGAAAAGTCACGCTGGCCACCGGCCCTATAGAAGCACAAAAAAACGAGACGGAATGAGAGGGCTTCAGAATACTCTGAACTGAGTGGAGAAAGATATATCCGGAAAGCGCTCTAAATGAGGAACGTGTGTGCAGCCAACTGAACACCATCAGGAGAAGAAAAATGTTTCAGATGCAGAGTTAAATCTTCCCAAGACGGAAGTGAGACTAGAAATAACAATCGAGGTAGTCTTGGATCAGCAAGTTAATGAACATGAACATGAACAAAGAGTTCATGAGAACGAACAACACGTTGTGGATTCCATCCCCCAACTTGATAACGAAATGGAGAACAAATCTCTTAAAGATATCTATTAGGTAACGAGGCTTCACTACTAAGGAATATCATTAGATTCAAGACCAAAAATACCAAAACTGAAATGCATATGTGTATGTGTATGAGATTGTTGGCAAAACGAACCAAATTATTGCCCCCAAACATTTCAGAAGCTTCTACTCTTGAAGATGGAACCGGATTGGTTCACTGTGCTGCAATTGCTACCTGTCAACACCTAGGTTACAAAGTACGGGAGAGAAATGGTACTTCTCTTAATAAGAAACCTTATGAAAGACAAAATCCACTGGCATGGTTAAAAAAATAGAAAATCAAATTGTCCAAGCTAGACGAGATATCTCGCATATTGCTGAGTATTTCAGCGACAAAGCAGGGATTTCAAAGAAGATTCGCGCAATTATTCGCTCAATTCTCTGAAGACTGAAGATAAAAGAACACAAAAAGACCTGGAAAGTAGGTTCAAGGTTGAAGATGAGAGATTAAGATAAAGAATAGTAGCTCTAGGGGGCAGAATAAGAAGATATAATGAATCCGCGCAACGCAAGAAAGAAAATTCCCTATTCTCTAACAACCAAAAAGGCTTTTATGGACATCTAGAGACGAGAGGCACCAATGACAATTACATAAACCCTCCAAGTGCTTCTGCCATGACGAATTTTTGGTCTCAAATTTGGTCCACCCCAAAGCAACATTTTAATGAAGCATACTGGATACCACAGAAAGAAGGGGCGTGTCACAATATCCCGGAAATGAATGGAGTTGTGATTTCAACAGAGGATGCAAAACGATCTTTAAAGAGAGCCCACAATTGGAAAGCTCCAGGAGTAAATGGAATACATCGTTTTTGGTGGAAATAACTGACATGCACTCATGGTTGATTGGTGAGTCAATTCCAAACATTTTGCAAGGAACATCTACGCTGCCACAATTTTTTACCTTAGGCGTGACATTCATGTTACCGAACGGTGGAAAAGCGTCTTGCCCAGAGAATTACAGACGTCGGGTCTACCTACAATTTATAAAGTTCTCACCTCCATTATTGACACCAAACTTGACGAATAACTGAAAGTGAGCTGCTTTTCCCAGGACAGGTTGGTTCTAGGAAAGGCTCTCGAGAATGCAAAGAATTATTGACAATAGATAATATTGTATCCAAGCATGTTAAAAAGAAAACATAATTTGTCATTGAGCTGGTTTGATTTCCGAAAGGCATTTGATTCCCTTCCGCATTCTTAATTGCAGCGAACCCTTCAACTCTACAAGGTTCGCCTCTCTATCATTTAATTTCTTTCAACGTGCATGAACAGCTGGCAAACAACACTGTATGTTACGAGAGGGAAATTGAGTTACCTGACATTATTTGCGAATTTGTAGAGGTATTTTCTAGGGAGATAGCCTAAGCCTGCTCTGATTTTGTCTAGCATTGAACCCCTTTGAGTAGGATGCTGAATGCCTCAGGCTATGGATATGCTTTGAAGAACCCTAATAAGATAATTTCCCACCAATTACATATGGATAATCTCAAGCTCTACGCTAAAGGGCCACAACACCTTCGCAGCATGCTGACCCTTGCTGAAAGCTTCAGCAGCTCTGTTTGTATGGATCTTGGTTTGGAGAAGTGAGCTGTTGTTCACGTTAAGAAAGGTCGGGTCCAGAATACAGAGAATGAACCTCATTTGATGGAAGATTTGAGAATTCAGGAACTTTTCAATGGCAATGAATATAAGAATCTGAGTCTCCTGTAGGTGAGATAAGAAAATCTGTGGAAAGGATCTCTCGTGTTACGAATATTTGCAAGTTCTGTATTACTTCGATAAACAAATTTACAAGAATTAACACCTGGGCTCTCCCAACAGCATCACATACATTTGGAGTTGTCAAGTGATCTGAGACATCTTTGCAAGCTTTCGATAGTAAAGTTAGAACACTTCTATCAACACATCGGATGCATCATTGCATCATCCTCGAAGTTCCACCGAAAGGCTTCATCTTTCAAGACACCACGGAGGACGTGAACTGTTAAGTCTTGAAGCTATGTGCCGCAATAAAAACAGCTTAGAAAGTATTTCATCAACAACGAATCCATGACGACCATTTTCGCTCAAGATCACGGCTATACTCCTCTTACGCTGCTCCAAAAAGACCGCAATCCAAATTTTCCGAAATCTTAGGACCGAAATGAGCAGTGGAGATCAGAGGAACTCCATGGCAGATTTGCTACAGCGCTTCGAAGTAACTCCATCAACATGAAGAGATCGACTGATTGGTTGAGAACTGCTGGGCCTTTTGGCGAGACGCGAAGTTTTTCACTGGCCATTCAAGATCAGGAAGTAACCACTAATAACTACAGGCGATATATCATGAAAGACAAGTGTCGCCAGTGTAAGAAGGTCGCCGAATCTATTCAACACATCTTCAGTGGATGTTCCCAGTTGGCACAAACAGATTTACAACGTCATAATAATGAGGCCAAAATCATCCACCAAGCTCTTGCCAAAAGATTGTCCTCATAAAGGAAAGCTTGCCTTATTACAAATATCTACTGGAGCAAGTTCTGTCTATTGAGATAACAAAAATCTGTGGGATAGATGTAGTTACAGATGAAACAATGGAAGCAAATAAGCCTAATATTGTCGTATTTGGCAACACTACTCGCAGCGCAATAATAATAGATATCCCTCTCCCATTAGATCATAATCTGCTGTCAATAATTGCAGAAAAGAAAAGAAAATACCAGCCACTCTCAATTGAACTGAAAACTCTATGCAAATTAATAGAGGTAAATATTGTACCCGTTGTTTTCAACTCAAGTGGTTGTTGCTGAAGATTGCAGGATTGTGAAAGAGAAACTTCATCTAAATGAATGGCATTTCAGAACTATGCAGAAGGTGGTGTTGCTGGCAGCCACCAATATAGTGAGTAAGCTTCTCTCTCCTAGACATTGAAGAGGAACCTCAGTGCACTGGAACAAGAACTTCTCCCCACCGTCTCACCATATGTGTTGACGTTCTATCCTTGGGTTATATCTGAAAACTCCGGACGAGTGAGAAATTTTGAAAAACTATGTAATAATAATTATTATTATAACAACAATAACAACCAAGCGAAGTGGCTGGCTTCACAGTCGGAAGACCCGAGTTCGATCCCCGGCCCGGCCATCCTGACCGGGGTTTTTGTGATTTCTCTCGGTGATACAGGCGAATGCTGGGATATTTCAAAAAGGCCACGATTACCCCTCATCATCTCACCTCACAATTCAAGGCTTAACAACCTTGTCTTACCATGGGATACAGCCGAAAAGCTGTCCCCCATAATGACACACGTTGATATCTCCGGGATAAATATGACTGGGCATCGGAAGATTACACGAAGCTTGGTCAAATAAAATGGCCCATACGCATATAATAATAATAATAATAATAATAATAATAATAATAATAATGAAAGTTCCGTATCAGATTTATAGAAAAATATTTTTGCAAAATATAACATTAACTATTTCTGGAAAAATGATTATTATTTTTATGAGCTTGCATTATTTAAAGTTTGTGAATATTATCAGAAACCGTATAATCATCCATTTTTTCTTCCGACAAATCAAATATACTGGAAAAGAAATGCTGCACTACTTTTGACTCCACAGTTCCGAGTTAGGACGTGTATCTCAACGCGTGGCACAATTCTTTAACACAGTTGCGGGCGCCTCGGCCGGCAACTGGTCGAAGAGCGATCACCCCACATTCACGCGCAACCGCGTGCCACCTTACCCAACAAACCGGCATGCTGCTTCTCTTGCTGATCAGCTGAGGCGAGAGTAAACTATGTAATTCAAATATATTTCTCTGCAGTACATGCATATATACGATCGGAAACAAATACGTATAGATCTTACTCACATTACCTGCACGGAGAATTATAATCAATACTTTTTGGTGTTATTAAAATATTCCAATTTTCAATCTCTGTAATGAAATTTAATGTGTATTTTCATTTAAGACAGTGTTCGATATTACACGATTCAAGTCTGGAACACCTGCTTCAGTTAAGTTACCTAAATTATTTATATCAAAACATGAAGTCCACGTCTTTCTAGATGACCAAAATTGCAAATGTAATTCGAAACGACCAAACTAAGACTATTTTTTAACAGTAAGCGGTCAAAGGTGCCCTAATTTGTAATGCCATTCCGAAGTAAACAAAATTCACGAAAATAAAAATAGCCATTATTGTTGTTTTTACTATTTAAGAGGCGAAAATTGTAAAACAGACAATGAAAATATAAATGTCAATCCTGTTTGTTATGACTCAAGTTTAACATGAATCGTTAATAGAATTTTTTTTAAAAAATAGTTATTCAGTTAGTTATTCTTGATTTATATTGATGTAGAAAACGACATCCTTTCAGTTTGATAATGAACTACAAATCAATCTCCTCGCAATGTGCGATGTGCAATATTAGAACTGCTGTACTCAAAAATAACCGAGTTCACGCAGGCTCTATTACGACAGCTTCTGCTTTAGTTAGGCACACGATATAGGGCACAAGCATATCAGTGTACACCAATCTCTAACAAAATCATTTTTGGCGCTCTGCTGGTAATGAATAGCTCACCTGAAGAAGTCGCCGTATATCTGTAAAGAGAGAAGTAGCTCAGCGTGGCTGCAACCGTAGTCAGTCGCGCACTGAGGCAAGGAACACGAGCGCTCAGGACGACACCCCCTACCACCCGCAAGACCAACCTTTCTGATCAACTCGCTAAGGCGCCCCCTCTCCCTCACACTGAGAAAGATGCAGCGGCCAGTCCCTGCGGTCGGCGTGAATTTTCTTAAACTGACCTACGTTCAGAGGATATTGATAAGAATCAAAATGAAAATCATAGGTCAGCGAGAAAAAAATTAAATAACATACTTACATTGATGGATACAGAGAGTACTAAACATGCCGAAAGGTACCAAGATAACTCATTTATTTAAGACATATGACAGTCAACAAGGAATATTTTGAGGAAAAAGTATTTCGGATACAGAAAATTAACAGTAACGCTGAAATGTTCGTAATGTCATGACAAACACATGATGCAACTAATAAAATAATAAAAATACTTTCGTGCACAAGTAGGTACGGTACGATCTTTTCTATTCTCGTAAATTCTTATTTTGTGGTGATTCATGCTCTTAATCCTTGATACTATTACTCACTCGATGAGCTAGTCTTCATTTTTGACTCACATAATATCTACAGAAATTCAATGACTTGCGCGCATGCGCCCTTCAAATAGGACGATCGCACTTTTGACGCCCCGGAAGTGCCGTGCTGGAAATGGACAAAATGAAAATTGTTGAAGCATGTTTATATTAGTTGATCCAGAATTGGAATAGTATTAATTGAAATTTGATATTTTAAAGAATTTTAAATTTTTAGTACATATTTATAGTATTGAATATTTGGAAAGAGAATTTGAGTTTTCAGGGATGTTCTAGTATCGATTTGAGTGACGTATATGTCCGTAATGTCAGAAGGTAGCGGGTGTTCTCGGGAGGAGTTAGGAATGTATTGAATTGCGGAGTAAGCGTACAACCCATGTAAAAATGCATTACCATCTAATTATCTTGTGTTAATTGAGTAATGTTCTTCAATACTCTAACCTGAGCGGGGAAAGTTGAAGGTAATTATAAGTTTTGCAAATTCATGTAAATATTTTCTGTGTACATACAGTAGGTCATTGGAGCAATTCTAGAATGTTGAGTGAAGCTTTGTGGTTTTTGTAATGTGTTTTAAGTAATTTCGTATTTAAGAATTGCGAGAGTAATTTCTGGTGCATAATGACAATAATTGACAATCATAAATATATAAACATTTTTTGCCACTACCTTCAGAAAAACTTTTAATTTGTTGTGACAAGCAATTAAATTGTTCATAAGACAAAATTATGTGTAGTAAAATAATATTATAACAAATGAGGTATATGTTATTGAAAGGAAAGATGTTGGCATTTTCTTAGAAAAATGAATCTTTTGTGAATATTCACTTAGTGTAAATGATTGATAACTGACAGTTATCATTTATTTACTTTCAAATAAGACAAGTTGTAATTTTAGATATGGCAAGAAATAGGTTTTCTAAATTTTATGTAATAATAGTTTGATTAAAAATGTTATTATTTTGTGCAGATTCTCATAAACTTGGCATCATGGCTTCTCCTGCAGGTAAGAAATTAATTTCAAATCTGAATAATTTTTATTGTAGTTGTTGACTAATGTAGATTATAATTCTAGATTTATTCATTTGGAAAAGTTGGATATACCAATTTTGTCAAAACGCAAGTAATTTCTTATTATTTGCAAGGCAAACAATTTCCATGGCAGTCCAACTTTGTTTTACACAACAAATTCATAGTACTGATTTATTGTATTAATAGACTGTGTAAGTGTAAGTCATAAGTGATTGGATGAAAACTAATTTGTATGTATGTTATCCTCTAAAGCAAATTTATGTAAGTGCTTCTGTAATTTTACATGTCCTGATATTCACATGTTAATATCATTAACAAACATAATGATAAGTTTGTTGCTTGTGTTAGTAATATTAAAATTAAATATGATGAAGTACAAAAGCCTCATTTTATTAGAGTTTCTAATGATTCAACACTTAATATATATGAAGAGTCTGTCCAGGATAATCGTAAGCCACACAGTTTTGAGACAATTTAACCTGTAATGACCTGTGGTTACCATACAGTAATGCATAATTTATTTTATTAATTAGGGGAAAAAATGTTGTTTTGCGGTATTGAAGTTTGCTGCTCTATTAGTTCTATAGAGGA
This sequence comes from Gryllus bimaculatus, assembly GCA_017312745.1. Taxonomy (NCBI): domain Eukaryota; kingdom Metazoa; phylum Arthropoda; class Insecta; order Orthoptera; family Gryllidae; genus Gryllus; species Gryllus bimaculatus. The sequence goes on along the minus strand of BOPP01000014.1, from coordinate 9,933,827 downwards.
CGTGATCCATTGTTGATTGATGATTTCTTTTGAACTCTGCAATGATAGTTGTGAGATCTACTCACACATGCAAATTACATGAGGCTGTAGATAAATCAGTGATATTGAAAAATTGTGAACTTCTTTAATAATCATGAAAATGAACGTATTCTACAAAGATTTAACTAAGCATTTATTTTCAAAGATGCTGCATGTAAGGCATGTTGCTTATTCATTTTGAAACTTCCTCATGGCCTAGCTGGGTCATTCCATTTTTAATTTTATGACTTAATCTGACAGTGTAAGAAATGATGGAATACATCTGAATGCTATTACTGGACACTCCCATAAAATTATTCAAGGCAAAAATAATGCAGATTTGAGCATAAGCAATAAAAATAAGTTGGCCACACGTATCACTGGGCAAGTAAAAGCCTTTTATTTGAAAAGAGCTCTTGGAGTGGTAAAATCGTCACATCCCATATACTTGTGTATATCCTGGCAAAGCACCCCTTTTTAGTTAGAAGACTTACAAACGCAGTTCCTTGTATCGTTCATGGGGGAAGGCTTCTCTCAAAATTAAAACAGACCACAAATCATAAAATTTACAAATTAGAACTGGTCAGAATTCTTTAGAAAAGAAAGAAATTAAAAACAATGTAAAGAAAAAAGTTGTAAATCAATAGTGGGTCTCGAAAATGAGTCAATGGTTACCCTGCAATTTGACTAGAAAATGGACAATATTGAATAGAAAGAAGGTTGCCCAAAGAGTATAATGGTGCTAAACTTATATATCTAAGATTTGTGGCTTGTGACTCTTTCAATGACTCCTTCAAATGTTACATTTCCTGTAAAGTTCGTACACAAGAAAATACACAAGGGAAACAAGGTAGAGCTATGATACTTCTGATTACTTTGCTTCAATTAAAATAAAATAGTTTTGGCATTTTGTGGTAATGTAGTATGAATGAGAAATGTTTTGTTTAATAGTACCTGTTGACCCATGGGTAATCCAACCACGAGAAAGAGCTCGCTATGAAGAGCAGTTTAAATCTTTACGTCCAGTAAATGGGATTGTTACTGGAGAACAAGCCAAAGGTTTTCTTCTACAATCCCAGTTGCCACCTGCTGTGTTGGGCCACATATGGTGCGTAGATTGATTATTTATTGAAGATAAATATACTGATGATTTTATTGCTGATAGCATGCTTTTACCAGGTCATTGGCTGACACTGATGCTGATGGTAAAATGAACATAAACGAGTTTAGCATTGCATGTAAGTTGATCAATTTGAAACTGCGTGGATTTGAATTACCAAAAGCACTCCCTCCTAGTTTTTTGCAGCATGTCACTAGTCCTCCAAGTGGTAAGTTTTATTACAATTTACTAATTCTTCACATTTTTTTCTTTTAGTGTCCTGTTACCATTGTGAGTCTGTCCAGTTTCAGGAAACTTGATTAACAGTACTCTGCTACAGAGTGTTCCTCCTGTGGTGCCTGCAGTTCCACTAGTAGGGTTACCCAATGCTGCTATCAACCCACCTCTTATAGCTCCCCAAGCAGCAATCCCTCCCATGTCCATGGGAATAGCCCCCAGTGTTCCTCCAACTGCTGTGGGTATTGCACGGCCCATGGGTCCTTCCTTAAGCATGGCATCGGTGGCACCAACAACAGTTACAGCAGCACCAATGGGTTTAACAGCAGGTGTGCCTCCTGTTGTTCCTACAGCTATTCCTCATGGTATCCCTCCCTCTGCACCTTTAGTTACTGCCATGGTTATGCCCACAAGTGTGCCAACTTCTGTTCCTGTGGGAATTGCCCAACCTCTCACCAATGGAGCTGTGGTGGGTCAGAATGTTGCTCCTCCCCGACCACCACCAGGTAATATGATTTAATTTGATTTATTTTATGGGAACAGAGTCTTTCAACTGTTGTTTTTTTCTTTCTTTTCTCTGTATTAGTGGACTTCATGTATTTGTTAGTGATGTAAATTCTCATTATGCTCCTGTACTTCTTTCCCAGTATTTCTTTCATGTAAATTTCCTGTTTGTTGAATGTGTATACATTTTTGTTTTCTTGTATAGAGTTCAGAGAGTGCCTGTGTTATAGTCATGACAAAAATGCTTGTTCCAGAGTTGTGGATACTTAAAAATTCTAATTTTTCTTTGACCTTTTAAACTTTCTTTATTTTTTTATTTTTTATTTTTTATTTATGTATTTGTTATTAATTGCTTGGGTTGAAAGGAGAGTGTGATATTTTCCAAATTATGAGTTCGTCTTTCATCTGTTTCTAAAACTTTGAGTATGATTAAATTACTTTAAGTTGGGAGACTTTTGGGTTGTTTATGAAATTTGTATTAATTTTTAAAAATTCAAAATAATTTCAAATTTGTTTAACCCATTAAGGGCTGCAACTCTCTGGGTGGATGAAAAGTAACTGTCTGATTGTTGACGCTATAAAATGACACTTTAAGAATGTCTACTAGTTTTTGAGTCAATAACGCCTATAGTTTTTGAGGAAGAGGTCATCCCATTTTTGGGACATTGGTCCCAGCTGATTCATATTTACTGGTTCTGGAGTGCCTATGCTAATGGCAATGCAATTAGAATATCTTTGTACTAAGAAATAATGGACATGCTAAATTCATTTCCTCATGAAAAGTTGTTACATTCCCTGTTATAATGATATATCATCTTATTTTTTTGCAAAATTACAAAATTGTCCATTTATTTAAATTCAAAAAAGCATCCCAAAAATTGAGATATTGGCCAGTAGTGGGTTATATGGTTGTTCAAATGCATTATGAAAGTCTCATTTTCACTTGAACTTTTTATTTTTATACTTTTCAAATATTCAGTTTTGTTTATTCTCTCTTACATCGTCAGTACCTCAGCAATTTTTGTGAATTTTGATTTTCAAACTGTAAAATTTTATTTGTTTATAGTTGAAGTAGAGAGTCCAAAGTTGTATGGTTGATGTAAAAAGCATACGCATAGAGGGGTCAGAAGAAATTAATATCGGATATTTGTTTGGCAGAACCCCCTAAAGTTGTCATTTTGTGAAAGAATGAAATTGTCAGTTTCAGATGTATTGGATAATGATAAAGACCTGTCTCAACACCCTCAAAATATTAAAAATATTGCTATTTTACTTAAAAACCATAATGGTTTCAACTAGAAAATTAGAGCAGTTCATAATCAAAGGTCGTCTTTACTTTCTTTTGTAGAAAATATACTAGACTTCAATTTTTACGAGTTGCTTCAGAAAATACAGATTTAAAGAAAGTGAGTTAATCACACATAATGCAGAAAATTGATCTGTTCAAAAGAAATTTAAATTTGTTTTAAACAAAATAAAATTACTCTTTATTCAAGATTTTTTTAATGTAATAACAAATTAATTAAAATTATTATAATTCTTACAAAAACTTTTCTGTATAAACAAATGTTTACTAGTTAACTATCATTATCAAAGTTTGCTAGGGATGAATAGATTTGATTTAAGACATAGATTAACAAATCATATCAGTCAAAATAATTTTTGGCTGAATTGGAGCCGTTATGAGTTTTAAGTTATTTTCACCAGTTCTCCAAATAATGAAGAATACCTCCAGAGAATTATAGAGATGTGCACGTGACCTCTCTGACGCTCTCTCATTCTCACACTCATGCACTCTCATGTTCACGCACTCTCTCTTTCTCTCACACTCTCTCTCTTTCTCTCACACACTCTGTCTTTCTCTCACGCGCTCTCTTTCTCTCACATGCTCTCTTTCTCTCACGTGCTCTCTTTCTCTCATGCGCTCTCTTTCTCTCACGCACTCTCTCTCTTTCCCTCACACGCTCTCTCCCTTTCTCTCTCACACACACACATACACACACCAATCCCAACACACTGTCTCACACTGCCTCACGCTCTCTCTCTCACTCTCGCTCTCTCTCGCGCGCGCACACACATTTGCAGACTCACAGACAAAAAATCATGTCCTTTCCTCATATGTTCTTACTTGTAAAATATGCTTGAATTATTTCAAATGTTATAAGACAGTATGTTTGACAAATAGGAATCATATAATGTAGTAACATACACAAAGAAATCTGTATTAAACAGCCAATGTTCGTTCTAGAAAAAATTGACTGTTGAAAAAGGTGCCCAGTAAATGGAAGTTATAAAAATATAGTAAGGGGACATTAGATCTAATTTGATATTTGCAATGCAATTGAGCATACTACATTCACATCTACTCATTTATTTTTTAAACGTTCATTTAGTTACAATTCAGCTACAAAATACAAAAAACTTTTTTGACCATGTATGGTCAAATGATCGGCCAAGGCAGGGAAGGCATCAGCAAATCAGGTAACAGGCCTCCTGGCTGAGATGGGAAAAAGGGATTACTCTGACTGGATGTTAATGTTAAATAAGGTCTCATGGACACATAGGCCGTAGTCAGCCTTCAACGTTTGGAAATTTTGATGATTTTCACTGCCTCTTTTTACCCTCATTGGTTCCTAATTGTCTTCTCTGTTCTGGAGGCAAGTGTAAAAAAGAATGGCATGGCCAGTTTTCCATGCATGGAGGGCATGGTTGTATTATATATCACAAATAAATCTAATACAATTAGTACCATTCATTTCAAGAAGGCAGTGAAAGAAGTGGCGCTGAAACATCTGCCTCGTAAATGACAAGTAGCTTCATTTTTGATAAGTTGGTCTTAATTAAAGAAACTCCCAAAAAAGAATGAAGAAATTTCATATATTATTATTGAATTCAGAATATGTTAAGACTTCCAATTCTACTCATTATTGTAATTTGTAATTGTAGATTGTTAATATTTATATCAGACATGGAAATTTTACAGTAGCTGCAGTTCCAGTATCAGGAGCACCTGCTGTAGAACGAGTAGCTTCTCTTGACTCTCCGTAAGTGTTATTATCATTTATTGCTGTGGTTTTCATTTGTAGCATCCTAAATATATTTTATTTTGTGCAGGTTATCTGTGGGTTCTCCGTTGCAAGAGTGGGCAGTACCTCACCAATCAAAATTAAAATACACTCAGCTTTTTAATACTACTGATCGAGCACGATCAGGGTATCTCTCTGGTCCTCAAGCTCGAAATATAATGGTACAAACACAGTTGGCACAGCAAGTTTTGGCTCAGATTTGGTGAGTTTTTCAACAGTTCTGGAATATTGACTGTGCCCAGATTGACGTATTCATGCTTATTACTGAATATCTTAATATTACTGCCAATGGAGAAGTTAAACGTAGTTTTATGTTGTCAAATTGTGACTACCGCAGTGCACCTCTTGTTAGGTAGCACTGCGGACCTTTGAGCCTTAATGATCTCACTTTGAATTCTCCTTCCACCTGTGCTTCAGTCCTCCAGTGTGTAATTATTAAAAGGGCCTTAATTTTTAGGTTTTTATAAAAATCAATTTGGCTTTTGTTTGAAGTTTATATAGCCCATTTTAGGCTTTTCGTAATTTTTTCTAATCATGTTAGCATCACGTTGAGTAATTATTGCAAAAAATAACAAATTTAAATTTCTAACTCACTTTTTCAATGTTTTCACTTCTGAGCTTAAGTAAAGTTCTTAAAATTAACAAATTTAAGAACAATATTCAGCTTAAATTTTCCCTTGAAAATTAGCTTCCAAAACAATAATTAACTTTCTTTTGATGCTCTATTGCAAAGAACAACCATGTATAGTTCAAAAATACCTTATATAACAGACTTTCTATTGATTCTCTTCTCTCACTTATAATGAAAAACAGATTTGCTCTAAGCAACATCAAGTAATTGGTATTGCTTTGAGTAAGGTAATTGTTCAGTTATTTCTTCTCCTTAAAGTACTCCTATTGTGTCTTTCATCTTTCTGTTCTCCTGATTACTTCAAATTTTCAAGACCTTTGAAGAAAACACATCAACTGCTGTCCATCATGAACTGGTGCTTGCATAAAACAGCTTAAATGATCTTTATTGCTTGGTTTAGTAGAAGATACACGCCTAATTTTTGTCAGGAAATTAATATTAATCTTACCAGAAGCAATAGTCAGCTAGGTTAGTTAGTTAGACAACTGTAAAACTCCAGTCAACCCAAATAATGAAATATTTTTTTAAAACCATTATTAATTTTTTTTAATTTTATTTTTATTTTAATAAATTTCAATTTATTTTATTTGAGGGTCATTACTCATTGTAGCTGATTTTAGGATCTGTGGCATTGATGAATTGACTCTCATATGATCGAAACATTGAATGAAATTAATGAATTTTAAAGTAATTACATTAATTGAGGAATAAAATAGATTATTATTATACTTATATTTTTGAATTTGCATCTTGCCATCTTACTTTAGCCTTTTCTCTTAAATCCTTTCCTGGTTCATTGTAGGTAGGTTTTGTGCTAAAATCATCCACACCCACTCTATTAACATATTGCAATACCATAGGCCTGTTTTTATTATTATTATTATTATTATTATTATTATTATTATTATTATTATTAATGTTCTTATTTATTGTATTTTTATATATACTGTTTGACTCTAATGTTACATAACTCATCATTGCATTTTATCTTCGTTTATTCGACACAAGTGAGCCTTTACATTTTTACTTTCTCTCAATACATATGTTGTAGAGAGAAAAGATATTACAATACTGTGCCCAAGATCTGTGATTTTAGACAGGAGAGCCTGTATTTTTGTGGTCTTGGAATCGAAAAAGTGAATTAATCTTGTCCCCATCTGTAGTAAATAACTTCCAATAACACATTGGGCTGTCAGAATTCACAATTGCCGGGTCCTCAATACTGAAAAATTGATCGACAGTCAATCCATTCAGCTGTTCATGGTCAACGTTAGCACCTAAAACATTCAGATGATTTTCTTCAAAATTGATACCTATTCCCCAATTGATCTGGGCAAATTCATAGCCCTGCGAGTTTTGAAACCGAATTTTTGGGGTAATTCACATGAAGCCTCGACATTTTCAAAATGTTCTCAGAAATGACCACTAATTTATGAATTAAATTTGCTCTCGGACACCCCAAAATATGTTAAAAAAATAGTCCACATCTCATTGTTATTGAAAGACCTGAATTTTCGAATGTTGCAAAAGTTCACTATAGTTTTGGCATCTTCCTACATCTACAAGATTGACGATACATTTTCCCCCCTTAACAAAATTCTTCAAAGACATTGGTGTAGATCCCAAAGAAGGTGATGATCAATTTTCCAAAAATCTGAGTAGTTTCCACATAATTTTCCATTGAAAAATAGGTCACTTTTAAACAATTATTTTCTCAAAAAGGCACCAAAATAAAAAAATATTCAAAAATGTTTTTCTCAGACCAAAGTACACCTAAAAAATTGGTGTAGATCCCATTTTTGGTGAATTCTGTATTTACGAAAATTGCAAGAGTTTAACTACTAATGGTACAATATTATTTTTTTTTTCCTTAATGAAATCTTTCTTAAAATTTATATATTTAAATTTCAAGGCAAAAAATTGAATGTTTTATTTGTTATTGATGTAAGGGCAATTTATTTTACAAAATTCTCGAAACTGCTCCAATGAATTTTGGAAAAATTGAAATGCAAAGGTTCCACTTGTCCTCAGGATTGTTGGGATTTGCTGTGAAGCTGGTGGTGAAGGGATAAAGTAAATGGCTGCCTAACTCTCTAAGATTGTGAGTTAATGTCTTAGTGTGGTAAAAAAAATTTTTGCTGGTTGAAAACGTTTTTGCAGGTTTATGTAGTATTATAATATTGCATTGCAATTACAAATAATGTGAGGAAGAATGTGCTGTTGTAGCTCCAATAGTTTAATATTTTGTTTAAAAATGTTCTACTTTGTTGTCATTCATATTGGTGGGAGTTGTGGGTGTGCAGGACCTAAAACAAGAGGAAGGACCACACTCTTTCCTGTTACCTTTCTCATTAAACTTTTATTTATGTATGACATATTTAACTAGGAAGTAAATAATGATTCTGCAGGGAGAATGAAGTAACTTAAATAAGATAATATCAGTAAATGCAATATTGATTTTATGTTGATCGATTTCAAAGATTATTAAATGGTTTGGAGAACCTCTTCACCAATGTCATGTGTCAATTCTTCAAAGTGTTAGCTGAAAATAGGAAAATATGGAATTGATCTTTTTTATGTAAATAAATTGTTTTATGGTATTGGGCCACTGGGCCCCTTTCAAAATTATGATGAGCATCTTCCTTCATAGATAATCTGTAGTCATATAATGCTGGATTTTACTTAAGATTGGCCTCTCTGTTTGTGGATGCTGTGAGAAGGGAGGGGAGGATGTCAACATTATCTGTACAAGTTTTTTGGTGTAAAAATGTTGTTATAACATTGCATTGGCCACACTTAAGATAATTTTATTTAAATCTCAAAGCCAAAACTTCACCATTATATAAGAACTGCACAAGTATAGCAAAACAACTTGATTCCCAGAATTGGTTTGGAATAAAAAGAGTTGGAATTTTCATTTTGCCAATATCAGTAATTTTCAATTACCTTTAATGTGATAAAACTATTACAATACAAAAATCTGTTAGAACTCTCAAGAGGAGCTGAGCTAAAGTACAGTTTAATCTAAAATAAAATTTGAAGAGTTTCAAGGAATAATGACATGCCACAAAAGCAAAATTTTACAAGTGTGAATTTTAGGTTTCAAATAAGTCTGAAAAATCAATAGTTAACCTTTTTTTGAAAATTGTTTGTTTATCCTTTATGATATTCTTTTTTGGGGTTGTCACATGAAAATATAAATAACACAAGAAAAATAGTTTCAATATTTAAATATATTATATTGCAGCATATAAATAATGGTTTGTCATTATATATCCCAAATGTATTTGAAAAATCAATGGAAACAATAGTAGCTCCTGCACACAATTTTATCCTTTCACTTTAATTTAATTTTAACTTATCTCTTTTTCTTTATTCATATTTTAACTGATATCATATGTCTTTAGCTTTATGTGAGTTAGTTCCTTGTGCTGATCTTCATTTTTTAGAATGGCTTGATAGTAGGGACATTATGCTGAAGAGATGTGTGGTAAAAGAGACACCAACTCATTGAGTTTACAATGTCAACAATTTTACTATTCAATATGCAATATTTTTTTGTCTATTAGTCTTTAAGTTTTGATAATGTGAACTGTTCCTCTGTAGAAATAAAAATAGGGACATGAATTTGTGTCTATAGGGCTTTATCAGATATGGATTCAGATGGTAGATTGTCTTGCGAAGAATTTGTTCTGGCAATGCACCTCTGTGACATCGCAAAAGCTGGAGAGAAGATTCCCACTCCATTACCTGCAGATCTGATTCCACCTACATTCCGAAGACAACGTCAGGGCAGCATTCCTGGTGCTGCTGGTGCAGGAGAACCAGTGGAAGGAAAGGATGCTGCTTCTAGTCTTCCTACTGGTATGTTTCTTTCCATTCCATCGACAGAGAATTATTTAGTTATATATTTATGGTAGCAGCAATTTATCAATGTTCTATTGCAAGAACTCTGTGCTACTAATTTGGTGCACAAGAACATGGCCTTTTATTCCTAATCAGGAATGTGATGTCTTGTGTCAGCAAGTGGGTATTGAATATTAGTGAAATTTGGCTCTTAAAACATAGGGTGTAGCCTCTTATGGATATGTTGTAAACATTAATTTTACCTATAAAAACATTGTTTTCTTGTACTGTTCTTATGTACTTAGTAATCATTTAATGTATTCTTGGGGTATTAATTAATGGAAGAATTTAAAATGATAAATAATGGGTAGTCACTATTAGCTAAGTTGTTGTGACAGAATAATCACAACAGTAGATTTAGGAGACTTGTTATAGACCCATTAATAATTGTGAGTTTTTCTCAAAAACATGTTCAAAAAATACAAAAATTTGAAAAACTATTCAAATTTGTTTGTGTATATTCAAATATATTTTTTTAATTAGAATCTTACAATGATAGCAATAATAATAAAGGCACAAAAAAAATTCTGTATGTGACATGCTTAATCCTAATCAGAATTACACCACCACCCTCCAGTTTCTTTCAATTGTTACCCCCACCATGAAATTGTATTTTTTATTTTCAGGGTTTGTGGTCAGACCCAAACACTTCACACATGTCTCCATGTATGTCAACATACTGAATCCGAATGTGAAACCAGTATTGCCCCATCACCTTAGTGGTTTTTTTTTTTTAAATCGTGAAAAAACATTGTGGAATTGTAAATTTTACTATAGTTTTTTTGAAATTTAAATAACATGTCAAATCTTTGTTCTGACAACTTTTGGCTTTTGTATACTGTATTTTGGCTGTTTTGATACAAGACACCAAAATCTATCTGTGTTATTGATGTAGCAAAAGCAGAATTCTCACATCAAAAATCTAATGCGTGTGAAGTCCTCTACGTTCAAAGATTGTCCATTTCTGAAAATTTATCATTCTTGTTCAACCAAGTATAATTTTTTGATTTTGTATTTTTTCTGTAGAACCATCTTATTTCTTTAAAATTTTAAAAATTGAAAGGGAATATTGTTTTATCTTCTTTTATAATCAGAGTTTTATTTTGTTGGAAATGTTATTTACAGTTACATTTGAAGATAAGCGCAAAGAGAATTTTGAAAAGGGGCAGGCAGAATTGGAACGTCGTCGCAAAGCTTTGCTTGAAATTCAACGCAAAGAGCAAGAAGAACGTGATCGTAAAGAGAAAGAGGAACAAGAAAAACGAGAAAAAATCAGGTATTATTAACTTTTTAATGTCTTCAGAGTGAGTATTTCTTCTTACGAAGCTAATGTTGATTTGCCTAAAACATTTTATGACATTACATAAAGTCAATCTTCACGTTACTGAGATCAGTTTTGTAATATGTATTATTAGAACTCGAGCATCAATTACAACAAGCCTTGGCTGAAACTTACTTTCAACATTAATTCATATTATTAGAATATCATTTTTAATACAGAACTCAGAGGAATAACAGTTCTCTGTCTACATCTAATATTATCGCTGCGATTAATTACAACTTAGTAAAATATAAATACTCGTGTTTGTGTTTAGTTATTAAATAAATAAGTTGAATATTTTTTCATTTAACGATTACTGTGTATCTTTAAAAACAAGGAAGAACAATCAATTATAGGTGTGCAATACACATTTTAAAAATAATTGTAGGAGTAAATGTGTTCTAAAACCTGTATTGTAGTAATAAGAAGAGACCACTTTCGCTGAATAATACACTAGAAAGATTAAAACTAACCAAGACTTAAAACACATCCTCTTCTTCTTCCTCTTCTTCTCCCTCTTTTTCTTCCTCTTCT
>BOPP01000014.1:9859734-9918658 GCA_017312745.1 Gryllus bimaculatus | reverse complement strand
AATAATAATGAGAATAATCATAATAACAGTAACAAAAACAATAACAGCATTTTATGGAGATTTTAAAATAATTTATTACAAATAAAATCATTTGTGTCATTTTCATGTGGATTACTACTTATTACATTAAAAATTATATTGCTTATAGGGAAATGGAGAGGCAAAGACAGTTGGAATGGGAGAAACAGCGTTGTCAAGAACTTCAGCAACAAAGACAACGAGAACAGGAGAAAGTGTTGCAATTGAAGGCAAAAAACCAGAATCTTACAATTGAACTGTCACAATTAGTAAGTAATTTTGAATTATTGTCTTTGATTGTGTGCAATTGGAGGTTCTATTTTTTTTTCTGATGTTTGATTGATTGATATCTGAAATTATTGATTAATTTCATATATCAACAGAACTTAAATGATTCAAATTACAGGATGAAATTATTAATTTACCATAGCACCTACAAGACTGCAAAATGGCTAGTTTGTTTAGTTATTAATTCAAAACCTCTGGAAAGGTCAGGAATTCTGTGCAAGTTTATTATGAAATTGAAAAACTATATATGCATGCAAGCAATCCTTTCAGTTGTTCACTTTACATCACAGATACTTGATAATTAGACATAAAATGTTCAGACATTGAAAAATTGTCTTTTAGTCAGCTTAAACGGCACAGAAAATGTCAAGAATGAGGGAAAAAAAGCACTGTTATATTTTACACAATAAAGGGAAAAGTTGTTTGTAAATTTTTCCTGTATTATTTTTTAACTTAAATGGACAAAATAAGTACATACATTTTAATATAGAACAAGATTTATATATTACCATTCACAACTCTTATATGGGTTCTGATTTAAAGTTCATGGGCTTACTGTGATTTTGGTGTGCTATGATTTGTCAGACATTTTCCAAATATTCTGGCTTGAGATTGTAAGGTATCCTAAATGATATCCCTATTATTGTGACCTTTCGTAATGTAAAAAAAGGTGTATAAATTTTCCAGAGTATTGTAAGCTATTTGCAACTTTAATAGAATTCAATAATTGCCACTAAGTTAATTATTAAGCGTGACTTCTTGGCTGTGCTTTGGATGAATCACCTATGCGCAACTGTCTATCTTCAAACCAACTTGCTAAATTTCATGTACAGATCTATTCTAATATGAATCTCCTTCGAACCTGGAATCTATTTTAATTTAAAATTCAAATTACAACTCAAATGAAAATGATACCTTTGACTCCTTATTTCATGCAATACAAAGCTGTCAAAATTAATTGTAAGCCCCCTGCTTCCCTATTATTGAGTTATTACCCCAGTCTTAACTGAAATAATATTCGTACCGTTCCGTTTGTTGCATACATTCCATTTGACAGCTAGCGAGAGAATGATGATTTCATTATTCTCACAGAACCATGGCTTCCAGTGCTACCTTCACACCTCCTGCGTGGAATGTCCTCGGGGCCGTGTTTCCCAAATGAATAGCGTTTTGTTATCGAGCATGGAATATTATAAATTGTTTATCGGTTGGCCTCACATTGTGTATTCTGTGGCTCTATACGTCCTATAAGCATACATTTACATTGCATCTATAAAGCTTGATACTGTTTTTCCTGTTCAATATACAATGGGGCTTCTGGCTTATCACAAGATCTCTATTCTCAAGAACAAATTTGACATCTTGCATAGACTGTCATTGTCACAGAGCTTTTTAACAGCTTATGCAATTTATTCGTAATTTTTACTATGATAATTCACCGCCTTCGACCAAGTTTCCCATTGAGTTTCTATAGCAGTTAGTATGGCATATAGTTCAGGCAGCAGAGGTGTGTCTGGTAATTTCTGTCAAAAAAATTTGCTCTGGAAGGTGATTTTAAGAAATACTTTTTGACTGATGAAATTGGTTTCTTTACTGAAGGAAAGAATTGCCTAGCCCTTTCTGCAATGTGGTGCAGACAATGAGCAAGTCACGTCAAATAAGTTAGGATAGGAGGATTTCGAAAGCATCTGTGAGAAGTGTAAGTACCTTTTGATCTTGTGCCATTAGAATAGAAGAGTTTTTTAACCTCATATTTACAAACTTAGCAAAAGCTTCAGAATTGTTTGTTTCCAATGGATTTGCATATAGGAGATCGGGAGCACCTGCATCGAATTTGCTCAGCTTCCCAACAATTGGGTGGGCAATATATCATTCGAACAGGTCAGTCATTTCATCAGTGGACAGCCAAATGCAATAGTCACATTCCATGTGAAATCAAACACCATTTTGAACTTAAATTACAATGACATCTGCGAAGTCATTTTATGTCAACTAGAATCAGATTAATGAGACCTGAATTTTTTTGTTTTGCTATAATTTCAGAGTTATGATTTTTTTTTTAATTTAAACTAAACTGAGTGTTTAGTGCATCGACATTTTTAATTTGCAATAACTTAGAAAGTCTTTAAAGTAGAATGACAAACTATATCTCATTTTAAAGACGATTTAATGTGCTTTTATTTAATTTGTATTACAATTACAAAAATAAATTTAAAAAATTGTTTTAAAATTATTTTTGAAAAAATATGAACCCAATTTTGAAAATGATAACTACAAGATAATTTATTTTTCCACTCACCGTATAAAACTACATGAATTTTCTTTTTGTGACATAATTTTCAAGATGGAGAATCAATGGGGCATTTGACAATGAAGCAACAATATATTTACTACTCACATATGTATATCAGGAAGCAGGGGCTAGATATATAGAAGAAATGTTCATAAAATTGTATACACAGTTTATTTTACTTTACATTTTATTAAAAACACACACACACACAAGCACCAGTTTTAATCATGACAGGTTTTCATAGATACCATATCTTCAGATTTTGAGAACACTTTTGCCATTGTGGTACTTTTTGAGTGCGGTAGAAATACATGAAATGATTGGGTGACAGGTATCCTTTGTGCTGTTGAAAATCTGGTTTCAAGTGTTTTCTCCTCTGCTGCATGATCCTTGGTGTTAAGAAATGTACATTAACATTCAATGTATTTTTCTGAACTCGTGTAAAAAGGAGGAGTGTTTATTCGTTCTGTGAGACTTTGAAAACTGGCCCTTGCTGTCAAATGTTTGATCGTTCCCCCAACTCCATCACAGGGTCCTTTGCTGTGCAATGTTGTGAAAAAGAGCCATTCTGCAGGAATTCCAATGTTTTCTTTATGATGATACAAGTTTATAAAGTTCTTATAATGAGAACTTGCACCATGAGATGTAAGTTTTAGAGTTAAAATAAAAATTTGAATCTTTTTAATAAAATATATTTTACAATAATTCCTTGAAATGGTGATTTTCTTATTTTGCATCCTGTTTTATTAAAAACAGGGGTGGGGTGTGTGTGTGTCGGCGGTGTCTTAACCTCTTTGCAACTCGTTACGTTGAGATTGAAATATGGAAAGGCAGTCCTAGCCGACTAGACTTAACATGTAAATCTCATAATTCTCAAATGAGATATTTCGGAAAAAATCTTGTCTTATATTCTAGTAAATATAGTAATAATATTGAAGTTTTTCTGTTACCAGATTTGAGAAAATTAATCAAGTTATTGAAGTGAACAATGAAGTCAAATTATGAAAATATTAAAGCAATAAAATGTACTATTTCAGAAGTTGTAATTTCGGTAATTCAAATCTAGTGGAGAGTATTATGAATTTGAAGTTCCAAAACATTAGTATTGCTGTCTTTTTATCCAAGCTTGCTCAAAAGAACGTACATTATGTGAATTATTATGGAACAGATTTTCATGTAAATACATAATTTTACAGGAACAAGATACCTGCATTCAATAATGTTTTTTAGTTTAAAAGACATTCTTAATGAATGAGAAACATATTTTACATATGTTTTTCATATTTTAGTATAGATACATATTTTACACAATGCGTAACAAAATTTTACGGTATGTAACAATATTATTTTAACACTTTTTGTATTCACTAAAGATTAAATATTTACGCTTATTTTTATTTTTTGTTGTATATTTTTTCCAGGCTTTTAACAAATCTTTGAAAGTTAAAATTATCATTGCCTTCAAATAAAAATACAAATAAATAATTTAATAAAAATGTGGCTATTACCAAACCTATTACACGACATGCAGCCCAAAATCATCACAGAACTTCCTCCATGTTTCATAGTAAGCAGGATGTTGCCAGTTTTGTTGGCCATATTTACCTTTCTTCATACATTTTGACATCCTCAGAACCATAAAGACATTATTGTTTCATCCAACTGAATACAGTAACATTATTCCAGAACATGATATTTTTATCTTTGTAATCTCTGTAGAATTTAATCTTAGCAAGTTGATTTTTTCTACTTATGAACGGCCTCTTCTGGCATGATAGTCATATTTCCACAGTACTCTGCGAATTGTGTGTTTTGACAATTTGTTAATGAGTTGTTCCGTCATTTTGTGGATGTTGGGCACACTTGATGTTGGAGTTTTCTTCGCCTGCCGAATTATGAAACCTTTGTCTCTGTCATAGTGCTGCTTTTTCTTGGCTTTCCTTGGCAGATTCTTTGCTGAACCATTGTATCTAAACTTATTTGATAAGGGGAATTTTTTGCAATTTTCTTTTGATGATTTTTTCAATTAAGGAGTCCTCAATCATTTTTCCTTAATTTTATTATTACACATTTGTTGTAAATCATTAAATTAAATATTAAGGGTATTTTCCATGAAATAATGAATTTCATATAACATTTATACTCTACAAACAAGACCGTTATGCACTGTACACGATTACAGAATATTTCAGATGTGAATTTGCAATACATGTTACTGGAATAACTTTCTTACAAAGCAATGTAACATATCTGATCACTCTCGTCATGGATTCTGCCCCTCCCTCTCCACTGCTTCGTAGAAACTGCATATTCAGAATCAAGGATAAGCTGATGTTTGTGAAAGAGAAATACTTGCTGCTACATGAGAACCGCATGCTTGCTCATGTTTCATGTGGACAATGCGTAACTCAATCAAAAACTTAACAAACATTTTTTATAGATCACTGTTTTATTGTAATGCAGGTAGGGGTGGAGAGTATTTGTGGTTAACACCAGTGTACAGAAAAGTGTGTTCTGTGCTCAGAAAATGCTTGTATAGAACAATTTTAATGTGGTAATGAATTTTTGTATTACATATTTTCTATTTTTTCTTATATATTTTGGAAAAATAAATATACATCTATGTACATATTTTGCTTTTTTTTTATTACAATAAATTCAGTTTCCTAGTGATAATTTTTTGCTACTGTTTCCAGGGGAGGGTGTTTTTTTGTTTCTTTGTTTTTGCCAGTATTGTAATTGTTGTGGAATTGACATTGTAAGAGCAGAATATGAAATTTGATGAACATGTTAATGAAGCGTAAAATAATTTTTTGTTACATTTATTTGTCTTTAATGAGAATTATTAAGGAGTTTCATCTATTTTAGAATGAAAAGGTGAAGGAACTTTCTCAAAAGATAAGTGAGACTCGAGTGGGAGTGTCTGGTGTTAAAACCACAATTGATGGAATGCGCACTACTCGTGACTCTCAACTCCAAGAGATGAGTGCATTGAAAACTCGCCTGAAGGAACAGAACCAACGTTTAGTTGCCCTAAGTCAGGAGAAGGCTCGACTTGAAGCTCGAAATAAGTTAAACATGGCAGCTGATTCTGCAACTCAGGAACAGGTGAAGCTTGCTTTCAGCAACAAGCAAATAACTTTGAAACAACTGAGAGATCGTCTTGCAGACTTGCAGACCGAGGTACAGTTGGGCATTGATTCCATTCTTTTAATTGGTTTTCATATATCATGATTTGGGGATAAGTAAGTTCCTCTTTTTTATTTCTAGATTGAAGGTAAAATGGAGGATATTGAGAATAATAATACTCAGTTGGGAGAGTTGAAGCGCCAGTTGGGTGACTTGGTGTCTGAATGTGAACAAATTTACAGTGCTTATGAGCAGAAGCGAAATAAAGTAAGTTTTGAAGAATTGGTATAAAGTTTTTTAACCAGTAGGTTTATAGTTATTTTCAAATTCTATTTTGTCTCAGAGGCAGTGTTTGTGTGAAAATGTATTTTACAGTAAAGAAAGTTTCATTAAGTTCATTACTTGTATTACTTTTATTGAAACTTTTCTAATGTGTTCTTATTAATTTCAATTTGATTTTATTTATTTTTTAAGTTAGGTTAACAGATCAGAGATCTGATAATTAAAGATCCTTCGATTGATAATTAAAAATATATATTTTTATAGATAAGTAATAAAATCTGAAATTTCTCATTGTATGCTTAATTACAGGTTTTAGATATGAAAGGGGGTAGGAGAGATCCTTCAGATTATTCAACTTCATGGGGTGATTCAGCATGGGATACAGCTCCAACTACTTGGAATACAACAGCTCCTACAAGTTGGCCATCAGCTGATTCAGAGCCTTCTGCAGGTATTGGAATGTAAAAGTTATTTTGTTAGATATATTTGATATTTTAGTGTAGATTGTAAAGCAATATTGGTGTTGCAGCCACTACAAACATGTTAAAATACAGAGCCCTGTATGAATTTCTTGCTCGGAATGCTGATGAACTATCATTCCAACCAGGCGATATCATCTTGGTATATAGTACTTTCTACATTCCTATTCCATATTATGAAGTTTCACTCGGGCCATGTTTTCTGTATCTTAATTTGATTTTGTGCATAAGGTTCCCAAAGACCAGAATGCAGAGCCAGGTTGGCTTGCTGGCGAGATACGAGGCCAAACTGGTTGGTTCCCTGAATCTTATGTGGAACTGTTAGAGAGTCCTACTTCTGTTATACCTTCTGAGGGTATAACTGATTCGAATCTCAGTTTTGCTACTGAAGGTGTGGGTGAAGCCCTTCAAGGGAAGCGACCTCTAGAGTAAGCATTAATTTTTTTTTTTTTTAATTAATAAATATGGCAGATATTCTCTTCAGCAATATTGATTGTAATATCAATGTGCAGAGGTATTGCAGAAGTTCCTGAGAACGTAAGTGATAACGGATCAGTACCTGAAGGTGGTGATGTTGGTCCTCAAGTACTCAATGATATGGCCAGTCCTGTTATAGGCCAGGTAGAGTATAATCAGTTATTACTTACAAATTTAATAATTGCTCAAGATTTAGTAAAGAGAAAAACGAAATGAAATATCATTGAAAAATGATTAAAACAAATGTTTAAAGATGGGGAATACAATGTGAACATAAATGCGTTTGTCCCTTATCTAGATATCAATTCTTTGTTTTAAAATATTTCAGTACTATTTAATCAAAGTATGTTAGTTTTGAATTATTAATATAATCATTTTTTAAATTTGGTGTTGCTGCTCTAGGGTGTACTTGTTAGTGATGTGGAAGCACAAGCTATTTATGTATGGCGGGCCAAGAAGCCATCACATTTGTCATTTAATAAAGGTGATGTCATCCGAGTCAAAGAACAACAAGAATTGTGGTGGTATGGTGAACTTGCTGGAGCTCATGGATGGTTCCCCAAATCTTATGTCAAAGTCTCGTCAAAACCTGCAGAATCTGGAGAAGGTGAGGAATATTTCAAATTGTGTGACTATGGCGAAGGTTGAGGATGTGTAGTCCACTCTGCAAAACCTTTTTATAAACCTTAAATATTTTATCTGTGTACTTGTCTATGTTTATTAACACTCCACTTCTCACGAATCCTTTTGTATTGTGTGGATGTGTTTACTCGCACAAGGTATTTGAATACTCCAACATCAGGATACCACATTCTAAGAGTAAAAAAAAAGTAAGAAACAAGATATGCAGTATCAGATAAGTTCAAACATGTTTTGTAAAGTAAACTCCATAAAAAGAATCATGTACATACAGTGGGAAAGATTTGCAGCCACTCCGAACAATAATCAATGTACAAGGTTCACTTCAGCAATGAGAGCTAAGTATGACAGCTGCTCCAGGGCCTTGTCAGAAAACTCTGCGATAAACAATTCAATTTCAACGACGGCATTAGTTCTCAGTCTTCATAGTACATCTGACACTGAATAGGTTGAGTGCAGGGTTGCCATGCATGTGAATTGTCATAATATTGATAAGTTACTCAAATGCTAACGTGAGGTATGTAGTTCCACCAAGCAACATTGTAAAGCAATAACTTGCAAACTTCTACTTTTACTTGAATGCAACAAAGCAAAATGTATTTCTTACAACTCAATTGAAGAATGCATAAACTGGTTTGCATTAACACCATCTCTGAGAAGTAAATAAAAATCAAGTGGGTATCCAAATACCGCATCTGAGTGGATGTTAAGTTGAAAACGATGATGATGATGATGATGATGATGATTGATGATGATGATGATGATGATATGATTATGATAATGACATTAATAATGATGATAAGAAGTAAAACAAAAGCAACCATCGCCACGAAAACAAGAAAACAAAAACACAAAAAAACTAATTTTTTCCCTTTGTTCCCCCTCTTTTTTTTCCCTCTTCTTCTTTTTCCCTCTTCTTCTTTTCCCCTCTTCTTCTTTTCCCCTCTTCTTCTTTTCCCCTCTTCTTCTTTTCCCCTCTTCTTCTTTTCCCTCTTCTCTTTTTCCCCTTCTTCTTTCTTTTTCCCCTCTTCTTCTTTTTCCCCTCTTCTTCTTTTTCCCCTCTTCTTCTTTTTCCCCTCTTCTTCTTTTCCCTCTCTTCTTTTTCCCCTCTTCCTCTTTTTCCCCTTCTTCCTTCTTTCCCTCTTCTCTTTTTCCCCTCTTCTTCTTTTCCCTTCTTCTTCTCTTTTCCCCTCTTCTTCTTTTTCCCCTCCTTCTTCTTTTTCCCCGCTTCTTCCTTTTTCCCCTCTTCTTCTTTTTCCCCTCTTCTTCTTTTTCCCCTCTTCTTCTTTTTCCCCTCTTCTTTTTTTCTCCCTCTTCTTTTTTCCCCCTCTTCTTCTTTTTCTCCTGATTTCTTTTTTTCTTCCCTGTTTTAAAACTTTTTATGTGTATGGTAGTTATATAGTATCTAAAAAGAACGTTGTTTTTCGTCATAAATTCAGTATATTTCAACCTGCAATTTAAAGACAGATAAAACTACAAATGAGTCACTACAATACATTGTACAATAGGACCTGCTTCTGAAATCAAAAAATGAAAACAGATAAAAAGTTGTGTTCGAAAGTTATTTGAAAAATATATTGTGCAAAGTAAGATTTTGTTGATGTCTAAATGTTAATTAAAATATCAATTTTTATTGATTTTATAAATTTTTAACACTTAAAAAAATGTAATTCAAGTTCAAGAAAATTTTAGAGAAAAGGGTGATAAATTTGACATTTGAATATTGTTGTGGATTATAGTGACCACTGTCTTGGAATAATACTCTATCTCTCAGAATAATTAGGAACTACTTTGTAGAGTTGCTTCATTAGAATACTGAGCTTTAGGTCTTTACCTGAGGGGAAACATTTTGAATATGATAAAAGCTACCCATTGGCTGTTCTTGCAAATGCCATCTACACAGGGGGAACACTTCCATTTTTAGAGACTGGGAGATCAAATTATGCCCGCATCCTCCAGGAGCGCTATCAACTAGAATGGTGTTGCCTATCCTGTACCCCACTTCCACTTATGTCAGTGACATTTATTGTCAATAGTTAAGCAGAAGTTCAGAATTATACTATTTTTTGGATGCCCTTTAATAACTGCCTTTACCAAATTCTTATTGTGTAATTAACTGTTTTATAGGGCCTTATGTGTTCTATTTGTTTTGAGTGCATTTCCAATAATTTAGAAAATTATTGAAAATCAGTTAAATTCTATTGGTATTTTAGTGGTAATAACAACAGCTGGGAAATAGCCATGAAACATTTAGAAGCAAGCATAGGTTTCACCAAAATTAGCACTTCGCATTGAGAGCATGCTACTGCTCAGTGATTCGTCTAGCTGCTTCATGGCATATACCTTCAAACAGCAGTAAGCACTTAAGTTGTGCTGCAGTGTTTGTTTGTGTTTTTATTTTATTTTATTGTCGTGCATTGTTAAGGAACTTGAATATATTGTAGTTTAGCTGGAACAAAAACTATTTGATTCACTTACATTTCCACAAACCTGCACATACATTCATTCATACATGTCTATATATATTTATGTATATGTGTATAAAATATATACATTTTTTTACGCATCTCACATGTTTTTCTTTTTTATTCAGTCATTGTTGTGAATTCTGTACGCGTTGTATTGATTTTTTAACCATTTTGGTCAGACCTAAAATTCAATGGACATTCTTCCTTGCAACTCAGAAAGCAGAAGCAGGCTAATCACAGCAATGGTAATATTTAGATAAGAAGGTTACTGATAAAATCATTTAGCAGTACCAGAGGAACTGAAAAATTATTTAGAAAGATTACAGGTGATAAGATAAAATGTATTTTACATATCAATTTACATTTAGCATTGTGTAAAAATAAGTTTTACCCTAAAGAATCAAAGTACAAAAAACTGTCATTCTTTTAAAAAATTATGGTTATGGTTCAAAATATTTATTTTCATTCCACGATTATTGTATCTTGCCTTCTCTAGAATAGGATTTTCTTGTGCCTTCTAGTCTGTAGAGAATTATTGCGGCTTGCCCAGATCATACTGTAGGTGGAAAATGTAGAAATGCGTAAAAACATAAAGATTCAATGCCCTGACTGCAAAATCAAATCAGAACCATTATACCATTAAAATTCCTTTATTTTAGGACCAAAGGAATCAGACATATGTATAAGAACAGTTGGGACACAAAATGGTATTGACTAAGTGTAATCAATTATTTTCAAGGGTCCTTTAAAATTTTAACTGACATTACGAATAAGAATTTTAAAAAAATATTACAAGTTACTTTTTTTTTTAAACTGGAAGAATTTAGATTGTAATATATTTCCACAGGAGAATATTACATGGCAATGTATCCTTACCAGTCAGTAGAGGAAGGTGATTTGAGCTTCCAACAAGGTGAAATCATTCAAGTTATTAAGAAAGAGGGTGACTGGTGGACTGGCATGATTGGTGATAGACAAGGTGTCTTCCCATCAAACTATGTTCAGTTGATGCAGGGAGATGTAAGACCCAATTATATAATTTTTTTTAGTGTTAATGTGTTAATGGTTTTGAGTAATTTTTCAGTAACTAATTGTTTTCAAAATTTATTTGCATGACTCAAATGTGCTTTTTTTACCTTTGTGCTTTTGAATTGGAATAACATTAATTTTAAAGTGTAATAATACTGTTATGGTTTGACATTGTTTTTGTGTGTACGTGTGTATCTGTGGCTGGAATAGACGGCAGTTCCCACAGAAGATACTACTCAAATAATGCCTGCTGCAGAGGAACCTATTCAAATTTCATCTACCACCCCTGTGACAGTAGCCCCATCACCAACTCAAGTGGAGCAAGTGAGTATGAACTAGCAAGTACTATCAATTAGGATTCATAATATTTTTATTATGGATGGTATCATAAAAAATACTTATTGACAAAAATATTGACTAAGCACATTAATTTTTTTTTTTTGTAAAAATCAACTGATTTACTTGGATAGACATTTTTTCATGATTAGTTACTGCAGATTCACACTGACAGCATTGATCCCATCTTGAAGCCAATCTTGAACCTGTTTTTTCTCCATTATCCCTGATGCATTGAGCCAATGCTAAAATGCCCCCTTGCTCAGCTACTTGATGTAGTGTCACTATTTGCACTCATTTTTTTGGAGCTCTTTTGCGAGATGTTAGAAGTGTGGGATTTAGTTACTTGGTCAGCAGTACTATTGTATCAAATCTGTGTAAATACTTTCTATTACATGACAGCTAATATTTCTTATTAAATGTAGCCCAAACTGCTCTTTGCTGTAGATGGTTTGTTGATGATGGATATGAGGTCAGCTAAGCTCAGATTTTTAGGCAAATGCCCATTTTATTCTTTTGATGTAGACACAGGAAATAAATTATATACACATTCCATGACTTTTAGAAATTACAGAATTGCAGGACAGACATTACAAATGCATATTCATTCATCAAATATGGACAAAATTTAACATCTAATTTTGTCTTGTTACAGTATGAATATCAGTTCAAAACTTCATTCTCGGTATGACAAAACAATGAATGTTAATTTTTGAGAAAGGCAATTGAAACATTGAAATCCATTTAAATTACACATTTATAAAGGAAGTATTTGTATTTCAGTGCCATATTACTAATTACAATTATGACATTGAAACACTCATATTTACATATTACGTTTTAAATTTGTAATTTTATAAGCACTTCAAGGCAATTGCCTCTTTCTCAAAAATGCATATTAGTGATTTTGGCATATGTGATCAACATAAAATAAATACCACTGTATTATTCTGCATATGTTCTCATTTATTTGCAATTTTATTAATATTTTGTTGTTCCTCTGATTATCCCATCTTTTTTTTCTATCATCCATGTTCCAATTCCATTGGTTGTCACACTCGGGCATGTCCAGAGAGTGGGGCAGCTTTTTGCCCCCCAAGCTGGCACGTAAGTGAGGCCCCAAAAATGAATACAAAATGTTCTCCAATAAATTAAAAAAAGTTTTTAACTATAGTTGAAATATGTTTAATTTTAAAATATTGTTTTTACTATTAATTATTATTAGTAATAATAATCATAATAAAATATTACAATATAATTAGCCAAAGGAAAACTTATAAGCAGATAAGAAGACTGGAGAAAATATGTCAAAAGTATAGTAAGAGACATCTCTGGCCCCCAACAAGTGGGATTCAAAATTTTGAAAATTCTTTACATGAACATGAAAGACAAAATCACATTAGAGTGCATCTCTGAAGAGAACTGGACAAAACATTACTCCACCCTAAGGATCAATGTAGATTGTAGAACAAACAAAGAGCTAGAAGAAATAGATGACAATAGTGACGATGATATGGATGTCCCCTTGAATATTGAAGACCTAGAGACAGTATTAAAGAAATCAAAGAATAGTAAAAGCCCTGGATCAGATGAAATTAACCTAGAACTTATAAAATATAGAGGAAATTAACAAAAAGAAAAATTACTAGAACTTTTTAACAAAGTATGGCAAGACAGGAAAATACCAATAGAATGGCAAGAGGGTTTGGTCATAAATATTTACAAAAAGGGCTCAAGGAAGAGCTGTAACAACTACAGGGCCAGCACACTGCTATCAACAGCATCAAAACTTTATGCAAACGTGTTGAGAAACAGGCTGTGTAGTAGTTGAGAATTTTATAGGAGAAGAACAGTGTGGGTTTCGAAACTGAAGGAGCACTAAAGATGCCATCTTCACATTTCACAGATGATAATAGGCAAAATAAGATACAGAAACTTACCAACTTTTATAATATTCATAGATTACAAAGGGGCACACGACAGAGTAAAGAGCCAGAAACTGAAATTCCAAATCAATTACTCGGTGCGACCCAGAGTTTATATAAAAACTCCAACATTATTTTAATGTTAAGAGACTGGGAAAATGTTTGCATCAATAACAACCAGCAGTGGCCAAAGACAGGGATGTGGTCTGTTGCCTACTCTCTTCAGCATGTATATCAAATGGAGGAAGAAAATTAAACAGGGTATCAAAATTAGGAAATACAAAAGAATAGATACTATCTTATTCGCTTATGATCAAACAATCAGAACAGATTCTGAAGACGATTTACAAAAGGCAGTTTTTGAACTGACAAAGAGGCAGAGAAATGTTTTATGAAAAGATCAGTTCAAAAAACAAAAGTTATGGCACTGCAGGGCAAAGAACAGAAGAGAGACACATTTTGTAATAAATGTAGAAATAGTTGAACAAGTCAACAAATTTTCATATCTTGGAAATATCAGAAGTGTAGTTGGCTGCATCCAGGAGGATTTAGAAAATAAATTGTATAAATACAACAGAATCTGTGGAACAATTAAACAACACTTTGGCAGAGACAAAGGTGCAAAAACAAAACTAAAAATTCACTATGTAATGGCTAAACGTAAGCTAAAGAAGGCATTTCAACTACAGTTAAATGTTTTTAATATATAATATATATGTTTAATAATAATATATATTTTTATTATTATAATAATTAATAGTAAGAAGAAGACATAAAAGGACATTTTTTTTGGAAATAAGGGGTCCCCATGGATTTACTTCCCCAGCTCCCTTATTTTCTCTTGGAGGCCCTGTATTTGAACTTGCCTGTTAAAAAAGAATTTTCAAATGTGTACCATCAGATATGTTAACAAAAATTCAGAACTGTAAATTTCTCAAAATGTATTCTGTCAATATTTCTTTAATGGATACTTCTTCACAATTGTGCAGCCAACAGGAAGCAGCTCAGGAACCCCTGATTTCACATCAAGTGGTGCTGCAGCTGCTCAGGTAACTTTTTGTGTTGTGAACATGCATGGATTCTTCTCTTTCATGACCCCCATTACTCATTATTCTCTATTTCATTTTTTTTGTTTGTAAGACTTTTTTATCTTGCCTCTAATTTTATTTTTGTAATATGAACCATGTGTTATTTTTCTGATTTATGTTACTTTCTATATTCTTCAGCTGGAAGACTTAGGCGAAGACAGTGACTTTAAGGTACATCACCGAAACTCAAACAAATCTTTTAATGCACACTCTGTTTATTGCATGTTAATTTGGTTAATTTAAATGCTCAACCAGTGTGGAGGTTGGTGATGGGGTGCTCTTTGCTGACAGATGTTTTCCTTTATATGTGTGATACGTGTGCATCCAACTAGTGAATGTTATGTTTGTGGAGAAATCCTTCCTTCAATTGTATTGGTGTCAGCAATGAGTGTGAGTGTGTGTCGTTTGTATGTTTTGTACATACTGTCTTGCATTCCACGCTTGTGTGGGCTCTGTTCGCCGTGTGTGGATGATTGTTAAGTTTGTTCATGTTGTACTAATGTTGCATTCTGTCTGACACCTGCCCTCCTCCCTTCTCTGCTGCCAATGACAGAGGAAGACTCCCGAGTTCTTCCATGCACCTAAGGTACATGTCCAATGTTGGTGATTTGCTACTTGCTTGAAAAACAGTGTTGTAGCATTGGGAGTTTGTACTTGCAGAGCATGAATAGCCATGTCTGCTCAGCATATTTTGAAGTTGAGCTTTAGGTTGTTCTGAATTTTTCCTTTATATAAATCTCATTGTATCTCTTGTAAATCTCTTTATAAAATCCCATACTAATGTTCGTGAATGATATGATTAATTAATTGCTGTTTTGTTGATTTTCATAAGTCAAAAGGTTAGCACCAAAATGCATGATCAAACACATTTTATCAAGAAGTTTATTACTGTCAAGAATTAATATTTATATATTTATTCTGTATGCTTCTTTGTGAATTGAATATTAAATTGTGAAGCCATGTATGCTTCTGATGACTGCATTCTTGATTATATTCATTCATTAAAAGATTAATTAAAGTTCAATTTTATTTTTTTTCATATATTTTAAATATACACAAAATTTCTTTGTTTTGAGAGTCTTGTGATGCTCGAACCATGTAGAAAATAGTAACCAGTAAGGATCAATTAATTTATTATTATTGTTATAATCAAAGAAGAAAATTCAAAGAAAAGTTATTTTGAATTTTTAATGTCTGAGCTATTTTTAGGTTGAAAACGATTTTCTTTAATAAATGTAAATATTGCATACTTAATGTTTTACCCTAGTGCTTAGTATTCATAAATTTTGGTAGTTTCATGGTTTTTGCATGTTTCCTGTGTTTCAAAACTTGAAAGTGTGTTATTTATGCAGTAAAGAGCATCACATGATCATTATTTAATTTTTCTTTTTGTTATTTTACATTCTTAAAGACTGTGATAAAGAAAGTTTACAAACTAGTTATTGTGTATTTTGTTACTTGATCTTAGAATAAGTATGAATCTGGCTATTGTGAAAAAATGCATTTGAGTTCTCAATCTAGTAAAAAAAATGTGTTTCAAAGGCCAGTTTGATGAAGAAAATTAATGTATGCTCTTGGAATCAATGATCAGAACTTGCAACCTTTAATTATTGACTTAATAAATCAAATTTTGTTGCAAATTAAAGAATTATATTGATTTAGATAGATTGATGCACTGAAAATAACTTTTAAAATGGTGCATCCTAGGCCCTTAAAAATGAGTTTAAAAGCCTATAGACCACAAGTTACATTTATTTATCTGTATTCTCAAAATTAAGCTTTTTTTTCAACATTATTTTTTAAGTTAGTTTAAGGAAGTTAAGTTTTTCTGGATACTTAATTTATGGCACAAGTGGTATGTGCAGATTCGCAAATTATTCTTTAATATTCTATATTAATTAGTAAGAGGATTGCTAGCTGGACAGGATTATACGATGAAGTTACAATCAATAATAATGGACATTTGTTATGAGATTTTGTCATCTTTAATAAATTAAAAATTGAAAACACTTTTTTCAGAAAGAAAGATATCCACAAGTTTTCTTGGTCATCAAGAAAATATTCGTTCTGATCATTTTTATGTAATTTCTAAAGTTAACATGTATAAAAATGGCAGGTTTCTCATAGAAGAAAATAAGAACAAACAGACAAGTTTATAAAGTTCATTTATTACTTGATTGAGATTCTCAGTACCTAACTCAGAAATGTTAAAACAAGGAGCACACGCAAAGAGAGACTAAAGAAACAATGTAAGAGGAATGAAATAGCATACAAGAAGCAGTATGTTTTAATTTGTTGCGTCTTCATGGCTTATAACCCTCCTTTGACATTGAATTATTATTATTATTGTTATTAGAATAATCCTCCGATACTATCTTACTATCCTTTACTGTCTTATGATGTCCATGAATAGTTGGTACCATTAATGAGAAAAACGATTCATGTAGAAGATATCTTAATAATCCTACAGAAAAAAATTAAATCGGTAAAGATTAAAGTTTGCGAAGAGGATAGCGAGGAAAAGCCAGTTGGGATAGATTTATCTTAAATATTGAAGTCTCCATTTATGAATGCCTAGAAATATTAGGATTTTTATCTGTGAAAAGTATCAGGCCTTCATGATGTAATGTACTGTCAGAACCTGGACCTATGAAGTTGCACAGATTCAGTAAGAATAATTGTGAAATATATAATAATAAATCAAATAATATTTTCATTCTTTACTTTTTTCATACAATTTAAATATCATTCATTGAAATTATATATAATCATTATTAAATAAATAATTAAATAAATTTGAGAGATGAACCTTGTATTCTGCTGAAAAGCCTACCTTATCACTTAATTTCTGCAACTGGATTAGATTCATATTGTGATTCAAATTTCGGATATTTATGTCATAAAAAACCTGTCAGACAATTCAAAAATAATTTTTCTGTATACTTGCAACATAGTTCATAAATTTCTACACCAGTAAATATACAGAATTAGTGTGAACCTGGGGATTTATTTATCGCAATCCTTCGTTAGTTAAAAAAGGAATTAATTTTATTGCAACCCAATAACTATTACAATTATCATGACATCATATCACCATGATCAACATAATCATCACATCATTAATATTTGTTATTACTAAGTTGCAGTTGTTTTTTATCACAATTGTAATATGTCCTTTATTGGAACTTTTGGGGATCATTGTTGACTGTAGATTTTCCTTAGAACTTCATTAAGAGATGATAATTATTGCAAGACAAGATAATTATAGTACTTTTCTGTTGCGCAACTGAGATGCATACTTATTCAGTTTTCAAAACTACTTTATAATTGTTTAGGCATGATTTTGGACCCTTCTATTCCAATATTATTACATATTTAACACTAAAAAGACAGCAATGCTATTCATATGCTACAAAGATGCCAAGCAATCAAAATGACTGCTTCCAATAATTATTTTTTATTTTGGGAAACCATTGTTATATTTCAAGTTCTATAATATATGTTAGGATAATGAAAAACCTTTTCGGATGCAAGTCATATATATAATTATTTTGGGTTAAGAGTCAAACAGACAACTACTTTTTTCATGCCGATACATTGCGTTGAACAGTTTTCTCACATCCAAAACAAGTGTTATTGAACTTCTTGTTTTTACTATATCCTATTTGACACTGTCAACACTTATTCATTCCTTGAATATATGTTTGTACTGAAGTACTCTCTGACAATTGATGCCCTTTTGGCTATTGTTGTGTAAGTCTGTAGTAGAGGCATGCAAAGTTCTTCAACCAGGTTCAGTAAATAAAACTGTTGGGACAAATTGTTTCCGGAGACCTTTTCATACAGAATCCAGGAATTGATTTCAACTAAATCAGTGATGTTATAAAATACTCGGACAGCCCAGTGTCTGGATGAAGATTTAACAGTGAGAGTTCCTGACCTCACATTTAAAACAAGCTGTCATTTTGACTGCTACCCTTTGTTGAAGGTAAATCATGAAGAAGTAGCTATTATCTCAAAAATTAGATGTCTAAAACAATTGTATATGGGCATTTTATAGAACATCCTCAAATATTAAAAGTCACAAAATATCAAAAATAAATCTCTAAATATAGGCACAAAAGAAAACTAAAACTTCAAAACAGTCAAAATTATGCTCTTGTCATTCTTGTGTTAATCATTGATCCATCAGTGGTTCTAGTGACATTTTCTTTTTGACCCCCAATTGGGGATTATGGAGTTGGCATGTTGCAGGCTACATTGTGCTAAAGTTATGGAAGCTATTTATTCTTTGGCAGGGCCTCTGCAGCCTCTGTAATAAATTTCTCAGATTTTAAAATTTCAGATTTTCTGTAAAATATTTGTATTGTTGGGCAGATAGTTTGATAGAGCAGCTCTCAAAATTAGTTTTTGACAGTCGATTTGAAATTGATAATGTGCTGCATCAAAATTGAATATTGCTACAACTTAGAAATGTGTGAAGGAAAAAGGAATGAATATCCACAGGTGGCCTATGAGATTGATAATAGTGCTTATGTGACTAATAGAAATCAATGACAAACCTCAAGAACATATTTGTATTTTGATAACTTCTTTCCTAGTTTTAAAATTGTAAAAATCGTGTGCATTATGCTTCAGATGGTAATTGTTACTTTGTGCTCATTCCATAACCTTTATAAGTAGCCAGTAAAAAGAAAATTGAAACAAAAAATTAGAACCACAAAAATTGTGGTTCTTGCATCAATTTTAGAGCTTCAAATAAAGTAATATTTATAATATGGAAAGACAACAATTATTTACAATTTCAAATCAACGGGTGACTGTGACAGATTGTGAAAGTATGCAAATCAACTTTTCTACAGGATTTAAGCACATAGTAATAGATTTTCAAATGTAATAAAGAAATGGAACTGAATGATACAGGGAAATACAATTTGAGGAGAAAATTGTACTATCCTCTTTTTACAAATTTAATGTAGTTCTTGGCAAGGCACATACCTAGTACTGCAATGTACTACATATTTCTGCAGTGACTTTGCTCATTAAAAATAATACAGATTAGACTTCACACATCTTTACTTACATCTACTTACTGCACTCTTTTCAATGTATTTCAAAAGCCACTAAGTGATATGTTAACCATGCTGTGACAAGGTCTGGTAGGCAAAAACAGAGTGAATTCTTTAAAAGAATTGTAAAAATTGCATTGTCAGATATTTTAAAATTAAATGTAAGTAACCATCCAGTTACGTTAAAAATAATACCTAAAATGCATTGTATGTTTTATTTTACATGCCAAGAGCCACAATTGCCTTTTTGAGATCAGTTTTATTTTATTTTTTTGAAAATACAGTTTACAATTTTTGACAAAAATATTGTGCTTGATGCATTTCTAGAACATATAATCAAATAATGATTTTTGTATTAAGGGTAAAATATAAGTGATTTTATTTATAAGCCCGCACTACCATGCTTCCATGATTTTGCTCCACCCTACTACTGCCCCTTCACTCTGCTCCATTCAATGCTCCTCCCTCCCATCCCATCCCATCCCATCCCATCTCATCCCATCTCATCCCATCTCATCCCATCTCATCCCATCCCATCACAAATACATTCCCAAGGCATGATGTGACTCTACGATGTTGAAATAATAATAGTAGTAATAATAATAATGATGATGATGATGATGATGATGATGACGACAATAAGTGAACACATATTCTGCTAATTAGACACTAAAATGTTTTTATCTGAACACACGATTTTATCTGAATTTTTAGTTTGACAATATGAATATATTCCAATAATAAACAAAAAAATATTTCAACTTTTGAATTTGTATTGCAGAGCAAGCTTTGAATATGTCTTTGGTTTATGTGCTAATGTATCTGGTGTCCTGGAATTATTCTTAAATGACATATGGAATTTTAACATTCTTGCACTTCGTTGCATATTTTGTAGACTTTTTGTTTGTTTGTTCTGGTTTGAATTATGTTGGAAACAAAATTGCAGAGGATATTTTCTCCCAATAATTTCCTAAGAAAATATTTTGTTTGCAGACTAGAAAATCTTTTTTTGCCTACTTACTACAAATTTTGTTACCATACTCTTAAAAACTTATTTTTGTGACTGTTGTTGGCATCCTAATAAAGTTCTTTCTTGTCTTGTGTAAGATTCTGTGGTTATTGGGCTTGTGTTTCATGTGTTATTTCTTTTGTCATGTGGTCTAAGTTGTACCAATTTCTTTGTTCTTGACGGTTGTGATGCCAACTGTGGTTTCCTTGCAAAATGCTGTAGTAACAGCTTTTCCACTGACCAAATCTACCCTTGTTGCCACCAACTTAGAATGAATAAATAAAGGGTATAAAGCATCTTACAAGCTGAGTGCATTTATGACAACAATAAATCTAAATTTCATCTCACTAAGAGTCCAGACAGTGCAAGTATTGAACTGAAAAATATCAAAAGTGAAGGTCTGAAATCTAGTACTTACTTTAGATTGCTCAAGTAAGATCGTGTAGCATGTGTGTTGCAAGAGCATGGCATTGCTGCCTGCCTCTTTTAAGCCTAACTTTCAAGCACAAAGAAAAATGGTACTACATAAAGTTGATGTGTGAATTGAATGAGTCTTGTAGAACTGTGCCTGAATTAATATTAAGACTTCCTGTACTGTCATAGAAGTGGATGTCATGTCATTTCATCAAGTGCTGTAGCTGTAGTCAGAAAATAATACCTAAATCAAAATTTTAGGGAGTTTAAAGAATTTACATGCACCTTTTTTCAAAAGAAATTCATAGAATATTTATTGAAATAATTGAGAGAAAAAAAAAATTGAATAATTTTTGTAAGAAATTGCTGTAGGTTGAATGTTCTTTGTCAGTTTTGAAGTTTTCATTTGCAAAAAAATTAATTACATAAAGTGTATTCTTTAGGGATGTGATGTGTCTCCAAGAGATTGTGTTCAAGTTAGTCATTATGAGATGTATGAAATTAAGAAAAATAAAATTGTACTTTTGTGAGCATTTAACTCTTCAAAAATGTTGGATTGACTACTTGGATGAGTAGTTAACACCATGGCAAATTTCTTTTTTTTTTAAAAAAAATTACTTCTTTGTAATTTTATTTCATTTTGATTCTGAGGTATCTTATTGAATTGCAATCTGAGAAAGTGACACAACATTCATGTTAAAGTTAATGACTATTTCATATTAAAAAGAAGAAAATAAATTATTCATTGAAAATTTACGAAGAAAATTTAAAAACCTGGAAAAATAGAACATAATATTTAAAAGGAAATCCAAACTTGAATTTATCTTGTTATAGTTGGGGAATTTTTTGAATTTATTTTGGAAGCAATGCATGTTTTGAGCTTAACACATGAATTATTGCAACAGAATTCAAAAAAATGAATGTTTGTTTTGAGTGTGTGTTATTCTCTTATTCGTTTGATATTTTTGGAAGTGTGGCATGCAAGTTGGATTGTAAACTTCAAATTATATGTAAGTTTCTAAGTGTTTGCTCTTATGTATTTTTATATTGCTTTGCATGAAATTGATTGTTATTTTCACTTTTAATAACTTTGTAAATGAAAAGAAAACCTGAAAAAATTAGAATATCACACCCTTTTTGTACATTGTGCAATATTTTTTTTCCACTTTTCTAACATGCAAATTAGGTCTTCAGAACCATGCATTAGCATTATGTATTGTTTGGCCTTTTTTATTTTATTGTTTCCTGAATCTAAATTTGCCCTATTGATTTCTTTGTAGAAGAACTATTCTTCCCTAGAAAAGAGTACTTCTTTGCTCAGTTTTCTGAAAAATGATTGTATATATTATTCATATTTTTGAGATCTTCAACTTGTATGTTAGATACTTCATATAAAAATTAAGTTTTGAAACTATTGATGCAGGGAAAAGGCAAGAAACCAGAAATAGCTACTGTGATTGCGCCATATCAAGCTACAAGTGGTGAACAGTTAGATCTTCAACGAGGTCAATTGATTATGGTGCGGAAGAAGTCAAGCACTGGTTGGTGGGAAGGAGAGCTGCAAGCAAAGGGTCGTAAGCGCCAAATAGGTTGGTTCCCTGCTTCCTACGTGAAACTTCTTGGAAGTGGCAGTAATCGTAGTACTCCTGTGCCACATCAAAAAGCTGAAGATGATCTACCCCAACAACAAACTCCTGTGGAACAGAAGAATCAGCCTACAGAGCACAAAGTTTCACAGGAAACTCAGCAGATTGGTAAGTATTATACTTATTACATAAGACAAATTCTTTCAAAATTTCTGCTAATATTATTACTTAAATAGCTGATTACCCAGTGTTGCCTGGATGTTTATTTTATATAAAATGCAATTATGCCGACCTCCATTTCCTAACCATTGCCCTCACCACCCTCTTCCCCCCTCCCGACCGCTTTACCAGCCCCACCCTCTTCAGTTGCCCAATCCGCTCTACCTGCCCCACCCTCTTTGGTTGCTCAATCCGCTCTACCTGCCCCACCCTCTTGGTTGCTCAAATCCGCTCTACTGCCCACCCCTTCTTTGGTGATCAATCCACGTCTACCTGCCCACTCTTTGGTTGCTTCATCGCGCTCTACCCTGCCCACCTCTGTGGGTTGCTCAATCCGCTCTACCTGCCCCACCTCTTTGGTTGCTCAATCGCTCTACTTGCCCCACCCTCTTTGGTTGATCAATCAGTCTCCTGCCCCACCCTCTTTCGGTTGATCAATCCGCTCTACCTGCCCACCCTCTTGTTCACTTCAGCTTCCCTGCCCACCGGACAAACGTTACCTGCCCCCCCTCTTCGTTTGCCAATACGCTCTACCTTGCCCATCTCGGTGCTCGCTGTACTGCCACCCCTGTTGCCCAATACGCCTCTACCTGCCCACTCCTCTTCAGTTGCCCAATAGCTCTAACCTGCCCACCTCTTCAGTGCCTCAATCGCTCTACTGCCGCCGCCCTCTTCAGTGCTCAATACTCTCTTTCCTGCCTCACCCTCTTCAGTTGCTCAATACGCTCTTCCTGCTCACCTCTTCAGTTTGCTCAAACTGGCTCTTTCTGCCTCACCTCTTTCAGTTTGCTTCAATACGCTCTTCTGCTGCATCCTCGTTCCCCCCTCCCAACTGCTCTACCTGCCTCACCCTCTTCCCCCTCCCAACCGTTCTACTTCCCTCACCCTCTTCTCCCCTCCCACCCGCTCTGCCTGCCTCACGCCCTTCCTCCTTCCCAACCGCTCTGGCTTCCTCACCCACTTCCCGCCCCCTCCCAACCGCTCTGCCTGCCCCACCTTGTTCCCATCTTGCCCTTTCTCATGTCAAGTGTTAATTCTGGATTCTGGCTGCATGACATGGTGAATTTTTCCCTAAATTTGGCCACTGGATTTATTCAGTTTTTTCATTATCAGGGCTTGACAATAAGTTTTTCTGCTGAAAATTTCACGTGTTATTCAAGCAGCGTTTCATAAATTTCTCTTGTGTAAGCAGTAATGAGCAAGTAAAATAGACTTATTTGTCGAAGGTGATGAAACATTCAAAAGTAGTCTTATAAAAAGGAATCCTTTCCTTCTGTCATAACATAAAAGTAATGTCTAGGCATTGTTCTGAAAGAAAAAGGGAAAAAAGGCATTTCATTAAAATCCACTCCCTAATAAGTGAATCGTGAAGTAAATCTAGTAAATCACAAAATATTATTGTCAATTTGACATTTAATTGATTGATTTGCCAATTTTGAATATTGTATCAGAGCGTAATGAATGTATGTTTGTAAGGGTAATATTTTGTTATCTTCTTTGTGTTTGTGTTTTAAAATTCTGCCATTCCTATGTTATTTTTGTGAAGCTTGGAAACCATTGGAGGTTAACAAGCCTACTGTTGGGAGCTGCTAATATAATAAATAAGAAAGGGAATGAAATTTGGAATGAAATTTATAACTGTCATGCCCAACTCCCTGGTGTCACAGGGGGTCAAGTCGGGTCCCTGAATCATGTAGTCACAATCACCTTAACTATTATGAATGGAAATGATAGTCAGATTTTAAAATAATATTAGAATGAAAATGGTGTGTGCTGGCGGGGTTTAGTATTGAGTAGCAGCAAGTCGAAAGCCTTAAAACTTTTTCATTAAAATTTGTAGTGCTGTGTATAAAGAGACTTCCTTAAACAGCATGAGACTGAGTGTTTTTGTGACTTTTGTATTGGTGTCCTCTTTACAGAAAAGGTGATCGCTTTGTATCCCTACTGTGCTCAAAATGAGGATGAACTGAATTTTGAGAAAGATGATGTGATAACTCTTCTGGCGAAGGAGGAACCATCATGGTGGCGAGGTGAACTAAATGGTGTGTCAGGACTTTTCCCTAGCAACTATGTTGCTATGCTTTGTAAGTAATGATACTCTCCAATGTATACGTATGCACATGTACATTAGAAATTAATACACATCATAATGCCTGGATATGACACATTCCTAAAAAATCATGTGTTCAAGTAACAACAAATTACTATGTTGTTATTTTATAATGTTGAGGTGTCTTAAATGACTCTTAATACACTAAACTTTCTTGTATGTGATTCTGCTCTATAATGTTTTGGAGGAATTATATGTTTCATTGCTACTTATGAAATATAATAAATTGGTAGAAGTCTTTAAGTTGGAGCAGTAAAGCTGCGGTATCTAAATATTGTTTTTTTTCAATTGTAGGAAGTTGCAAGCACAGCTGGCTACTGGCTGTGGGCCCACTCACCACTCATCGAACACTACAATTCTTGCTAACTAGCTTCCTGTGTGGAAGAGGCATTGCCACTTTAGTGAATAAAGTCATTTTTGTATTCCAAAGGTTTATATGTTGGCATAGGGGAATCAGTTTTTAAGAACCTATTCATTAACCTTCTCCCCCCTCCCCCAACTTCTTAATGATGTAGTTTTTCTTTGTTTTTCTTTCATTAATTTGTTTTTATGATCTGTGTTGTTGAAAACTAACAGGTCTGTGCCCTCTGTAGCATTGGCTGCCTTTTTCCAACCCCCTCTACTCCCTTAATATCTGCTGTTTTGCTACGAAGATTTTGGCACTGCTCCTGTCACTTCCATTATTCCAAATTTGGAAATCATGTTATAGATCAGTTTGTTAGCAAAAGATTTCAGTTTTTGACCTAGCATGAAATTTCTCAAACAAAAGTGGATAAGTTGTCCTTACAAAATATTGCCTTTTTAGAATCTTAGAATGTATTTATATGCATGTGGTAGTGGGTCCCTGCCTTAAGTCATCAGTGTGTGCATGTTTTACTTTTTTTATTTTGTTTTTTAATTATTTTATGTTATTTCTTAACTTATCTATTCTGGGTGGGAGACCTAAACTACCAAGAGATCATTGGTACTTCAAATGGTCTTGAGAAGAAAACTACAGAAACAGAAGTTGATTTTTGATGGATGCTAATATGAAGTTGTTTCAAAGCACTCATATGTTTATTTTTTGTCAATATCCAGTCTTGCCAAAAATGTAAGTTTGAAGGTGGTAAACCGAAGATCCATACATGAAGAATTTTTCTTATTTTTTTGTAATTGCAATCAATTTTACCTCGTAACTGGGAGCTGTGTGTTTCTTAGTGTTTGTGAAGAGTGTATATATTATAGTATTTTGCAGTTACGTATGAAAACAATAAATGCTATGCCTTTTCCATGACAGTTTTAATCTATTAAATTGTATTTAATGAGATGTACAGCAAGATGGCACATGATTATAAGGACATTAGTGTTAGTGTCCAAATGAATAGTGAAGACTGTATTTGCATGTCATAATATATGGTGTTATTTGTTACATATTGACCAAAGAATAACTGGAGCTTGATAGGCATAAAGTAGCAAGATATGAAAATTGATGCTGAGATTCTCTTCTTTTTGAAACTTAGTTTATATTTGTGTATTTGAATCTCGTGAAAAGCAAGCCTAAGGAGAGTGTTTTATATTTTTCCTGTGTAAACTTATTCTAACAAATCGGTTCTCTGCAATGGATAATGTGCAAACGTGGAATATTTTGAGATTATTATATAAAACACTGATACTCTTTACCTGTCAAGTAACTGATCTATAATACAGTAAAATGCTCATACATTTTACTATA
The DNA here is from genome assembly GCA_017312745.1 of Gryllus bimaculatus. NCBI lineage: Eukaryota > Metazoa > Arthropoda > Insecta > Orthoptera > Gryllidae > Gryllus > Gryllus bimaculatus. Next base: position 9,892,089 of record BOPP01000014.1, on the reverse strand, counting down.
CAGTTCATAGACTCATTAATGTCACTACATTACTGTTTATACAGTTGTCTCCTAAAAAATAGTTGTTAAATATGTTTTACTCTTAAAATGCAAAATTCTGCTGTTGCTTGATATGAATTGTATGACTAGACACTGAAATGAATGCTAGTAAGGAAATAATTGTTGCAGTATTCCCCTATCTCATTTGCCTTTTTCTTACTTTGTATTACGTGAAACCATTTTTTTCTCTAGTCAAGCAACATTTTAATCATTTGCTACAATTATGGTTTGCTCACTCTGTGATTTATAAGAGGCAGGTGCAATAATGAAATGTAAAATGAACTTTGGAGACAGATGTATGTTACATTTGTAGTTATATTATGTGTGATGGATCACATGTTTATGGTCTTGTTCATATTGCTGTCATTGCTTTCTTTAAAGGTATGGGTACTTCGCATATAAATGTTTGTTTTGTTAATCTCCGAACCGAATGATAGAATCAGTTAAAATACTTGTCTTAGTTATGTGACTTGTTTTATTTATTAAATATTGTAATTAAACTGAAAATATAAATGCATATTTATATTTCAGTGATTCTATGTATTTAAAATGTTGCCTCTGATATTATACTTTTAAGAATTTCTAAGTTCCTAACATGTATATTAGAATTTTCTTCTGTAATATATTTATTTCCAATGTTTTTGAGAGGTACTGTTGCTCTTTAAATTTCTTTGAACTTATTATTCTTGTGATATTATTGTTGTACAGTTTTACTCATATTCTTGTAAATAAAATAGTAATGTATACAACTTTGCGTTTGCGCTGGTGTTTCGAACTACGATTCATTTATTAAACTCTTATGATATTGTATGAAATTCTGAGAGGTATTGTATTCCATTTAGATTGTACATCAAATTGCAGTTCAGGAGCCTGAAAATGTGTATAATGTGAGTTGGCTGAAATATTATTTTAATGTACATTACTGATGTAATATTAATGTGAAGAAATCAAAACTCCATTTGCCTGATTTTCTATACAATCATTTTATGTATATTGTGTTGTTTAACTAATTAGATGTATATCCAAGCAGCAATACCAACAAAATTTCTGTGTACATATTCTGAAGCATTTCCAACCTTTGTACTGTGTACAATAGTTATTTTATTTTGTGTTTTCTTAATGAATGAATGTAGGGAGAATTCTCTTAAAACTGGTGTAAATATTTTGTTGTCTTTCAAGGATCTATTTCAGTAGTGCTGTGAAAAGAATGATTGTAAAAACTGTTGTTTTCAAAACAACATTGTAAGAATCACAGATGGTATAAATAGTTGATAGAATCTCATATTTGTGATCACTCAAACAAAGAGCAGCACATTGTATACCTTTTGGGTTACAAATTGGTGTTCACAGAAGTATAGCAAAATGTTATAACTATTATCGGAATATATAATTGAAAATCTACATAAAGTGTAAATCAGATAACACAAGATATTAAAGTTGATGTTAATGTTAAAAATATATTTGTTTTTCTTCTTCCATGTTTTTGTTTATTTAAACATTGACAAGTACATTGGTACTTCTGTTAAGTATTGATATAAAATTTAGTGACGTTGTATCCAGGTATTACTGGGTGTGTCATCTACATTTGCATGCTTTAAAACCACATTGCATTAAAAAAAAAATTAAAAAATTCTATACATTATAGTAACAAGTGATGTATTTGTAGTGGATCCTACAGAACGCACGAGACAAGATTACATCTCTGAATTAATCAACACTGAAGAAGTTTACATTCAAGACATGGCTTTAGTGCATGAAGTAAGTGTATTAGAACCATAGTAGTAAGTAATCAAGTCTCTTGAATTCTCACTTTCTGTATGTGCTTGCACATTTAATCATACTATTTTCCTTCTTCATTTCCTTATGCAGTTCAAGTTACTTACTCATTGTATGACGCCAAAGAACTGTTAGTTCTTACTGATAAATATGTTACTCTTTAATATAGTTTCAATGTTTTATACATTTGTTAGCAGTCGTTTAGTTTTTGTTTGAAAGAACTTTGTACGTCAGTTCTTCTACCAACAAAAACGATACATTTTAAAGAAGTTGATAGGCCATGGGGATCAACTTCTCTTGAAGTACCCCTTTTAGTTTTCAGTAGTTGTAAATAATTAAAGTTCAGAAAATAGAGCATTTGTAATTGTGCAAAAACTCAATCATGAAATATTGGCAGCCCCTGATTTAAAAAAAAGTATTTGTACTGTGAAGTTACAAACTACACCATCATCTAAATTAAGTGTAACTTTTTTTTTTTAAATGTATATTCAACTATCGATTTTCTGTATTAGTTCCTCTGAATTTTAAAGGAATTTTGGGAGGAGTGTTATGTAAAACATTTACATTTTCTCACCTTATTTCCTAAGAAGAGGAAGAACTATAATCATCTGCCAGAAAATTGTATTGAAGGTAGCATTTTATTGTGTTATGATTGAGTTTGAAATTTTACATTATTTATTAAAAATTGAATAATGTTTCTTGCAATGCATTGCACTGATTTCATCTTACCACAATTTTTGACTTTTCTACTACCACTAAATAATACAATTAAGCATTTGAGACCACTGTAATAATTATTTTTAAACAATTTATCAAAATTTTTCCACAAAAGACATAAATTCAGACTTAATGAATGTTAAACTTGTATGATGTATCAGGATAATTTATAATGTTGGAGTAATCAGCAAATGTCAGTGTGATTTTCTACACAGTGAAGTAATTATATACAAAGTAAAAGAGAATTAAAAAGTGACCTCCAGTTATAATATCAGTATTGCTTCTTACTTTAACAAGGCATTAGAAATAATATAAATATGCATGAACTCCATGTTAGATAAGGCACGTACTAAAGATACTCTTTTTCGTAGGTATTTGAGAAACCCCTTCTTGAAGGTCAAGTTTTGTCTGAAAAACAAGTTAACAAAATATTTGTGAATTGGAGAGACATTATAGAGTGCAATCATATGTTTCTGAGGTACATACACAGTATAATACATTGGCTATGAAATCTAGACTACATTTCATTGTGATTTATTTATTAATAATGCTTAGGGCTTTACGAGTACGGCGGGACATGAGCTCAGGAGGAGAGATCAGAATGATTGGTGACATTTTGTGTGAAAATGTAAGTTATGGATATTATTGCACTACCTTAAAATATTTTACATTGTCTCCTAAAAATTAATGGATATTAAAAATAAACTGCTTTACATTTTGTGTTAAAGCATAAAGCTGAAATCAATTGATTAAAAAATTAGATTTTTCTTGTAATGATTTGTATTATATTGATTTTCAACATAATATTTTTTAAAAACTATTCATATCTATTGTCTGAAAACTATAAATACAAGTAATTTAAAGTTCATAATAAAATATAATAATTTTTAAAGTATTTTTTAAAATGTAAGAATTTATTTTCACAATAATCTTATTAACATAACATTTCTGCAGTTACCTCGAATGACAGCGTATATACGATTCTGTAGCTGCCAATTAAGTGCAGCTTCATTCTTGCAACAGTTGACAGAGCAGTCTTCTGAGTTTCGTGATTTGGCACGTCAGTGTCAAGCTGATCCACGAACTAAAGGAATGCCACTTTCATCCTTTCTAATAAAACCCATGCAACGTATTACAAAATATCCTCTCATAATCAAGAAGGTAGGTTCTCAAAAAATACAAGTAATTCTTTGTGTACTTTGTACTTTCCGCCAATAAAATTAAACATTTTTTATTTACATAAAAGCTGGACCAATGAAATAAATTCATTGTTACTACAATAGTGTTTTACTTTACTCTTGAATACAATTAATTGTGTATGTTGTGGTAACTGGTATTACTTACATTAAGTTTAGAGAATTTTTTTTTGTTGTTTTTCCATCAATAATGTTCTTCATAATAACTTTTTATGCAACCTTATATTACCCCCCCCCTTTTTTTTTATTTTTATTTTTTTTTTTTAAAGAAAAATTCATAATAAACTTAAGGTAATACTGAATGAATGTTGTTGTTGTTATTAATGTAAACCCTACTCAGGTTTAGAACCAGCTTCCTAAGGAGCAGATCTAGGGGTTGGCGGTGCCTCTACAATACTTTGTACAAAATGTGGACTGTTCCCAATAAAGCAATGTCTTGCTCTTCCCAGTCTTTTGAATGTCCTGGGAGTTTAACCAACTTCTTTTCCAAATGTTGCTGTTAAAGAATTTCAGAGCTTCGATAACTATTGGAATGACCTGGGCTTATACAGTCTACAGTCGTCTGTTCTCAATTTGCAAGCTCTTGTATTTAAGACGTTACTCTTCCTCCTTGTTTACAATGTTTTAATCACATGGCACAGCAATATCTACAAGTAGACACTTTTTTCTCCAAATCCGGGATAACAATACGTGTTTTGTTTGTTGCTATGTAGCGATCAGCTTGAATTTTTGCAGTATTGTACTCAATCCAAAAGTCAGCACCGGTTTTGGTGAGTGTTCATGCCACTAGGAGCATGTGTTTGGAACTTCGAGAGCGTTACAGACCTCCCAGTTGAGGTAACTACATACCTAATCATGTTTATTCAAGTATTCAGTCTGTGCTAGAATTGGACAAGCTGAGACTGTATATCAATAGTTTCTTCTTATTCCTGGTAAATGCCTCATTTATCATCTTGGAAAATTTTGAGAACCGCGTGATCTTAGGCAGCTATTACAACTGCTTCTGATTCTGACATTCATTCTCCCTTTTTAAGCAACATATGTAATTGATCTTTATTGATCTGCGCATTATCAGTTCTTTTAAGAAGTTGTCCATGGAGTGGTTTGTCTCTCCATGACGTCTTTAACATTTTTTGTGTCTCGTATTTCATGTTAAGTAGCATCAGAAGTCCAGTGTCTTGTCTTATTCTGCATGTCTAACAAAGTATTTTTTGCAAAGCTACTTGCTACATCACTGTAGGACAAGTCTCACTCTTGTAATGCCTGTTTCCCACTCTTTGGTCAGATTTATTGACCAGTCTAATTAGTGGGTAATCTTAATGACTGACTACATACTGTCTCATCCCGACTCTTGCATTGTGCCAGATGGCTTCAATTTGTGTGAAGCCTTTTTATTCCTCCTTCCTTACCTTACAGTAATCTATGTACATCAGCTTCAGGGTCAGTGATATGATGCATTTTTAGCTGTTTTTTAGTATTTTTATCTATGATTCAAATTTCTTGCTCAGTCCAGTTCACTAGTCCTAAAATGTACTCAGCTACAGGTACAGCCAAACTGCCTTTTGCAGATATTCCTGGAGTTCGGAAAGGACTGCAGGACAAGTCTGACTCTTCTGTAATAATCCCGGCCAATTCTCTCTTTGATTGTGTCATTTGAGATGTTCTCACATTATTCAGTGCCCAGATGTTTATAAGTTTTACTTAGCTCAAGATCTTGAATCAAGTGGACATTTAAAACCCCAGTTCTCTCTGACTTCATTTTGAATATCTTTAAATTGACTTTTACACATTTGTCATGCAAATTTCATGCAGATGTCTTTTCTAAAATCCTTGATGACAGACAGCATTTGGGAGGTAATTGCTTCATTCTTAGCAAACACTTTAAGATTATCCATGTAAAACAAATGTGGAACTGGTCTTTCATCACCATGGAGCTTGTAACCATAGTCAGTGTGTGACAACTGTCTAGATAGCGAAATGAAACTAATGCAAAACAGCAGAGGGGATAGGAAATCTCCTTGAAAAATTCCCCTGTTAATATGAATACTTCGTGTTTCTACTATTTCCTGTGTATTAGAAAATTAATGTGGTACTCCAGGACTTGATACTATGCTTGCAAAACTGAGTAAGTTTAGAATTAAATCAATAGATATCCAGGGTGAAAAAATAGATTCGGGTTCATCCGCAATGTATTTGTAGTTACAATAGGCTTCTACCCAAATATAAGTGTATTATAATGTTGAAAGCAAGTGAGCAACATAGATTGTTTTAAGATTGGGGAGGGGGTACTAATTAAAATATGCAACAAAAGAAAATATTGAATTGGCAGCAAATAAATGTAGTCATGAAGCATTTAATACACTGTAAAAGGCCTTCTGGGAATCAATTTAATGCTAATTTATTGGATAAGTGATACTTATATCACATTTTTGTTTCCTTACATCATTCAAAATTACTTTATTTAGTAGCAAGATTTCCTTACAGCCATAAGAACCTTTACATCATATTTTCTGTTCAGTTGACAACAATGTTTTTTCTAGGTGTCTGTACATTCTTTAGCTGAGGCTGCAGTTATTACTTTGCACATTACTGGCAGACAAGTGATTGGCCTGTAGTTCTCCACCAAAGAACTGCCTTCTGTTTTGGGTAGCAGATGCATGAGCCATTCCTTTGGGTTTTCTAAATTTATTATTATAATTATCATGTTGCACACAATAATTCATGAATACATAAATGTTTGTCGTAGATTTTGGAGTATACCCCTAAAGGCCACCCAGATTGGCAAAATTTACAGGAAGCATTATTGAAAGCTGAAGAGTTTTGTAAACAGGTACATAGTAGTTGCTCATTTTCTAATCAGGACTATTATATTATAATTTTTTGTTTTTATGACATGTAATTGAGTGCCCTTAATATGTTATAAGGTAAATGAAGGTGTACGAGAGAAAGAGAATTCTGATCGGTTGGAGTGGCTACAGAGACATGTACAATGTGATGGATTACAGGAAGAATTGGTGTTCAATTCTCTAACCAATTCACTTGGTCCAAGAAAGTTTCTCCATCATGGTGTGCTTCACAAGGTAAAAATTAATTGAGAAAGGAGGGAATTACATAATATAAAAATCATCTGAAATATATTGCTAGGCATAACAGACCTAACAGTAAATAAAATAAATCTTCTGCTTAAGACTTGTCTATAATAAATCTTCTACATAAGACATGTCTAATTTTATGATACATTCTCTCAGATTGTAATTTGTATTTGACACCTGTACACAAATGTTTTTGGTTTACATACTCTTCCAAGAGAGCCCTCAATAGTATTTTTTACATTTTTTGAGGATTAATATTCCTAACTTTGCTGTATTTATTGTATCTGCTTTGCCTTATTTTGCGCTTTGTGTTTGCTGTTAGTGTAACTGACAAATAATAACTTCGTCTTTCTTTCATTTTCAATGACTTACTGAAATGAACTTGGGTTCATCAATATCGTTTCTTGAACCATGGATTGGTTTATTATGTGTCGTAATCTATTTTTATGGTTAATTCTCCATGTCATTAGGAAAATCTTTTGATAATAATATTATTTCCTTTTTATTGGAAGAACTGTTTGGAGCTGTATGTTTAAAGGGAAAAATAATCCTGTAAATTAATCTTATTTTTCAAAGAAAGATATTTGTATTTGACTATCTCATTGCTTTAGTAATAGATCCTAATGAATTTCAATGTTCCATTTGCAGGCTAAGAGTGGCAAGGAATTAATGGGTTTCCTCTGTAATGACTTTTTCTTTATGGCTCAGCCCAATAAATCTTTGGTTGGAAACAATTCATTCTCATTTGAAAGAAATACAAATATTACTTTTAAACTATATAAGAAGGTAATTTTTTCTTTTAAAGAATTAATATTTAAACAAAGTAACAAAAATAAACATATTTACATTTTTTATTCTTTTAGCCTTTGTTTCTCAATGAAATAGACATAATAACAGATGATAATCAGACACCTGTTAATTCTAATGGTGTTCAAGTTGCGTCTGACTCACCAGATGCCCAACGTGTATTGCGTCTTCAAGAAATGACATCCACAGTTTGCCATGTTCTTGTTACTCCATCAGCATCAGAACGAAATTTGTGGTTGAAAAAACTGGAAGAAGCTCGTAAAATGTTCTTGGAAAATGAAAGTTCCCATTTTCAAAGACAACAATCCAGTAAGTCTGTCATTCATATTTATTTCACATTAGGTTGTTGTTGTTATTATTATTATTATTATTATTATTAGTGTTGTTATTTGTTATTATTACTGTACATTTATTTAGTGGTTTTATTATTATTCTTTAATATTTTTCATGTTCATGGAAATGTATGTTTTGCATTTTTGTGTTCTTCCTTCTTTTTCGTTCTAACACTACTTCTTTTTAAATTTGTTTTATTAATTGATGAAGCATATTTATAAAATTATTATATTTGTCATGTATGTTTTTTAATCAGTTGTGATATGTGTCATTGTGTGTATTGTCTGGGGACATTGTGCACTATTTAAAACCATCATTGTATTGTACACTTGTTTAACGTTAAAAAATATTGCATAGAAAAAGAAAAGTAGTATGCAATATTATAGTGTAATACTTCAGAAATACAGTCAGTAAAGGATTTTTAATACAAATATAGGGTTGGAATCTAAGCTATGACAATTGGATACTTGCTCTCAAAATGCGTCATTTGTTTAAAATATTATTGCCATTCATTTTATTTTTAGTATCTTACATATTATTTGTAAAGTGACATTTTTCATCTACATTAATCATGCAGTTTTAACACCAATTAAAAAAAGATTGTGTGAATCAAATATTTTCCACTTTAAAAGGAAAGCTCCTTTTACCTTTGTTATTCATTTTCATACTTCTCATGCTGCGATACGATTTTATTAATTTTAATGATAATCCCAAAATATATTTGCTTCAAAAAGATTCATGTAAAGTTAAAATTGCTAGCTGCTGAAACATTTTAGGGGGGGGGTCCTCATTTCCCCACATTGGAATGTAGTGATTGCTCACTGATCAATTTAAGTCAATGGAACAATTGTTAAAAAAATTAAATTAAATTAATTTTATCTTCCAACAGTGTAGAACTTCTCTTTTGTAAAATATATCAGCTTTGAACTCTGAGAAAAGTTCATTTTTGTTCAATCTGTTTTTAAGATAAAAGGGGTTCTATTTTGTAGCACCACTAGTTACATTATCGTTTACGTACATATATATGGAGTAATATACATAGTAATATACGTAATATAGAGAAGGTTATATAAAAGTGCGGAAAATCGTTTTCGAGATTTCAAAGGAAATACACTTTTTGTGATTCTCTGGAACTGAGAAAGTGTTTTATTTCAAAATGTCCGTCCGTTCATTCGTGAACACCATTAAAGCGTAACCCATACGTAGGATTTTTTTTCCAAAATGGATATTCCCTGGTTGATCTGACTCAACTCATGGCCCAGCCACTTTGAAAAACGTTCTTCAGAATTTGAGTTTTTTGAAAGAATATAGTAAAATGCACTCAGAATGGTGATATATGTCCAATTTTCAGTATTAACTCTGGATTTTCGAAAACTGCAAAAGTGAATTTTTGCGGCGTCTTCCTACATTACAAAATTGAAGATCAAGATTTTTCCTTTATATGAAATTTGTTCTCTACAGTGGGTCAAGATCATTTTTTTGAACCTTTTAGTAGTTTTGGCACAAATTGCTTGCAAAATGTTAAATATTAAAATAACACGAACAAAGATTTTCTCAAAAACGGCTCCAAATTTTTTCTGTGTACTTCTGGTAGTGATAGTGATAAATATACTCTATAAGATGATATTAAACATCAATTTCCTCTATTTCTTTGTGATTTATCCTCAAAAATTACAAAAATGTATTTTTTTACTTGTCTCTCATGTCGTTAATATGTACATTAGCGGCTATTTGTTTAAATTATTGTATTTATATGCTATTGACTATATGTGCTTTATATTTTGTTACATAAAGTTTTTCAAAAACTGAACAGTTGTCTGTTTACTTCAAATGATTTTTTTTCGAAAACTCAAAACTGTTTTTGAGTAAGAGCTTTAAAAAGATTTTTAGTAATGTTTAAACGCCATTTTCTTAGAAACAGCTCCAAATGTTGCAATTACAATTGCTATATAGGACAAGGTTTTACTCTTCTTTAATATTCTTATAAGACCAAAAAGCTAAACCAGGGTAAAGAAATTAGAAAACTAAATAGTATGAAAGTCTGTACCATTTAGTAGCACCACTAGTTACTTTCTCGTATACATACGTATATAGAAAGTAATATACCTAGCATAGAGAAAGTCATCTAATGCAGCATAAAATCGATTTAGAGATTTAAAGGCAAGTGCATGTTTTGGGGTCCCTGATACGGAAAATGTGTTTGTCAAAACATCAATCTGTCTGTCATCTGTGAACAACACAAACACCTAAACAAAGATTTGTTTCTAACCGAATTCTCCCTGGCCGATCTGGCCTCACTCGAAGCTCTGGGACTTTGAATAGTGTTCTTTAATTTTGAGAGGTCCATTACATGAAGACCTTGGATCGTTTTCAAAATTTTCTCAAAAATAGTTCCAATATTGTTCTTTAAATTTCTTGTAAGAATAGAGTAAAACACAGTGACTTATAAAGGTGGCATAGGTCCATTTTTCCCTCTTAAATCATGAATTTTCAAAAATTGCAAAAGGTTGAATTTCTTTTTGGCATCTTCTTAGTGCTACAAAATTGAAGATTGAGATTTTTTCCATAATTAGTTCTTTCATTCATATTTTATTAAATTGTAGTAATTTTCACACAATATTGAGTGAAATATGTACAATGTTAAAAGTTTCAAGAATAAGAATTTCTCGAAAAGAGCTCCAAATTTATTCTTTAAACTTTTGTTAGGTTATTGCTAAATGTCATTTGCCATCTCTTTTCTTTTTTCAAACATCGCAAATGTAATGTTTTTGACATCTCTCTTGCATCATTAATATTTACATTACTGGTGATTTGTATACATTATTGCATTTGTGAGTGTAGGTCCTTCAAATGTTCTCTTATAAATTCTGTTGAAAAACTCAAAACTTTTCTGTGAAAATTAGCTCGACATTCAGCATTTTCGGAAACTGTCAAATTCTATTTTCTCAAAAACGGCTCCAAATTTTTTAATAGATAATGCTAAATGGATTGAATTGCATGACGTAAATAATCCTTTTTGTAAGTATTATTTTGTTTTCATAAATGACAGAAATATTTTTCTTAATATCTTTCCCATTGTTAATATTTACATTACTAGTGATTTGTATACATTATAACATTTGTGAGCACAATTCTACATACACGTTGCTTTTCTTTTGAAGTTTCTCAAGAATGAAAACCTTTTTGGGTGACAATGAGTTTCAAAATGTGTATTTTCAAAAATTCTCAGAAGCAGCTCCAAATTTATCCACGAAAATTTTCTGATAGGATGAGATTTTACCCTTCTATAATATTTTTGAAGTCATGTTTCAGTTTCATCTTTAGGGGACTGAACATTTTCAAATATATGAAAAAATATAGTTTGGGTGGCAAAAGACAGTAGCTGGGAAGAGGGGAAGGGCAAAACCAGAAAGATAGCCCTGATAGGAAACAAACTAATACAAGAAAGTCTAGTGATGCTACAAAATGGCACAGTTATTGGATGTGAAACGAAATAGTATTGTACAGTTCGGGGCAATTTGTGTACTGTTTTTGACTCTGATAGGTAGTGTGTGTGTAGTGTGTTGTTGTTGAATTAATATGTCCCTTATTCAGAACAAGCCCAGTTTGGGGCATGTGGCCGTGTGCTGGTAGTCGTCATGGAGGGAGATGGCCTGAAACATAGTTCAGTTAGTGGTAAGCTATATCATTTTTGCATGATTAACATCATAAATTTGTATTGCTTTTGCCAGAGGATTGCTAACTGCAATGGTCACCTCTGTGGGTCGTGGTTTTTGTTTCTTTACCTCTTCTCGCTTTTATGAGCATGTTCCCCAGAGTTTTTCTTCAGTGCTCTCGTAACTGAAGTTTACACTAATTATTCCTTTGCATGTTGCATTTTCACGTATATTTTTTAGTTCGCCAGAGACCACTGAAGGGCATGCTGAAAGTAGACATTGTTAAAGCTGCAGAATTAGACACAAACAAACATAAAGGTAACCGTGCATGACATTTCTAGTCACTTGTTTTATAATCTTTCTAATTTTTTTTTTTTTTTAAATTAAGGTTTCCAAACACAACACATTAAGTAAAGCATGGAACTTATCGTATAATGCTTCATTGGTTTTCATATTTGAATCTTTTTATTCTTAAGGCTTCTATTTTTCTGTATCTTTGGTAAATCCATTTTTGTATATTCTTTGAAAATTAATATGAGTTTTTAAATTCAAAATACATTCAAAACTAGTGGGAAAAGAAACTAAGAATTGAACAAAAGGATGAAACTACAAAAATTTCAAGCAGGTTTAACATATAAAATCCTGTTGCTTATCATAAATGTATTCAAGTGTAGAAGCATATGTGTCTTTTCAACAACAAAAAATTGTGTTACAGTGGTGAAGCAAACAATAATTGTGGGTAGGCTGAATGATAACCTTATATTTTCTTATATAGGAGGTCTGTGTGTGAATTCATACAACCTAATGGGTCATGAATTTGTCATTCACATGGCCATCAAATCTTTGATCACTCACTAGCTGTTTAAATAGATTTTTTTGAATGACAGTGCAGATAAAACTTGACCTGTCACTTTATTAAATAATGGATGCAATTCAATGCACTTCGGAGTGATTTTACTCTTTTTTCTTGAAGTTGTTGTTACTTCTGTCTACTATTAACTGTTATTGATTTGCTGCACCAGTTATGCACAGACCTGGCGCCCAGGCTAGTCTGAGGTACTGAATCCCAGGTTTGTACAATGATTCCCTCACCTATTCTAAGAAATCCTCATTGTCACAATTCTTCATTGCTGAATACAATAAGACTATAGGGTATGTACAAAAATTTCAAGAGAAGAATCTCTGCAAAATCAAAAATTGAATATTAAGTTGTTTACTCTTTCTTATTTTGAAAATTCAATAGTTTAATTTCTTAAATTTGCGGGTAAGCCAAGCCTCTTAAGTGCTTCACCACCGGTCAGTAATGAGCTGCTGATATAGCTAGTACTTTACTGATATGTCTCTCAGAAAAGGGGCTCTTACAATTTTTGTAATTATACAAACAAAAATGTCTTGAAATTTGAGGAGAAATTTAATGTACATCTTGCTTTTATTCAAATGTTTTAAAATTAAATTAATAAAAAAATCATAGGGGACACTTTGCATATACCATGTCATTTGAAAGACACAGAGGTAAAAAAACAAATAATAATTATTACAAAGAACTTCACATCTGATAATTTTTGAGAATGTATTTCATTACAAGAAAACTACAATTGTTAATTTTATTATTAAAAATGTTAACAAGAACTTTTTCACTATTACTTTTATTCTTTTAATTCACACCTCAGTTACGTATTGAAGTTATCATTACTCACCACATTATAAAACTACCTGTATAAAACTTATTTTCCCTGTGCAGGAAAATGTGATGCCTTCTGTGAAGTGAGTATGGGATCACAAGAAAATCATACAACAGTTGTGAGTGGTACTCTTAATCCTCGATGGAATGCTTCTATGCAATTTCTTGTAAAAGATTTGAAAGAAGATGTCTTGTGTATAACAGTATTCAGCAGGGGACATTTCTGTCCAAATGGTAAGAAATGAGACAATAACTATTTGTTGTTTTGTTGGTGTTTTCAAAATAATAATAATAATTAATTTTTGATTTGCTTCAGAATTTATGGGAAGGACTGAAGTAAGAGTTGCTGATATATTGCGTGAAACAGCCAATTCCCGTGGACCTATAAATAAACGCTTAAAACTACGAGAAGTGGAAGCAGGAGAAATTGTGCTCAAATTAGACCTCCATCTTTTCTCTAAACATGTATAAATTATATATTTTTTGTAGCAAAATGCATGATTTTCAAGAATCACTACATTGATTTTTCCCAAAATAAGCTGTGATATATGTAGACTGCAGTATTATTCTTTATTTAGGTTATTCATTACTGTTATCTTAGCTTTATCGTAGTATATTTTTAAATTGTCTTCATCATTTATATTTTTCTCAAATGTTTACTTTCAATTCTGTCAAATCATTTTAAATGGCCTTTGAGGCATGATTTTGTATTATATATTTCTGAAGTTTTATTCACAGATGCTTCATGATTTTGAAATATTTTTTACTAGTCATTATTTCTTGTAATAATGACAATACTCAAGCATTTTTAATAAACCATATTTATGTACTATGTAATGTATTTAAGATGCAAGAAAAAATTTCTTGTTGAACTGAATAAATATTGGAAGACAGCTTGGTTATTGAAGTTTTAAATGTTTGAAAAGTAAAATAATTTTATTTGGGCCTCGTATTCTTCAAACCAATGTTGATAATAAATTGTAGGCTGCATGCAACAAATAGTTAAATATAATAATTTATTTGCTAAGCTCTTTTAAGAACAAATTTTAGCAAATTTTATTTTTCTTTACTTATAATCAGAATATTTATAAAAAGTATAATTTTATCCTTGTAAATTCAGCTGTGAATAATAAGAATTTACCAGCATTGCACTACTAGTAATAGAAACAAGACGACAAAGAAAATGAAAGGAAATTAGAAAAACCTTACTTATGAGCCAAATCACATGAGTTTAGCATTAAAAATTATGTATTCTTTAAGGCACTCTATTAGTGAAAACAGTGTTTTATATTTCATCTTCAAAGCACTAGGGTACACTTTTTCAAAATTTCTTCATGGACAAGTGACGTGCTGTGAAAAGTATGCTCAACAATACATTTTGTTCCCAGATTCAGTTACTTGGTCAAGATTTCATTCACTTCCAAAGTATAACTCGGAAGGAAATAGAAAAAAAATTCGATCCTATCAATTCCAATCTAAGATACGAGGAATTTAAGATACTTGATTCAGTGCTCTCGAACAACAAAAAATTAAAATTCTGTGGTGAGAGTCTATTTTCTGAAATGTCGCATTGGGGGAGTAATTTTCATTATTACTTGAAACAAATAAGAAAATTGTCTCGTGAGACTACTATGGTGAAATGTATGTGTGCAATACTCTGTACCCTCTCTGTATCCTCTTTCTACTGTGAAGAAATTTACAGGTTACACACAATTATACACTGTAGACGTCTTTTTGCCATTACTCCAAAACTAAATGTCTTCATTGCAAGAGAATAAAAATAAATTTGCCTATTTGCAATGCATTGAAAAAAGCACCTGTAAAGTTCAGTCATATAACAATGCCACAAAATGTGTGACTCATGATTGTATGCAGTTAAACACACAAATGAATGCATACTGGAAAAAATGAAGTTTCATCCACATGTTATTATATAATAAAAGTGAGAATGTCTACCTATGTCTTGTACTACACCATAAATAATATGAAAGAACTTTAGATCATCATAAGTACAGGAGATATTTGTATTAAAAATGCAATAGTTTAATATAATTAAAACTAATCTCATGTAACGTTGCTAAATTTTATATATCGGATTACGGGAGCAAAACCATATTCCTCAAATGTTGTCAAATAAGAAATTAAAATATGAAAATTAATTCATGATTAATGGTGCAATATTTTCTTACAATTCCAATGATTTTCTGAAAACATAGGGTTTTGTATTTCATTCTTATTCAGTAAAGTTGTAAAGCAAAAAACTTAAGAAAACAACATCCAAATAGAAGTGAACTGAAGTTATTTCTTGCTCATGAAGAAGAAAAAAAAGCAATTGACAGTTGTTTTTATTATTATTATTAATTTTATGTAAAGTTGCATGATCTTCTCAGTTCTTTGGTGACTGTCACAATATAATCGAGACAATTACACACCATTAAAATATTAACTACCTTACAAAATTTGATGTCTTTTCTTGGAATCACGACGATAACAAGAAATTGGAGTTTTCTTCTCCTAAACACTGAAGTCTCTGCTACAAGTACATGGGTACTTGGTAAATATTTTATATTAATATATTATTTTGCTTTATGCCATTACTCCAAAACTAAATGCAGTCTACTTACATATATCTTCTATGATTGAATGCAACCTTAATTTTCAACAACATAAACATTAACTTCTTTATATTGTGAACTAAAATTCAGTGTATAATTATGTCTCACTCTCTAGAGAAAACTTATGCTAATCATTTACAAATATGCTGCAGATTTTTTTATGCTCTACATTCAATAAGAACATGTAATAGTGAATTCAAATTTTAAAATTTTTGTGTTCAGTTGATTACTAGATCCAAAATGACTATTGGAATGTATAATAATTTGTGTTCATGGGCAATTGTTAAAGTTTGTTTTGTTGACAAAGACTAAATGAATTAGGTGCTGTAGTATGGACACAATTTCAAAAGTATATTATGAGTTTGTCCATGTATTCATTTCAAAAATACATTTTTGTATATTGTTCATAGATTCTTTTTTCTTTAATCTGCTAGTTTGCAGTCCAAAAAAATTACATTGCAAAGACTTTGGAGTATGGACGTGTGAAAAGCAATTATTTGCATTAAAAAAATGTACAATACTAATTTTTATCCCACTTTTAACTAACTTTTGAAATACAAAAATAAATCATGATCCACGATAATAGATTTGTTAGTAGGCAAACTAGTTGGGTACTTTTCTAACTTAATCATGATCTAAAAAGCAATAACATTTATGTGTGATATCAGCTGCACACATGCAGCAACATCTTGAACCTGTTCATTCAAGAAACCTATTACTAATTACAACGGACATTGCCGACAAAAGATTTGATCAATGTAGGTTTTTTGACCGTGTATGGCTATCTACAAAGATTTAGAAGAAAAAACAATTTTTCTTTACTTTATCAGGTAGTTCTCTAAAGTTGGTTCCATGAAAACAGCTCACATATCCACTAAATCTCAATATTCCAGAGCAATGCTGGATTCCCCAAGAAACAAAACACTTCAAGGTTGACTGGAAATGAGGCGCTAAGAATAATAATGGCAAACGAAGTTCATTTCGAGAAAAATGACATTTTCGTTCATGTTCACTGTCATTATGGACAAACTTTTGACAGTGGAATTTGAGAGTTTTCCCATGACCCAATACTTTTGATATTTCAGCACATGATAAGTACATGGCAGGAGTTTACCGACATACTTCTAACTGAAAAATGCTAGGTCAGTAGGGATCTACAATTATCCTGAGCGCCACAAATTATTTAGAGGACATCACTTCATAAAATTAAAAAAGGAAACACATTTTTCAAAGAAAAAATTGAAGACAAATGACTTTTAGACACTTTATATTAATATTTACAAAAATTATAAACTTTACAAATGAAGAAGATGCACTATAACCATGAAAATCAATAGCAGAACAATGTTTATTACAAAAGCCTCAATGTTTTAACAATGCATTGTTTAGTTTCTACATAAATGGTCTGAATACAAATTATGAGTCTGAGTTTTAAAAAAATTTGCATTTTAAAAATACATTTTTAATATTTTCTAATTATTGATAGAATTAAAATAAGTCACCAAATAATTTATATTTATGCGTATCTCCCAAAATAAAATTTGTATTTATTGTGATTCAAGGGGAGGCATAATCCCAATCCTTTACACACACTTGCAGGACATCTTTTTTTAAATTAAATCAGGGAAATTACTACCTGAAACATTGGGAAAAGTTGGGGAATTTCATTGATCTTCAAAAATGCGAGAATTTTTGAGAGAATCACAGGAGGGAAATGAAAAATTTTTGAAACATAAAACCAGATATTCTTCAGATAACATCAGTACATCATTATTGGCAATTATTAATTGTTAAACAAATCTTATTTGCGTTGAAACTGTAGAGGTGAGAAATACATAACAATAGGTACTAAGTTTTTTGAGCCAAGGTTACTTGTCTCTTGGTGCAAGGGAATTTGAGATATAAAGGAGAAAATGGCTCAGTTAACAACAGTGTTTTTAACACTGACCCAATCCTAGTTTAATTTAATATTTTCTTCAAATACAAATTATTCAGAGGAAATTGCCCCTAAAAAAGTGGCCAATCTCCAAAACCAATATCTTATTAAGTTGGGATGTTTAAATACATTTGGATTATAAGACACCAACAAAACAAAAGACAGTAAATGTACTTCTCTTGAATAGCAAAATACTCTTAGGGCACATTCAAAAGATTTAAGACTGTAAATTTAGGATATTGAAGATTATTTCATAAAGAAGGCAAAAGGCACACATGTAATTAGCAATACATTACACTGTTCCACTGGATTAAATGACAAAACAGGGCATCTTTGACCCCATAACACACAGTTTTTTCAGTATTCCAAGGTACATGTAAGTTTATTTTTGAGCCTTAATTTATAAAAATGATCAGTTTTGGACGCTTCTGTTACAGTTTTGGCAGGTTTAGCTCTTCTACATATCCCTTTTCCAGGGCACCGGGAGATTCAAATCCTGCAGAATCTCAAATTCTATGTCTAAATTACACCCTTGATATTTGACATTTTTGGGTAATTTGACCTCTCTGGATTGTCTTTTCTGTGGTAATAAATATCTCATCATATTAGAATATTGTTCAGTTGTGAAGCTTTTTCACTTTTAAACATCGACTTAAAAATTTTGTTACATGTTTACAACCCAGTCTAGCTGTGTGTGTGTTGTTTGTGTTCCATATTTCAGCCATTGCAGGCAAAAGTCTCCTCAAACTGTGGTGTAAAGGCACCGTGTTACAATGAGTACTGAAAGTCTGCTCCCGAATTCTGTTTACCCCAAGATGCTCTGCCTTTGACCGTGTCCCTGAAAGCCGAACACACCACAAGATACAATGAGCAGTAAAATGTTTTGACACTCACCCTCAAGCATGCAACGTCTCAAGTTTTGATCGAGTCGGCACTTGCTAAACTTGCCAAATTGTCATTTATGCTTTACACCAGTTTGAAAAAAACTTTAACAGAGATGGCTGAACATATTTGTTTTTCATAATTGCAATATTAATTATTATGATTTTAGTAACAAACCACAAGCCCCTCTTGAAATAGCATATCATATTTATTTACAAACCTCTTTTTAAACTCCATTTTTATCAACAAACATTGGACATTTTTCTGGGGAATGTAAGTAAATACATTCCTTTTACCAGGATGCTTCTTCATCTACATTTTATCACAAAATTGTTGGGCCATGGTCCAATATTCACAACACTTCAGAAATTATGCAAATAAATAATTCACAAAGCTATTTCGCAAACTTTAGGTAAACAATTAAAATTTCATTTTTATTTATTCAATAGCTATTTAAATATTGCTTTTGATGGAGAGTGGGTGGTTTTAACCGCATTTGCTTCACTTCTCAACTCCTAATAGTGTAATTGAAATGTGACTACATGAATGTCTTAGAAGGGCATAATCTCTTTCAGTAAGAAAGCTCTGCAGAAAACTTCAGTGTGGTTTTTGAATTATTTTGAATGCATTTTTAAATCTTATCCACTTAGATTTTGAGGAGTTTAATTAGTTAAAATACTTGTGGGTTTTACAATGCATTAAATGTATTGTAATGTGGCATATTAAGGATGAGCAATATTATGAATAGAAGGAAACATTTGCGTAATTTTTGGGAAATTTTTAGTTTTAATGAAAACAGTACTTTCCCTGTAGTTTTGAAACGTTGTTCTCTATCCAAACAAAATGTTTTCAAAACGAATTTGCTGGTATTTTTGAGAAAAATCTTGTTTTATTTTGGAATATCGATAGTCTGTGATTGAAAAGTTTGTAAACACTGGTGATATTTTGTAAATAATGATTTAATTATTTTATTTAGACTTGGTGCAGCAAGAAGAAAATCTGTTAAAAATCAGCATAAGAAATTAAATAAGCAATATTCAAAAATTCAAGTTTTAATTAAAATTGTAAGTACAACATATTCATAAGCTTATTTTGCTGTATTAGGAAACTACATTTTAAAAAACGGAGCTGTCTTTAAAACTTTTTTGAAAACGGAATACAGTAAAATTTGCTCAATGCGGAAATCTTTTTAATGTGAACATAACTCACAGTCCTGCCCTATTATGTTGTATATTCCAGAATTATCTAATATGGAGAGAAAACAAAAATACTGATCCCTTGAAATTCTGCATTGAGCAAGTTTTACTACTTATCAGTTTATAAAAACAGGTGACTTTGGCCTTGTGGTATAACTACGTCCAAAAAAAAGGGGGGGAGGGGATCTTGCTACAATCCAATTGCTTCAGTATCATATAGAAGCTGTTATTCAAAATCTTACCACTAGTAAAATATACCTACATTCAATACCATTACAACAATTGCCCCTAAGTTTGGAACAAAACCTGTTGTTATGGTATCCTTGAAACAGAGTTCCAAAATTATCCTTCAAAGTTTATTTCCAAATGCTTAGTGCCCTACATTGTGTCACATCAATTAAATAGTTGAAAACAGTCACAAACAGTATACCATTCTATGCATTCTAAGGAAAACATGTTTATGTATTTCAATATCAATGTAAAGTTGTGGTTTTAGTGAAATGAAAAACAATAAATATATATATTTATCACTTAAAAGAAGATACTGTACCGTGCAGGAAAATATCCTGAGTGTATAGCATCATTCTTACACAGAAAACAGTAGTTTACATTCACTACCGAGTTTAAAATGACTGTGGGAATTATTATATGTATCACTATGGCTTTTGAAGAGTTTTGACTTCAAATGTATTCTGTTTCACTAATTACTTCCTGACTTACATAGGTTTCAGAGTATAAGTGACAGTAGGAGTCAATCTCATAAGAAATGCAATTTTTATGGGTCATGCAATTTTAAATTAAGATATACTGATCACCTAATAAATACTGCCTGTGGTCATCAAATTACATACGGGATATTAAAAATTATAAAAAACGACTCAAGTTAATGTTTAACTATTGCAAAATAGCTTCCGAACTACATTCCTTTATCTGGAGTTTATTTGTGTAAAGTTTTTACGTTACTTTTAAGTGATCTTTAAAAACTTAAACACAATATTTCTTTAATTTCGATTCTTTCATTTCTTGTAAGTTAACTTAAAACTTTTCAAAATCTTATTACAGCAATCGTGACATTGAATACTTCTCTTGAAAATAGCATTCATCAAACTACACAAGGTATGCAACTTCTGAAATACATATAGAAGTCAGATCCATCACAGAAAACATGTATTAATAAATTAAGAACAAAGAAATGTTCTGAAGCGATCTAATAGAAATAGATGGCATATACTGCAGTCATACAAAATATAGTTTCCTGTAAAAGAAAAAAAATATATACACATATATATCTGTGTGTGTGTGTATTTTCTATTAACAAGAGTAGAACATTAGAGTGAAGCATACACTGATAAATCATACTCACATTTAAAAAAGTGTCACTGGCATAATTATCTGTGTCTGCATCCCACAAACAACGTGATCCTATTTTCACTCCAGCACCATGTTCTTCACCAATTACACACTGGACAACAAACTTGTAACGAGGAAACCCCATTTCTAAAAATGAAAATTCATTTTCATAACTCTTGTCAATGAAGTTAAAATTTACCATTTTGTAAGTTTAACCAACCTTTCACTTTCATTCGTATTGTATTAGCAATTGACTGAGACCACTCTTTTGCTTCTTCTTCGGAATAGATCTTACCACCAAGTTCATCATTCAGTACATTATGAATCATTTCTTTAACTACAACAGATTTAAATCTGTAATATAAAATTATTTTATTACTAAAAAAAATATATTTCATTTCACAGTAGTTTACATCTGACTTTTGCTTGCGGAAAGACAGTAACTGTTGACATTCTACGTATTTATGAAATCTTGACTAACCATTCATGTATTTATCCCACAAACAAATCAATTATTTCATTGTCAATGACTTCGTAAAAATGCGGACAAGAAAGTAGGATTATTTACTTCTTATGCTAATCTTTAAGACAAACATTTTATTGGTCATAAATATTTAGTTATATGATTGTACATTATCACATAACTGCAAATTATTAAACAAGAGTTAGGAAGTACATCAACGCACTTTTCTTCCAAACCTGGCCGTATCTGATATTGACTGAGAGTAAGCTTGTCTGTAGGTGCACTTGGTGGTCTCAGCCTAGTAATATAACCTCTTTCCGCTACAGCCATGCTTTGCAGAATTGCTTTGTCTCGAACAGCACTGGCATGTTCATCCATATATTCTTTATCAGCATCTTTAGAAATGCGAGGCCGATTAGGATCTTGAATTTCACTAGGTTTTGTCATAACGTCCTGCATACGTTGCAGAGCAGCCTTTCGCGCCTTCACCAAATCTTCGTCCTCCGATCCACTGGACAGCTGGCTTTGTTCAATATCGACTTCGTCCATGGTGTCTTCTACAAGGGATTCGGCGGCAGCCTCCGCCCGTTCGCGTACTTCGCCTATTGCTTCATCTAAAACGTCTCCCTTAACTCCTTCCATAACACTTTTTCTTTCAGTTATTTGTGCAATTCCCTCCGCAACATCTTCCTTGATACCCTCGATTTCTTCTATGTCGCTTTTCCTCTCAGTTGATTTTGCTCCTCTTTCCATGGCATTTTCGGAATCTCTTTTGACACCTGAATTTTCAGCGATTTCTCCCTCATTAGAACTTGATCGGACTTCAGAACTCATTGTGTCTTTTATTATCTCTAGCAGAACTTTCAGTTCATGAAAACTCCACACTATTATAATGTTACTAAGCAAATATAGTAAATCCACTGAGCGTAATTGGCTTAACTTCATTTGTTCCCAATATCCTCAAGTGATTGTATATGTAGAGGAATTTGTTTCTGATTTTTTGTTGTTTTCTGTTTATTAGAATGGATTCCATGCAACTTGGAATCGATGTCAAAATGAATATAATTATTCACACTTTCTGTATTCTTACATGTAGGTCGCTTAACTTCAGGAAATTTACATTAAGTAGTAAGTAATGTGTCAGGTCGCGAGAGACTCCTGGAAATCCTCTACGGATTTTGTTAGCAAGAGGAGTGGGATCTTGCCCTTTCTTATTCATTTTGTCTCTTCCCGTTTGTTGTCGCCTTGTTGACTGCATGTCTCTACGTTCACAGTGTCCTGTCTTGTACAATTTCTAATGTTTTGCCAGTTCATATTACTTCCTTTATCCATCTTGTTCTTTGTCCTCCTATCCTATTGCCATCAGTGAGCCCATTACTCGAGACCAAATATCACAAGTGGTAGCGGTAGCTGAGATCTTTAATGTAAATATTTCAAATAAACCCAACACTCACAATTTGTCAAATATATCTCAAAGCAAAAAAAAGACAAGGCATCAGTTTTTTTGTTGTAATAAAACGAGCTAGAATATACTATACTAGATAGTGGCCATCCCTAGTTTCAGCGCACTTGGGGCCGGTTGCATAAAAGTTCGATATGGAATCCATAAGCTTATTGGTTCTATAAAATAGTCCATGGCGGCAAAACGTGTTTCTAGAACAACCTATAAGGATTTCTATAACTTACAGGTCCTGAAACGGGTCTACAAATGCTTATGAATTCAACAAACAAGCAACATGGCGCCTCTGCGCGCTGCTACTGCTGTTTTGTTTGTTTGAGGTTATGGGTATTAAGCGGTCCGTGTGTTCGGTTGTGTCACGTTTTGGTGGCTTTCACGAATTTTATTTAGTGTGCTGTGCGCGTTTTAGGTGTATTTGTATGTGTTGGATATCAGAGAATTTTATATTCATACATTATTTTTGCATGTCTTGTGACGAGAAGGATTAAATTTGGTTACGAAAATATGTTTACTTTTGCTATAATATTTTGTCTTCTTCCTTTTTTCAATTCTTTTTCACCAAGCACCAATGAATCAACTTCCATCCACTGCTTACGTGTGGCATCCAACCCCTTTTGAGGACATACACCTTCGTACATGATACAATAAAGCCAGATTATATCATGTACTGGTGAATAAATGAGTGCAATGAATGTAAACAATAGTTTTTCAATTATGCTAAAATTCATAGTTTCGTAAAATAATAGTTCAGCCCACACTTAACCCTTTGTAGAATCAACAGTGAATTTATTTTGCAGTCATAACAGAGGCGGCTCTGTCGTAAGGTCACATGGTCACGTGCTCCCCAAGTAATTGATAGAATTTTTAAATTATTTATATTGCTCTATGAACTATTGCAACTTGATTATGAGCGCGCTAATTTTATTTTTGCTCTGAGGAAATGAACGAGATTCAGTAAAGGCATCTGTGTGAGAAACTTGAGCTGCAAGAGCAAAGCTGCAAGAGCGCTTTGGTCACGGGAAGCCCGCGCCGACTGCCTCGCCGTTTGTCGGGGTCTGTCTTCGTAGAACGGCAGAACTTGAGAGAGGGCACGCACAGGTCACAAATTCTGTGTGACCGCGCCGTCAGTTCTGCCGTAGTCAAGCGGGGCAGTGTCCATTCGAAAAGGTCCCAAGACATGTGTTACAATACTTTCTTTTTTCAAGTGCTTCTACGTCATAGTAATTCAGTTTTTTTTGTAATGTGTAATTGTGAATGACAAGCCAAATAACATGAATGAAGTAAGTTTTTACAATACATAATTTAAATTATGAAGACAATTAGAAAAAAGAATTAGACCCAAATAAACCAAACTTGTGCATCAATCAAGTGCTCAGTGATAAAATCGCATATTAGAAAATTTAATAGATCAGTGTATGAGAAATGGGAGTGGATTTGCGGATGCCTATTTTTTTCCTTGTCTTCTGTTCGGGGGCGACGAAACGTGGACGAAGTGTGGCATTAAAGATATCAAGCATTTACCTGGGAAATGTAAAAATCATTCTCTCTGGTAAACCCACGTAAACAATGAAATGAACTTAAAGGTTGTGGGGGGAAATAGTATTAATCAGCAATTGGATGATGCATATAGGATTTTACGTAAACATAATGAACTTGTAGATTCAAATAGGTACATTTTAAGTTGTATAATTGATGCACTAAAATTTTGCGGCGAGTTTGAATTAGTTTTGCATACTCGACGAAAGTGTAGAATCGAATAACCCAGGCATCTTCACGGGTTTAACAGAGTATACATCAACTATTGATAACATTTTAAAGAATAATTTGAAAAATGCAAAATCGTTTCAAGGAATTTCAAAGACAATTCAAAACGATATACTGGATTCATTTTCAAAATTTGCCAAAAATGTATTAATTTTACTGTACCTTAAAGATACAGATTTTGTATTTTGTCTTACGTTCTGCAGTAAAAGTATGCCTCACGTGACATTTCTTTTCGATTGTGTTCAACAAAGAAACATCGTTGCTGTGAAAATCAGAACATTCATAACATTCATCGACCACTTTTCTGATGCAGTATCAAATATTCGTGTAATGTATGAAGACGACCAAGCTTCTTCAAATGAACCAATGAAGAAGATACCATGAGTTGATCTCAGGGAGGGTAGAAGTAATTGTGTCGCCGCTCTTGTATGTGATATTATTGTTAACACTACAGACAGATTCGAATTCTCAGATCATCTAAGTGCTGCGAAATTATTGCTAACTGAAAGATTTCTACAATATTCTGTGAAATCTTCAGAAAGTGAGTTTCAAACAACTATGAGACAATACACAAAAGTTAATGGACCAATACTTAGAACAGAATTGGAAGTGATATATCCTCGGAAAGACATGCATGGTGCTTCTGGTGCTCTTGCGTTACTCCAATTTTTTAGGATAATAATATGTCATGAACTTTTTCGGAGTATGTGTATCTTTTACAAATTATTGTTACCACCCATGTACACAATTGCGAACGAAAGATGTTTCCCCACTTTCAAACGGTTTAAAATATTTCTACGAAACACAATGGGCAGTGACAGACTAAATGCATTAGCTTTGCTTTCAATAGAAAAGAGAATGGTGCATGGTATTCGGGACTTCAACTCTCAAGTGATAGAAATCCTGGCTCGTGCAAAGATACGAAGATTGAACCACAATTCAAAAATTAAGTACGGCAGGTTGATTGATTGCATGTCACTTCGATTATTTATTTGTCTGAAGGTAGTAAACGGAGACGATTTAAACCGGCACTTTGCGCAGCTCCGGTAGCAACTGCCCAGTTTGAATTCTGGAGGCTTTCTTGAAAAGTGCTTTTTTGTAAAAGTGAATTATGCGGTGGATAAACCAAGGATGTTTATAACGATCGCGAGGGCCGAAGGCCCGAGCCTCGCCGTGACTTGGATCCGGGCGAGCGAATCAAGAAAAGCCTTGGAAAGTAAATTGACATTACAATGCCGCGAGGACAAAGTGTATGAAGGGCAAGTCATAAAAATCGCCTATCCGAAATTACTATCTAGTGCATAGCATAATTAGGAGACCCCGCCGCCCCTCTCCCCGAGTGTGTACCGTGTACCTACTTTAACCGTTTATTTTAATGTCCTGTGCCTTGCGCGGGTCTAGCCGATCATTGTGGGAAAGGGTATCGATTTTTGTTCCATAATAAAAATATTTGTTATTATATAGTATCTTGTTTTTGTTACGTATATATGATGCTATGTAATATATTATATGATGCAAATATTCATGTCTGTATTGCAAATAAAATTTGAATAATTTAAATGATTACCGTCTAATTTTTTTTAATCTCATGACGTTTTAGTGCATTATTGGCTGCCTATATTTAGCAAAATAAATGCCTTAACTTCTGTGCTCTACTTGTATGTTCTACTTAATTGTTAATATAGCAAATTAATTATTATTTTGTATTTCAAAGGGATTTTAATAGTAGTTCTTTATTAATTATAATTTATTATTAATTGTATCATCAAAAATTAATATTTAAATTTAAGAATGGAAGGTAAATTAATTTATTTAAATACAAATAGGCAATGGTTAATATAAAGAATTAATTGTATTTACAATACTATAAGAATCAAACTGTGCACGGCCTATGGAACCTATACATTTTATTGAACCTCTAGCTACGGAACCCATATAGAAAGCTTTATGCAAGCGGCCCTTGATGGAGACTCGCCGAACTAGTGGCCGCCATGTTTTTTGAAGTCAAAACATACGAGTGACGGTGTAACAGTCCGTAACCAGTTCCAAACGTAATGCTATACTGTGATTTTGCAACTTTGCCCATGGCAGGTATCAGCTGTTTCATCTAATCAGAAACTTAAACGTCACTTTCGTAGTGACGTCACTATTGTGACATTCAAGCTACCGATTGGATAAAACCGTGAACAGCTAAGACCTGCCAGCGGCAGAGTTGCATACATTGTAGTACAGAATACTTTGTTTCCCAGATGGCGCTGCTTTGACTGCAAAAAACGGCTTCAATTTGCTTCAAAGATGGACGCGCTTCAGCCCCTCTATGTAGTATATTCTAGCTCGTTGTATTAAAATGAACTCTTTTGCCTGAGAAAATCATGATCCCTGGCACGCCCGGATTAAGCATGGAACGACCGCTCCGAGGCTCATGCAGTAAAGGGGTTCCCGCGACTAAATAGTGGTGATACAAAAACGAACAGACTTCCCCTTACTAGTTACTTTTCTATCCTTAGTGTTTGGTCTAGCTTTTCGGTCTTGCGCCATCCTCTTGCCAGCTGCCACCTATCGCCAACCAATTTCTTTTTTTCTTTTTTTTTTAATGTTCTCAATATTTTCGTTTTCCTAACGGTGCAACCGAAATATTACTTCAAAAATATTATAAAATACTTCTACATGGACATAAACCTCGTTCCTCAATGGAAATTGCGGTTTTCAGTGCGGAGTTCAACCAATAGAAATTTGGAGACTTAAAAAAAAATAGTTTCAGCGTTACAGTAAATGCAAAATTTCCAGAGAAATTTAAGCGTTACTGTAAATGCGAAATTTGAAGCTCTTTTTCACAGAAAACTTGTGACTTTTCGAAAAACTTCATTGAAAGACATTTGAAACACATTCACTCAAAAACGCATTAATGTAAATAAATTGCTAGATATTTTCATATTAACGGCGTGAGAGATGTTTTAAAAAAATGTACAATTTTTTGAAAAACTAAAGAATAGACCCAAATGTCTTTTATATCGTATTAGAAAGTGTCTGTAGCACTATCCATTCAAAAAGATTGAAGAAAAATTTTGGATCCATTTTTCTAAGAACATGTTTAAACAGTTCTGAAAACGCGGAATTTTGAGCTCATTTTCAAAGAAAACCTTTGAGTTTTCGAGAAACTTCATAAGACATTATTTGAAACACATATACTAATAAATGCAATAATGAGAATAAATCGCCGCTAATGTAAATATTAACGACGTGAGAGACAAGTCAAAAAATTACATTTTTGTAGTTTTGAAAATAAACAAAGAACAGAGCAAAATGACGTTTATCTCATCTTATGCAGTATATTTAGCCCTACCTCTTTCAAAAATATGAAGAAACTAGTGGTGCTTAACAGCACATACTTTCTTATGTTTAGTAATAGTTATGTAATACTTTTTATACTAGTTAAGTAAAAGATTTTTTAAATAAATTATAAAAATGAATGAATGTTTATTTATTTAAAATGTTGGCTAATAATTTTCCTTCACATAAAGCCCATGGTACATAAAAAAAAATAGCCCCAACGTGTTGATTAAATTTTATTGTTCGATAACATGAAGGACATTATGCGAATGGTGTAGGTCTCATTTTCGTTGAAAACCCTGATTTTTCGAAAGTTACAAAAATTCAAAATCTTTCTTCATTCTAATTTCTATCCAGCAAAGTTTATATTTGTATTATATGCATCAAATTTTAACATTGCTGAAAATTTGGTTAATAACAAGGTAAGATTTACATTGAGTAAGGGTCTTTCCATTGCTCTCAGTACATTAAAGGAAGTGTAAGAACTCTTGTTGAGAAACTTGTCGCTCGATTTGCGTTTCCGTCCCGAGCCTCTAATAAACGCGCGAACATCTGCCTTCGGGATAATGAGTGTTATTTTGCAGAGATTTTACGTTCATAATTTTTCAACATTTAAGAATTAATTTTAGGATGTATAGTGTACTCAAAATACTGTAAATATATAAAATTTTGTATTACAACAAAACAAATGTCCATTACAGTAAATTAGTAATTGACAGTCATACAAATTTCTTAACAATAAACATTGTAATGTATTCTAACCATATGTATAAACATTTTCAAATTTAAAATTACAAAAAATATATCTAACACAAAGATATGGAATATCGGTAAATACGACTGATTTTTCAAACAAATCATCAGACAATAATCCCCTGTTTGGCGAATATATAAAATCTGCAAAGGAAAACAGTGACGTGGATGAAAATGTCAATTGTTTAAAATACATACTATTTCATTTAAATACTGCCCAACCCGTCTCATACAAATCGTACAACATTTGGTGCAAAAACTAAATATGTTTAAGCAAATATCAACACAAATTTGAATGATGGCCTAAATAACGCAGACTTTTAAGAATTATTTGCCTCCGATACGAAGGAACGATGAAAGCCATCGGCAGCCTTAGCGAAGAAAAGTCAACTTAATGTTCTCGTGCATCACTACATTGAAAATACAAATTGTATAATTAAGTAAAGTAAAAGTGCAAGAAATCAAAAATAGAATTAGTATTGACATTTTCAATAGGAAATTATAATTTAAATTAAATTAATTATTTTTTATATCATTCATGTAAACAAACTTTGTCTGGAGCAAAAATCTTTGTCTTCAATTTTGTAGTTTAAAATGATAGCTTTTGCAATTTTTGAAAGAAAAAAAAAGAGCTATACCCTAAAATGAGACTAGCGCCATATTTCCTACCTTTCCTAATTACATATGTGGAAAAAATTTAAGGAACAAATTTGGAGCAGTTTTTGAGAATTTGGTATATTTTAATGGCAAAATACGTAAAAACTACTCAAACTTTTCAAAACATTGTATGCTGTTTTTTGAAGAGCTAATTTTGTACAATAGACGTTGTCTGAAGCAAAAATCTCTGTATTCGATTTTATATTTTTTCTTAAAGAAAACATGTCATTAAGACAGTTTCTCTGAAAACGGCGGAATTTTTTTGGTGGAGCTAATTTTCAAAGAAAACCTTTTGAGTTTTCGGAGATTACTTCAGTAAGACATTATTGGAACACATATATAATAAATGCAATAATGAGAAAAAATCGCCGCTAATAGTAAATATTAAAACGGAGAGATAAGTCAAAAAAAATTAGCATTTTTTAGTTTTGGAAAATAAAAACGAAAGACAGAGCAAATGACGTTTATCTTCATCTTACTGCAGTATTATTAGCCTAACCTCTTTTCAAAAATAGAACGAAACTAGTGGTGCTTAACACACATACTTTCTTATGTTTAAGTAATAAGTTTCATGTAATCTTTTATACTAGTTTAGTAAAAGATTTTTTAAATAAATTATAAAAAAATTTTGAATGAGTTTATTTATTTAAAATATTTGGCTAATAATTTTCCTTCACATTAAAGCCCATGGTACACTAAAAAAAAATAGCCCCAAACTGGTTGATAAATTTTTATTGGTTCGATAACATGAAGACATTATGCGAATGTGTAGGTTGCATTTTGTTGAAAACCCCTATTTTTGAAAGTTACAAAAATTCAAAATTCTTTCTGCATTCTAATTTCTATCCAGCAAAATTTATATTTGTTATAATGCATCAAAATTTTAACATTGCTGAAAATTTGGTTAATAACAAGTACGATTACTTGAGTAAGGGTCTTTCCAATTGCTCTCAGTACATTAAAAAGACAGTGTTAAGAACTCATTTTGAGAACATGTCGCTGATTTGGCGTTTCCTCCCGGCCTCTAATAAACGCCGCGAAACATCTGCCTTCTGATAATGAGATGTTAATTTGCAGAGATTTTACGTTCATAATTTTTCAACATTTAGAATTAATTTTGGGATGCTATAGTGTACTCAAAATCTGTAAAGTATATAAAATTTTGTATTACAACAAACAATGCCATACCAGTAAATTAGTAAATTGACAGTCATACAATTCTTAACAATAAAACAATTGTAATGTATTCTAACCACATATGTTATAACATTTTCAAATTAAATTACAAAAAAATTCATACTAACACAAAAGATATGGAATATCGGTAAGATAGGGCTGATTTTTCAAACAAATCATCAGACAATATCCCTGTTTGGCGAATATTATAAAATCTGCAAAGGAAAACCTAGTGACTGTGCATGAAATGTCAATTGTTTAAAACTACTATTTTCATTTAAATACGCCCAACCCGTCTCATACAAATGTACATTGTGCAAAAACTAAATATGTTCATAAGGAAATCACTACAATTTGAAATGATGCTAAATAACGGCAGACCTTTAAGATTATTTGCCTCCGATACGAAGAGGACATGAAAGCATCGGCAGCCTTAGCGAAAAAAGTCAACTTAATGGTCTCGCTGCTATCACTACATTGAAAATACAAATGTATATTAAGTAAAGTAAAAGTGGCAAGAAATCAAAATAGAATTAGTATTGAATTTTCAATAGGAAATTATAATTTATTAAATTAATTATTTTTTACTATCATTCATGTAAACCAAGAACTTTGTCTGAAGCAAATCTTGTTTCATTTTTGTAAGTTAAAATTGGATAGCTTTTGAATTTTTGAAAAAATAGCTATACCCTAAATAGACTACGGCCAATAATTTCCTACTTTCTAATTACTATTGTGGAAAAAATTTAAGAGACAAATTTGACAGTTTTGAGAATGTTTGTATATTTTAATGCCAAAATACGTAAAACTACTCAAATTTTTCAAAGGCATTGTATGCTGTTTTTTGGAAGGCTAATTTTGGGTACAATTAACTTGTCTGCAAGCAAAAATCTCGTATTCATTTATATTATTTTTCTCTGTCTGTATTAATGCTATTAAACGCACAATTCTATTAATGCATTGGGTTGTTTATAATATACAATGGTTATGAAAGAGTGAGTAGTTGATTGGAAGTGTCTGACGTGTGTGAAGTGTTAGTGCCAATAGAGAATCAAGTGCAAGTGGTAGTGTAGCGAAGTAAAGCAAGCGTGTAGTGAAGGAAGTGAAGGTGTAGTGCACAGTGCAAGTGCGTGTATTTATTAGTTTAAAATAATCAGTGCAAGATGGTATAAAATTGTAGTATGGCATCCGCTGTTATTTGTATTATTGGTGCCTTAAAAATGCTTTAAAGATATAGGGAATGAACATATTTCTTAGTTGTAATATGATGGAAAATGTAGTGTTTTATGTGTTTTTTCTGCACAAGGTTCTATACCTACCAGCAGAAATTTACTAAATCATGTGTGTGATCCTATTTAATAGGTCATGATTCTTTTCAACACACAAGAATAGCCGGTTGGAAGATTGAGACCGGTTTCTATTGGATGTTTGTGCGATCCAGCACACTCCTTGCATTAATATTTGTTGTGGCTTTTAA
>BOPP01000014.1:9761496-9856653 GCA_017312745.1 Gryllus bimaculatus | reverse complement strand
AAAAAAAAAAAAAAAAAAAAAAAAAAAATCGATTTGTACTAAATTTTGTTGTTGAATAGTCTAGAGGAAGAAGAGAGTGGCGGAAGTAACATGTTGGTTAAAAACTCTGATTTTTCCAAAATTACAAAAATACAAACTTATTTTCGTCGTCTTTCTACAACTAAAATATTAAAGATAGAGATGTTTCCTTTAATGAAATCTGATCCTTTAAGATAGATTTTGAAATAATGTCATGTACAATTTTTCAAAAATGTGAGTATTTTTCACGTGATATTACATGAAATATAGGCAATTTTTAATTTTTGTTTAAACAATTTTTTCTCAGGAACGCCTTAATCGTTTTGATCAAATTTTATTGGTCTGAAGGAAGTTTAAGAAAATGGTGCAGGTTCTATGTTGGTTAAAAACTCTGATTTTTCTGAAATGGAAAAAATTCAACCTTTTTTTGGTGTCTTTCTACAACTCCAATTATGAAGTTACATTTTTTTCTTAATTAAATTTGTTTATCAAAGACAGATTTTAAAGTAAGGTCATGTTGAATTTCTCGAAAATGTGAGTATTTTTGGAGTAATTGGGTGTCAAAGTTAGCCGCCCGCTCTAAAAATGCTGCGCTTCTTAATAGTAATTTTAGGTGTTTTGAGGCAGTTGGATGCTACGTAAGTTAGAATGTGTATGTTATTTTATATTTCATTGTTCGTTTCTTACATTGGAGCTTTAATTATACGTTAAAATTAATATTTTAGAAATTATTAAAAACCTATTTGAAATAAATATGAAATAAAGATTGCAAACCTCCGTCCGCCCGCTCCCAATTTGCACGCTGGATGCTACGTAAGTTATAATTTATATATTATTTCATATATCATTTTAATATTATTATTTGTATTATAATTATGTTACTTCATTATCAATTGCGTCCTTTAATTGTGTTAAATGTGAAAACGAATAGATCAGCGGTTATTTGGTTGTTACCCATTGTTGTAACATCGCACAGATAACAAAACGCGCGAATGACGTCTACTTTTCGTTTGTTCTAATAAACACGAATCCCATTTTATATTTGTAAAATATTACAATACCATAGTGTTTAATAGTTATATATTTTTCGATCTATTTGTTTGCCAAAGCTATCAGTATCGTATTATTTATTAACTTGTAATTATTTTACTTTCTCGCATTATGCTTATTTTTCGCACCAAATGTTCTACGATTTCAAATGAGTTTTACAAAAAATAATTCGGAAAGAAATTGTAGTATAAATAGTATTGCATAACCATTACTATAAATCGCGAGAAAGTACATGCTGTTTTAGCACCACAAGTTCAAAACAATTGCACATGTTATTTTTAAATGATCTGATTTTTAGAACAGATTTTATTTTAGACAAAAATCTTTACCCTTCCCTTCACCTTTATAGTTTTGGAATGTTAAATGGTTGCAGTTATCAAAAATGCGAAAATGGAACTAGCACATATTTTACCGTCCTTTGATACATGAGAAAATTTAAAGAAAAAATGAAGCCATTTTGAGAAAACAATATTAGTTTATAAACTTATTATATTGTACGCAAAAGTGCACGAAAACTTCTCATATTTTGGAAAAATTGAACCTTTTTTTGCCTCTATAAATACATGCATAAATTAATTATTAATGAGTATTTGTATTTCTCAATTAAATGTGTTCTTTTGTTAGGTACTTTCAAATTCCACCACATGAAGAGCTGACATAATTTCATTGCAGAAGAATGTAAACAAGTGATAAAATATTATATCACGGAGGAGCAAATGTTTCAATTCTCTCTTATATTTTTTGAAAATTCAGATTGCAGAAAGAGTTTAAAATAAAACGATAATGAGAAGTGTCACAGGAAAGAGCTGATGGAAAAGGAAAGAATCAGGAAAAATTCCTACGTATAATTTTCAAACTTTAATATTACATTTATATATTTGCAAATAATCAGAGAACATTTGACGACCCGATACATTTAAAAGGGTCGCTAGTATTTAGAAGGAAGTAGCAAGGAAATTCTGAAGTCATCAGAATGTCGTAATAAATGCAACGTCACTCATGTGGAACTGGTCCAAAAAGACAAGGATGGAGAGTTGCTTCAGCATATGGCAACGAAGGATGAGTCTTGACAGTGACGTTGCAAGTCTGTCGTTTATATCAGTTGTGCATGCCGCGACGAAGGTCAGTTGAGAGTGATTGAGAGAAGCTGAGCGAATGAGCATGTGGAAGGAAACGTAATTCTTCTCCGCTTATTGCTGCAGATCAGCTGTTTCGTGCTCACGGAAATCGTAGCGGGAGAGACAATTTCGCGCAAGGCAAAGGGCACATTTTTCGTGAACTGAACGAACAGTCCACCTTACTGCCCGCCTAGACTATTCCAATCAGATTCCACTGGCACACAGACAGCCACACAGCGCTGCAGCACCAGCGGATGTAACGAGTGGGGCAGTGAGGGCATTGCGTGAGCGAACGAAAACTGACGACGTGCTGATTTGCACGAGGCATCAGCCTGACCTCGAACCACTTCGGAATTGGTTGAAAAGTGTTTCAAATATTAGCTTGGTGTCCTAAGCAGTAGGGTAAGTAAACATTATTTAAGCTATTTTTGTTTTAATATTAATATTCTTCTATTTTCTTTAAAAAATAAAAGTTTAAAATTACTCATTTAGATTGTTGTACGTTCATAGAAGCACGTACCGACTTTCGTGTCGCGCATATAAAGATCGTCATCGTCACTTTCTCTCCAGTGCTTTAGCAGCATTTAGTAGTTTGTGTCATCTGATGTTCCCTGCGTGCGTGTGAAGTATTGCAGATTTTCATTAGAGGTAGTATATTTTAACGTTGGTGCAAATTGTTACATCATATTTTTCGGTATTTATACATTACACAATGCGGCCTTGCGTCTGCCGGATGGGCGTGATCTGGTCGTGATAGAAGTAGTAAGAACATTTGTAGATTGGTGCATACTTAATTAGATACTACCTATTACGTACTTGCGAATTACGAAGTATAATAATCGGTGGTGAATTAAAGAAAAATCGTGGCTTTCAATTTCTAATTAACTTTTCTGAGAATATTTTCAGTGTCTTTACATCTTTTTCTTTACATTCATTCATTAAACGACGTTATTGTCAAATAACTCGTCTATTTTTTTAGGTCTGGCGTGGATAAATTAATCATGACTGATGAGGTATTGGTTTCGTTTTAATGCTAATTTTTAATCATGATTAGATGAAAACTTTTAGATGTCATTAGATTAGCTGTTAGAGATTTATTAAAATTGCCATCCTAAATTTTAATTTTGTTCTAGGTGAAGGATCCTGTCGTAATGGCAAGCTCATCAGTACGGTTTGATGATGAATCACATTCTGAGAAATTGGCTCGGAAAGCGAAGGAAGCTCCGTTTGTTCCAATAGGTAAATGAAAATTATGATATTTTATTCTGTAGTTGAACTAGAATGAAATAGCAGTATTTATAGGAACTTTTTGTCATATTTTTGCAGGTTTATTAGGGTTTGCTGGAGTGGTGGCTTATGGTGCTTACAAGTATAAGCATCGTGGTGGCATGTCAACATCAGTTTTTCTAATGCAGTTGAGAGTTGCTGCCCAAGGCACGGTTGTGGCCTGTCTTACAGCAGGCTTGGCTTATGGCATGGCAAGGCAATACTTATTCAAGAGTGGTGAAAAGAAAGAGTAGGTTCAAGTTCTCAGACCATTCAATTAAATATAGTGAAGCAGGATAGAGTAGTTTCTATCCTGCAGAGAATTAATGAATTCGTAGAGTAGAAGTGTGTATTGCATTATATATCATAAAACGTTCAGTGTTGTGATACATTGTATGCTAATGCACTTCTTCCATTGTTAGAATGAAATGAATGGTTGCATTTCCTTCCTATAAGTGATGAAGTGAGTGGGGAAAGAAGATATAAGCTGCGGGCAGCTTACGATATATTTGAGTGTGTTGATAACTGTTGTTTTCAATGAAGCCTTGATTTATCAATCTTATCTGAATGTCATTCTCAAATAAAATTAACTTCTTCGCATTGGTGAAAATGTGGGTGTGTTAATAGTGTTATTTTTTAAAGCATCTTTATTCATGCTTGTAAAAATCATTGCAAAATTGACTTTTGAAGTAAAGTAATTACTAGTCACATTGACATTCTTATTCACTTATTTTATTTTAACATGCATGGGAAACAATATCTTCGTCATCTGCTCCCAGTCACATAGAGAAAATTAATATTGATGTTAAGCACTAAGCGTAAGAGTGAATGTAAATTAGATCAGGTGGCAGAAAGTTTTTGAAATTATTTTATTATTGAAAGTTGTTCAGGATTAATTTGAAAAGTAAGTGTACCGAAACTAAGGAATAATAAACATTGATAATAAATTTAGGCGAGATGGAATTACGAAAATAAAAGGGAAATTCTTCTGAATAAAATGGCTTCTATCATTTAAATTGTAAAATCTCAGATCTGGAGTTGGTAAAAGTCTGGATGGGTTTGTTGCATATCAATTTTATTTTGTTGATAGATGTGTGTGACTTAAAATGAGGGGCCCCCTTTTTCATTAAACTTTTTATCTACAGTGAACATATTTAACTGGGAAATAAAGAAAATATACTATTGAGAAAATTAAATTATAAACTTAGTGATTCAATATCATAAAATTCTATTGATTTAATGTTGAACCACTGGATTACCAGATGGTTTGGGAAGCATCTTCCCCAAATGTTGGCTATCTAGATTTAGATTTATTTTGCCAAAAACAAAAAAACCCAGTAAAAACTGTATGTGATGTATGGGGGAGAAGATCATCTGTGCAAGTTTTCTTGAGTTCCAGAATCTCTTTTCCATCATTTTAACTATAAATAGTTGAAAGATGAGTAAAAGTTGAAGATGATAAATAAAATTTTTAAAAAAAGTGAGATTAGCAACATTTGAAACACAACTATTAATTGTCAATTTAAGAAACGGGAAAATCTGGAATTGTTCATTTTTTCTGAAGTAAATAATTGTATTACATAGTGCTAGCCCTTTCAAATTTCTCAAGCCCCTCCTATGCACGTACGTATGATTTTGTTGCATTTTCTTTTTAGCACTTGCAATATAACGTAAAGTCACTCAGCTGAGGTTTTGCACATGATTTTCTTACATATTCCTTTCTTGTATTGTATTCTATGGAAGTGTTTAATGCATAATACGTTCCTAAGTTCACTGTCATCCCAAAGGGTGCAGGTGAAAGAGCCAGAACCCTTTTGTACCAAACAGAAAAAATATCAAAAATGCTGAGAAATAATGTACCATGTAATTCTATTTTTATCAATTAACTTTATTTAAATTTTTGATAATTCTTTTTGCATACTATAAAAAATTGATTAGCTCTCCTTCAGATATTCATAGGAGTGGCTGGTAAATTTGCCATGACCCTTGAGGAATTTACCTTTGATGCTTTCCCATGACGAAGATGAACTTTTTTGTAACATGTACCATTGAGAAGTAACTTTTTGAACTGAATATCGGTTTTCTTATGAACGTCAAGTATTTTTTCCTAACACGAAAGAATATTTGTAGTGACATTACAATGACTTGGATGTGAAGTGTTCTGTAAAGTAATAATTATCGTAATCAGGTTTCTACTCTTTGCAAGGTAGTGATGACCACTTTGTGGGTAATCACAATGACATTGATATTGTAATTATTTTAAGATATTTAGAATCTATCTGAATTTGTATTTATTTATTTATTTATTGTACATTAAAAGTATTTTAGAAAAGTGTAAGAATGTAATTGAAGAAGTGGAAAGGAAGGAGTGTTTACCTGCTACAAAAGACGGATAACTTTTGTGATTGATTGTTATTTGAGAAATGTTGCAGAACTTCATAGTGTGTATTTTTCCTTAGCTTTGGTGCTTAATGAAGTATTGGTTTCCTCAGTTTCTGAAAAACATAATAAAAATATATTTTTGTGTAAATTATTTTTATTTAATCCTATGCACCCCTTTTCTTTCTGAACTAAAAAACATGAAGCTTTGCCTGGTTGTGGTTATTTACAAGCTTGATTTTGATCATGTTTAGTGTGAACAGTGTGTGTATATGTGAATGTGAATGGTTCATCATAGGTTGTTTCTAGTTTGTTTTATGATTTTTTCAAAATGTTTATACAACCATTTATATAAATAGGCTTCATTAAAAACTGTTATATCAACATAATAACAGTTAAAATGTCCTTGTATCATTACAAGTTTCTAAAACTTCTTAAGCTCATGATGTTTCTTCCTTCAGGTAAGTCAGTGGGAAATAAGCAAGCTCCGCATTGCTTCTACCTATGGAGCATGCATACTCCCTATTGTGACTTATACCTGATGATGACTAAACCTCAGAGTTGAAATGTTGAGTTTAGAAATTTCAGAACCATGTAATAATTTAAGAATTTTTTAACTATTGTTCTTTTTATATGATTATTTTTAATGAAGTCTGTTTATATAAATGCATGTAAAATCTTCAATATTAGAGTATCGGAAATAAATTATTAATGCATATTTATCTCTAGAATCATGATATACAATATATTTTTTTAAATGTTAGGATCGTTTTATTTTAACATACAATGTGACATTATTACCATTTGTTATGAGGTGTCTTTGGTACATTTACATAACTTGCATGTGGTCTATAATATTTTTCGCTTATCTGGATGAGTGTTTTCGTAAACAAAAGAGTGAATTTTTAAGATGTAACCCCTGCATACAAATGGCCAATGCTGTGCAAGAACCTTTTCATAACGTTTTCTTATTAAAAACTACACTTAATAAATATGTAAAGATATGGTTTTCATTGAAGCCTCTGAATTTTCATGGCCATGTACAATTTTTGGAAAAATTGAGAAGTTCTTGTGTAATTTTTTGGAAAAAAAATTTTAAACAGCCTTTTTTTTTCTCAAAAACTGCTCAAATTTTTTCTTTAAGTTTTCTTCTTGTATTGGAGGACTGGAAACTACTGGGACTTAAGAACAGTTTGTTCTGAAGACGTTCTCTTACTTGTAAGTTTTCTAGTTCCTCTGCTCTGGATTAGGTTTTCAGTTTTGCCCCACCCTCTTTCCAGCTTATTAGGAGCAACAATTTATACGATTAATTTGATAAAATACAGAGATACCGCATCAATCGTCAAAATCGGAGGAATAACGCGTCGTGAAGTGAAATTGGGCAAAATATAATGCCCCCCTCCCCCATTTCGTGCCGCCGGTTACGCGTGGGTATTTGTTCGGGGCGGCTGCAGGGGGCCGGACACATGCGGCGCGCAAAACGAGGCTGACGGCTCTTTTGTGCTCCGACTGGGTGTCGTCAGAAAATGCTTTTGCTATTTTCTGCATCACAACATTAGTTGTACTTACGTGAAAATATACCTTTATACGGCGAAATATACGTAGTGTAAAGAAAGTTATGTAATGCCGCGGAAAATTTATTTCCTGATTTCAAAGGAAATGCATGTTTGTGGCCCCCTGATGCCAAAATAGTGATTCCCTCCTCCCCCCCAAAAAAGTCCATCGGTTTGTCTACAACATGAACACTAGCACCTAAACTATTTCTAGAATTTTTAGAAATTTATTTATTAAAGAAAGATTCTTTAAAATTTCGGGATACTTGTTTAGAAGAAGCCCCTGGAACATTTTCTAAATTTTCTGAAAAATGGATTCAAATTTGTTGTAAGATTGGATTGAAATACGCTTCTGAAGATGGCATATGTCTGAATTTTACTGACAACTTGACATTTTGTAGTTTTGAATTTTTTATAATTTTCGAAAAATTCTAGCATTACCCGAAAATGGGCCTAACACGATATTTCTTACAGTTCCTTATTACATATGTAGAGAACATTTTTTTTATTTGGAGCGGTTTTCAGGGAAAAAATCGTAAATTTCAAGCGCAAGGTACGCAAAAAACTTCCCTTTTTTCCCAAAAAATTGAACATATTTTTTGAGGTGCTTTTGAACAACAGACTTTGCCCGAGACAAAAAATTTAATCTTCAATTTTGTACTTTAAAAATGTTTTTTAGTAATTTTCGAAAAAAAGAGCTATACTCGAGAATAGGACAAGCACCAAATTTCCTACCGTCCCTAATTACATATGTGGCAAAAATTGAAAGGAAAAAGTTTGAGCGTTTTTTACGAAGAAAAAGAAATTGTAAATTTCAATCGCAAATTACGCAAAAACGACTAACTTTTACAAAAGATGTACATGATCTTTTTTAAAGACCTAATTTTGTACAACACAATTTTGTGGGCCAAAAGTCTCTATCTACAATTTTGTAGTTTCATTTTTTTGTTGCAATTTTCGAAAATCGGGGATTTCAACAAAAATTTGATCTAAACCATTATCTTAAACGTCCTTCTCACTATTCAACAACAAAATGTAATAAAAAAAATTGGAGCCATTTTTGAGAAAATTTTGAAAATGTGTTTGAGGCTTCATGTGAAGTATCCTCAAAAATCAAAATATCCCTTTGAATCTCTCAAAGCCACGAGTTCATTCAGACCGATTGAGGAATATCAACTTTGAAGAACGTTGTTAAACCAAAAAAGTCAAACGATTTTTCACTGTGAAGAATCAACAAAACATGGATTCTGGCTACACCACGAGCTAGCGCTTTTTTTTCTAAATTTAGGAACAAGATGTATCCACGTCTTCGTTACCGGAACCCAGCTATAAGGTTTTTTCGGGCGAAATTTCGGCATTTTCTAGCGCACCATTAGATAGCTCTCGCATCTTATGAAGAATTCGTAATGCAAATAAGTAAAAATTGGAGTAATAAAAAAAAATCGAATCCATGTTTTGTGTGTCCGAAAAATCGATTGACGGCAAATCGTCTTTCGGTATGTCTGTGCGTCCGTCTGTGCTCAACGCTAGTGAATAACCCGTTCTGCCGATTTTCTCCAAAATAATATTTCCCAATTGTTCTAACTGGTGTGGCGAACATTGGAGTTTGAAGCCGAAATTTTAATTGTGAAGGATACTTTACATGAAACACCTTATATATTTTCAAAAATTTCAAAAAACTGGCTCCAAATATTTTGATTTAATTGTGTTGTTGAATAGTCCAAAAGACGTTTAAGAGAATGGTGCTGGTCATTTTTTCGTTAAAATCTCCGATTTTACCCAAAATTGAAAATAAATAAAAATTTAAAACTTCAAAATTGGAGATATAGATTTTTGTCTCACACAAAATTGATTGTACAAAATTAGCTCTTCAAAAAAGGACATGTGCAATTAAAAAGAAAAAGAAAAAAACAACCTAGTAGTTTTTGCGTTTGAAATTTACACACAAAATTTTTCTGAAAATCCTCTCCAATTTTTCCTTAATTTTTTTTCATACATGTAATAAGGAATGGTAAGAAATATAGCGCTAGTCTCATTTTCGGGTATTGATCGTTTTTCGGATATTGCAAAAAAAATTCTAAACTTCAAAATTGAAGATTGAGGTTTTTTGCTTTAGACAATGTCTGTTGTACTAAATTAGCTTTTTTAAAAAGATCATGTACAATTTTTTGAAAAAAAACCGATATTTTTTGCGAATTTTCGCTTGAAATTAATGAAATATGTACAGGTTACACACCAACTATGGATCACAAGAGAAATTGAAAGAAATATATGAAAAATAATTAATTTAATTTTAATTATAATTTACTATTAAAAATGCATATATTAATTTTGTTTTTATTTTCTCTCTTTTTTACTTTTTACTCAATTTGTATTGCCAAAGTATTGACGTATTTCTTTTTAAGCAATGAGCAATGCTCAATAGAAACATCTCAATAATGTGGCATCGATAATTTACAAGCTACTTGTCGATCGTCGAGATGTTAACGGTGAAAAGATATATAAGTTTTTTAAGCCCAGCTGGTGGTGTAACTCCAGTACTTCAGTTTGAGATGAACTTTGCAACATTTTTTATAAATTACTCCTCAGAGTGCCCGCTGAAGTATGTTATATATCATTTAATGTCATCTGACCCCCAAAAATCCACTAATTGAATAAAAGAAAAACGATGAAACACTATCGAAACTTATCTTACGACGGAAGGCAATTCAGGAGTAAGCAATCAGAATTTCCGTAATTATTTTGATGTTAATTGCCAATATTGTAATTACTGTGTCGGTATTATTAGCCAAGAGAATGCACACAATTTTGACAACGCTGCGCTGGCAACAATGCGTTGCCCTTTTCTGTATAATTTGCTATGAATATGAGTCAAATGTATTCCTGTTTGTTTCATTTTGTCAAAGTAAGAAATAATTGCTATCGAAATGATTGCAGATATGCAGTAAAGGCGCTTAGTTTGGATGGATGTTATCAATTAATTGTAGCTGTGTTTGTAGTTACGCACAAAATGCAATACTTCAATATTACGTACTGTTTCCAATAGTGTGTGCTGTGATAGCACCACTAATTTTAAAAAGCAGCGTTTTGAGGCGAGCCGGATCAACTGGGGAATAACCTTTTCGAAAAAAATCTTCCGTACGGTTTGGGCGCTAGTGGTGTTCACGGACAGACAGACGAACGGACGTTTTGTAAACAACACTTCTCGGTATCAGGAGACCCCAAAACGTGTATTTCTTTTCAGAATCAAAGAATCAGATTCATTTTTCCGCAGCATTACGTT
Source organism: Gryllus bimaculatus (assembly GCA_017312745.1). Lineage (NCBI taxonomy): Eukaryota > Metazoa > Arthropoda > Insecta > Orthoptera > Gryllidae > Gryllus > Gryllus bimaculatus. The sequence continues at coordinate 9,845,986 of BOPP01000014.1, read as the reverse complement.
ACTTCGTCTATATTACTTACATTATACCGTATATACGTAAGTATCCGAGAAAGTATCTAGTGGTGCTATTTAGTAGCACAGACTTTCTCGTAGTAACGGTTTCCAATTTTCTTGGTGCGGGCTAGCTTTACGGTCTTGCCTCATCCTCTTGCCAGCTGCCATGTATCGCCTCCTAAATAATATTTTTTCAAGTTTTATCAGTTTTTCGGTTTTCTTTTCGTAGATTCTAAATAGTACTTTTAAGATATTAAAGAACAGTAAGTGTAACTTCAAATTAACTTCTCCCCATAACAAGTCACACAGAGTTTTTGACGTAAATAAATAAATAAAAATAAATAAAACAAAGAGTAAAACCTTGTCCTTTATGGAAATTTCCGATGAAAAGTTTGGAGCCGTTTTTAAGAAAAAAAAAACGTTTAAGCTGTAGTGCAAATGCGACATTTGAAGATCTTTTTCACAGGAATATTTTGTATATTAGAAATATTTGTATCATTTGAAGCACTTTCACTCTCAAATGCAATAATTTATACAAATGACTGGAAATGTTCATACTAACGGCGTGAGAGATATTTAAAACAAACTATATTACAAAAAAATTCATGATCTTCTTGAAAGAAACAACTGTGGAGAACAAATTTTATTTGAAATAAAAATGTCTATCTTGAATTTTGTTCTAATAGCTGCAAGCTAAAAAATTCAAACTTTTGCAATTATCGAAAATTAGTTACCAGTGAAAATAGGACCTATGACACCTTAATACTTTTTTACTATATTCTTACAAGAAATCACTGAAAGAAAAATCTGGAGCCACTTTTAAGAAAATTTTTAAAATTCCCAATGGCTCCATGTAATGTGACCCGAAAAATGAATGAATGTGTTTTAATATCGTAGAGCTTCGACTCAGGCCAGATCGAGAGAGGGTTATTGAGTTAGGACAAATTCGTACTACGAGTATTTTAGGCACTAGTTTTTTTCACATACATCACACATATGGATGTTCTGCCATTAATCGATTTTTCGGTATCAAGGACCCACAAAACACGGACTCTGGCAGAACCACGTGTTGGATGATTTTCCCCTCAAATTTACCAACTTGGTTTACCCTCTTTTTCGTTATCAAGGCCTGACAATAACGTTTTTTCTGCCGAATATTCGCCGTTTATTTGCGCAGTATTACATAACTTTCTTTCTACTGCGTGAGCGGTAGCAAGAAAATGAAAATAGAAATTGTTTTTCTACTTCAATACAAATAAGTAAATATTAAAGAATAAAGTTTTTCTATATTTAATATTGCTCTTTGAGTGGACAAAATTCAACGAAAATGGAACTGAAATTGAGCCGGAACAACATTCAAGAATGCAGTGACTTCGAAAAGAAAGTAACAAACAGGGGAACATTGTTTTATTCACCATTGTAGGAGGACCAAGTCGTGTATTACAATAAAAATGATAAATTAGTAATTGAAAGGGAAAATTAGCCTTGCATCCAAAGGGGAGGGATATATAAATAATATTATAAAATAATAAAAAAGGGATTTATGAAAAATTGTGTTTATGAAATTGTTGTTGTTATTAAATGGAATATGTGGATACAATATGTACGCTTTACAGCAGAATACGGATAGAAATGTATTAAACCGAATTAAGTATTATTATTTCTGAATAGCCACAAAGAGAGTTCCCAATCTGCGTAGGGAAGAAATAAATAATTATCATACGTAAACATGTCGTCATCGGACATCTGTATAGACGATCTATCGGACCCACTTATATAAATTTTTATCACGACGGGGCAAACCTGGTACAAACTTCGGGCTACTGTCGGGTAAAATTTCAAATAGTAATTTAAGCAGAATAAGTAACAAAAAGGTACCAGGAGCTGTCGCCAGTCAGAGTACATTTATTAGTTTAGATTCGTTTCTTTCGATTCTGTATATACATAGAAAATATAAAATGCGAGTGTAGTACTTATGTGTGGCTTACCTATTAGAAGACATGTTATGCCCAATTGAATATTACTACATAAGTTTCTCGAAAAGTACATGCCACATCAAAAGTGTTTCTTATCAAATATTGTTTGGAATCATTTATGGGTAGAAAATGAAATTTAAATTTTTTCCAGTCTCTATAAACAATAATGGAGATTTAATAAAGGAGCATTGTAAGGTCTCCTACATGGTGTCCGCTCCAGGGCCATTGCGAGGATGTATAAGGCCCTACTAGTGAATACAAATATAGACAAGTAAATTCAAGTAAACACCGGATGAGTTCATATCGCTGATCAAACAACGAAACCAACGAGGTGGATAAAATTCCTATCTCGGTTGGTTAGCGGTCAAACTGATATACGGGGCTGCTGTACCAGGCACATTAATACGAGCCTGTATGAAAGCGGAAAATAACTAGTGGTGCTACAGAATGGCACAGACGAACAGACGGACGTTTTGAAAAAAACTAAACACTTTTCGATATCAGAGGACACCAAAACGTGCATTTCCGTCGAAATCTCGAAATCGATTTTCCACAGCATTACATAACTTTCCCTATACTACGTATATTACTCCTTATATACGTACGTATACGGGAAAGTAAAAATGATACGCTCCAATTCGCAGATCATTCATCCCCTCGGTTACGAAGGCTCAGTGATCAAAATGAATTGTTTTATTGTGCCTTCGTAAATATTTATTTAATTTTGTAAGAGGTATGTGAAGGCTGACGATCAGGGATATAGTGTTTCTCACAAACCTTTAAATTACTAAAGCTAATGGTGCTAATACAGCGCGAACTTTCTCACAAAATTACACGAAAAGTACTAATTTTTTCCCAAATACTCGTATATGCATGAGCTTACTTCAAGATCTATTTTTAAGGAACATATTTCATTAGGGGAAAATGTTTTTAATATTTCGGTTGCATTATCCGAAAACATTATGAACTTTAACAATATTTTAAAAATATTGTGTTTTCAACGGTCATGAAACCTGCTCCATTTTCTTAAACGTACTTCACACTATCCAACAAAAAAAAAAAATAATAAAAAGCGATGGAGTCATTTTTTGAACATTTAGAAAATGTACCAGAGGATTCATGTAAAGTACCACCGAAATTTAAACTTCGTTTCAAATTCAAAGGGCCGCGACATCATCCAGATCGATTGGGAAATCTCGGTTTTGGAGAAAATCGGCCGAACGCCGTTAGCGTTGTTCACAGACGGACGGACAGAGAGACGTTTTGCTGTCATTCGATTTTCCGGTATCAAGGACCCCCAAAATATGGATTCTGGCTACATCACGTGTTACAGGATTTCCCTCCCCTAAATTTATCAACTAGATTTATCAACGTTTTCGTTACCAGGATTGTATTAAAAGGTTTTCTGCCGAAAATCCGCCGTTTTCTCGCGCAGCATTACATAATGTTCTCTTTTCCGTAGTGAGAAAGTAAAAACTGGTTGAAGAATTAGGTCTGTCTTCAATATTCTCTTACGTATTCCACTTTTTTGATCTAGCATTTTTCATGATCTAGATTCTTTCTTTTTATATACATACGTGTTTACGGTTTGTAATACCCATATTATAGGGAAAGTTATGTAATGCTGAGGAAATTCGACTTTATCAAATTAATATCATTGACAAAAAAATTAAACTAGTGGTACTACAGAATGGCACTGACTTTCATACAAGTTAGTTTATCTTTTTAGTTTGGTCTAGATTTTCGGTTATTCTTCAACCTCTTCATATTGGGAACTAAATGACATTTTTTTCGCGTTTTCACAATCCCATAATAGTAGAACTGAAATCTTTTGCTTTAATAATTGCACTGTCGCTTTAATAATATTATGGAAGACAATTGTTGAAAATCTGGTATCATATGCTAATTTTCTTCGAAAAAATGTAGAACTATTTTTCAGGAAATGTTTTTGAGCGTTTCTGTAACTGGGCAGTTTTAAGGATATTTTCACAGAATAATTTTAGAAACTTCACGAGAACTTAATTTAAGCACTTCAACTCACAAATGCAATCATTTTTAAAAAAAGCAAATAATATAAATTTTAACGTTCTGGAAGATATTGCACACAAATACATTTGTGTAATTTTCGGAAATCAAAAGTTCAATTTCAAATTAAAAGCGGCCTTTGAGAAAATATTGAGCTTTTATGAAAACATGCAATATCTAACACATATTCACAAGAAACGTGTGTGTTTTCGAGAAGTTTTATAACAAATCATTTGAAGCACTTGTATTCACAAGTGCAATAACGTGTTAAAACGTTCTTATATAAATATTATTAATGTGATAGACAATTTAAACCTGGCGCGAGTCTACCTATCGCGGGCATTCGCGGATGAAACAAAAACAGTAATTTCAGGGGTTTCTGTTGCGCAAAATAACATTCAGCATGGTTCCAAGATTTGTTCCTATAGCACAGCATCTTCTTCCGCTTCTCGTAAATAATGCAGTCTTTCCGATCAACTTACTATAAATCATCAATATGCAAGACAATTTCAAATTAGACCAACAATTTATATTCCAAAACCCAAAATCCAAAATACAGGTCGGTTTACGTCCTCCAGAAGATGTGTACAATCCTGTTGGCGAAAGTGCAGCGATTCCAGTAGCCGTAATTCAAATCAAATGCGCAGCGTCATGACGTAGTATCAGGTAGGCAGGAAGACATCGTAGACTCGCAATCAGGTCCCCAACTCGACTTCGACTCCATGAGGCACGGCAGTCCGCTTCGTATAGCGCCGCGATAAAGGGGTGCCCGTTGCTCCCCCGTGGCGCCGCTGGATGCCACTCCCATCTTTTTGTGGGTGTAGATAATATAATAATAATAATAATAATAATAATAATAATAATGATAATGATAATGAAAATGACAATGACAATGACAATGACAATGATAATGATAATGATGATGATGATAATAATAATAATAATAATAATAATAATAATAATAATAATGTCTTTATTAATGGCGAGGCTCAGGCCATAGGGCCTGCTCTTCAGCCTAACCACTGAATTTACATACATTTAGAATAGTAACATTTTAAGAGGGGAGGACAAGCTGTACATTTACGTCTGGGAGAACAAATCTAGGGGCCATCCAGGCGTGCGCCTTAAGCGATTGAGTAAACCCAGAAAACCTCAATCAGGATGGCAGATTAGGGCCGAGCAACATCAATTTACGGAGAAAAGTGGAAGAGAAGGAAAAATAAGAGAAAGGAAACATAAATGAAAATGAGGAAAAAACAAGAGGAGAAAGACGAGAGACCGAGAGGTGGGACAACCTGTACATTTACGTCTGGGAGTGCAAGACAAGTAACCATCCCGGCGTACGCCTTAAGCGATTAAGTAAGCCCAGAAAAACCTCAATCAGGATGGCGGCTTAGGGCCGAACACTAATAGTACTGAGTAAGATGAGCTAGAGAGTACTGGCTAAGTAGTAAAGGCGACTTTGCTGCTGAATGCGTTTGCTGCGACGTCGGACATGTATTGCTCCCGGTTGCTTCTGATCTACTTTCTGGGGTTGAAGCTGTTGTTGATAATTTTTTTTAGCTAGGACTGTAGACATTGCAGCATCTGTGGCTGATGCTGTTCCAGATGCTGCAGTTATGACGGTTTCCCCATTGTGATGTCGTCATCTGTCTTCTGCGACTGAATTTGCGGCTGAGGCTGCTGGTCCTCCTGTCCTTACCCCATGGAGACGTCGCTATCTGCTCTTTGGAGCAGTACCGGCGGCTCCGTCACCTGCTCTGCTGCATGCTGTGGTTCTGGTGACGGCGTTTGTGATGTAGGCTGCTAGGTAGACTGTGTTGCCGGCAGGAAGGCTGGGACGCTGTTGATGTAGACGGACTCTGAGAATTTACATGTTCTTTTAGTACTCTTTCTTGTTGTGGCAAGCTGGGTGCCTCAATGATTTCGATATCTGGAACTGTGTGTATCCTATCCCTGATATGCTTCTGATGCTTCTTAACAATATTTGCTTTAGTGTGTATTATGTATACCTTCTATTCCTCAACTTTTATCACTTTGCCAGGTACCCATTTGGGATTGTCCTTAAATGTTCTAATATACACCTTGCTGCCAATGGAATTTTTGTTTTGGTATAGTGTTCTGATTTGTTCCTTCTGCGTCTGCAACAGTGAAATTAATTATTGTCTTGGTTACATGAAATTTCTGCGCCGAGCTCTGACCATCCTTTCCCGGTATTTCCCTGTATGAGGTAAATGCGTTAGTTTAGTGGAGGGTAGTGATGCTTGTTGATCATTCCCTCATACACGGCTTTGGTCGTGGCATTTTTTAATGTCTGCACAAACTGCTCAGCTTCCCTATTGGAGCGGGAGTGGTACGGGTGTGCTAACTCATGCTGTATGCCATTACTCTTGCAAACATTTCTAAAGACTTTTGATGTGAACTGAGGGCCGTTATCCGAGACCAACGCCCGTGGCAAACTTTCTGTGCTAAAGAATCGTTGCAACGCCCTCACTGTTCCCTGTGCTGTTGGACTATTTATCTCTGATACATATTGGTCGTTGGTTAGTGCATCCGCTGCCACCCACCGCGTGATTCCTTGAAAGGCACCGGCGAATGCAATGTGCACCCGTTTCCCGGGGTCCTCTGGTTCCGGCCATGGCACCCATTGCTGAGATGAATTTTTTTGAAATGCTTGCCAATTTTCGCAATTCCTTATCAGTCTTTGAATACCCTTCTCCACTCCTGGCCAATGGCAGTTCTGCCTTGCTATCTGCTTAGTATAACCTATTCCTTAGTGCCCTTTATGTAGCGTATTTAAAATTTCTGTCCTGAGGCTGGGTGGTACTACAACTCTTCGCTGTTTCCCATTCCTAGTAATACTACTCCTGCTTGCTGTGTTAGTCTCTCTTAAAGTTGGAAAAATGCCACTTCTTACCTCTGGAAGGCCAGTCCTTTCTGATAAGATCTATGGTTTTACTAAGTATCGAGTCACTGTCGGTAGCCTGAGCGACCCTCCTAGCGTTGACCCGAAACTAATGAATTATCTGCTCCATTTCCTGGTCCATTTGCAGGCAGTCCACCTGTCAAATTCTGTATCTTCTGCTAAGGGGCGCTATAAAGCGTCTGCGTTGGCATGCTAGATGGTGTTCATGAAAACTATTTGGTACGTGTAGTTTAACAAAAATAGTGCCCATCTCTGAAATTTTCTGGCCGTGTTGTCTCGAATATTCCTTGATTGATGAAATAAAGATACCAGAGGTTTGTGGTCTGTGATTATTACGAACTTGTTTCTGAACAAAGAGTCATTGAATTTTCTAACTTCTGACATGATCTCCAACACTTCTTTTTTTAACCGTGAATATCTCTTCTGATAGATGTTGAGAATTTTCGAAGCGAAGAATATCGCCCGTTTTATCCAGTTACTATCTTTCTGGGACAGGACTGAGCTCACCAAATAATCTGATGCGTTGGCCGCTAGAGTGACTGTTTTGTCCGGGTCAAAATGCGTTAGTTTAGTTGCTTCTATTAATTGTTGATTAATAATTTAAGATGCCCCTTTTCCCCCCTTTTTCTTAGTGCATTGAGTGGTGCTGTCACAGTTGCAAATCTCCTGATAAATTTGCTACAATAGTTCGCTTTACCTAAAAACGACTGTAATTGTTTAATGTCTTTGGGCGGGAGCAGATGGTGGCTTGGACGTTCTCTACTGTGGGTCAGACTTCCTCATTATTTATTATGTGCCCTAGATATTTGATCTTCTTCTTAAAAATCTCGAACTTTTCTAACGTCACCAGAAGTCCTTTTTCCTGTAATTTTTTCAACAATGCATCCAACTTCCTGAGGTGCTCATCCTGACTTTTACCTGTGACCACGATGTCGTCGAGGTCGCTTATACTCCCCGGGATCTGCGTGATGACCTAGTCGACGTACCTCTGGAAGATGGCGGCTGCCAATGACACTTCAAATGGCAGTTGTCGGCACTGAAGCAGACCAATTGGAGTGTTGATGGTTCTTTGACTCTTCATCCAACGGCAACTGCAGATATGCCTCTTTGAGGACAATCTTTGAAAATAATTTTCTTCCTGCCAACGTCTGGACTAGGTCCTGCGGTTTGAGAATGGGATGCTTTTCTATTTCTAATTGTGCATTTCTTGTGGACTTGATATCTCCGCAGATGCGAATATTACCATCTGCTTTCTTTACCAAATCTAGCGGAGTGACCCATTCGCTGAAACTAACTTTTTTCACTTGTCGATTATTGTAAGCAGTTGCTTATTGACCTGTTTGCGGAGAGCTACTTCCCGCTTTGCAAAATTTGCAAAATTTTGGGTGTTTTGCGAAATTTTGGGTGCATTACAGGTTGCTCTGCCTCATCTGCTGCGATGTTCTAGAAGCAACTTCGTGGACTATAGCAAATTTGTTGACCTCCTCTAATGCAGGATCGTTCCTCTGTAAAGCCTCGTACCTAATTTTCTCTTCGGATGTGTCCTACTATCATATTCCTCATTAAACTCTGCGTATGCATAGCATCGGTAGCTTTCACGGCCGGAGTCAATAGAAAATAAATTTTCCGGGCTGGTAGGCCGTGGCATTGAAGGACCAAACGTCTGCGGTGGACATCCTCAGTGGCGGCAGGGTCGCGGGCGCAGTGCTTGTGGCAGAGGCTGGCTGGAGACTGGCCGTGGCTTTTATAATCGGGAGGGGGCGCCGCGGTGGGGATTTGGTGCGCTAGCTTGCGACTGATTGATAGTCAGCGGGCTGGCGATCACCATTCTTGCAACAGATAAAGGCAATACCACTGTAGGTCTGAGCAAACTTAACTACGACAACAAGATAAGGACATCCTGATCCCGAATACACGCATACTCCGCCGCACCAACCAGCTAATCAGAGATTCATGTATTTCAGCCGAAACGCAACATGCCATCAAGAAATCGGAAGCAGTTGCACCCAGACTATATGGCTTACCTAAAATTCACAAACCTGAAGTTCTGTTGCGGCCCATTGTCAGCGGTATTGGGTTTCCTACGTATCCAAGTACTTATGCAAATTGTTCCAACGTCATATAGGCAAGAACAAATCCTACATCAAGGTCTCGGCACATTTCGTCGAAATTGAAGACCATGACAGGGCCAGCCAGACGATCTGCTCGTCAATTTCGATGTTGTATCATTATTCACCATGGTACCGGTTACCGAGACATTAGCTTTGCTGCGGGGGTTATTCCCGAAGGACATCACAGAACTCTTCCGTCACGAACTAACCACAACATATTTAGTGCGGATTGACGAGTTTTACGAACAAAATGGCAGAGTAGCTATGGGAAACCCGTTGAGTCCGGTTGTAGCCAATCTACAGTATATGGAGAGCTTCAAGGCCACCGCACTTAACACTGCGCCACTCAAACCCAGTTGTTGGTTGCTGTACGTCGAAGACACTTTCGTCTTCTGGGGCGCCGGGGAAGAAACGCTGGAAGATTTTCTGTGACATTTCAATTTCACACACCCCCGCAAACAGTTTACCACGGAGAAGTAACATTATGGACAAATACCCTTCCTGGACGTGCTTGAAGTGATCGTGCTAAAGAATAAGGAAGACGGATCTCTCAGCCACAAAGTATTCCGAAAACCCACCCACACGGACCGTTATCTTAACAAACTGTCGAACCACCACCCCAGTCAGAAAAGGGCAATGATGAAGACACTCGCCCACCGCGCTAAACAGATATGCGAAGACAGCAACATTCACCAACAACTCGGCCATCTGGAAAGTGCTCTTCCAGCTAATGAATATTCAATCCAAGAGGTGAGGAGAGCACTACATCAAAATAACACTGTACGCAGTCCTCCCAAAGAAAACATTCACAAGGTCACGTTTATCAAGAACATCACGGACCGTATTGGCAAGATTCTGCAACACTACAACATCAAAACCATTTTCATCCCCACTATTCATCTTCGCAATCTCTTTAGATCAGTTAAAGACCGCAGGAACGCACTAATGACAGCAGTCGTCTACAGGATACTGTGGCGTCGTTAACACGAGGGCCAGAACCGTTAGGTCGGTGAAAGTACGCTGCGGGGGAGGAAGGGTTGAAACCTGAACTTCCGGAGTTGCGCTCTGCGGTGACTCAGGTAAACCGCAGAGCCAAAAAATACCGTAGGCTGTAAACTCCGAGGATGCTACCGCGAGCCTCGTTTACGAGAGCAGGCAGCCAACCCTGAAATCCTGTGTGGCGTAAACCAAGCGGCCAGCGACCTCGCGCCAGCCGGCGAGCCTATCTATGAACCAGTGGTGGCGTGTCAGCCTCAACTAATTTAAACGCGCGCCATTCTGCGCCGCTTCTCATTCAGTTTGCATCGAACTTGTATTGTGCTATGTCGACGTGTGTAGGAGGAGGGCAGATAATCCAGGAGATAAGGGCCCAGACAACCCTGCGTAGGCACACGGTCGCACCGACCCGGGTTAAATTTTGGCGTTCACGCCATGTACGGTAATTGTCACGACCGCAGTTCCGAACACGCGCCATATACGCGTGGCTTGTATTTTCTTGCGGTAAAGCAGGGTTTCTGAAAGAAAAAGGTTGCCGGAGTGTTTAATATAGCAAATTCATTGTAACTTGTACATAAGCTTTGAATATATTATTTTTCTTTTGTTATTGAAATTTATTTCTTATTTCACTACGTCACAATACACTGTTCCTTTGGCTCTGTGTAGATAGGCACAACACAGCGCTTAGTCACACTCGCCTCATCGATTACCAACGAAATTGCCACTTGATACCAACAGAGATACAAGTGATGGCTGAACTTGCATCTTGATGATGTCTTGCCCTCTTGGGCAGAGAACACTTCATCCTATTAGCAGACACTGCAATACGACAAACCAATATCTCACCAGACTGCAAGGGAAGCTATTGAGATATTTAAGCATCCCACTAATTCCAATAAGAAAGAAGTGAAGAACATTAATTCTATCTAGTATACCGTTCTCCGTAACACTATTAGAAAACTATATTAGAAACAGAATTACCAAATCCAGCCACAGCGCAATCGACAGCCAATCAGGAGCTAGCCCGCGAACCATCAACCAATCGCAAGCTATCGCGCGATATCCCCACCGCGGTGCCACCCTTCCCGCTAACTATAAAAGCCACGAACAGTCGCCAGGCAAACGCACCCAACCGCCTTTAAAGTAGAAAGCCCTCCCTAACTGCAAAAGCCTAATTGGCTGCAGTTAAAATTTTTGTATTCCCGAAAGTTGAATAAATTCCTGCCTCTCCGGGGCAACTGGAGAGGGGAAAATGAAGGAAAAAAAAAACAGCCAACCGCACTCAACACAACACCACCCTGCGAAACAGCGCTTGCGGCAAAGGCAGCGACGCACTCATATTGTCCGAAAAGACGTTCAAGAGCTCGACCTGAAACCGCAGCGCCTAAGGCGCCTTCACACAACACGCCTCTGCTAAGTCGGAGACTGAGCAACACCGTAAGGGGGTCTCTGAGCTGAAACAGCAGGTTTCGAACCTCACCACACTTTTAGAAACTGCGCTCAAGTGGCAGCCCGTAATGGCTAGTCATCGAACGCAGGGAAACTCCAGAACCCGCTCTCTCGCAGTAGCTGCCTGGAACGTCAACGGCCGTTCCGGTCACACAGACCTAGGAGATCGACGCGTTATCGAGTAATAGACATCTCATCGATGTTCTTTTATTGCAGGAAACAAAACTTATAAGCGCCGACGACCTGGAACTAAATGACATGGCTTCGCGGAGGCGGCGTAGCGGTTGCCGTACGTCGCTCGTTGCCCCATCGCCCGGCAGCTTTACCTCGCCTCGCGAGGCTCGAAGCGGCAGCGATTGTGGTAAACACGACGGAAGGCGAAGTTGCACTGGTGTCAACAAACATACACCAAATCGTCCTCTCGTACCCAGACCAAAGATATTACAAAACTAATACGAGTGTCTGTCATGCTATAGCACTACTAATTACATTCTCGTATACGTATTACGTAATACGGAGTAACATTCATAGCAAATAGAAAGTTATGGAATGCTGCGGAAAATTCATTTCGAAATTTCATCGGAAATACAAGTTTTGTGGTCCCCTGATACCGAAAAGTGTTTTTTTCTTCAAAACTTCCGTACTTCTGTATACACCACTAGTGCACCAAAAACGGCTACAATGTTTTTCTTTAGAGTAAAATACGCTTATAAATATGACATAGGTCCGATTTTTGCAGTTAACTTTGAATATTTGAACATTTCAAAACTTTTTGGTGTCTTCCTAAAACTACAATAATGGAAATAGAGATTTCAGAAATGCTCAAGCACCATTTTCTCAAAAACGACTAAAACTTTTCTCTTCAAACTTTTCGAACGGATAGTGCTGATTGTACTCTACAATATGACATAAAGTTTATTTCGGGGTATTTTTTGTATTTTTTAAACATCTCAGTTAATATTCATATTTCCAGAAATTTGTGAACACTATTGTATTTGTGAGTTAATGCGATTTAAATTGCTAGAAATTAAGTTTTTCGAAAAATCAAATATTTTCTCTAAAAAACAGTAATGCTTAAGCGCTATTTTCTTAAAAACGTCTCCAAATGTTTCAAAGGAAATTGTCATTTAAGACGAGGTTTTCAGTTCTTAAATATTCTTGATTTAATATTTCAGCTCTACTATTAAAAAACCGAATAATAAGGAAAATGTCAAAAAAGTGCTTTGGGCATCGACAGATTGCAGCTGGTAATAATATGTGGCAAGTTCGTATAGCTAGTCAAGACCAAAGAAAATAGAAAACGAATACGGAAAAGTCTGTGCTATTCTGAAGCACCACTAAGTTAAACGTTCAGTAGTTTTTGCACATTATTGCTTGCAATATTTGCATTTTTTTTAAAACTTACGAAATCAAGATTTTGTCAAAACGACTGCACATTTTTTACTTGAAAATTTTGGAAGGGCTAAACGCACTATATACGACGTTTGTTTTTTCAATAATTAAAAATATGTAATATTTTTGACTTGACTCTTACGTCTTTATTATTTACTACAGACAATTTGTTTACAGTAATGTATTTATGAGTACATGTGCTTAAAATAACGTCAGATGAAGATTCTCGAAAACTCAACATTTTTCTTTGAAAGTGAGATCAAAATTCTGCATTTTCGGAAATCCTCAAACTCCGTTTTCTCAAAAATGGGGCCAAATTTTTTCCTTAAACTTTTCAAACGGATAGTTTTATTTGCACTCTTTAATATGACGTAAAGATGCTAAAGATATAAAGGTAATGTTCTTCACATTATCATCAGTCCACTTGAATAACTTTCTGGGTAAATGAGTAAGTTCCTGTCAGGATTAAAGACGAGCTTTTATTGAGAATATTATAATTGCTACGTCTCAAGGTCCGTTTTCATAAATGTTGCGAAGCGAAGAAATGCCATTGAGCACTCACATTAAAGATATTTTTGGAAACACATTAACATGCAGTGTTTTGTAATACTAGGCACTGACCCCATCCGAAAAATATGTCTGTTAATACTGTTATAATCTTACTTGAGTAGGGAGTTTACATTGAAATGTGTGAATTAAATTCTTGTCGTGTTTCAGGCATTCAGAAAAATATATTATCTTTTTTATTTTTAAATGCTTTGCTTTACCTGACGTACAGCACAAAAGGATGCAGAGTAGCTGCGACATTAATTCGCCCCAGTCTGTGAATTACATCTTCAAGTACGAAAGAATAATTTTCTAAAAAACACTGGAGAATGAAAACTCGTTTGTCATGTGTGTCATATTTAATTTTTGTTTCACGAAGAGAGCAGAAGACGGCAAATGATGTGAAAAGGCAGAAGAAACAGAAGACGAACTTACTCGGTCAACATCATTATTACTCGTATTAGGTGGTACGTTCGGGTGACCAGGACCACTGGTGCACGTTTATTCATTATTGTCACTGCCCAACATATTTGGTGCGTTCACAAGTATGGTCTATTCTCACTTCCTTGAAAAAACCTCACTTGGCTCGACGCGAGAAGGAAGTTTGAAAACCAGTTTTTCCAATACTCATAACGTTTTTGTCAGTAAACAGTCAATTTCAAACTTCCCAAGAATACTGGTTGTAACAACCTAACCGTAAACTTCTTCCGCAATTAAATATTTTCGTACTAAGAAAATGCAAATTACAATGATATTGACATTATTGTAATGCTATCTGTGATTATTGACGTCAGAGAACAACGCACATGTTTCGTGGATTCGTATGTTCACACAATTGACTCAGTATTATGTCTGAGAAAGGAGGCTCCTCAGTTTCAGGCAGACTCTAGCAGTGTAAGTGGTTTGTAAATAAACTTAACAGTCGCATTTCGTCAGAAGACTTCCGCTACTTGTTACCGCAACTAGTTACTTCACACTTACTAGTTGCCACCGATATGTTTCTGGGCCCCGGTAAATTGAGGGTGCATGCACGCGTCATCCAAGTCGGCCTATTCCCGAGCAAAACAAGAAAATAACAATAAAAATAAATGTTATAATAATATAAAAACTGACTTCATAAAATAAGTTACCTTAAGAAAAAAAACTTCTATCGTCTAACTTGGCACTGAATGTTTGTTCAATTAAGACCACAGTGCACTGACACTGCACTGCACCTCTTTTCTCTATGACCCTTAAATCACTCTATTATATCTCTGCTCTACACTACACAACACCTCACTTCACAATATATCACTTATGCATCGCTCTATTATTCTTAGTTAAGTCCCTTATTTACTTAGTAATACCATAAATTAATTTCCTAAACTGTTGAACACTTCAGGAAAGGGTTCAAAGGTTTTTGCAAGCAATATATTCCATTCCGCTGTCGTTCGATTTGTGAAAGAAATTTTCCCGACATCCGTTCTCTGCGGTCTGGAATTTATTTTGATCCCCTCCTACTGATGTAAGTAGGAATACTTAGCCGCCGATTAATTTGTTCCTCCATGAAAACAATAGTTTCAGCTGTACCCAGGTCTTTTTTCGATATATCTTCGTAATTGATCTATACGAATACCCGGTAAACACTTCATTATCATTTTGTTCAACACTGTCTGCCTCATCTGTTGCCACCTTTACTTCCTCGCTCGCTATCTTGCACGATTCTTCGTTTCCTGTTCCAAAGTGCTTCGCTTTCTATCTTGTCACTCAGACATTTCTTCTCAGTCGTTACTTCAACTGACTTCGGTGACTTTTCAAAACCTTCAGCGCTTATTTCCATTTGCTCGTTTTTTGCGACAAAGTTTCCAGCAACTTTTGCAATTCTAAAAGTTCTCCTTCTAGCTTGCGGATTCGTCTGTCGCTTCGATTGCATTTACTTCATTCAGCATTCGCTGCCTCTATTCCAGGTTTGGGGTTTATTAAACACCGCCAATAATCAATAATGTTGCAATAACGTCAGCACACAGAATCATCTGCATACCGCCGTAATTCGCCTGGCCCGGCTGCAAGCCAACACGAACACGTGGTAAGCGTGCCGCGTAGGTACCAACGCGCGCCCGGTACACCGCTAAGCTGTAGCCCATCACCGTTCCCTTTTCAAGAGGTCCCGGAAAATATGTCCGCATCCGAGGAGACACGCTGAGAGACTGATTTTGAAAAACATTCTTTAAATTTTTTGAGGGAACTTTACACAAAGCCCCTAAGACATTTTCAAAATTTCTCAAAAATGGCTTCAACTTTCTGTTCAATTTCTCGCCCTTGGGAAAGAACTTCGTAAGAAGGGGAAGTTTTGTAATCGTGCGTCTGCGAAAAAAATAAGAAAAAGGAAAACGGCAAATTTGCGACAGAAAAACTCTTAATGCTTGGTCCTGGTAACGAAAAAGTGGATAAATCCTGTTGATAAATTTAGAAAAAAATCCTCTAACAGATCGTATAGCCAGAGTCTGTGTTTTGTGGGTACTTGATACTGAAAAATTGATTGACAGCAAAACGTTTGTCGGTCCGTCCGTGCCTCTCTCTCTGCGAACAAACCGTTCAGCCGAAATTCTCCAAAATTGATATTCCTCAATCGATTCGGTTGATGTGGCGGCCCCTTGAATTTGAAAACGATGTTTTCATTTTGGGGGTACTTTTCATAAAGTCCCTGGAACGTTTACAAAATTAAAAAAACAAAAACAAAGCGGAGGTCTCATGTTCGTTAAAAGGCCTAATTTTTCCAATATTTAAAAAGCTAAAAAATATTCGGCCTTTTTCCTACAACTACAAATGGAAAGATACAAAATTTTTGTTCATCAAAAACAGATCTTCAAATAAAGTCATGTAGAATATTTCGAAAATATGAGTATTTTTGTGTAATTTCGCGTCAAACATAGTGGCCCGCTCTGAACTTCCTGATCTTCGTGAACGTAATATGAGACTTATTCCAGGCAGTTGGCGCTATGTAAGTTAGAATTTGTGTATTATTTCATATTTCTATGTTTGTTTCTTACATTTGAGCTCTTGTTACGTTTACAAATTAATCTTTTTTCTGAATCAGGGCCCCACAATACGAGTTTTTTTTTGCCGCAAAATCGCATTTTTTGCCACAGTTTTACAGAACTTTATACAGAATATTTTCTCACCCGAAGAAGGATAAGGAAATTACGTTATGCTGCGGGAAACAGCGGCGAATTTCCGCCAGAAAAACTCCTATTTCCGGGTTGTGGTATTTAAAACAAAGATCAATTCAGTTGCTAAATTTAGGAGAAAATCCTCTAAAACGTGGTGTAGCCAGAATACGTTTTGTGAGTCCTTGATACCGAAAAATCAATTGAAAGCAAAGCGTATTTTCGTCTGTCTGTCCGTCTGTCAACAACGCTAGCGGTTGAACCGTTCAACTGATTTTCTCCAAACTTGATATTATCGTATCGATCTGCCTGATATCGCGGCCCCTTGAATTTGAAACCAATAATTTAATTTTGGGGGTATTTTACATGAAGTTCCTGGGACATGTTTAAAAATAGTAAAAGAAAACAGCCCCATAGTTTTTTATTAAATTTTGTTGTTGGATAGTGGGGAGAACGTTTTAGAAAATGATACAGGTCTCATTTTCGTTTATTATTCCATTATTCGAAAATATCAAAATTTCAAATTTTGTCCGGATTTTTCTTACAACTTCAATTATGAAGACATAGATTTTCTCCTTAACGAAATCTGTTCCTTAAAGATAGATTTAAAAATAAGGTCACGTATACAATTTTTCGAAAATTTGAGTATTTTTTGCGTAATTGTACGAAATATAATAATACAATTTTTAATTTTATTAAAACATTTTTTCTCAAAAACCGCTTCATTGTTATTGATTAAATTTTCTTATTGGATAGTGTGAATGACGTTTTAAAGAATAGTGCAGATCTCATGTGCGTTAAAAACCCTATTTTTCGAAAACTTGAAAAAAACTTGAATTTTTTCAGTGTCTGCTACTATATTTATGAAGATACACATTTTTTTCTTAATGACATGTGTTCATGATAAACAGATCCAAAAATATGTCATGTTCGATTTTTTGAAAGCATGAATATTTTGCACGAAATTTTGTGTCAAAGGCAACTTTTATTTTATTTAAACAATGTTTTCCCGAAAAATGGAACAAATTTATGATTAAATTTGAGCCTCAGTTAAAATACCGTAAAGAACTCTTAAGAGAATTGTGCAAGTCTCACATTCGTTAAAATATCTTTTTTTCAAATCGACGTCTTCCTACAACTGCAATTATGAAGATGCATTTTTTCTCAATGAAATGTGTTCATCGAAACCAGATCTTCAAATAAGGACATGTTGAATTAAAAAAAAAAGAGTATTTTTTTGTGTTATTTGTCGACAAACATAGTCACCCGTCCGCTTCGTGAACATACAGACAAGTTGGATGCTACGTAAGTTAGATTTTGTATTGTATTTCATATTTCTTTGTTCATTTCTTACATTCGAGCTTTTGTTATGCGGTTACCAATTGATCTTTTATAAACTATGTAAAACATATTTTAAATTGCGTCTTTTAACTGAGTTAATGTGAAAACAAATAGATAGTTTTGCTTTGCATAATAAGATGTGGAAATGAAGAGTAATGCGTGTGAAAACCGAGTAGTTTTGATGAATATAAAAATATTATATTTACTTATTATATTTTTCTATCCATTTTCATTTTCATGCAAGCAGTATCTAGAATGCTAATTTGCAAAATGTGTATCCCATACGAATTAGCGGACATTGTTCCTTATTGCAACCCATTGTTGTATTGTCGCACTGATAACAAAAGGCGACAACGACGACAGCCTTTCGTTCTCTTTAATATAAACTAATAATTTTATTTACGCCGACAGTACGCATCGTACATCGTTAGTACATGTATGTAGAATGTGAATACACTAAATTCAATGACATAAAGCTGTGTGTTTAAACATTTGAATCTAAAAAGATACATGTATTTTTCACTGTTCGTTTGTTTAAGAATTCATTAAATGGTATTTGAAGTGTAAGACATAACCATTAACAATATCGCGACAAGTACGTGCTGTTGTAGTACCAATATCTTCTGTATATTACTCCGTATATACGCAAACGATAAAGTAATAATATTTATTTTAACAATATTTTACGTATTATTTACCATATATACTGTTCAATTCTAAAATAGTAAATATTCCTGTGGCACGAATTGTACCTCAGCATCTGGGCCTATTCCCCATCTCGATCAGATTTTACACTCTTGTACTTTCGTCATAATAAGATAAAGTTATTTAATCGTGCGCTGGAAATCGACGAAATTACGGCAGAAAATCTTATTGGCGGAATCTGGTAACGGAGAAGTGGATAAACCCTGTACTTATATATAGTAAATTACCTCCTCTCACACGTGGTACAACTACAATCCATATTTTGTGGATTCTTCGTATCGAAAAATCGATTAACGTCAAAACGTCTCTGTCCGTCTGTGGTTAACGCTAGCGGTAACTGTTCAGCCAATTTTCTCCAAATTTGGTAGCCTCCGATCGACATGAAGAAAGTCAAGGTTTTGGGTGTTTTAACAGGACGTTATGGTTTTTGAAGGTACTTTATATGACGCCTAAAAAAATTTCAAAATTTTTTCAAACATGGCTCCAAATTGTAGGATTACTTTTGTCCTCGCATAGCGTAAGGAATGCTTAAGAGAGTGGGGTCTCATGATGGTTAAATCCCAGCTTTTTCGAAAATTGCAAAAGTGCAATTTTTTGGGCGTCTTCCTACAACTATAATATTGAAGAAAGAGATTTTTTCCTTAAACAAATTTGCTCTTTAAAGACAGATTTTGAAATAAAATTATATTCAATTTTTCGAAAATACGAGCAGTTATCGAGTAATTTTTGCAAAATATAGGCAATTTTAATTTTTTTTAAACTTATTTTTTTCAAATACCGCTTTTTCTTTAAAAAATTCTTCTCAAATGTGTCGGTAAAAAATATGCTTCTAGTCCCGTTTTCGGCGAACGGCCTGGGGTCGAAGCTCAGGCAAGTCTACTGCTCGCATACGTGTGGGCGAGACCCGACCGGCATTCGCCTGGAATCTATTAAAGCTGCATATATGCAAATTCAAAAAGTCGGCATGTTTATTTCGAAAATTGCCAAAAGTTATCATTTCAAAACTAAAAATTGAGGATTTTGCCTTATACAAAGCCTGTTTTTTTTTAAAAACATAAGCTCTTTAAAAATGTGAAAATTTTTGAAGAAACGAGTAGATTCAGTGTAGTTTGTGCTTAAAATTAATGCAATTTACAAAACAAAAGAACCATATATTGTCAAAAACAGCTCCATTATTTTTTTTCACTGATGGAAGAAGGGACGCTTAAAAGAATGGCGTGGGTCTCATTTTCGTTGATCTCTCTGAATTTTCGAAAATTGCAAATTTAAAAATAATGCGACAAAGTATGTAGTGTAATAGTATTCTGGCGGATCCAGGGGGCCATGACCCCCCCAAAGGCCACAGCGTTCGTTTACCTTCCTTTATTTGGCCAAATTGATTTAAATATTTATTTATATTCGTATTACATAATTATTTAAACAATAATGTTGTATAGTATCGTATCTACCGTACATAAATATACAATATAATAACAAATATGTTTGTTATTTAGAAAAAAAAATCTATTATGTCCTCCCCCCGAAAAATGATCGACTGGCCCCTATTGTAGCACCACTTGTTTTGTCCAGTTTCCATAAACCTTTAAGCAAATGCTGAGATCCCTTGTTTTCCTTCTGGTCATAAATGTAGCTTCATTATTGGTGCATGATTTTTCGAGTTCAGTGGGGAATTAACTTTTTCTCCTTGTTCTTGCGGCAGGAAGTCGATTCTTTCTCACAGTGCACGATAAAGGTTAATAGCCAAAATCTATTGCTAATTTGCCGTAGTATATAGTTTTATTACACGGGAGTGATCTTTTCTTATTAATTTTTCCCAAAAATCTGTATTCATTCCGTACGTAAATCTTTCTATATGAGTAGGTAGGGATACCAGACCTCAAGAAAACGCGCGTAGTTTGCACTCTCTCCATAGTACGTCACGCATATTTTTAACAGTTATTGGCGTTAAATATACAAGCATATATTGCTCTCATTAATTTGTGAGACCTTTGCATATCTTTTGATCGTTTCATCATTACTATTAATAAAACCGCGTTTGTCAATGAGCAATATCACTTTCTTTTACAAAACGTTTTCGGAAAGATGCTTCCCAGTTTCAGATACTCCTTTCATCACGACATACATGTTTCGTGCGCTGAATAGTTCGCATTTTTTGATCGAATATTATGGAGCGTCTGCGCGGTTCAAAAGTATGCGCCTTTTCAACAACTGATATCTTCTGAATCATTGGACAAGCAACATTGGTTCTATAGTATCCGTATCCGTACCTATATATCCGCTGATCCATACTGTGCTAGTGGTCACGCCTTCCGGTGCCACTGTGGCACCGCGAATGTTGCAATGTGTGTGAAGGTCATAATGAATGAAGTAGAACGAGGGCAGAACCGTCGCCAGCATAAACTTTACTAGAGTGGCGAACATCAGGAAATTCTCTTAACAAAAGCTACACTCTAATACCTAACGAGATTTGTGGTACGTCCAGGGCACGTCTTTGCACGCGCCGCTTGAGCCCTCTGCTGAGAGGCCTCGATACTTCGTGGATTCGGGTGGCTTCGGCTCCAGGTTCGCACCAGTTCGCACCTGGTTGGCACACACGCTCACACATACACTAACAAGAAATGGATCAATGTTTGTTGTCGGCAAGCGGGATTACTCCAGTTTATTTTAAAGATATATTACAGTCGTTATATGTCCCGAGATGGAGAGTGACGAGTGTATTCTGAAATTCTCAGTGTATGTATGAAAAGAAAGAAGGTATGTCTATCAATTTTATGAGTGTTTTTGCTTGACGTCAAATGACCCTGACAATTTCTTCCTTGGATTTATTTTGTTTCGTTACGTATGCGCGGGAGTAGATGTACAATATTTATAACCTTTAATTTTATAGATGATAATACTGCCGGCGAAGATCTTTTGCCACCTTCTCAATTAGTAACATTTTCTGTTACATCATATGTACTCTTTCAGTTTCTCTAGTTTTATTTCTTCACCTGCTTTTGCCAAAAGCTTGTAAATAATTCTTTTTCCTCACCTTTGCATTTTAAAGTGCATTTGTCACATTAATTCACTGATTTTTACATGTATTTTTTCTGGCATTTTGTGAAGTAAACAGTGACTTGGTTGGTACAAGTGCTTCAGTGAAATAATTTTTCCTTAATACTGTTTTATCTGTCATTCACTAACAACCTGTTTATTTTGCTGTTTAACTATAAAGTGGTACAAGTCCATATTTCTATTGTAGACAGGTTCTGTATTGTCACAAAAGTGAGGCAGAGTGCTGATTGAGAACATCTCAACAGCTGAAGTGTACATCATGACGAATGTTGACCAGCAAGGAATTGTGCAGGCCAAACTTGCGACAGGAGAGAATGCCATTGCAGAATCCTTTTTTAACAACAATTTTGCATGGGATTTCTTTTTATTATATGTAAAACTATTTTGAGAATTTTAAAGTTAATTATGTAAATGATGAAAAAGATTAATTTGTTCATGTTAATTTTATGATTCGAGATGAACACGATTTATATTTGCATGAGAATTTAATAAAATCTAAAAATACATGTTCTTTAATTTCAAAGTTGATTTTCAAATTAGATATAAAGAAGAAATAGCATCAACAAATTGTTGATTACAATAAATAGTTTATATACCATATACTTAAATGCTGGTGGTAGAGGTTTGAGTATTGCATAAAAGTGTACCAACTATTTAAAATAAAGAATCAATTGTAAATTATCTAAATCCTAGTTTAATTTGTGTAGAAAATGCTTTATAATGATAGGTGAAATTAATGAATTTTCAAAATGTACATTGCATTATACACTTACGCTTTTCTAACAGCATGTTTTCAATCTGCTACTGTTCCTTAACTTAAAGCATGTACATGAAGCCAGCTTAATGCAAGGATGGGTGCGTGCTTCCAGAGTGCTTGCTCTTGTTGAGCATGATGGACACCATGTCCTTTTTGTCTTCCTGAGCTCAAGGGTTCCTCCTCAAACATTTTCTGATTTGACAATAGAGCGACTGCTTCCCATAGACGCCGATTTCCGCTGTGAAATTGGTGGGTATTTTGCTTAAATTGATGTATGTGATTCAAATTTCTTTAAATTGATTTCATACTTTCATTGGGTACAATTTTTTTAAAAGATATTTGAAGGCTTTTTCTCAATCTTTTAGGAGATAGAATTGTTCATTAGAGAAGTTTAAGAGTTTACATTTTTATTTACACAAAATGTTGGTTCTTGAAATCTATCATTATTTCACATAAAAATAGGGAACTGTGATATATTGATTTGTTTGATTGAGAATCCTGATCTTTTACGAGTTTAAATTATTGCAGACCCTGATAGTAAACATCAAGACGGAGTAGATGTATATGTTAATATCTCTTCACGAAAACTCAAGTTACTTTTTGAATTAGTGCCTGGTGTGAAAACTAGCAATTTTGTGGGAGAAATATTCAGAGCAATTGAAGGTAATTTGAACATTCATACATCAACTGTAATTTAATTTCAGTTTTCGGTTGTAATATTCTGTTTTAATATTTTTTTCAGTATTTACAAAGCGGCGAGGACCACCTCCAGATTTTCATTGGTTGCAAAAATACACTGGCAATATGAGTCGGGATATGTTACCAGAGAGTAGCCTTGCTGAAGTGGAGAGTGAAGCTCTTCAACAGAGTGAAGAACAACAGGATGATTCTCTTAGTAGTACTGTAAGAAAATTGATCATTACAATATCATAGCATTGTTCTCTTATTTATTTTACTTTTCAGGTGTTTAAAAATCTCAATTTTTTCAGTTTCATATTTTATTTTATTTTTGAAAACCACAATTCATATATGATATAATATTTTCTTAATGTAGATTAGACATTGAAGTTAAAGAATATAATGTATTACTTTTGTGAAGTTTTAAAATATAAAAAGAATAAAGAAGAGGTGAGAAGAGGAAAAATAAATATATAAAGAAGAGTTGATATAATTTTAAACATATTTGAAATATCCAATGAATGTCTTTCTGATATCAGATTAAGAAATTAATTTGCATTTAAGGAAATACAAATTGCCATCTACTACATAGTTTTTAATGCAACAGATTTTCAAAATCTTTGGTGTGTGTGTGTGTGTGTTTTTAAATTGAATCTAATGAATTGAATGAAATGAATCTAAAATTATTTCTTTATGAATTTCATATGAAATATAATTAGTCAACCCAATTACGTAAATATTGTATTTTAGAAATGAACAACAATGTATTTTTTTTGTTTGAAGCTGCTGGATCTCGAGTGCGCTGATATAACAGTTCCCAGACAGAGTATTGCCAAAGGAACAACTCCTATTGCAGCTCGAGAAAGTGTAATTCGGTACCAAATGGCAATGAAAGAACATCATTACACATACACACAAGTATTGAGGTATGTTTAAATAAATGGGATTTGGATGTATGTGATGTGTAACTTTGGTATTTAAAATTCAACATTTGAACATCTACAGTGAAATCTCGGTATAAAGTACATAGAAAAATCATTTTATTTATTACGTATGCTGTAAAATACTGTGTATTGGAAACACAATTTTAACTAATATAAGTTAGTTTGTCCAACAAACAAAATAATGAAAAAAATACATATCACTCATTAAAATATTCTCTGATGGAAGTTAGTTTTTTCTTTTTGAGCAAGTTGCCCCTCAAATGATGATTTGAGAACTGTCTTAAAAATATCATATTTTTCTGAACATATACTTTAACCTCCGGAGACACTTCAGTGTGTTTGTTGAAGCCACATTTCAATCTTTTCTTTTTTTCTTCTTCTTCCTCCTCCTCCTCTTCTTCATTAGCTTCTAGTGAATTAGTCAAAGTATCAACAATGTCACTCTCTGTGAGGCAGTAACTTGTTTCAGTCCCAGTATCAATATTGACATAATCTTCGAATCTTACAGACAATGGTAGTTCTAACTCCTTCCTCATTTTTTCCCATACACCACACTGATCTTTATGAGCCTCAGCCTCAGGTGAAGTGCAGTCTTGGAAATCCAAATTTCCTGACTTTTTTCAATTGGCAATTGTCGCTTTCACATTCCACCAAGCCCCTGCTAACGTTGATTTTGGTTGAAACTTTCAATCTAAGGTTGATTAGAATATGCAGAACAAGTCGTTTACAAAAAAAGACCTTTGCATTATGAATATTCTCTGATCAAGGGGTTCCCATGCAGAGGTGCTGTTGGGAAGGAAGAATTCAGTATTGATATTTTCCAACTTGCAGTTCACTTTATGAGCAGAGCTTTTATCTATCAACCAAGGAGTTTTTCTTTTCCGTTTTCCAATAACTTTGTCCAACTCAAGAAGCCAGTCTGCAAAAAGTTCTTTGGTCATCCATGCTTTCTTGTTGGTTGTATGCAATGTCTTACAACCATAGGCTTCAAATTATCAATACCAGTGACATTACAGCAAAATAACACAGTTAATGTTTTTTTTTGGCTGCTTTCCATCTACACATTTCTCTCCCTTATAAGACATTGTTTTATTCAGTAAGATATGACCAAAACAAAGCTGTTTCATTTGCATTGAAAATATCTTTTGAATCAAACATTTCAGTTACATTTCTCTGGTGATGTTCTTTCCACTCTCGCGCAGCTTTGATGTCAGCATCTTCAGCTTCCCCGACAACAGTCTTCCAAGTTTTGCTATATCGCTCGCGAAAATGAAACAACCAGCCAATACTTGCCTGAAAATCCTTAACATCCATTAGTTCTGTAAATTGTTTTACTTCTTCTTGTATCACTGATTCAGAAACAGGAACCTCATTAGACCTAACTTCCTTAAACCGCATGTGTACTGCCTCTTCTACTTTATGAAAATCTCCTGAAAAATTTTCTTTCAGTCGGGACATATCACCGATTGTCCATACATTTTTAGAATTTTTTTCTTTGCCTTTTACATTTTTTTTCTTTGCCTTAAATGTACATATATACAGAGTGATATGCATTGTATAGAGAAAGTTACATAATGTCAGATGGCAATTTTTATGAATATCACTACTAACTACAAGAAAACATACCACCAGAACACATGTATTTGCCACAAAGCGTTCAATACAATTAACAAAATGTGAAATGAATTTCCTGGTCATAATATTTGATACAGAAAAAGTTGGGGTCGCCCATCACATGATCCAGATCCACTGCTTCAATCTGCAGTGATTATGGCAAAATAGGTCTCCTTTTCATGAATTTGATTGACTGTCATGAATATGAGATTCAATGCTCGTTGCATACAATGAGCATAACCTTAAAGGAAACGTTATGAAACATATATTCCAGAAAATTTGGGCACAACAGCTGATGCAATAAGAATTAAAATATATTTTAAAATATTAATCTGTGCATTTTTCCTACATACTACTGAAATTAAAATATCTTTTCATTGTAACATAGGGCACTGAAATGGGGATTTCAAATAGATACATAAAAGTGAAATGTATGTTACACTGAAGTCCGTTATACTAAAGTCCGTTGTATTGAGTTTTCACTGTATTAAATAAATTTTTCGTGATTATATCGTTTGTAATGTAAGTTATACTTCGATTTCTTTTTTAATGTGGTGTCTCAAGGTCGCAGACTCCAATGGGGCGCCGTGGAAGTGAGAGCTGTGGTGATGTTCCAGCTTCTTATTGGAGTCTGCCTTCCCTTTTTCATGGGTGATATTGAGACATCATCGTAAAAACATCAAAGTATAAATATTGAGATTGTTCCCCTCATTGAAGTAGAACTAAGAATATTTTGTATTTGATCGTTGGATGGATGGCCAAATAACTATTTGGATTTTACTTTTTATGTGCAAATAAAAAATATTAAGTTCCTTTTTGGATCATAAGGAGAGTTTTCTTTCTGTACTGTTCAGAAAATGCAGAAACTGAACAGAAAACTTAAATTTTTTTAAAAAAAATTTAACCCTTCTTCTCCCTTGCCACTCAAGGTACCTACTGCCTCATTCTTTTAAAATTAGGTAGAAAATATTAATTTTTTCATTCAAGAGAACACCTTTTACTTGATAAGTTTGGCTCGAAACAGAAAACAAACATTTGATTTTGTTGCTAAGAATTTAGTTTCTCTTAAGTTTTTGTTGAATAATTTTTTTATTTTTATTTTTTGAATTAATCAGTTTTTTAATGTAATAAGCGTACTATTTATAAAATGGTGGTCGTTCTGTAAAGACTTCCTTTATAGTGCTTTTTTCATTGGCCATTGACGTTTGTCTTAAACATCAAAAGTGATAACTTGATGAATAAATTGAATGTATCAGATCTGAAATGCCTGTTCGTGCATTTCCTGCAATCATAAAATTTGGCATAAAAAAATTGTAATTTGGGCTGGATAGCAGATCACTTTTTTTTCTTTTTTTTCTTTATTATCTATTTGAAACATCCTCAGAAATAAGAATTTTTTTTTAAGTGAAAAATTGCACAAGTTGAAATGGATTGCATTCTAACTTAAGGTACAAATAGTAAAGAAAATCAAGTAAAAATTTTGTCATAATTATTCATTGTTTATTGCGTGCAATTTTAATATTTTAGTAGGTGTTGGCAGTCTTTAATAGCTATAAGAAGTATAATTGTATTATAGGATATTTATTGGTACCTGGAATGTAAATGGACAACCACCGACAGTTTCTCTTCATGATTGGTTGGCTGGAGATCCTGAACCACCAGACATTTATGCTATTGGGTTTCAAGAGCTGGATTTGAGTAAAGAAGCTTTCTTATTTAATGATACACCCCGTGAGGAAGAGTGGCAGTAAGTTAAGTTTAATTAATTTTAAATGTTTTTAACATTTCTTAATCATTATAAAGTAATCTTAAATCTTTTTAACATTTAACATTTTGTGTTATTGTTTGTTACAAAACTATTTTCCAAATAATCTTTTGGGTAGTAATTCACAGTAATTCTTTATAAAATCCTTTTCTTTTTGACAATAATTTGACAATAACATTCACAATAATTTTTTAGGGCTGCTGTGATCAATAGTTTGCATCCTAAAGCCCGTTATCGAAAAGTATCTCTTGTACGCTTGGTTGGAATGATGCTACTTGTTTTTGTACAAGAACAACATGTTGCATATGTCCGAGGCATTGCATATGAGACAGTGGGCACAGGAATTATGGGGAAAATGGTAAGAGGAATGCTTTTTTTTCTTCTTAGAAGAAACTTGAGTTTCTAAAACACGATACATAAGTTGAGTAACAGGAAAGTTGGTGTTTCAGTGATTAGTGCTTCAAGTTTATTTAATAACTTCATATTCTAAATGATATGAGTAATTACATTTAAGTGCACCCGTGTATTTTGTATTGAACCTTCTCCCCTCCTCTCTCCCTGTTTAACATTTAGAAAAAATTTTGTTCTATTTAATGTTCATTTTTCATTTCCTTGTATATGTTCTCTTGACAGTTTTGTTTTTCTTTGCCACATTTTATCCTTTCCATAAAAATGAAATAAAAATGCAGTTTATTTTTTAATACAGGGTAATAAAGGTGGAGTGGCAGTACGATTTGATCTACATAGTACCTCATTATGTTTTGTAAACTCCCATTTGGCTGCACATGTGGAGGAATTTGAGCGAAGAAATCAAGATTTTCATGACATTTGTTCACGAATGAGTTTTACTAGATTTTTGCCTCCAAAAGGCATCAAAGATCATGAGTAAGTTTTAGTTAACCATTGTGCATTAATATCATTGTGCCACCTTCCACAAACATGAAATTTAGTAACAGTATTATTAATTGAGATGCAATAGATTTGTCACACTGGAGCATTAGTTCTTGTTAATTCAATTTTAATAGAGTTCATCAAGGGACATCTTCATTAATTTCATATTGGGATGTTTGAGAGTTTCATTATGCCAAAGGAATATTTTCATATTATTGTTTGTTGAACAGGCAGTTACAACTGATTTTTTACTGTTAGTATTTACAATACATGTAATTAATTAAATAAAATAATTCCTCATAAGCCGTTTTATATAAATTGGCAAACTAATAATATTATGCTCTAGAATTAAGTAACTTGTCATGTCTATTTCCAAACGTTTCTTCTGAGGAATCGATAATGTCAAAGGGAATTTTATTTGTCATTTTTAAGTGAAACATACTGAAAGGGCCATGTTTTTTTGAATAGATGGATTTTCCATTAGGCGCATGCAAATGTTCCCTCTCATAAAAGGCCACCTGGCCTCATGACCAACTGTCCGCCCCATTGATTATCCTTCCTAATGAATTACATGAAATATAGTTGGGAATCAAAAAGGAAGATCGCCGAAGGTAGAAATTGAGAATTACAAGAGTTGTGAAAGTACAGTATTGAAAAAAGGTTCTAATATATTCTACTGTATAATTAAAACAATGTTAATTAGCAAATCACACATAATTTTGTTTCAAAGAAAATTAGATTGGATGTCTGTATCCCATATTCTCAACAATTCACTTAAGTGAGCTGTTTTTCTGTGGAATCAGCAGTGACTGCCTAAGACAGGATTTACTGTAGTTGAATATAAGGGTGTTAAGAGAACACTAATTTTTGGATCACTTAATTATGGCGTGCAGTTCTCAAGAGATCTGTGGTGGAAGTAGTTTTCGTTTTGTTTAGAATAGTATTATATACTCATTATTATGTAATCAATATGTTAATAAAATAGAACATCTAAAAATTAATTTTTGTTTAGAAAACTGAGAAAACAGTTATCAATCCATTTTGAGAATAATTCATTGAAAGTTCTTGATAGGGGTGAATCAAAAACGTTAATCAGGTGTTCTGGTTTAGGAATTAAAATTTTTTCATGGTTTCGTCTTTTACCAGAATCTGATTCATATAGGTGGAATTCTATATTGAATTTGCAACGTGTAAGTGGCATCATAGGCTTCCCTGGTCAATACATATGAGTGTTTTTGACTGTCCAAGAGAAATTGCTTTGAAGGCTTTGATGACGACATTTCGACCATTGCGAAATTGTTGAGTTTGTTTGCATTACCTGGACAGCTGAGGGCATTTGCCTACAACACATATAATCCCATAAAGGAAATATGATTAAAGTAAATATTTTCCATTACTGTTATACATGTGAAGTAGAATATTTTTGGATTGAAGTGCTTTTGTAAATTTAGAACTTCAAGTAATAATGCTTTTGATTAGTAATATGTAGAAGTTTTTAATTCAAAATAATGGTTTTTCTTTTCAGCCATATTTACTGGTTAGGAGATTTAAATTACAGAATAACTGAATTAGATCCCAAACTTGTAAAAGAATGCATTGAGCAAGCCAGCTACCAACCAGTTTTGGAATGTGATCAATTAAGGCAGCAACATAAGCAGCAGAATGTATTTGTTGGATACAAAGAAGGGATAATTAATTTTCGACCTACTTATAAATATGATCCTGGCACAGATACATGGGATTCAAGGTTTGTAAAATCGTAATTAATGTCATGTTTATTGTTTACTAGTTGGTTACTGTTTGTGTAATCAACAGAAAAAGATTAGACAGAAAGAAATTAGAATGAAAGGCCTTAAAGTGCAACATTGCATATAAAAGAGAAGTGTGAGCATTCAAACAAGTACCTTTATTGTGTTTGTGTTATTTTGGAAGGTTTTTGTGAAAGGTATATTTTTATTTACTACACTTAGCGTCTTCCAGTATTTGATGTTTGTAATGCATAATTAAATCGAAACACACTGTAATTAACACTTTTAAATGTAATTGTACCTGTAAAATTAACACTTTTAAATTAACATAATGTACTTGCTACTACTGGTTTATCCTTTTTAATATAGGATTAAACTCGAAGATATTGACTATTATCTTTCATCTCCACTAAGAGGTCATTATATATTAATTTTAAGAGCCAATATACTATATTTACTGGAAAATAACACAACCGCCTAATTTTGAAGAGGCTTCTTCAGAATTTTTTAAAATGTTTTACTAATTTTTACTATTTAGTCAAGTATTGCACAATGTCATATTGAGTAGAAAATTGTTGACATTAATGAACATTTTATCACTTATTGCCAGAATTATCATTTTCGTATTCTTTAAAATCATGATCATACTTTGTGTCACTATCTTTATCATCTAAGAACATTCTCTTTGGGGTCACAAGATATTTTCTGTCCCACACTTGTTGATGGCCTCTGCTTCTTTAACAGTTCTTTCACATTCTTTAACACAATAAACTTGAAATCAGCATATATGAAGCATAGCTGATTGCATGATTGAGTTGTGAATGCAAACTTGTACATCTCTATCCCTCTATTTCACGAATAAAGTGGGAGACAGTAGCAAGCTTCAAAGTTTGGGATGTTTTTGCTCAGAAAATGAAGTGAATGAAGAGAACAGGAAAAATATTAATCAATCATTCATTATAAGTAAAAGTGTTTAATGTAACAGTCAATTTTTTCCTCGAAAAACTAATTTGAAATAAGTGATTAACCAAATCGGTTAAAATGATATTCTTACTTTCAAAATGATCATTTTAGAATAGCACCACAACCTTTTTGCATCTTGAAAAATGTTGATCTTATTTTGAAATAGAATTACTTCATCCTTGTTTAATTTACATTATCACCTAATGTACTCATGATTTCTTAATAACTTTATTGCAGTGAAAAGAACCGTGCACCCGCATGGTGTGACAGAGTTCTTTGGAAAGGTGAGGGCATTGAACAGGTTTCTTACCGGAGTCATCCTGAGTTGAAAATAAGTGATCACAAGCCTGTGAGTGCTCTCTTTGATTCTCAGGTAAGAACATTTGCCAATAACTACATTATTTTTCTGTCAAGTAGATATATATGCATACTGTTTTTTCAACTATTTCTAATTTATTTCATGAAGAAGTAAAAAAAATGTTTTATGTTGTTTAAACAAATGTTTTGTCTTGAAAATAAGTTCCATATATTTTTGGTAGGTCTTATTCTTATTCAAGTCATTTTTTGAGAAAACAGAAGTGCACATTATAACTATGAGACTCCAAAGACAAATATTTCTTATTGGTTTGTGACTTGTTTTTGTAGAGCATATGCAGACTTTAAACATGGCCAACCTTCCAATGAACAATTGTATTTCACAGGGATCATTAAACCTAAGACTTAATATCTTAGGTTGAAGATGTGTAAACACTGACTTTGCAATCTTCTTAAATTTTCCATGTATTCTTGAACATCAGTTACTTGATAACTGATGGACTGTAGATCTTCATAAAAACTTAGTTGGAATTCAAGGTTTGTGTTAAATGTTCTTTCCCAAAGCAGGAAGTTCTTCGTATTTATATCAATATTTGTTTTCTGAAAAATATTCTACTTTCTAGCAAAAGAGAAACTGTTCTCTCCAGTAAAATGAAATAATGTTATGGATTTATTCCCCTTAATTTTTATCATCAACTGTTTTTTCTTATTTGCCTACTACATACTTCTGTAGTAAAGATAAAATATGTAATTCTGCAGAGTAAAGTAGTGATTTTTCTTCAGAACAACTCATGGGCCCCTGATGTCCGAAAAGAAGATAAACCTTACTACTGAATGTAGTAAATTATTTTCTCCAGCAAATTGCGAATCGGAATAAACATTTTATGGGCTCTAGATACTGAAAATTTGTTTTTAAGCCTAAGATTGTATTTACCAGTGAGGCTGGTGATGTGAGGGAGGGTGGTGCTGGCATGCTTAACCAAAGAACCTGAGTTCAAGTCCTAACATAAAAAAAACAACCAGTTATTGATGCTTGGAAACACTTGCAGGTTCAAGCAAGTAGTATTATATTTAAAGATCGGATTCCTGCATTAGTGCATCTTTTTTTTGCTAACTTGAAATTGGATGAATTCTTGACAGAAATTTGAATTGTGTAAAGAACATTATTTAAGTACGTTTTTTATTTTGAACGTAATTGCACGTTTCAGGTGTTACTGCCCGATATTGCATGTTTCAGGTGGTACTGCCTGATATTGCAGTTTGGGGTGTTACTACCCGATATTTTATGTTTTAGGTAATGCTGCCTGAAAATTTCTTATTTGGGGATTTTACTGGATGAAGGTGCAAGATTCATAGTTTTATTGCACAAATTATAATTTTTATATTATCAACTTGTTTTAATTTATTTTATAGGTTTCATTTAAGAAAAAAGTTTATATGACATAACCCAGAAAAGCATTTTGGTGGTCTGTGAAACCAAAGTGCCTATTAATATGTATAGATTCTGCATTTTTTGCCTTTATGAACTGAACGTTTGCGGCGGCGATGGTGTAACGGTTAGCGTACTGGGCTGTTGTACCCAAGTTGGCGGGTTCAAACCTGATGGAAGCCGTGGATTTTGAAGGGCGAAAAAATCCTTCATACGCCTTCCTTTCGGAGGGGAAGTAAAGCCGGCTGTCCCATGTTTGTAGATTTACTTGCATGCAAAAGATCCTCAAGCCTAAATGACGCCTCTGAGCTAAATTCAAATCGCCTGTTTCTCGCCCAAGAAATACCTCCTTTCTCTCCTAGTTGGTGAAAGGAGCGTAGCGAAATTTGCGTGGTCAGACGGAAGAGCGGGCCTGATGGCCCGAGTCTCGCTACGTAAAATAAGGCAAATTCAATTCAACGTCTATACCTTTCATGATGTCTATTGTCTAATTAAAATTCCTGAGTTTTTGAAGGAGGGATAGGTCTGTAGCCCATGGTTGTGGCCTCTCAGCAAACGCTATGTTCAGGGTCTGTCTTCCCAATCAGATCACGTATCCGTTTTGTCAGCCTTCGCTGAACCTAACATCAGACAACATGTGCGAGTCACATTTGACCTTACGTCCGGGCATAAAACTTGGCAAAAAGCTGCGTTGTTTTTGAAATTCGTCAAATGTCTCGGAACAGACATTGCCCTGGGAGATTCAAGAGAGAATGAACACAGTTTTTGACTTCTTTTAGCAGTGGTCACTTATGTCAGAGGGAAGCTCGACACTCAGACAAATATAAATTAAATGTATAATGAATGTTTTCCTGTCTGAAACCTATTAGTTGATAGAAGATATACTAATTTCTCAGCAATTAATTTGCAAATATACATAATTGTAAGTTATAATGAAAACAATGAAGAACATTTCTTCTGTAACTTAAATATTTTTGATTTCTGAAGGTATATTCACATTCTTCATTTTTTGTATATATATAATGTTTTTTTTTTGGTAATTTAACTTTGTGTGATAATACTATTTAAAATGTCAAATATGGTTTGTTTAAACAATATGCACAAACTTAATTATAATAACACTGAAATTACAATATTTCATTCACCTTATATCTCATTCAAAATGTAAAAATAAGTTCATAAGTGGGTTAACCGGAGATTTTAGGCTTCATAACACCATTGTGCTTGTGCTATAGTCTTAATCTTTTTATTGCATGTATTTGCAATTTTTTAAGTTTTTCCTGCACATTTTAGGGAGTTTTATTACATGAAAATCCGGTCTTTAATTATAATATTACATAAACATCACAAACAGTGCACGGAAGTATATGCTGTTGTGGCTTCACTTTAGTTCTGCATTAGAGGAAAAGTATAGATATAGCAGAAGAGATGATTAGGAAAGAAAGAAGAGGAGTTGCATCCTAGATTTCAATTTTGTGATGAATTATTGAATGAAATATAAGACCCTTACATATAGTGCAGTATGGTTAAATAGTGTGTTATTTCCTTTATTTATTTGTTTGCTTGTTTATTTTTATTTATTATTATTATTATTATTATTATTATTATTATTATTGTTATTGTTAATATTTATTTTTCATTGAAGGAGGAAGGAAGAAAAAACATAAAACAAAACATCATTAATCAACTTCAAAAGTTGAACTTGTTTGAAATCCTAGGATAATCTTTTTTTCTCTTTATTTTTAATTTTTGATATTCTTTAAAACTTTAAAAATGTAATATATAATCAAATGGTGAACTGTTCATTCTAGATTCGTGTGATTGATGCAGTAAAATATCGGCGTATCCACGAGGAAGTCATGAAGAAACTTGATAAATTAGAAAATGAGTTTTTACCACAAGTAATGGTTGATAATACAGAAGTAGTATTTGATACATTACGTTTTCTTGAATCACAGTGTAAGGACTTGATAATTGCTAACACTGGACAGGTAATTATCAGTGCGTAATGAGTAATTTAGTGTAAACACATTACGTACTTCATATTTGGAAGAATTTTATTGCTTACATGTTTGGTAATTAAGGTTGAACTCTGTTGTTTAAACTCTTTCTTTCTTTCTTTCTTTCTTTCTTTTCCCCAATTGTTTCAGGTTCCAGTTACTTTTGAATTTATTAAGAAACTTGACGATTCAAGCTACTGTAAAGACTGGTTAAATATAGAGCCTTTTGCTGGATTTATTATGCCAGGTTAAAGTTTTTTATTTGTGTATGAAATACAATATTTTTTAAAATTTAGTATGTGCTATTCATTGTTTTGTATATCATTTTTGTACAGGTGAAAAGTGTGACATTAAATTAGAAGTATTTGTTGATAAAAAATCAGCATTTAAATTAAATTCTGGAGAGGACAAACTCTACGATATTCTTGTGTTACATTTAGAAGGCGGCAAGGATATTTTTATAACAGTTACTGGTAAGATAATTTATTATCCATTGAGAATTCAGCTCTTACATTTATAAAAAAAAATCAAGGACTAAGAGTTCAAGTGTGTGCTGTTAGTTGTTTGGTGTGAAATGCTAGTAGGCCAATTGGCATTAAATAATTTAATCTTTGAGAAGAATTATTTTAACCCATTCCAGGCCAAATGTTTTTGAAATTCTTATGGTCCCTGGGGCTGAGTTTATTTTAGCAACACACTGCTGCATCAAATAATAATATTAAGTACTAATAATAAATATATAAAATAATAATTATATTAGCTTAAATAAATTGTTTATTTCAATTTTTCAAGATAATACTTTCACTATATCTTTGTAATTAATTTGTATGAAAAATTATTAAAAATTAAATGTTTATATTTATTTTCAGTGAGGAAAATTTCAATTACTTTCAGTATTTACGTCACAATCCATGCTACCAGTATCACCCGTTTCATCATCATATAAATCCTTGTCACTGTCGTTCAAAACATCGGTCACCCAATCAGCAAATGCTTCCAATTCTTCAAATATTTCATTCCAAACACCTTACTGTAACAATGATAGCAGTCAACAACATGATCTTGCGTGTTTGCAAAAACATTCAAAGAGAACATAATATTGTTAAAAAAAAATCGGCATTGATAAAGGAACTTCTACAAGCTTCAGGTTACATTCCGTAATAAAGACATGATAGCCATCTTCTGGGAAAACGTGGAAATACAACAACTGCTGGAACTACTGGACCTCAGTTAGAAAAACAAGGGAAGGCAGAGGATGGGCAGTGCCAGTATTTGGCCTTAAATGGGTGAATTATATATTTGTGGTATAATTCTTCAAGATGATGTACATTTTTGAAGTTTATATTTTGAGAACAATTAATTTTGTTTCCCTCATTCAAATTGTTGACTGTTGAGGAATTTTGAATGCAGTGCCACAGTTTTCAATGTCATTGTAGTAAGAAAGTGGTTTTGTTCCTATAAAACTGTTTTATTCAAAAGTGGTCTAACTTCAATCTAATAGAAGAAATAGCATTCATATGTAGCAATTGTTATATAAAACAAATTATTTGAAAGAGAAATAAATACAAAACACTAGTAGATAATTGAATTTTTTGTTTTAGGTACTTACGAACGCAGTTGCTTTGGTTCTTCTATTGAAGCCCTAGTGTACATTAGTGTTCCCGTTAGAGAAATTCCAGTAGGACGTCTTATGGAATTGGTAAGGCTTACTGTTTAACTGTGTGTTTCTTACTTTGTAAATATTACAATAAACTTAAAATGTTTATAAGGCTGCCATATAATCTTTTTAACTGGACAGGTACCGATTGATTAATCTTGTTAGAGGGTAACAACCTTAAATAGATAAGAATTTAAAAATATTTTTCATCCAGAATGTTTCCCTGTGTATGTGTGCTCATATATAACATGTGTTGTACTTTCTAATGATTAAATATATTGGTATGATTATTTTTTTCACGATTCATATAAAATATTTAGTGAGTGGGTAGTTAAAGAGATTAACAAATTGCATCTTGTATTTGTGAATAATGTTGGTTGTGAATCCAAAAATTGTAAAATTGTTGAAAATGTATCTATAGCTCTACCAGAGTCAAAAACATCTTCCATTGCGCATGCCCGAAAGTGGCTTCCCCCTCCAAAGCCACAAACATTTCTCTGCATGCCTGTGCTCATTGTCACAACATAGCTCTCTCCCTCTCTCTTTCTCTCATTGGTTGCATGGTAATTCAACACTGCAAGTTTGGCAAGAACAAACTGATGAGTGAGAAGGATCAGATGATAGGCAGGCTATGTGTTTCTGTGGTAGGGGTTGTCCAAATGATCAACAGAAAACAAGCCGTATTTTGAAGAACGGTTTCAGTAATGAGATAATGTAATGGACCAACTCATTGACAGCATGAGTTTTTCTTGTAACAATGAGGGCAGTGATGACGAGAGACGGTCAGGCTTGGGAGAAACCTCCAAAGCTTCACAAAGGTCCACCATGATGGCTTTTTGCGAGTAGTGCAGCTATAATGCAGTCATCATGTGATAATAAGACACAGCTTAATAGCATTTGGTCATTGCACAGATTGCAAAAGATATGCATTGTAATGTCAATATTTGACTATTTGTAAATGATTTGTTGAATCACTGCCATCAGATGTCAAAATATTTTTTATGGTTTACTAGTTCATTGCTGTGTGTTAAAAGAGCTGAAACAAAACACGTAATGGTAATGTTAATATCCTTGCCTTTCTGATTCTTTATGTCCACACGGTCCTTTTGAGTACTTAATGGCACTCTCTGATTCCAACAACAAATACCACATTAGTATGAATTTGATTTATTAAAATTAAGATACAAGCAAATGCAATAAATAAATGTCATAATGTTGAAATGAGTAAAATAACTTGTTATATACCTATTTTGCTTAATATACAGGAAACTTGCAATTTTGGAATGTTCCCATGGATTTATAATTGGCATTGGTAACTTATATTTCACTGTTACCTATCACCTTTTTTTAGAGACATCTATATGCTTCTAGAGTAGCATATACTTTAGTAGTAACTAGTGAAACCTGGCAGATGTTCTACCCTTCATCTCCCTCTCTCCTTCCGTTCCCCTTTGTCTATCCCTTTCCCTTTTTATCCCTGTCTCTCAGTCTCGTCTTTCTCTAGTCCTCAACATTCCAAAAGTTAAATGTTCTTTGACATTAATAGTGCTTAAAATGTCTCTCTAAAAATTAGCACAAACAAAATTATTAACCCTATGTTGTTCTAAAAAAATCTATTGATTTTTAATTTATATTTATGGTGCGGTTCTGATTGGAGGTTGCTGTTTAGAGGTTGTCTTTCAGGAAGGCAATTTTATTGGTCATAATTTCAACCACATACTATGAACAGCCATGGTTATATTGTAAGCAAACATCAGTTCATGCTGTGAGAAAAGAATTGGGGTAGGTTTCAATCAATTGCTGATGTAAAGAAGGGAGGGAACATGGAGATTATGAGTGTGCCCCATTCAACATTTTTTTTTGTAATTTTACTCATTTTATTAAAAATAAGTACCAGGTGTAAATCTCATTGTACGCAAAGCAGAATTCCCCATATGAGTATACTGTATATTATAATTGTGCACCACAAACAGCGATGTTTCAGCAGAAAAGCTTGTTGCTGGGCTCTGGTAATGAAAAAGTGAATAAATCTTGTTTGTATAGTAAATTACTTCCTCTAACACTATTGTCAGAATCCAGAGAGTTAATATTTCAAAACTACAAAATTGAAGTTAGAGATTTTTGTCTTGCACAAAATCTTTTCTATAAAATCGGCTTAAAAGAATGTTGTAGGTCTAATTTTCATTGATCTCTCTAAATTTTCAAAAATTGCATGATTGAAATATTGGGCTGAGTCAGTTAGACTTTTAAACGTAAACTTGAGTTGGTGCATCAGATGCTTGGTGTAGCGTTAAGATACACTGTGAGTTAACTCGGAGGACCTAACTTTGAGTCTCAAAGCAGAAAGAAATTTTTGCTGGTTGAAAGTACTTTTCTAGATTCTTGTACTACATCTAGCAAACATAAAAACTTTTTTCAAATGTATTTTTGGAAGGCCGAATGGTAATATCCCCCTAAAATGCTATCTGGATTTGCCCATGATTTCCATGCCAAGTGGAGATTGCTGGGTGTGAATATAGCGCTCTCATCTATGAAAATTTAATTATTGTTAGTGGTTTTTAATAAAACTTCATAATTTTGGAACACTTTTATTATTGTTTGGGATTGGTATTAACAAATGTTACAATTAATAAAGTTATAAAAGCTATTTTCTTCAGCAATTGATTTTGCCTCTAAATGATTTGATTATTAAATTCTTTTATTGGTCACATGCGTCTTTAACCCCTGTTAACATACAACCCTACAGTTTTGTTATGTGCACTTATACCTTACTATATGTTGAGAAATTTAACATCCTTCACAAAGGGTTTCAGCATCCTTAGCATTGTAAATAAACAACCATCAATTCATCAGAAGTCAAATGTTTATTAAAAAAAAAATGTTGATTTACATAACAAATCAGATTCAAAAGATTCAGAATAAAAGTAACTCATATTAGTTTGTGGAATAATTATTGTTAATTGTAATATTAATAGTACAATAAAAAAATGTGTAGTAGGTAAATCAACGTCTTTTTCCTGGAATTCTACCAAATGAATCTCTTCTCTGGTAATCATATTTACTGACGATCTGAAGGTGTCACTGGAAGTCGACATGCCAACTTCTTCGCTGAAAGTCTTTTTTTTAAAGTGTATTTAGGTTCAGGAGAATTATGTGCATCTGTCTTCCTCGAACCACAGTATGCGAATATTGTTTAAATAGATATATTGCATGCAACCCCTCAATATTGTAGTAAGGTGCCGCAGCCACATAATTAATTTGTTTACTATTGCTGTTTGTTGCAATGTTCACATAAATCATGAGATTTTATGTTGACCTATGAAATGCTTACCACAAAATGTTAGGAGTGTTATTACTGCCTTGTCCAAATTAAAAATCTTGGCTCTGCTACTCTGCGTCTCAATTTTTAACTTTTGGCCTCTGAAGTATTAACATTCTTAACATTTCTAAATATATTTATAGCTATAAATAAACACTATAGAAACTTACATCTTTTCCTTACTCATAATTTTTGGACAACAATACTTACTGTGTGACAAATTTTAATTTCATTGAACGTTGAGAGATCTTACATTGGGTTGGGTACAATTATTTTGTAAGCTTTTATTATGTAAGAAAAAAATATACTGAGCAGTTCCAATCCTTTAATTAAATAATTTGTGCTTGGTGACTAAATTAGGGAGCTGTAGTTTAGATTTTACTATATTACTAGTGTCTGTGGAGATCTAAATTTGTTGTTTGTCTTCTAATGAAGAATAATGTTTTGCAAGATCTTGTTGATTAGTTAGTGTGTAAGTGAAAGTCTATTTTTTTTATTCTGTTGTTAAACTTAAATCTTCATATTTTTATGATATATGTATTTTTTTCAGCATAAACTACTTATATTAGGTGCTGAATGTAATTTTAAAATGTTGGGATATCCTAAGAATTTATCAAAAATAATCTTCGTTAAACATTTTTAGCTGTAAATTAATTTTTCTATTCTCAAAGATTTGATGAAAATGATAAGATAGAGTTGATGTCAAAAACATAAAATGAAAAGAAAAGAAATTCTTGCAATGAAAAACTAATATTTTGTATTAATGTTCCATTTCTGTGATGCAGTGTTGTGCTTGCTGCATGCCTTATGTCGTGCTATTAATAGAATACATTGCAATTTCTTCATATACTTAGAATGTTGTTTAATTCTTTTTAGGAAAACAGTAAGGAGATATCCAGCACGCAAGATCCATATCCTATACCAAAAGAAATATGGTTTCTTGTAGACCACTTGTATCGCCATGGTCTTAAACAGCCTCATTTGTTTGAGCAACCAGGACTCCACTCTGAACTGCTGCAGATTCGTAATTGGTTAGATCAAGGTTCTCCAGATCCCTTGCGTATCCTTTTGTGAATTAATTTTTCAGCATTATGAAAAATTTTCTTTCACAAATTAAATGTTTTTTGATATTTTCAAAACTTGACCACAAATAATGTTGTGATATTGGAACTTACAAGGAAACCATAGTCGTCATCCAGTGAAAAGGAGAATTTGACCCCCTGTTTCATGAGGTGTATGGTTGATCCTGCTAATAAGAGGTTCTATTTATCTGATGTTTATTAATCTGATTAATTTAATGTATCTGATAAATAACCAAGGATTATTAATAAATACATTTTAAAAAAGTTTTAGACATCACAAAGCTCGTTTGGTTATGTCATTGATTGATTGCAAACCGTATAACGTCTGATCAAATACTCAAAGTGATAATTTGATTTTATTTTATTTTTTCTCTGAGCTTTAAGCACAGTGACCTGCTGCAGCTCTTATTGCTGATGCCATCTTTTGCATTCTACCATCATCATTCTTTGTATAATAATTATTATTTTGATATTCGTCAATATTCTTGACTGTGAACCTGAAGATTAGCTCATACCCCACGTTTATGTGATTTAAAAACAAACAAACTGACAAGCAAGCAAGGAAAAACGTGTTTGGTGTCTGGGGTCAAAAAATATATATTTTCTTTAAAATCTCAACGTTTATGTTTTCCAAAATTAAATTATTTTCTCTATACTTCATGTATACTCCATATATTTTCTGTTTAAACTATAAGATTTAGAAAGTAAACAAAAACCTAACTCCATAACTTCTCTTGTAGAACCCAAAGTGTTTTTGTGCCGTCTTTAACGAATTAAAATTAACAATATCTCACCACTCACCAGAAATCATATATCTACCAGAATCCCACAACTGACCCTGGCAAGGGTGGCTCAGGGCATCAGTTGATGTCCTCGCAGTGCCTCTGACCGGGAGGTCCTGGGGTTCGAGTCCTGCCAGTGACAGAATTTTCAACTTTAGCTTTGTCGCTAGATCGAGCTCAGATGCTATCTGGAGGAGAATTCTAGCAGCCGTCTGCTCTGATTGATTGTTTTTCATGGTTTCTTCAATTAATACCAGGCAAATGCCAGGGCAGTTCTCTAGCAAATCGGGCCACAGATTGCGCCAGAATCACCGTCCAGTTGGGGAAGATCACTGCCATGCGATAAAAACGCTCTCGCTCTCCATCTCACGCTGCCCGCTACTGCTGTCCTCCTTGGCCAGTCACATGGCAACGCCTAGCAACAACGAAACCCAGGTGGATTGGGAATGAGAGAGCTGACCAAGTAGCAGAATTGGCCACCAAATGGTCAAACATGGTTATCTCTGTATTATTCTAATATAAGACACTCAACTCTAAATTACTTCAAACTTCGCACTTGCCAAGATTAAAGGAACTATGAAGACGTATATTTCTGCAAGCTGGAACAAGAAATGTGAAGAAATAATAATCCACTGAATCAGATACTATTATTTTTTAAATGGATACCATCTTCACTGTGGCCCTATCTGTGTCTAGTGTAAAATGAGTTAATCTAAGAGAGTCTTAATATCACTACCCTGCTGCCTCTGTGAAAGAGGTGCTATAAAAATTCACACTTCAGTCTCTTCCCCCTTCTAGCACCTCATTAGAGGACAGATGTAATTTAAGGTAAAATTGTTTTCTAGACCTAGCCAAATCTTGGTCAGTTGTTTTCAAGGCCTAGCCAGGTCTTGGTTAATTGTGTTCATCTAGCTTGACATTTGTTGTCTTGCTATCGTAAATATTTTATTCCATTTTTGAATGATTTTGACCAACCACTTTTACATTGTCCTACATAAGATTTTAAAGCAATTTAACATGGATGCAAATAACATTTACATTCAAGAACCATCTGAAAAATAGGTTACAATGTTTTGTGGACTGAAATAATAAATGGAACTCCAATGAATTCAATTGTTCCTTAATTTGTGCAACGCTGGTTGCGTTCATTCTGTTGCGGAGCTCTGCTGCTGTTATTGGAATCAACTGCTGAACCTATAGTGCCCTACAATTTACTAATATCTGTCTTAATGCT
Organism: Gryllus bimaculatus; assembly: GCA_017312745.1. Lineage (NCBI taxonomy): Eukaryota > Metazoa > Arthropoda > Insecta > Orthoptera > Gryllidae > Gryllus > Gryllus bimaculatus. The sequence goes on along the minus strand of BOPP01000014.1, from coordinate 9,803,147 downwards.
TCCAGTAACTACATTCAGTGTAAACAGGTTTGTAATTCCTTTTTATGTTGCACCTTCTGAATGATTTGTATGAATTTGATTGCTAGTAGACATGTTCCATGAGAAAATCTGAAAAGGAAAAAATTTGGTTTTGCTTAAGGAATGTAAAATTATCTGTTATCTCTTTAATCCCAGAGTTTGTAATGCTTAGACTTCTTTCCACTACTGCCTGCTTCTGATTATAACCAGCTGACATTGAGTTAAACTCCGTGGGCATAATTGAAATTGTGTTGAACGACTGAGCTAGTCCAATCGAAGCCGACGAGAAATCTGTTTATGTGGCATGAATTACACTTATTTTTCCATTACATTAAAAAAATGCCTATTTGAAAATGTATATAGTTTTAAATATTTGATAAATTTGTGTTGATTTTAAACCAAAAAATTGAAGGGTGTGAAGTTGAAAAATTATTTTAACCCTAGAGTGGGTGCACCTATTTAATTACCAGGTGCGTGTTGGATTTTGTTCACCAACCCATTATTTTGAATTTTTGGTTCATAAACCAAACAATTAAGGTTAAGTAAGTTTCAGTTGATTGTGAAATAACTTGAATTGTTAAATCTAATAAAAGTAAATTATTTTAAATAATTTGCAAAATACATTACAGTACGTAATAAATAATTGAGTGCAAAAAAATATGAAGTGAGGGTTCACATGAAATGATCCTAAGAAATAACTAACAATTTTCTTCTTCTAAAATACATTTTAATACTATACACATTGTTGAAAGTGTAAATGTTGTTTACATACAAAGTGAGGACATACTACTTCATTGCTGCCCCTTAATTTTCCACATGTTAACAAGATATGCAATGTATTCGTGGATAATTTTCTCCTCAATTTCCTATCTAACCTAAAACTGAAAATGTAAAACAACACACATGAGGACCAAAGTAGTTCCACCTAAAGATTTTTCTTGTATGTCCAGGCATGTGGTGAATTTTGTTCACACAATGCAGTTGTTTAAAAAATGAAGATAAAAACTGAACTCTTGAATCATCAAATATTGTCAATAGGGCCTGGATGATTATGACCTAAAAATATGAAAATATGACCATAAATAAGACTAAAATTTTTGGTTTCGTTTTCGAAATCTTTAAAATATTGCTGCTGTTTAAATAAGCATTATATTGAAAATATACTTTTAAAATCTAGCATATTCACAATTCACCCCTTCGCTTTTGATGCCCCTTGAAGACGACTCAACCTGCTAAAGTTTTTGTAGAAGCGATTAATCATGGCACAGAACTGGTAAAACTAAACTAACTCTTCCTTCATATCTCATGCTTTCTATGCTTTCTTTTTTTCCTTCTATAGAGGTAAGAAAATAGATCTCAAAAATCTCTTAGAGATGTCTGCAAGTAATAATGAGAAATTGGAATTAAAAAAATTGAAATGACAAAATATGAAAATTCAGGAAGAAACATGACCAAAATATGAAATACTAGTGGAACTAGTGGAACACAACATATGTTATGCTCTCACCATTCCTCTCTGTCTTTCGCCTTCTAGTGCTCTTTCTCTCTCCGTCCCTCTTTTGTCTAACTCTCTCTTCCCCTTTCTTCACCCTTCTCTTTCTCTTTTTGTCTCTCTCTTAACAAAACAAAATCCTTCTGAATGAAAAAACACATAGATTTGGCATCTTTCATGGAGGCACACGTGGGGGTGGGGGTGCGTGCGTGTGCCTGTGTGTTGTGTGTGTGTCATGGTCTAGGTCAAATGCTGGTGGCAATGTGTGTGTTGAATACTTGCACATCTAGTTGTTAAATTATTTTCTTACTGTATGTGCATATTTTGTTTTTTATGGACATGTTAGTTTGTGAATTTATAAACAGTAAAACTGCCAAAACCTGAAAATTGTATTACAGATTATTATGCAGCTACCTGAACACCGCAAAAATGTTTTTTTATACCTTTGTGCATTTTTACAAGAAGTTCTAAGCCACACAAATGAGAATGGACTTGATGCCAAAACAGTGGGTGAGTAAATAATATACTCTATAAAATAATGTTACTTGTGTGATTTTATAGTTTTCATTTTAGAAATATGTTATTTAACCATTGTGTTTGGATCTTTGTGAAGCTGTATGAATTTTTTAATGGAGTGTATTAAAAATAATTTTTTAGCTACATTATTTGGAACTATATTTCTTCGTGATCCTCCTCGGAGCAGAGGGGATCTTACCTCCCGTGTGCGGACCAATCAACAGGCTTTGGATAGGAAGAAGGCCAACTTCGTATATCATTTCCTTGTCAATGACCAAAGTGATTTCATTTTAGGTCGTTGAAGTTCTAGTTAAATTTAGTTTATAAACTGCAATGCTGAGAAGTTATGTAAGTGTATGTATGAATGTATGGGTGGGGTGTAAATGTTTGTATGTTAAACAAGTGTTTGTGCTAATGAATGAAAGGAAAGGGGTATATGTTTAAAGGTAAATTAAGTTACCATTTCATCTTATCATCCTCATTACTTGTAATTAACACCATGTAGATCGTATCATTATTTATTTTTTTTGTTTTGTTTATTCACTGTACATACAAACATCAGGTGTACTCTTTTGAGCACTTGGAGATAATACACTCTTATTGGTGTATTTTAACTTGTGTATTATGCTAACTTGTCATTATGTAATTTTTATGACCAACATTTGGTATCTAATGTTCAGATCGCTTTTTCTATGTCTGTGAAATTGAGTTGACCAAAACTTGCTTTTTGTGATATTCTGGTGGCTTATTGCAGGATCTGAATGCCAATGAAACGATGCACTTGAGGCCTATTGTTGAGAAGTAGATTCATAAGTTTATATTGTTGTACCATTCCTTGATATAATGTGTTTTGATTATTGCATTTTACATGAAGGGGTAAATTGGAATGAATGGGTATAGAATCTTTATTTATTTTCAATACCTCAATTTTAAAAGTTCTTCCCATTTTTCCATTTTGCCCATATATTTGACTTGTCCCTCACTCAAGCATTTTACAGAATATTTTTTGTATATCACTTGAGAACTTGCTATATATAATTATGTATTTGTAATATAATCACTTCTAAAAATTTTGTTTGGAAATAAAACCTATTCTGGTAAAATATTTCAAACAATAAATTGTCTTCAAATAATAGAAATTTATTTGTATTAATAGGTGCTGACAGCCTTACATTATATTTACACTGTAAAATATATAATCATTTTGTTAACTTTGTATGATTTTATGATATATGTTTCTCTTTGATATGACATGCTGCAGAAATTAAATTTTGTTTGGATTAGGCCACTTCATTATGTAAAAGCAATTGCAAAGGCCTAGTATGTAATGTCAGTCAGTGAAAACTGTATGTGTAGAAAGTAGATATTGAAACCTGTGTTCTAATGTACCTGCCATCTATTGTTTTCTTTTTTTATTTGTGATGTTTGAGGAAACAAAACATGATTCTGTTAAACTATAATTACTGTTCTTTTTTCAGTGTATCTTATCTTTAAAATTGCTATGAAAAGACAAAATAAAATATCTTTATTATTAAGAAAACTTGGTTGAATTCAGAGACAGTGCAGTTATACTTGGGGCAATAAATTTAGGCAGCTCATGGATCTTTTTTTGAGATCTTTTCACTACTCACTTAGGCATTGCCTGCTCTCATCCTTTTCTACTAATAACATGTTTTTAGAAGTCTCTGATCTTTCGCTTTGGTATTTTGGGAGGGAAATTTGCTATTGTTGCTACAGAGTAAATACTGTAAAGTGAGGCAACACCAATCATTTTTTAGCGTTTTTTTTTTTTAAATAACTTTTCATAGTGTTATAGTTTTCTACACATGAAATTTAATTTATAATGGCAAATCCTTCATCTTACTAATCTTGTTATAAAATTTGTTTTTAAGTAATGAGACATAAAATAAAAAAATATTTCACAGTCGGTGTTTCCTCTCTGTGGGATAACAACGATCTGGAGTTTAATTTTTTTAACTCATTTTTTGTTTTTCCTTTTATTTTTAAAATCTACTTCAATTAGAGCAATTTGTACTAACATAAAATACTTAAGAAAATAAGAATTAAAATATGAAATTAAATACAGCAAAATAGTAATAAAGTGAACAGAGAAATAACAATTTACTGTCTTAGCAAAATGTGAGAAACCTTCATAATCAAATGAACTCACAAACACAGAAGAATCATATTGTATGCTGATTCAAAATGGAAAGGATTAATCCAAATCTAAATTAATGTCGGTAAAACATTATAATTTTGATTTGGAACTGATCATAAATATATTCTTGAATTAAATATCAGAAAATACCATTTCCCACAATTCCTGGTGATGAAATTGGTTTGATCTCCTCTTGATCACTTTTGGATATATGTCACTAATGTGTGGATACACAAAGTATACTGATCCATTATCTGAGACTTTTTTTCTGAGAAAGGTGAACTTCATGTTTAGAGGGAATAATTGCATTTTCTATTAGCCTGTTGAAATTTCTTACTTTCTTTTATCTTCATAGAAAGTTTGTTATTATAAAATCACCCCTTGCTGACTTTCAATGACTTTTTCTTTCATGTTTTGCATATATATTTTCTGGCTTTCTTTCTCTCAATATTAAAAGGTGGTTCACCACTTCATTCACATTAATATGATGAATTTGTACTAGCGTTTGGTTTAGATTCACGTCAATACCTCTCACCGCAATTTTTTTCACCAGGAAGACTAAGGCACTTTTGTATTGCAGCTTGCCCTCTGCAGCTTGGTGCATCCACGATTACTTCTTTTGGATGTTGCGCAAAAGCTCCACACCACGATTGTTCAGTATTACTGGAGCAACAGCATTTTCCATGAAAATAAGGTTCTAGTTGCATCTTCCAAATTACCCATCATTTTCTTATACACTCATACCATGATCACTGTTACAATGCAAAGTGACATATATTATTTTTTTTGTTAATAAACAATAAAAAGTAGTTAGGAATATTTTATTGAAAATGTGTATAAAAAAACACCACAATTAGAATAAGATTGCTACATACCTTCTGTTCTTAACGAGGGACGCTCTGGAATGAAGTTTTCGGGCATTGTGTTCCAACATCAAATTCTTCTTGCTAAGTTATCTGATCTTACCCTGAATGATGTGATAAAAATATTGTTGCGCGGAAGTGATTGTCACAAAGTTCATTTACTTTCAACATAACATATTTGCCATTCATTTCCATATACTGAATCACAAATACAAATTTATACTTGACAAGATATGTGAATGTTCGATATTACCACACAAGATTGGTGTTACCCCATTTTATGGTTCTGTAGTAGGAGGAAGGGACCCACGTAAATAAATTGTCTTTACAAAACATATTAGTTTTGATGAAACCATGAGTCGTTAGGGTGAATAATTTGGTGCAAAATATACATGCTGAGGTATTGTGGAGATTTAGTTAAATTATTTGAGTTGACAACACAATTTAATATAGCTTATATTGAATTATATTTTTTCTAAGTGTTTCTAGATAGATGATGCATATTTTTACATTACTTACTGTATTTCTTAATGACATAAAAAAAGGTTAACAACTTTTATTATTATTTTTATTACAATTTCTTTGCATTGTGGGCTGCTCTTACAAATTTTTACAATGATCTATGCTATTTGATTTTATTTATTTTCAATGTTTATTGTAGAAAATGTCATTGTAGTCTTTTCAGTTTCAATGAATCCTTCATTTTCAAAGAGTACATTTCAGTACTTGAATGAAGTTTTGCATCAGTATTGAGAACTTCATGCGTAGATATAAAAAAGATTTCCTTCACCTAAGTCCGCTACAACAGGTGTCAATTGAGCCACAGGGGAATGAGCCTTGTCATTAATAAAGGCATTATAATTATTATTATTATTATTATTATTATTATTATTATTATTATTATTAAAGTTAACTCTGAACAGTGTGAAAACTAATTTATAAAATGTAATTGATTTATTGCTTCAAATGAGTCTGAGTACAATTCACATCATCTGTAACCGAAAAAAAGCAAAGTACCTTAATTACACAAATATTAGAAGATGTTTTTTACTAAATATCTCATTTGGAAAATATGGGGTGGCCTTACATTCGCAGATTAAGCATAGACGATTAGGGCTTATGATTTTCCCAGAGTACATAGAGAGCTTTTCCGTGTCAGGAAGCTCGAAAATGTTGACGTAACAATAAGCTGCAAGGACTATAAATATCGTGCGTATGTACAATACGTAGATTAATATATTCGCGGTCGAAGTGTTGGCATCCATTGCGACTTTGCCGGGTAATTCGAGCAGATATTTGTGTGTGGGCTGGTAAAGAGAGAATCTTAAACGAATGGCATCAAGTGAAACGTAACATGAAAATGAATGACGATTTTGTTGCGAGATGCGGGTTCGACGCCCGGCGAGTGCGGGTCTGCGTTTTGCAACAGATAGAAATGAAGAAAGAAAGAAAAAAACAACAGTTGTACGCATTCTACATTCACCACAGAAAATGATTTTTTCTTAGCAAAAACTTCTCTAACTTGGAAACTTGCCGCTGTCTCCAACTTTACTCGCGATATGAAGGGACTGAGATGTAGGCCTAGATGTGGGTAGAGTTCGCAATCAACTCGATCACACGAACAGTAAACGTTACTAATTTCAAGTATATTTTGTTAAAGAATGTGAAAGAAACAGGCCATCAACAAATGCGAAACAAGTAAAAAAATCCGGCGACACAGAAGCGAATGTTCATAAGTGGCGTCAGATGGAATACAGAACAATGCAAACTTTCAGAGGATCCTAAAATGTAGAAAAATGTCGCAGCGTGGAAGGAGGACCAAAATGAAAGAAACACTGATACATGTGAAGATGATGAGGATAGTGACAAAAACCATTATTATAATGATTGTAAGGAACAAGAAAATAATAGTTCAGCCAATGAGTTTTAACATTTTCAACGAAGCAATTTTCTAGCCGATAAAATTTTGCAATTTTACTTTGACTTAATAGTAAGAATTAGTTAAATTGTTTTTAAATTTTCAGAAAGCCTTTTCAAAATTAGGGGGTCGTCTCATATTCAGAGTGGACGTATATTTGGGTAAATTGGTATAAGGCTGTTGTTAAAAAAGTGCTCATTTCTTGTATCTAATCTTTCCGGGTCATCAGGTAAGTTTTTACTGTGTTTATGTGTTCAGATCTGCATACAGTAACGTTAGACTTTATTTCACTCTCTAATTATATATATGTATTATATAGTATTCGTATATCTAATATGGGAACACACAATATGCACAGCAGTGGCGTGCATTCAACCCCAGCACTGCTAGGGTAAGCAAAAAAGAGAATCTGATGAATTTTGAGAATTAAAATTATTGTATGAATCGTATGTCACATGATACAAATTATATCACAAACTGTACTCTCCACTGAGATCTGTGCGGCCGCCTATTGCTTCTGCCATCTTCGCTGGGCCTGGGTGCTGCGCGCGCAACTGCTTCACTGGATCAGAGGCAGGCGGCGATCAGGGGGAAGCCGCAGCTGATATGCACTGAACGCTAGCTAGCTGGGCATGGTTGACGTTTCTCCCCCTCCCACTGCTTCAAGGCCAGACTTCGTCTCGCCCCCTCGTCCTGTCTGCGAACGTGATTACTCATAAGTAGGGCTGTGCATATGCAATAAAAACAGCTAAATATATGCATATGTATGTAAACATATTTGGTAATATATGCAATTAAAAAAGGAAAATATGCGAAATAATGTAATGTAATGCGTAAGTGTAAATCTACACTAAAAGTGGAGTGTGGAAAATAAGTTAACAGCAAATCATATAAATTGTTACAAGCGACAAACATTAAGTCAAGTGCTTACGTTTGAAGGACACTAATTTCTTAGGAAAATAATGGGAGATGCAATTAATGTACATTTCACAAAATAAAACAAAATATATAGGTATTGTAACATAAATGTGACTTCTCATTTTACGACAAATTGGCGGGTATGACTCTTTTAACTGAACTCCACGTTTGCGCCGTGTGTGGGCAAGTATATGCGCTCGGCGGATGTTCATTTCATTTCGACTTATACGCCGATGACAGGTCTTGGCGTGCTTCTCGAGTGACTTCGTGCGAGTCAGGCGTGCGGCAACGCTGATCAGTGTAATAAATTCAACGTAAATAACGTATGGCAACGAAAATATATCCCCAGCAGCCCATTGTTCCAGAGCAGGTCACATGGTGACCACAGCAAATGGCGAGAGAACTGTCAGAGCTAACGTCCACACGCTAATGCATTTGTAACTTTTGGGCTTATTTTCGTGGATAATGGGTGAATATGCAACAAAAAATGTAATTATAGTGATATATGCGAAATAAAAATTGGTTAAATTGATTCTAAATGCCTCAAAACGTATACAATTTGTTGCAACGGGATGTTTCATTTAACAGAAAATAATATGCAAATGCGTATAAATCACAGCTCTACTCATAAGCCAGTGCTACCACAATGTAAAATTATTTTAAATGGAAGTTTTGTTAGTATAAATTACCTTACCGCCTATCGAGAAGGTTATAACTTATAAAATGATTATGGGGGAACATATTTCTCTCAATGTAATGAGTAAACCAGAACGTTCAGTAGGTATTTTATAATTTTTTCGGAGAAAGGAAGTTCTGACATATGTGATCAGGTCCCTAGAATCCTCGGATTTGTGAATACGAGAGCAACGTATTCTTCGTAGAGAATCAATGTGCATATCACGGCAGTGCGTTGTGCAGTGGTGATCCACTGTGTTTACGACATGATGCCGTGTTTACTCTTTATTTCGTGAGGATTTGTAGTAACTTTAGTAAAAAAACTTAGTAGTAAAAATGCTTTGTCTAACGAGTATCAGGAATAATTCTGTGTTGAATGTCTTCCAGTGAGGGTATAACATGATATTTTGAGACCATGAGACCATTGTCAACGAGATTGTTCCTCGAAAAGGTTCAGGCAATTGAAGACGATAGGCCAGCACCAGCATTGTCACAATTGCAGAAGATTTAAAAAAAAAAAGATGGGGGGGAGGGAGGAAATTGGTTGGTCACTTGCAGCTTGGAGATAAGTAATCACCGCACGCCCCTGATGCACAGATATTTAAGTGCATCCTCCTGAAAACCAAATTGGGAATAACTTAATGAGAAACACAATTTTAAAAATGTAAATAAAATTTGCAATTCTTAAACGGCTTCCAGTTCTTTTCAATTAAAGAAAATCTTAATAAAATTTCTTCTTTCTAGTAGTTTTGAATTAAACTGCAACTTTCAATTTTCTGTATCTAACAATTATTAAAAATTTTAAAATAATATAAAAGTTAACCTTAGTTAGTGCAATGTTTGTTGTCTTTTTCTAGACTAATTTTCTGAAACATTAGTAATTAAATCATTTTAATTCATTTAAGGGGTGAAGTATGACATTCAGTTATTTTTCGTAAGTAAAAACAAGTAGTGCTGCAGCGCTTGTTAGTTCACTATTCTCTTGAATGTGGTCTAGCTTTTCGCTTTTGGTATCGGTCTTCCCAGCTGCTCGCTATAAACGTCTTAAAGACTTACCAGGATCTTTCGTCTTACCTACCTTTTGTAACATTAGGACATTTACGAGTATAGTCTCTGAGGACATTTATAGTGAAAAGCATCTCCGTGGATCATACAGACCTTTCTCGGCCCTGTACCTTTCATAATTTTCTATAGTACCCTAGCTACATTACGGTGTTTGTACCATTGTTATGGGTGGATCTCAATTAAAACAGCTTCATGAAGTTGCTCAACAGCTGAAGCAATTATGACGGTTTAGCATAGGCGTGTGCAGTCTAAATCAACGGAAGAGGAAACTACATTTTGGGGGTAATATCCAGTAAATAAATAAAATAATTTACAAGGTGAATGAAATTATAACTCATGATTCAATTTATAAATCATTTTCATTTTACAATCAATAAATGTCAATGTCATATAACAATTTCCAAAATTGTCAGGTCAATCTGGGATTGGCAGTGTATGTATTTGGCATTTGGAGTCGGATTAATTCGCCTTTTGCCAGCTAGCAGTGTTTCCCAGCACAGTCCCTGTTTTACTTTCTCGCCTACTACTTGCGCAATATAGGGAAACCATTGTAATGCTGCGAGAAAAACGTATTTTCGGGCCCAGATAACGAAAAAGCGAGTAAATCTTTCCTGTATGCAGTAAATCACTTCCTCTAACACAGAATCCACGTTTGGCAGGTCATTAATACCGAAAAATCTATTGACGGCAAAATGACTGTCGGTCCATTTCTCTATGAATAAAGCAAGTGACTAAACCGGAAACAGGATTTTTACCAAAATTGATGTTACCCAATTGATCTCACTGATGTCGCGGCCCTTTGAATTTGAAAAGAATATATGTGGGGGAAGGGGGGAATATTTTCAAAAGTTTTCTCAAAACTGGCTCCAAATTTGTTTCTCTGATAGAGGAAAGAATTATTTTCGTAACCCTCCTTACATTTTGGAAAATTGAAAAAGTTTAAAAATTTTTCGACATCTTCCTACAACTACAATAAAATATACTTTTTTCTTAAATAAATCTGTTCATCAAAAACATCTTTAAGAAATTACATACTCAATTTTTCGGAAATATGAATAGTTTTTGCGTTATGCTACGTGAACCATGGGCAAATTTTTAAGTCTTAAACAACAGTTTTCTCAAAAACTGCTCTCAATTTTTCCTCGTATGTAGCAAAGAGCAGTAAAGATAGCTGTGCGTATCACATTTTAGGCAATCTCTCCTCGAAAATAGAAAGAAAAAAAAATCAAAAAAAATAATCGAAATTGTAAATGCGAGTTTCCCGCGCTTCTATTGATGTGCTGTCAGTTCGCGAAATGGCAACATGACGAATTTATATAATTCGAATTCATCTGATTGTTGCCGGTCGTGATGGTGTGATGTAGATAATATTTTGTTGAAGTAAATTTAAGGAAGGTAATAGATTTAACTTAGAATTAACAAATACACTTCTTTTACTTTAAGAAATTTTGATCGCTGTATTTGGTATTCCAAAATTGGAAACTGTCTTCGCTGTTGTAAACTTACCAGTGGCGACTCGTGCTTAGGTTGCACAACCTTGTGATAAGCGCAAAATATTTCATAATATCTTAGTAATGTACATTTTTCTGTTAATGTTATTCAATATTCAAGACATTGCAACAATATCGATGAATATGAAATCATTTTGAAACCAAAGAGCGTCCAACTGACGCCCTCTCCGGTGTATGGTGGCTTACCAGGTCCCACGCTCTTGGGTCGTGGCTGCATTACTGGGTTTACTTCATTTACTCTTTGGCCCTTCGATTTAATATTGGAACATGGGACTTTTTGGTGAAGCAACCAGACGGGTGGCGCTGTCTATGAGTGCGCAGCGGCGAAGGGAGTCTCTGGGGAATAATATTCTGCCTTCGTCTCACTCCTGCAATGTGATTTTATGAATTTTTCTTGTTATTGAAAGTACACAAGTTCAGTCAATTATTGATGACATTATTTACGATGTTTAGTGAACTTGTTTTCGTTTGATATTATATTTTTTGTTTCAAAATGTGCACTTGAATTCTTTGTGTGAAGTTGGCCGTTCTGAAAGGAAGTCCCTTTCTGTCTATAACGGTGGATGCATATTTCTCCCTGCAGTCACAGACGTTACAGATGGAGAGCGCTGGCAGGAGTACGAGCGTGTGTGTGGAAGGAGTTTTGCTACAAAATATAACAGGGTTGGGAAATTTTCGAAATAAAATAGTTTTATTTGTGTGAAAGGTGTCGAAGCAATAGTGCTTGTGGCAATGTGCTGGAATCGAATATAAGTGCATATGGAAATCAAAGCCAGAGCCACGTGCACGGGAGGTGTAAAATACAGCTAACACGGATACGTCGCATAAAATTATGTAAGAAATGTTTCAATATAGACTTTTATTTAACTTAGTTTTAATTAATTTGAATTGCTCACATTTTTATTATATTCGTATTTTGAATTTTAGAAATTACATTTCTGTCATTCGATGGAGGTGCAACCTCCAATGTTTTGGCGTACCAGCCGCCACTGAAGCTTATGTGAAATCATTCTTTATTTTCCGTAAAATTTGGTGTAAATACTGTAACCGTTAAATTTATTCATGTTTGTTTCATTTGAAGTAAGAAATTACAACTGTTTGACAATATCGAAATTAATGTAGTTTTGCACTACAGGTGCTTCGTCGTTTGAATCGGCTGAATGGAACTTTTTTCAAGTTAAGTGGAGGTGTTAACAGGGCAGAAATGGCAATATTCCAATATTACGTAACTTTCCAATGTGAAAAAAATATGTGCTGTTGTATCTCTAGTTTTTATTTATTATCCACGCCGGGGGGTAGGGGAGCTATGTGGTGAGTCTGGCGTATTCCCGTCACCGTACCTAGCCTATTTGGCGTCCCTGAGCTTTCTTTCGTCACACATCTGTAGGAACTTGAGACGATTTGTATTAGAAAGCTACAACTTCGTGTTTGCTCCGGCCGGAATACGAGCCCGGGACCCCCTCACAGAAAGCTAGCACGCTGTCCGTGAGCCACTAGAGGTGCGTCTTCGACACAGAAACGGAAATTAAATGTTTTATTACGTAGGGTTACGAGGCCATTTTTAAATTTATCAGGGGGCCACCATTATTCTCTCTCCGTGCTCTTCAGCTGCCCACCTCGTAAACGCAATGCATCTCTCACCGTCCGTGCAATGGCGGCATTGTTTTTTTCCTCTAAAACTCGGCACATGAGGAGAATTTGGAATCCAATTTACCCACATCTACATTACCAGCATTTCTTCCCCAGGAATCAGTTGTTTCGTCAATTAAAAGCCAGGTAAATAAATCTTCTACGTCACATTCCTTTGGGTACTTTTTGATTAGAGTGAATTAATGTAGTTGTTCGTAAAGTGGACTCGTCGAGAATTGTTCTGTTGGTGTATTTCCTATATATATATATATATATATATATATATTATATATATATATATATATATACTATATATATATATAAAACAGGATTATACAGTTCCTTCATTTAATATTAGATGCAACAAGTTTAACATAACTCTTCCGTGAATTTATCATTTTCGATTTCCTTTGGCCTCAAATCTAGTAGAGGTTGAATAACAGTTTTCAATGACTTTTTTTTATATGTGATGCTGTTTGCAAATGTTAAAGCACTTGACATTTTTTAGTTCAGTTCACTTGCTTTGAACAAACTTGGAAAAATATATTTTTCTCTTCTAAAGTTAAATTTTTCTCGCCTGCAATCCAACTTTGCAAAGGGAAGCACATGAACTTGTTAAAATCTTAATCATATTTGTCTAACTATACCAGATATTCAAAGTAGATAATACAGACAACCAACGGGCACAATCAAATATTGAAAATTGAAAACAAATTCTTGGAAAATGTTCCCTCCAAAATCATGCCCTCGGTTCTTGGTGGTGAAGGGGGATGGTTTTTAAAATAAATAAAAAAATCTGTGAACAGAGTTTGATAGAGGAAAGTCTCTAAAGGCATTTATAATTGCTATAATTATTTGAGCTGTTGTCAGTCGTGCGTAGATGACATTGAAATAATTCTCCCTTTTATCCCATCGAGATGCTTATTCCTGGGCGCCTGAAATGAAAATGAACTTGTTGAATTTCCTAACGTAAATTATGTGATGTGCTAGCAACATTAAATTGCGTTATATTGCAAAATAATAAACAGAATTAATTTAATGTTAGATTGACGTTAATTTGCTGCAAGAAACCTTTGACATCTTCAATCTATTTTTTAATACGATTGCAACCTTTATTGGGAGTGGGTGGGTATCCTCATTCGGGGCCCTTGCCTTCAGGAGTTCGACTACAATTTTCTTTTTCCGTAGCACCATTGTTATTATTTACTTCAGCTCCCTTACTTCGTGAGCAGAGAAAGTATTGTGAATTGCACAGGAAAACGGCAAATTTTCGACAGATCTCTTATTGCTTGGCTCTAGTGGTAAAGTGGTAAGTAGGCTAGCCTGTTTTGATTTTTGTTGTTCATTTATTTCATGCTATTTTACTTCACTTAATTTAAAAAGTTTGTTCTTTGTGCTGTGCCATAGAAGAAGTTTTCCCCCACTACCTCCGCATACCTGTGCGAAAACTCTCGCATGTTTTTTTAAAACAATAATTTATTTTTGGTCTCATCAACTGCAAGGTCATTAGCGACCACACCAATTACAGTATCCCATTCACAAGTATAAATTTAGATCTCCAACGCAACACTATATTGTTACAATACCACAATTCTACAATAATGTAATACAATACTGTTCACAATAATTAACATGTTAGTTTGAGTTCAAATTCAGACGTAATACCAATACTTTCAATACAATTAACCACTTGAGTTTGATGGGCGGGAGAATACAGCAGTTCATCAACGTCCAGTCCCTGCAAGAGGCTTTTTTCGCTCTAAGGACAACTTGGGACATGACTCACTGATGTGATCCGAAGTGTGAATACAACTACATACATCACTTGTTTTTTTTGGGGGGGGGGTTCTTTTGTTGTAGGTGAAGATGTCTTATTTTTTAATGTCCCGCCCGAATTCTTGTTCAAACCACTTTTTCTCTTCTGCTAAGTTTTTTATTGGTTACCAATTCCATGAAGTTTTATGAATACTGCTTGCAATGTATTCTTTTGATGTACCAATTCATTTTTACCTTCATTAGTTCCCCAACATCCTTCAAATTATCAATGACAGTGTAGAACGGGTTGTGCATTTTATTGTTCTTCAGATTAATAACTGCGGTTAATCTTCTATTTTCACTATTTGTGACGTAATGCTCTAGTTCCGGTGATGCCCGGGCAAGAGTGACATTTTCCCTTAATGAATAGATTCTGCAAAGCAGATCTTGTATAATATATGTATTTCCGATGTAATACTTGCATTGATAAGTTTACTTATTATTGGCAATGAGTTTGAAAAGATGATAAAATTTGATTTATTTATTTGGATTTCAAATTCAAGCTCTGCCATTAAAGCATAGACGTTTGCAGTAGTGCAGCTGGTATAATTCGCAAGTTGGTATTTGATAGTCTTAGTCTAAATATACAAGAGCTTCAATTGCTTCATGATTATCACGTCCTTTAATGAATAAAATATAGTTGTTTTTATAATTAGAGATGAATTCAGAAAAAGTAGTGATCCATTTTTCTTTTCATAAACTACAATTGTTGTATTTGGTAAACGTCAGATCAGCTGTAATGTTTGGTGTTTTCCAAGGAGGAGTTCTAGAATTTTTACATTTTTCTGTGTGAATGTCTTGTATGTTAAGATCATTGAGTAGATCTCTTATATAAACATAGAAAGTTTTGTGGGAAGGATAAACTCTTTCTTCAGCATATACTCGTACATTAGGAAAAACAAACATAATTGAAGTTTATTGAGTTAGTTGATGAAGCAACTTTAACAGATACTTGACAGATAATAATTCTCTGCAAAATTTAAGAGACGTTTTCTTGGCTTCAATTAGTATACTATCAATTGTGCTGTATGGAAATAACCAGTGCATATTCTCAGTTCTTGATGGTGAATTGTATCGAGTTTTTTCAACGTATTTTGTTTGGAAGAGTGGTAAATGACTCGCCCATAATCAATTTTACTCGTTACTATGGCTTTGCAAGTAAGTAGGAGTAGATATTTATCTGCACCCCAGTTGTTATGTGACAAACATTTAAAAATGTTGGGTCGGTTCGTGGATTAATCTATGAAATATTGAATGTGATTTTTCCATGTCATTTTGCAGCCAAATAGCACTCCTAATAGTTTTGTGCATTGGGTAAATTTTAAATCTTGTAGATCCAGTTTTAATTGGGGAATAATTCATTGATTTTGCTTAGAGAATTATATACGTTCTATTTTTGACAGAAAATTTAAAGATTTTTTAGATCAATCATGAAAGTTATTCAGAGCTGCTTGGATGGTCTCTTGAGTGTTGCTGTGGTTTTCTCCTTTACAGAGGATAACGATATCTTCTGCATATTTCCTGCTTATTATAGATGATTCTATATTTATATCTGCATCATTAATAGCAAGTATAAGAAATGAGTCGCTTAAGATTGATCCTTGTGGTACTCCATTTTCTAGACCTATCATTTTAGAGAGGTAACCATTGACTATGACTTTTATTTTGCGATTTGTTAAAAACGAGTTCGGAAATACAAACGTTTCCACCAATTCCAATTTTACGAAGTATTAAAAGAATTTGGTGAGTCCAAACCATGTCTTATGCTTTTTCAATGTTTAAATTGACAGCTAACACAAACTGGTTATTTATGAAGGCTTCTTGAATGTATGAGTCAACACTTATAAGATGAGATAGGCTGGTCGAAAACCAAATTCGTTGTATTCTTCATGTCGTCCGGGCTGATGGGCCATGATGCCATGGCATCTCAAAGCCAATTGGACCACGGCCCATCAGCCCGGAAGACATGAAGAATATTGACTCCAGCCGTAAAAGCCTAAAAGCTACAAATTTGTTGTCTCTGATGATACTGTGATGATTCAAGAACCATCTAAATCTGTTGTCAACAATTTTTTCAAGTATTTTGCACATGTTATAAGTTAAGGATATTGACCCGTAAATATCAATTTTTGTCTTATCTTTTCCTGGTTTTGGAATTGGAATTACTGTTGCCTCTCTCCACAAGTTAGGAAATTAATTTCTCTCCCAAATTGAATTGTATATTCTGAGAAGAAGGTCAATTACCTTTGATGGTAGATTTTTATAAGTACATTTGGGAAAATGTCAGGTCCTGGAGACGAGTTCTTAGTTGATTCAATAGCAGCAGTAAGTTCTTCAATTGAAATTGGAATGTTGAGATGATATTCAGAACTGAGGTCTCCATTGTCTGTTGAGAGATTTCCAAGGTCTTGAATGAATTCTTCTGGGTAATTAAGTATACTAGAATTTTTGGCAAATATATCTACAAACTTGTTAGCAATTTCTTCTGAGTTAGTGATGAAGTTATCATCTTCAGTTTTTATGTTATTAATTGAATTATATGATTTATTTACGTGAATGGCTTTTATCTTATTCCATGATTTTCTCATTTTGTTCTGTATGTTTATTGTTGATAAATAAGTAGCCTAGAATTTGCCTTTGCTTTCTTTTATTACTCTTCTAGCTGCTGCTCTCCTTTTCTTATACTCAATTTTATTTTCTTGAGTGTTATGTTTCTTGAACTGGTTAAATGCGTGTCTGGACTTCCGGGTGGCTTGTTTGCAATTATAATTCCACCATGGTACGTTTTTTTCTTTTCTGTGATGGTTTATATGTTGGCTCGGAGTTATTTGCTGCTTGGTTGACAATATCTAAAAATGATTCAATAGGGTATTCTATATCTACTATATTATCAAATGCAGTAGATTGCTGAGGGTATTTTTCTATATTCATTCCAGTTAGATTTATTGAAGTTCCATTTCAATTTAGTATTGAAGGTTTTTGTGGAGAATTTGGAACTGTCAAAATTGATGAAAATAGGGAAGTGATCATTATCATAGGGATATTCGCAGATTGTCCAGTCACATATACCGGCAACTGAAACAGAACATAAAGTAAGGTCAATAGCATTACGTTTTTCATTGCTAAGATTCATATGAGTTGCTTCACCTGAAATGAGAATTATAATATCAGAAACTTCAACTGCAGATTCAACTTTCTGCCCCCTTACGTCAACTTTATATGACCCCCAACGAGAATGGTGACTGTTAAAATCACCTAGAATAATAAAAGGTTTGAGCAGTTGGTTAATGATATCAGTAATTTCAGACTTCTCTAGAGAATGACTGTTAGGTATGTATATATTGCATATACATACTGTAATATGATAATTTATTTTAATAGCTATGGCTTCTATATTGGAATGGATAAATAGGTTTTACTTCTTTAACATAAATTGCAATTTCTTTTTTTTTTGCTTAATTTGAGTTGTTGCTTTTTTGAAAAGCATTTGAAACATTTATTTTTTCCAACATTATTATTTTTGTAATTTGTCATTTGAAAACAAATAATGACTGGTAAATACAAATTACAAAGTAATTGAATGCTTTCAAGTCTGGTAAAGAAACCATTGACAATCCATTACAACACTTTCATCAATTAATGCAAACTATTGAATTTTCCATACTTGTATCTTTGTTACTATCTTCAAGCTGTTGCAGAGCGTAAGTTTTTTAGTAATTCTGGTAAACCTGCCCTTTAATGACTTTTCAGTAAGAAATGGGTATGCTTTATTCATCATTATAATTATTCCATTAATATCTTTGGTATAATCTTTCTATAAATAATTTAAATTGATGGAAATGTAGAGGAAATGTTTATTCTCTAGACTCTATGAAATCTTTAGCTGGTGCAAAGAGTTCACTAACTGATTTTATTAATACTGTGTGTTGTGAGGTAGGGGATTCTTCATTTCCCTTTTTCTTTTTTCTGGGATTGTTTTTTTGATGATCAAGAGATTTTGTGGGTTTGATTTTCCTACTCAAACACTCAGGTTGTGAATAGGATTGAAGTTTTCTTTTGTTTAAATGAGGAAAATTTCCTTCATCGATTGTTGATGTTACTGGCTGTATTTGAATGACTTCAGGCTTCTCCATTTCTGGTTTATTATAACCAGCATCAGTAGATATAGACTTAGTAATCTCATTTCCAGTATGATTAGATGGGTATTTGTTGGCTGTGTAACCTACCTTACAAAGAAAACAACAAATATTTTCAGTGGAAAAATAGATTCTGTATGAAAAGATCAAAGTTGAATCAGGTAGTTTCGTTACATCATCTGGGTGTATAAATACCTGTCTTCTAAAACTTAAAATGTGAGTTCAACCGGATTCAGATATCCCTGATCTAATGAAATATATCATAGTGGAGGTTTTTATTTCTTACTGATTTATAACTCTCTAAATTATTTTATGTGGAATTATTGGGCACACATTTGATATTATTACCCTTACATCGTGATTTATTGATGGTCTTACACTCGATTTGTGTTTGTCAATTTGTATTCCTTTGTATTTTTCTGTGATTTTCTTAGTTAATTCGGGACTTCCTTTAAATAAACAAATTTTGTTATTGGATGCTCTTGAAATGAATCTTATGTGACTTAGTTCAGTTATTGTTGCCATTTTCTTTATATATTCTTTAATGCTTATACTATCTTGTCCATCTATGACTATTGCTTGTTCTCTCTTTGGGAATGAATTTGTGTGGGCAACATTAGTGTAAGTTTTGCTTACTTGATTAGGATTTCCTCCTGTAGTGTTGGGTGTTAGGATTTCCCTGTAGTGAGAAAAACCTCATTGTAGATTCGGATTCAGTCACGGCTGTGGATGTCTTCACTCTTGGTCTTGTGATAACGGTTATGTGCGCTAATAACAATAGTTCCAAGTGCTATTTTTCACTCGCGTCACAGTTATATAATGTTTTTCGTACAGCTCTAATAGCACGTAGCATCTTAACCACTTCGTTACCAACCACAGAGCACTCACCTGTAGCTTGTCTATGTTACCATCCTTCCTCAACGTCTCGCATGTTAAACCCCACACTCTTCCATATTCTACTATTTCCATTCGAAGAGGGAAAGTTGTTAGCAAAACGTATTTATTTGTGTAAAATGTTTAAAGGTAACTTCCAATGTACTTGCAAGGTAACTTCCAATATAAAAAAACAAAACAAAAAACAATGCAATAGATATTGAAAATAAATTTTTCAAAAACATTTCATTAGTATTACCGAGATATTTCCTCGAACAATTCAAAACACTTCCTTTAAAATGTTTGAAGTTAATATTCAATATTTTTGACAATTAGTTTTTCGCTTTTTGAGATAGTCACAAAAATATTTTTTAAAAATATTTTACTCTTAAGAAAGGTACGTGACTAAACACTCTGACTTGAAGTTTCACCGAATCACTGCAGATAACGAAAATACTGGTACTGGTAAAACAAACTAAACCTAACAAGACACGTCTTCACCTTTCACTGTACGCCCACATCCCTCGACAATTAGACACATCCCTCCTCAATTAGACACAGCACTTGTAGATCTCAGCAAAAAGTTAAATGAATGTTCTCACCACCCGCATAAGAAACAACCTTCATCGATATCAAGCAACTATTAATAGTAATTCTTGTTGTTACTGCGAGAGCAAATCTTGAATTAATAATTATGTAAATAAGCCTCGTCAGTCTGCGCAAACCAAGTGTACAAGAAAACGTAAATAATATAAGAGGAATCTAAGGCTTCTAAGCGTGACTTCACAAAGATGGCCACCATCACCAAGATTTGAAATTTAGGTGGCATTGATAGTATTGATAAGTGCCGAACCAGCAAACATTTAATACAATGTTAAAGAATATATCTCATCCTGTAGATTACAGTGTGAGGAACCTCTCCTTCAGGCCTTTGGCCTCAATTTGTTTTAGTTTTTAAGTCCCGATAACGCTTCGTTTAGGAGTTATTTAAATATATATATATATATATATATATATATATATATATATATATATATATATATATATATATATAGCTGACTGAATGTTGTGGGTTGCATTTGACATGAACATTTAATTGCATTTTTTAAACAAATCCTTCATATCTTTAAAGTCAAAGTGCAATTCGTCACATCTCCGTGAAATTCTCTTTCTTTAGAGTCCTCCTTGAAATATCGGTTGCGTGTGAGAGCCGCAAAAGGTATGAATACAACTGAAATAATATTGGAGACGTTCTTGGAATAAGGTCATGTAAAATTTTTGAAAATATGAGCAGTTTTCGCGTATTTTGGGTGAATTATAAACAATTAAAACTTTTTGTAATACAATTATTTTCTCGAAAACGGCTCCAATACTTTTCTTTAAATTTTCTCGTATGTATCAAAGGACAGTAAAAAATTGATGCTAGTCTCACTTCGGGGGAGCTCTCTGTATTGCAAATTACAATTGGAATTAAAAAATGTTAACAAGTCGTTTTCGCGTAATTTCTTCTTGAAAATAATGCAATGCATAAAAACAGATTTTCTCAAAAAACACTCACAATTTTTTCTTTATCTTTTTCACACGTATAAGAGAACGGCGCTTAAGAGAATGATGCATGTCTTATTTTCGTTGATGTCTGTAAATATTTGAAAATTTGCAAAATTAGAAAAAATGCGAGAACGTATGTGCTGTTGAAGCACTACTTGTTTCTTGTTCAACTGTTACAATAGTTTGCGTTTTTAGTTATGTATGTGTGATCATTAGTAGGAAAATATATTCTTAGTTTCACTTTTGAGCCAGAATTCATGACTATGGGATGAGTAATCGTATTACTAAAAATACTAGTACATTTTTTAAGGAATGAGTGTGGAAAGAAATATTTTCTTAGATAAACTGTAAAGTTTGAAAACATGTAAGATCGATAACTATATTTAGAAACCTACCTCAAGAATGTCACTTTCACTCCTCTTCCTAAGAATGTGAAAACGACTGCGATCAGATCGTTTATTATTTTGATAAAATTATGATTATATAATATAGATAAAGATAAATTTTAATTAAAATAAACATTATTTACTTCTTTATATTATTATAATTTTTATAGGGAAGGAATATTGGAAGAGTTAACTTCAGGAATAATTTGTGGGACAATGGACATTGGAGAAGTGTTGCATTTGTAATCAAAACAAAAGCACAGATGTGCGTCTATCTCGATAGGACAATGAGATAGAATAGACTACATAGAGTGGCTGTTCCTATACTATTAGAGCTCTTACTATTTGAGTGGCGGTGTAACCTGGCTGTTACCATCCGTAACCAGCGCCATACGTAATGCTAGAATACTTTGTTTCGCAGAGAGCGCAGCTGTGTCTACAAAAAACGGCTTCAATTTGTTTCAAAGATGGGGGCGCATCAGCCACTCTATGTAGTATATTCTAGCTTGTTGCGGATAGAAGGAAATATAGCAAGTAAACTGCAATGGAATTTCATTGACTTTTTATTTTTCTATTGCAAATTTATAATTTACAATTTAAAAGACTAGATTTTTAAATTATTGAAATACATCGCATTGCGAATAATACTTATTTTTTATAAACCGACCCATAACCTAGAATAGAGAAAAGAAGTACAGACAGACGTTAGCAGGTTATATTACAAGGGAATGAATGAATTCGACATACAATATAGTATACAAGTCGCAGGCAAGGGTGTTCATATTGTTGTGTCACATAGTGTCTAGCAAGTTTTATGTTTTATTGTGTTTGTTTTTATAATTAGGAAATATTTTGTTAAAAAAGCAATAAATAAGTTTATTTGAATGAAGGAACAAGAACATTATCACACAAATTCTACGACAATCAGCTTCCCTAATCCGTGAATTTTTGAATGTACTACTTTATCACCACAGCGGCGTGTGAAATATCTGTGCGCATCGATTCAGGAATTTTGTTTAAGTTTCCACTGCATCCCGTATTCTTCAGTTCAACTGACGCCTTTTCTATCATCAAAATTCAATCGAGAGTCAGCTCAGAATAATTTTAACAATATACAGATTTGCAAATATCACAGTTGTGATTTCAATAACAATTCTAAGGTTAACTTGGGATGCATCTACAACGAGATCATTAACAAGTTTGTGCGAAGAACGAAGTCTTGATCCACTCTATGTTATCTCCAAAAGAATCCCGGAGAGCATCTGGGAATGTCTGCGCCCTAAACGCATCAACCGACCACCATCCAAATTTCTAGTGTAACTCAAAGTGAAATTTAGGCACTTTCTAAGTTGGCCACTACACTTAATAACAATGTGAAACAATTAACATTTTATCCTAAACTATCTTAAAAACACTTCAACAATCATGTAATATCTACCACGATTTTAGAATATAATACGCTAGGTTGTGGCATGGTTGCTCAGAAAGTGACTAAAGTGTGCCTGAGTTTTGAAATTTGTGTCTGTCTGTCGTATTGGCAAGATAGCACATTCTACCGAAGGTTTTTTGAAGCATTATTGATTATTGGAAAGGACAGAGAAATTCTGATTAGGTGTGTACGTAGGGAAATTATATAAAAGGTAGTTAAAACTACATTCCGTCACGAGCTTTGATGAAATACCCTTGCTTTCAATGCATTAATAAAAGATATAGATATTGCTGAAATTACAAAATTTGCAAACCGATCTTTTTCTTTGTTTATGTTTTCATATGTATTTATATTGAGATTCTGGCACTTTTTTAAAGCACAATTTTACTGTTTTAAAAACCATGATAGTATGCATTATATTATTTTTTCAAAGTAAAACATACTGTACAGTTATAATTACATATTTATCAGCATGACTCGTTTCAGCATGACTCACTCAAAATGTTTTATTTGAAATTCATTTCGTGGAAGTGAATGTAAGTCGTTTGTCAAACATTTCGTATATTGCGGAGAAGTAAATTATTTCAATTTATTGATACATGGATGACAAGGGGATGTCAGTACCATTACCATAGACCGTGTTCTTTGGTTTAAGTTCAATGACGGAACATATTTTTACATTTTTTTGAGATATACAATTTTTCTGTTACACAGTTATAACCTTCGGTTAGGAATGAAAACTAGCGCATAGGGTTTATTGAAACATTTTCTTTTTCCTTCTATTTAGTTGATGTAGAGATGAAAACGCACCATATGGCCGGCCTCACGCTTTGCGCATTGCATATCTTGCTGAACCTGTACAAAAAACTACACGAAATATAGATAAATAGTTTCATTTCTATGATAAATTTTTAACATTATAATAATATTATTATTAAAATCTGAACAATCTATAATGTTTTCCAACAATCACTCACGACAATCACAGAATAATGTTGAGTAAAAAATTACATAGTATCCTACTGCTAGACGAAAGTGAAATACGCCGAAGGTCATATCTTGGATGGTGTAAATAATCCAGGAACTATGACATGTACATTTTTGTGCAACAATCGCGTTCACACACACACACACACGCATGATGGGGACACACACTTTTAGAAAAATATTTTTCATTATATTTTGGTCGTGTTCTCTGCAGATGACAATCCGCGCAAAGTTTTTGACAAATCAGCCTCCACGCACGTAGGATGTGGGGTCTCTAGAGTGGCTGGACCAGGCTTCAGTCCCAAGGTACGGCCTCGCTGCTTTTGCTTTCAGTTATCTAGTGGCGCTCCACGCACCGCACCGAGGTTGTCTGTGAGAGACAGCCTCTGGGTGTCAAAGGCATTTGAACGTCGCTTTCCTCTGCCTCAGGAACAGATTCTCCGAGTTCATCTTTCGTCGGGTAATGCGTCGCAAGGGCTAAGGCTCTGATTTCTTATTACGGAAATTTTTGATAGTTGACACAAACTAGGAAGACAATTGGTAGATAACTATTGATTCATATATTTATAATAAATTCAACTTAGAGAATTTAATGTAAATTCTATTACAATTATTGTATTGTTTTTTCCAACCGTGCAATATATTTTAATTAGTATTAATAACTTTACTTTGCTAGATTTGTACTACATTTTGCTTTGGCAATATTTAATTTTATGTAAAAAATCCGATAGATGAAATTAATGTCGGAAAATAAACAAATCAGAACTCAAAGCCAAAGATAGACGGCAAGCAAAATCTTGCCCAGGCGTTCCAGAGGAAGTGGAAGACAAAGCGATATAATTCCTCACACAGAGCGAAGGTCACTTCAACAGTCAGCGATGAGTTAATTAACTAATAATAAGGAAATCGACCTAGAAAATTCTCCCGGGAACTTGGCGATTTTCCCGCGCGCCACGTGGTTGAAACGGCCGGCTCCTTTATTGCAACTGTTACGGCGTTCTCGTCCGGGCGGCGCCTCCGCGCCTCTCGCGGTGTCCAGCGGGGGGCGGGGGGGCGGGCGGAGCGCGGCGTGGCGGCGGCGTGGCGCGGCTGTGGCAAGGGGGCGGGGGCGGGGGCTTCCCGGCTCAGTGCACGTGCCCGGCGTGCTCCGCGTGCGAGTGGCCCGCGTGGCTGCCCAGCAAGTGCGTCGCCGCCGCCGCCGACGTGGTCGTGGTTGTGGTTGTGGTGGCCTCCGCCTCCACCGCCGTGGTTGTGCTCATGGCCAGCTGAAACAAAGAAAGGACGGGGCTGTCAGTGCGTTTAGAAACGGAAGGGCTGCTTCAGTGGTGCTGGCTGAACAACGGGAGGATCGTCGGATGGAAAGTACATGGTGAGGCTGTAATAATAATGATAATAATAATAATAATAATAATAATAATAATAACAACAATAATAAAAAATAATAATATGCCTTTATTAATATGGCGAGGCTGTACACAGAACAAAAGAACGCAAGATGTAAGTCTAGGAAACCAAACGATACGATGTGTATATTTAATTCTTTCAACAACTTTTGAATCCGCTATTTTAAGTCTTCGACCGAAAAAAGGAATTGTTCTCTTGAAACCGTAAAATAGCTGGCGGGAAATATACAGTATTTTTGGAAAAATAAACTATTTCATTCTATCACAATTTTTATCTCTTGTCTCTTATCGTACCTAAAGGAATTGACTTTCAAAGAAAAAACAAAATGGATTTTTCTTAGTTGATACTTTTTAATGGCCCACCTGATACTTCACATGATCAAGTTGGCGACGAAGCGAGTAACAAAACTTTGAGTCTGTGCAACGCATGATTTTCTACAAATTTTATTCTTTACTCAAGTACTTTGTTCTCTGTACTCGTGGTGCTTTTTTTGGTCCAGGGCAATGGCTGGAATGAAGAAAGAACTTAGCAGTGACATAAAGGAAATAATAGTAGCTGTTGGTTTATGAAGGTAAGCATGTTAGTTGGTTTATGAATTCTTTAAGAGAAAAATGAAAGCAGAGTAAATAAACCCCATTCGACACTCAAGTGCGGGTAAATAAGTTTAGATATAACCGTTCGATGAAGAACCTACCAATGAAAGCCAATAAAAGAAGCTAAATGACAGGGGCGAATGTTTCGTAATTTACCAGGTGAGGAAACCCCAACATTAAGTGTACTAAACAACAGCAAAATAATGGAACATCGATTACATCATGACCAAATGGGGATGCTTAGGTGTCTTGAAGGAAAATGTAAAGCAGGATGCAGAGAAAATGCAATTAGGGCCAAATTACGATTTCAAACAAGATAATGATCCCAAGCACACTGCTGATATCTTCAAACAATGGTTTATATGGAAGGTGTCCCAGCGCTCCCCTCCTTAATCCCCTCATCCAAACCCGATCGAACATTATGGGCTGATTTGAAGAAAAGGGTGCATTCAAGAAACCCTATCTCTGGCAAAAATTAAAACGTGTTGTGGCAGAAGAAATTCAAAAGCGAAACTGTTGATATGAGGTGTCAAAAACTTGTGCATTCAATGCAAAGGCGATGCACAGCAGATTTCATAGTTAAAGACTTATATCTGGGAATTAAATATTTTTTCTTCTGAATTCTTTAATATATGTAACATTTTTTGATAGTGTACAAACAATGCTGTTGCATGGTAATGCCACCACAGTTTTGTTAACATATTTATTTGTGTTTTATTTGAAAACAAATAAACTTTTTGTTGATTGTGTTTGTTTATTCAGCCTTGTAAAAAAAGACAAAAAGTATAAAATGGTGTAAACATTTAATTTTTAGTTATAAATGTAAATATACAAACAAGATTGTTAAACATATTTAAAACGTTTGGAAGCTCTATGATGCTTAAACGAAAACATGCATTTGCATGGAAATCCTCTCTCTAACTATAAGGAATACACGAATCTGATTCAATGGTCGCAGAGAAAGGACTGTTTTCTGTGTGGTGGGGACCTTGACTTTGTTTCATAGTGTTCATTATTTGAAAGGTAGAATTAATAAAGTTATTTTATGATTAGAGATAAGATTTTGTATTGCATCTCTTCTGCAGCAACGAATGCAGTTAATTTCTTAAAATATTTAGTTTTTGCATGCACTATTATGAATCGACATTCAACTGATCAACTGCTGAGGAGAATGAATTGCTTGATTACTATTGTTTGTGTGCTATTTTCACGAATGTTTCGAACAATTCCGTGTCTAAGAAAATATATATATTACGAACCTCTACAATATTTCAAGACATCCGTTCGTGTGAGACACCTGAGACTTCAAAAGGAGGGTGGGACTTCTCATCAACGTGTTCTCGAATGAACCGCGACCTTTCGTCTGCAAATGTTATTAAGAGTAACAAAGTAGTCAGCAACGCTACGTGGCTATAAGAGCAAAGGAATCTTACGATGAGTTTCATTCTCTGACAACAGCGTTATATAACATTATTAGTGAAGGAAATAAAGTGTTAAATTCTTTTGAAACTTTGTCAGGTGTTTTTCCGAGGTAAGCAAGCAAAAGTTTGTGAAAGAAATTTCTTTGGCAATGAAGGAAGTGATAAGGCTCTGTAATGTTCTATTGGATCCCAAGTTTTACTTGGAGGAGTGCTTTAGTGAACACTACACCGTTACGAGGTTGGATTGAATTACAAGCAGAGTACACTTCATAATAATAAGATGCAAGTTTATAGTTATGAAAAAACAGTTCTTATCCTGTTCGTTCTCTTGTTTACTGTGTTTGAACGGTAGCGGTATTCACACATGAGCACACACATATCACACAAAAGTAAACATACCCATACACATTTCTACAAACCGAACGCATTTGCTTAATGATGAACTTGTAGACCTACATTTTCATAACGTAACTAATGGTGACGTTTTGTGAATTTAACAATTTATATTTTATGTTATAGGTATTTAATAAACACATTTGTTTATTTATTTAACATTCATATTTGTTTCAAAATTGTAGGCGATAAGAGTATTAAGCTCTTTTCCTAAAAAAAATGTAAATGGGAATTCCAGAAACAATAAATTCCAAAGGACATCTCGGAGCTTCGCGCAGTTGCATGACCGACTAGTGAGGCTGTGTGTGGGAGCGACGCGACGGCGGCTCGCCTTGACCGCGGGCGGCACCCGTCTCGACATGGGGGGGGTTGGAGCGGGGAGGAGCGGGGCAGAGCAGGTGGGGCCGTCGTGCCGCGCGGCGCCGTGGGAGAAGCTGCGGCCGGTGGGTCTGGGAGCCCGGAAGGCCGCGGCGCCGCGCCGCGCCGTGTCGTGCCGTCCCGTGCCGTCCCGTGTCCCCGCTCCTCCCCGCAGCCGGCGAGAAAGCGAGAGTGGGCGGCAGAGCGGTGACGCAACGGGGAGAGTGACGGCCGCTCTGTGGGTCAAGATCGGCGCGGCGTCGCTCGGCGCGGCGCGGCGCGGCGGGCCGGCCCGCTCACCGCGCACGTGGACGCGCCGCATGCGAAAGGAATTCCAGCGTTCGCCGTGTTTCTCGACTTGCGCTCTCCCTCTGGAAATTAATCTCTCTATTCGACAATACCAATGCTGGATTATAGAGAATCCAAATACGCTAGTGTCGGAAATTACGTTGCTGCTGCTGCTGCCGTTGTTGTTGTTCTTGCTGTTATTTTGAAATCATAGGGCCTGTTTCACCGGTGCCTGATAAAGTCCCAGATACTAATCCTACAGTTATTTTATCCGTCAGATAAAAGTCCCTGATATTTATTTTGCGTTTCACTAAGGTCTTTCCTGTTAAACTATCTGATGGATATCTGTCTGATAAATAATGTTCCAATAATCTCCTATTCATGTGGTGAACCAAACAACGAATAAAAGTATTACGCGAGCTCTGTGTCAAAACGCGGCGAAATACAGCATTGCTTGATCGTATGCATGAAGATGATTATTAGACTACCAGATGACTAAGGGGCGGATTTTCATGACCTAAAACATCACAAAAAATGATCAATAATATGGTCTAAAAATGATCTAAACGCGAAGAAAAATAAAGTAAAAAATGTTAGCGGAAACCAGTTCGGATTAACAACTCAAGCCGTTGGATACGTTACTGATGTAATCGAGGCTGCTTCTTTTTGTTCAAGTGAACTCAGCTTTCAAACTTTTCCTTTAGACTGTTCTTTATCAGGAATCTCTGTCTTAAGTTATCCCGAAATCGGCTGAACGGACAAACGCGCTAATAGGCGCAACGAGAATTTTAGATTACATACAACGGCTGACATTACAATTTTTGATCGAAGAAATCGAATAGGCTACTCAAGAATTGTGTGGAGAACATTTTTTGTATCGAGTAAATTCTATTTGAAGCAAGTACCATTAAAATGATATAAAAATGGATATCAGCGGAAAATGCATTAAAATGACGGGAAAGTGTCAAAAATGACTTATTAGTCCAAATCGACGAAAAATACAATTTAAGGACGTTTTTTCACGATTTAAAAAATGGGAGGGTGGTGACACAATTCATTGAAATACATAGAGAACCATTTGGTCTGACAACGTTGTTTTGTGTGCTTGTTTTATTACTATTTTTATTAATCACGTGTTACGTATTGTCAAAAAATTACAGATACGAATTTGGCAGATACTCCTAATTAAGTTATACAATTTGAATGCTGATGGATCTTCCGGCAGCATATTCGTAATACTATGCCATTTGAAAAGTGAAATATTTAACATTAAGTCTTAGTTTTATACCATATTTCGATAATAAAGCTTCAATGAAAGTAGTTCCTACTGCTTCTGATAGACCTCAAAAGTATATTATAGGACACTGCCGGTACTTTAACACAGACTCCGTATATTGAATTTCATAGTAATGTACAGGACTTCGCAGTGTTAGACCAGTCATTGACTACTTGATATTGAACGTGAATGTCCACGGTCGTCAGTGATATATTCCTTGGCCCACTAAATCGGAATGTAGGACAAATCCTTGTTTTTTTTGTACCAGCATGTTACCTGACAAGACACCTTTCTCAGTCCCTGAAGTCCATATTCGATCTCGGTAACATTTAAGAGGAACATGATGGCCAATAGAACTAATTATCGCAATCTGACGCGTCGTGTTCTGGAAGACTACTTCGAGCTCGGTTCGGAATTCTGGAATTATTAAATACATTGGCGTTTTGCTGTACGAATTTTGTTTTGAAAATGCTCATTTTAGATCACCAATACTAGTAGCAACGCTATGAAATAGATTCTGAAGAAAGAAAATATAATAGAAATATCAGAAATAAGTTTCATAGTTTCAAAACATAATGATCTTTGAGTAATTATAAATCTATAAACCCTTTTACACTAGATAAAAGTGCAACGAAATAAATGCAAAGAGAATGCGTGTATGTATGATTAAATTTTTTTTAATGCATACATTTTTTTGCTAACTCATCGCTCATCAACGAGAATCTTCAACTGTCAATTTGGTTATTGACAAAAAAAAATCATTGTTCTAGCCTCCCAGGATATGCTATTACATTTTACCGTTTCCACTGCACATTATGCGTCTTTCATTGTCATAAGTGTAGTTCTACATTTAACTAAATGTTATTCCTTTTTTCATAAAAAAATGTCGTTGTTGTGATCTTATCACAGCGTATCCTACAAACACCTCTGTACGTCTTCTGAACACCGCGCTATTGTTTTGCATGTTGTTACCACTGCAATCTGATGCGGATAATGCGAAGGACACCTTCTTCCTTTCTGGGCGCGTCTTTTCCCGAATGTTTCGAAAGAACCTGCTGCACGCCACGGGACGAATCCGAAGAAAGCGCCTCGTCCGGCTCGTGAGAGGCTCGACCCCGCAGCACTGCGTCTCGGGTGGCGGCCCAGCGCACGCGCGGCCGCCGAGGGCCCGAGGACACTCGGCGTGCGCCGAGGACGGCCCGCCTCGCGTGGCGGAGTCCCCGCCGGGGCGCGGAGGGCGCGAGGGGGGCGCGGAACAAGACGGACTCGCCGAGGAGGTTTCGATTCAAGCCTCTCGGATAGACGAATTCATGACGAAAGAGCGGGAATCCTGAGATGAAATAACGACATGAAAGAGGTAAAATGCTACCTTCCGCAATTACTAATTCTTTGGCTGATACGAATGAACGTACTATCTCGGCATTGTATTAATAACGATTTATTACTTTGCCACCCTCGTGTCTTCTAATGGCACTTTTGGACCAATTCTCCGTACTATGCCTTTACTAATTTGCACATGCCATTCCTTGGCCTCATTTCGGCGCTTGTACCCTTGTTTAGGTACGGGATACAGTTCTACAAACACACAGATTACCCACAGTTGTTCGTCTGGGCTCAGGGCAAGAAATTATGGAAGGACTGTGGTATAGAGGTACACGAGGGATTCAGGATGCCCCTAAGGGGGGGGGGGCTTGCTCCAAACTTAAAACGTTCATGGTTTACACCGGTTTCGAACTTTGTCTTCGACGCTTGGAGTCAACGTACTTGTACTCACCTGCCCCCAGCCCTGTCTCACGAGGCTGACTCACTTGGCCGTTCTATTTGTGAACGTGCTACAGGCATGTAACATAATAATTTGATAAAACTAAAAAATATATTTATAACGAATATTTTTATTCTCATGCGGCTTTTTATATTCCTTGTATCAATGAATCAACGTACCTGAATGGCTTTGGAAACCATTAAAATCTCTCAACATGGGCTTTGAGAAACGAACAATTTTCTCAAAATTAACTAATGCTATATAAAATGTTGTAGAACATTATATTTACAGCACATATCAGTTAGCTCAGTGTTTTAGTTTATTTTCATGTATAATTTGTATTGAGAGAATTGAGTTTTATCAAAGAACACGTACATTTTTGGCATTTTCTCTATTCTTCGGTCCCCTAATAGTAAAATGGAAATATGACTAAGAATATCAGAGAAGACTCAAACTTTTTTGTTTAGCATATGTTTCTTGAAAAAAAATTGAGTTAATTCTCTCTTTGAAATAATGTTTTTGAACGTTTCTGAAAATGCGCAATTGTGTGGTCATATTAACAGGAGTCTTGAGTTGTCGAGAAACTTCATCAGAAATCATTTGGAGCACATGCACTCTAAAAGTATTTTTGTTTCTTTTCTTTAAAGAGTTTGTAATACTAAATACAAATTTGGCGATGTTTTAATTACGTTGTGTTGGTAATGAAGCAATTTATTGAATATTGTAAATTATTCGAGAGATCCTACATTAAACATGTTTTGTTAAAAAAGTATATTAACAAATTGGATCTCATTCCTTTCACAAAAGCTCTTAAAGAAGTATCACTGAACTCAAAAGCACTTCACTAATCTGTGAAATAGATACCGGACCTTAAGAGAATGTAAGGTGTTCTTCTATCGTTACAATCGTCCTAATTCTAATAATATTCTAATAATTGTTCTTCTTGAACGCATACTTGGATACGGATACCTGGACACGTTCTAATAATTACTGTTAGGTATTGCCACTTGAAGATATGACTCTCTCTTGATCTCGAGAATCAATACTTCCTCAAGTATGTCCCATCACAGTTTACTTAAGTTACATAGGCCGGGTAAGTGATTTCATTGTAAAGATGTCGCCATTTTCTGCTGAGATACAATGACAATTTGAATGTCATCATCTGAAGCTCTCGTTATCTCTTCATAGAATTGAGAGTCAGCATTATCTACAAAAGCGAGAAGTAAAGTTAGTAAAATACTTTTGTGAAAGTAGGCATCTGTTTATTGTGTACATGTTTTACATTATTGTATTTTTGCTACGTAACGGTAATGTCCTACTTAGCAGGAAAAACATAAAAGCACGGAACAAAATCTGCAATTCATTTTCCTTGGTTTAAATTGTCGAAAGATTGCATCATCGATGTTTAAAACACAATGAAAACAAAACAAAACCAAAAAACAAAAAACAAAACAAACACAGTAGCCAAATAATTAGACGCTGCAGATTATTGTATGAGCAATAATCTTGAGTAGCACATAGCGCAATCCCATCGTCGAAGCAAAGGGCCGTGGTCGTTTGAGAGTGGAAAGTAGCTCAAGAGCGCGTCTCCGCAACGCAGCGAGTGGCTTCCACAGGATTCGAGAGATTCGCCTCGCCGCGCTTGAACGGCCTCGTCACCCACTACCACCCGCAGCATCTTGCCTTTGCCGCCCCCTCCCCCCTCCCCCCTTTCCTCTTGGATCTGGGCGATACCGTTTTCTCCTCCCTTTGCGTTACTTCTTCCACCTTCCAGCACAGAAGTAGGATACGGCGGTGGTCTCACCGCTAGCGGGCGTCCCCGTCGTCACGCGCGCCACGTTCTTTTCCGCCCCCGCCCGGCCGTGCCTTCCCCAGCCTTCTGCCACCCGCGGTGCACCGGGGGGGGGGGGGCTTCCTCCCCGGAGAGCGAACGGGTGGAGAGAACACTTTCTTCCCGCGCGGTGATCGGCTGCAACTGGGCCGCGGTTTCTCCTCCGCCTCCGCCTTCACCCTCGTCCCCGTCGCCGGTCGCCAGGCCGAGTTCGAGACCGGACAAAATGCGCGCTGCACTTTCCTCTCCACCAGCTGCTACACGCCCCTCTTTCGTGATTTCCCTTTCTCTGTTTTGATGAATGTGACATTGCGTTTGGGATTCTGCTTTCTCGCTTTTCTCACATTACGCAGGTTCATTATTCAGGTTTTCTATGTGTTAGTACACTAGACTTTACGATTAACAGGCACATTTTCAGAATGAACTAAGACTTCATGACGTTATATGTTCAGAGAACATCTCCTTTGAACTGTGGTGCACACAAGCGCGCAAGAGAAGTTAGTTAAATTTGGATAGAAATTATCTACCAATTGCCACTCCATAAACACCGATACTATAATTAGAGTAGTCCAGCGTCCACCTTGGAAGCTGTTTTATGCTTGTAAACGAAATGATTAAATGAAATTTCATTTTCATGTAACGTGTAACTTCATTTTCCTGTAACTTTCTATGGTGCGATCCCGGGATCGATTGCCGGTCGGAGAAAAAATAGCTGTAGCTGTAGCTTTCAATTACAATCATCTCACTTTCTGCAGCTGTGTGAAGGAAGAAAAGCTCAGGTAGACCAAGTGTGTTATATACGATGATGGGAATTCGTTATAATTGCGGATAATAAATAAAAGCATGGCCCGAACACCGCTATCTGGAAACGTCGGATTAATCCAACCCAAAAATGCCAAATGCATGCAATGATTTTTCTCAAGCCTTGCAGGATAATGAACCACAGCGCTCACAGCTCCTCATTGAGAATCTCTGCAACCGGCCGCCGCATGTTTAGGGGATTCCACATTGTTGAGCCAAGTCTACGTTAAGATAATGGGAACTGTTTAGAATTCATGAGGGTGGCCCATAGTAGGTTGGACATCCGGCACCTCGTACACCATTCCTTCTTCTTTTATGTAACAGCATTCATTTACATATTTCGTAAATGTTATTAACCTAATTATTTGTATATGTTAGATACAAAATAGTTCATTTCCTTCACTGAATTCGTCCTACATTTGTTTTGGTTGAGGCAAGATAATGATAGCATAAAGGAATAATGACCTTACGTGTGTTAAAGAACAGTTTTCCAAAAAATAGCAATGGCGATGCCAGCTGTCTTTGATTTCTCTCTCGGAAGATCTTTCTAGAAAGCCATCAAATATTCCGTGCATCTCTTGCACCACAGCCTTAAGGTGCTTTTATTTCTCGACCATATCCCACATACTTATTCCCTTTTATTTCTTGCCCGCCTGCTCGCGGGGTTCTCTGCTCTGATGTCGTGATCGCTGAACGCACGTCTCTCGCTGCTGAAGCTCGCCCATTGCGATTCCCTCGTCTGGCGGACGAGAGTGAAATTTGACGGAACAGCGTGAAAAGGTTTAACGAGCGAAATACTCTGGCGCGGACGCCCGGAGGGGATCGTATTTTAATGAGCTCGGACTTACATGAAACGTTCTCATTGGCGTTCCTCAGTTTTTCAATTCTTATTGGCTCCTGGACTCTTATCTCGACAATCGATCTCACGATAGAAATTGGGTTTACGAGAGCGCTACCAAGAATGGGTCTTGTATTAGAGCAGATAAATTTCAAATATTTTAAACAGTGGTGATTATAAATAGATTATGTAATATGTTTAAAATTATTTGTCATTGTATTCAAAACGTTATTTCTGAAAGGCTGTAATTTGGAAATCTACGCCAAAGAAGGTTGTTACATTCGCTGATAATCTCACGACTGGTAATCAAAGCGCGACCATTGCATGAACGGTTGAAAACTATAGTTGAGCTTCGAAACGAAGAGAATGTAACATTGCTCAGTAAAAGGAACAAAGAAATGTACTCAAGCTTTAAATAAATTTCCACAAATGTAGAAATGAGAAATGTAAGATAATCGTATGCAGAAGAAAAGCTTGATCAAAACTACTCAACTTAGTCCTACTTAAATTCTTTCACTTATTACCATTGAATTCTTTAACTCATTGAATTAAATTATATTATTCCTTTCTGTAATTAATAATGAAATTATTTATTTTAATTAATCATTCTAGCAACTTCAAACACCTTATTTTTCATTAAAACTAGCTTCCTATCTTGAGTCGATCTTGCAGCTTGCGACCATCGCCCATGAATTCACACGCCCGAGACGCTCTTTCCTCCCTCGGAAGAAAACCAATCATCACCTCCCAAATAAAAGACATTGTATCCTTTTCCGACTGACTGCCCAAGCCATTATTCATGGATGCATGGTTCACCTCAAAAGAGATTTTCTTTCTCAATGAATCAGTTCTTCAAAAGTAGTTCTTTCATTAATGTTAACTACATTTTTTTAAATATGAGTTTTCGAATTCGAACTAATTCGAATTCGTATACAAATACGAGTACTCGAATACGATTTCACATTTGTAGTTTTCCTGTAATTTTGTGTGAAATATGGACAATTTTAAAAACGTTTTCTAACAAACTTTTCAATTTTTTCTTTAAACATTTTGAACAGTTAGAGATATTATTAGTTTTATCAAATTTTTATGGTACGTAAGCGTTACATATTTAAAAAAGATAACGGTCAAGTGAGACGGAGTTGGGGCAGGTCAGCGAAAGACTGTGGGTCCGAATCCCGTGTAAGGCATGATTGTTTTAAGTTGTGTTCGTGGCGACGGACATTCCGAGACTGTCATGTGTAATATGTGTCCTCTCATTATTCCATTGTTTCTTGGCGTGACAGGCAACAGTGCAGTTGAGGAATTAGATCCGAACATCCAGAACTGTGATAGTAGCACTGAGAGGGGCCAAGGAATTCCATGGCCTATTTTTAAAGGTACGGGATCGAGATAGTTCGGTGCTGTGGGACGTAGGTTCTGTGGGAGAGAATGGTAGGTCTTTTAGGTGCTGATATGTAGGAACTGGGAACTGGGCGTGTCAAAACCCAAAAGCTAGCGCAGAGTTCAGAAAAAGAGAACCAATTAGAACGAGAAAGTCTGTACATTCTGTAGCATTAGTTTAATGTTATTACAAGTAGTAGAACTGGAATACGACTTTATCAATTATTCAAATAATTAAAAAAAATATATTTTGCATAATAGATCCCGAAAGTCTGTGATGTGGTTTCTAGACCAGTATTATTGAGATAGCAACTGAAGGAATGAAATAAAGTTTTGGCTAATACTTTTGCTCGGAATAAAGGGAATGACTTTATGTGTAGTATATAAAGATTAGATAGAGAAGAAAAGTGATTACTTGAAGATCAATTTGGATATCAAGAGAAATGTTCACGTTTATGTGTGGCTAGAAAATAACGTTTTACTGTGATCAAGATAGGCAAGCGTTTTTTTGAAAGAAGCATCGAAGAAGAAAATTTCAAAAAATATTGAGTTATAAAACATTTTTTATTTTCTGCAACCGATTATTCGAGTGGGAGCAACGTGTATCGAGAAATCATTAAACCCCCTTGGCGAGAAGAGCGAAAGCACAATTTGACTCCGAAACAAGGGGATGCAATGGAAATTTGCCTTCCCGAATCATTGCGAATGAATGACGGAGCAGATCGCTACGGGAAGGGCGCTGGGGGACGTCGCGTTTTTTCTATTGATTGATTGTTTAGTGATTCCGGGCACGTTAATTGGCAGGGTCACTAGTTCCGTAAGTGTAATGCATGTTCTTTGCTCGAGGAGGGGATCTTTCCACCGCTGTATGGCGAGATCCGGCGCAGACCTACCGTCGGCTAGCAGGGTTTTCCTCTACCAGGTATCTCCCACCAGCGGGGCACCGCCCCAGCCGGGACAGGCTCTTAGCTCCTGACGGGTCTCCCTGCATGTGTGGTAGTGAGGTGCAGGGCGTCGCGGGGGTGGACGCGGCGGCGGCGGTGGCAGCGGGCACTGAGGCAACGCGACGATCCGGACAACTGAATCTCACGCCGGCCGCGCCGGCTGCCCTGTCCCGATTGCTGCAAGCGCCATTGTGGCTGGCAGCCCTGATTGACGATTACTGCCTTAGTTAAAATGCGCCACAGCTGAAGCTACTTTTTCGGTAGGCTCTTAGGCATGTGTTAACTTCTAAATTTACCTAACGTACCGAGACGTTTGTTTCTCATTAGAACCAAAAAGATATTATCACGTTTTGCTTTATTTATTTTCATTTATATTTATTTATTTCAGTTTAGATTATTCTCTGACCTCCAGTGACCAACAAATAAATTGTCTTCACCATTTCGATAGGTCGAAATCAGCAGTTTATTAATGTGCTTATGAAAATCACTATTACTAGGTAATTTATCGATCGTAAGACTAGGTCAGTTAATTTGCGGACAATAGAAATAAAAATTTTATTACTCTTGATTTGTTACTCGTGGATCTCAAAATATACATTTCGCCAATTCTTAATGCCTCTCCATGAATTTATGATAGCTCATTTATGATATCAT
The DNA here is from genome assembly GCA_017312745.1 of Gryllus bimaculatus. Lineage (NCBI taxonomy): Eukaryota > Metazoa > Arthropoda > Insecta > Orthoptera > Gryllidae > Gryllus > Gryllus bimaculatus. The sequence continues at coordinate 9,765,265 of BOPP01000014.1, read as the reverse complement.
AATACAATATAAATACATCATTTATATTTCGGTTCTCATCTCCTTTACAGTCCTTACCTCATTTACTAAAAATAAGATTTGTGTCTCTCATAAATTTTTTCTGAGTTCCTTTTCTGCATAAAGAGAAGGCTTACATTTAAACTATAAAATATACAATCGCCCATTGCGTTTATAACTCTCATAAATATGAAGCCGTGATTTTCGGTCGCAAAATATTTTTTGATAAAAGTTTATCATTCACATTCAAATTGTTGAAGAATGGCGCAAGAACATTTCGCCTTCACATTTTAATGTTCAGGTTGGGTGGGAAAGCCAAAGTCTTCTCCACACGTAATTGCGACAATCATTCTTCAAAATCTCTTGATGGGTAATGTGGCGTACGTCTGATAACATTATTTTTGTCGTGCCGGTGACCTTCGCGCAGGTGTGGGATCGTCTCGAGTCGTTGGGTTCGAAAGCGTACTGTCCGCGGGGGAGGCGCGCCCGCTTCGCCGTGAGGTCCGCCCCCGCCGCTATGTGTGCCATCGCTCGGGGCGGTTGGGCGGTCGCCCCGCCACGCCCCTCCCCGCCCCGCCCGGCAGAGACGCACGCGCGACAATTTGGACGTGACGCACGCGATTCATGCGCTGGCAGGGCGCTTTCACGGCGCCTTCCGTCGCTGCCCTGCGCCGCCCGGCCCGGGCGCCAGCGCCGCGCCGCGCCGCCCGCGTTTCGGAAGGGTCCACCTCTCCATTTCTCTGCTAGGGTTTGGATGATTTAGGATGGAGGTGTTCTTTACATGAACAATTCAGTATTTTTAATTTTTCCTTTCTTTATATGCTAGTTCTGGATTATGTTTGGTGAATCGAACAGGCCTGCTTTACTTTTTTCACCATTCACCCCGTTGCCAACATACTTAAATCTATTTCCAAGCTTCAATATTTCTCTTAATCTGCATTTTAATGCGAAGAACGTAGAAATATCATACAACATAATGATTTGTGGTGTGTCTGGTGATTCCAAAGAAAATAAAATTAGTGAAAAAGACATTTCAGCTGTTGAACTTTCAACGAGAGAAAACTCTTTTTGTTCTCTAGTAGACATCCTGGTATTGTACCTACAGGGAATGTCTAAGAATAGGTCAATTTTTAAGATACTACAAATTTTAAGTTAAACGCTTGCCCGAGATCAAGGAAGACATCAATTAAAATATCGTCAGCAGTAAATTGTCTTCTTTGTTATGGTAGACAATACTGTGTCCTTTATGGAACTTGAAATAAAAAACGACTTAAGGTCCATATTTTCACATTTTAGTTTTTTCGCCTTCACCTGCGAATCGAATGGCCTTACTAAGATTTGAAGTAGTGAGTTTCAAACCCAAGACATTCAGTTGCAATATTTCTTCAGAAGATAGTGAACACACTATTTTTGTATTATAAAAACCGAAGTGTAACTTTCATTCGTCAGTGCAATAAGTATCGATTTTGCCGACAAAAGATTATTCTTCCTCTCATTCAAGTATATTTTTACATACTATCATGCGGATAAACTTTTCTGCTGAACCATATTAAGCTCCAAGCGTTGAAAGAACCTATTTGTAGGTCAAACAGAAATGTTAATGAGGAGAGGCTCAGGATGAATTGAAAGACATCACTAACATCGCAATCCAAATATTTCAGCTCCAGAAATGTTCCGCTTGCGATATAAAGTTCATTAGGTTGGGTTAGTCTTGCTACTATAATTATTATATTCCGAAAATAACCCAACGATGCACAACCCTCTTCTTGCAGTAGAGATATTTAAATATTAACTTTCCTTCATGTTATTCACCACGAATCTGGAGGTACTAATTCAAGCATTTTGATTTAATTAAAATACAATAGAAAGTTTGATTATTAAAGATAATAATTATATGGTAATTATCACCAAAACGTCTCATATGTCGTTAGTTATTAGAATTCGAAATTTTGGCATTCATTGTACCTTAAATGGGCCGGGAAAAGCAATTTTTGTTGTTTCCTAAATAGGCTTGAAGGCAACTTTTAATTGCCCAATTAAATGCCTGTATTTATCTCCAGGGATAAAACACGGGTGTAAAAGGCAAGTAAAATATGACGTGAGAAATTAAAAAATGACAATAAATTTGAACAATAGCGTCATAGGCAGAATGCCTATCTGGTGAGGCCGACAGGACAAAACGCTGTTGATGCTGCTAACTGCTATCTCGAAGCCCTTTCGGGACTAATACTTATAAGAACCCAATGGTTCAGACAGGACTGGCGAAAAGCCTACAGCGTTTTGCCCTGTCGAATTCATTAGAAAGGCATTCTGCCTAGGACGCTATTCTTGAACCTTTCTCCATGTGAGTTCATCTTGCCCAAGGCACTCAATAAACTCTACTGCGGCGCGGTCACCGAGATTCATTCAGTTAAAACAAACTTTAAAAGCATCCTGCGATCTGCTCATATCGTGGTACGCAAGTGGAGTTGCTACGGCGTTTACCGAGGAAAAGAGTTCCTCGTGAAAGAACATCACGTAACGGCAGCTAGCCGTGCAGTTCATCAATACATAAATTTTACTTTTTTCGCTGTACCTAACAAGTGGTAGCTGGGGCAGAAGTTACTCTTCATTGAATTCTCAAATGACATCAGTGAAAACACAGTCAAAACCGTTCTTAGAACATGCCTAATTGCCAGTACTAAATCAAGTTGTCGTTCCTACCATGTAATACGTTACACAGAGAGCTCTGTTCTCGAAAGAAATAAAAAAAACATACTCGTGAGATGGAATCCTCGTGTCCACATGAGGCTGAGCTCAACACATCCTATGTAATATCGCGTTTTTGATTGCAGATAAAGGCAAGTTGCGACAGCGTACACATGTTTTCTAGGCTTGGGGAAAGGTTCCAACTTGATCCAGCACAGTACCAGAGGAAAAAGAAAAATAACGAAGAAGTGAGAATTATGCAAAAATCAGGCAAATACTGACAATATGCTACGGAAACAAAAATAGGCAAATCGAGGCAACAAGAAAACAAAAATTCCAGAAATATAATTATGAAAGTGATTCCTATTGGTAAAGGTATTTTGCCAAACTTACGAGCTGTATTTTTTCCAAAATATAATTGCCAAATTTCTCTGAATTTAAATCGCAATATTTTTCAAGGTTTTGATCAGAGGTTAATGACTACTTTCAGTTTAATGGCGTTTTGAATTTGATATTTTACGTTCCATAAACAACAGCACTTCTCTAATGCAGAGTTATAATAAATGTTAAGCCAATTATAGACACTACTAAGACTGTGTATTTTGATATTTCTACCTTGAAATTTATTGTTCATCAATAACCCGATCTCAACATCTCTTCATCAATAACCCAATTTTAACTCCGATCAATTTTCAGCGATGAAGGAAACGAGAGTCTGGCGTCATATCAAATTCATGTAACTCAAAATCAGTCAGGAAAAGTTTCGCTTAAATCCCACGAGACATATATTTGTCATGCCAAAAGTAACAATTTCTCTATTTCAATAAAATAGCATCGTATAAAACAGCGTTTAATAATTCCAACACATGTTCTTAAAAAACAACAACAAAAATCATTAGTATGTGTCTTACAATTAGATTCGATTAACTTTTTGATTCATAATGAGTAATATGAATATCACGCGCTTACATTTTAAGGTATGGATATCATTAAACAAACCGAATCACACGAATTCCAATATCATTTGAAAATATTTTCATTTAGGTTACTGGCTGTAACTATTGGTGTAGCGGAGGAAGTGTTT